>JAZFAV010000010.1:15634642-16252321 GCA_037954035.1 Rosalia funebris | reverse complement strand
AATATTTCTGCTATCCTGATGACTGATCACCGTAAATGTAGTGAAATAAGGCCTTTTCGACATTCATTTTTCTCTGTTTTTTGTCTTAACAGCCAACACTTATACTCTAAGACTATGACATCACAAATTTTTCCGTTATTCGCCAATCATAGACGTCTACATTCTTTCTGCGTGCTATCTTAGGCTCTGACGTCACACTTTTTTTACTAAGCTCTTTCTGTGCTATCTCATCCTATATTAGACGTCAGACATTTTTTCTGTTATTCGCCAATCATAAGACGTCATGTTTTTCGCAGCCACGGCCCCTTTTTTCTCCACCCCCTTTTTTTCTTAAGCAGCCACGCCCCTTTTTTCTTAATGCACACATGTTTTTTCCCACCCTATTTTTTCTTAAACAGCCACGCCCCCCTTTTTTAATACAGCTATGTTTTTTTCTTAATGCAGACACCGTTTTTTCTTACCCCCACCCTCTTTTTTCGCAGCCACGCCCCCTTTTTTCTAACCACATTTTTTTTCTTAATGCAGACATGTTTTTCCCCCCACCCTCTTTTTTCGCATCCACGCCTCTTTTTTCTTAATACAGCCATGTTTTTTTTTTCTTAACGCAGCCACGCCCCTTTTTTTCTTAACCATGCTTTTTTCCCCTCGCCCCCCTCCGCCGCTTTTTTCTACACCCTCTGGTCATTGTTGATCATCCACAAGAACTCTTCGCGACCCCACCCACATCTTTGGTCACTCCCGATGGACACATGCCATCCGCATCAAATGTCCGCGGACAAATCCGAGGGTGAGCTGGTAGCCCCCTTGCTCTACTACTGCAGTTCGATTAATATAATATTTAATTAAAATAATAGCCAATTACCAGAAAGATGGTAATAACTCGAAGAAAAGTTACTGGATTTCAATTATCAAAAACAAGATTTTATAAAGAGTGAAAGCTTATAAGATATTATACAGCTTTAAAATGAAGTGTAATATGAGCCCCTGCTATGTAATAATTTCGAGATAGTAGTACCTCTAGTGCCATTTTGCAATTAATTTAGTAAATTAGAAAATCGAAATTTACGGCCACTTAACTGTTTCATTAGAAACTATTTAACATCTACCTTATTCGGATTCTCTACCTCAATTCGTTCAAAAGTTATCAAGGGGGAATATTTAATAATAGTAATAAAAGAATAATTTTTATTAATATCATAGGTATACTAAAGGTAGGTATACTATTAATAATCAACATTTTCAGGAAACAAGTAGGGTGTTTGTAATAACAATAATTTTATTTGGACGAAAAGTCACATTAGTAATTATGTAACAAATATGACATTCCTAATTTTTTCACATATATACGAGTAATGATACTTTATTTATTTTACTTTTTATATAACCTCATGTTTTTATTAGTTTTCATTAAATCGCCATTAAAAGTAACAACACATCAAACTAAACTTAACTACATTAAATAATATTGTCTCACATATTATGAAATACCAATCAAGTAACTATTTTATCATATTTCAGTTGAATAATTGTAATTTGCAAAATATAAACGACGAGATGCAATCCTGAAGAGAGTACTCTCGTATCCCTCTTAACTATTTTTGCTGAAACTATGATAGAGAAACCCCGAAATAAAATTCATGACCAAGTGCAGCACTTTATTTCATTTTACGGCGGAAAAAGGAAGTCCAGGCACTGATAGTGTTTCTTTATTCACAGCCAATTGGTGGAGGGCGAGGGTTGCATACAGATTCGGATTATTATAAATTCCGAAACACGCGCCACTTCGGCCTTAATAAGAATGCAAAAAGCCACTGGAGTAGTCGTTCCTGAAACAGTAATTACACAATTACTAATTAAATTGGATTAAACTTCTTTTCATTAGCTGCTACTTTAATTATAATCAGCGTTTCATTTTGGTGTAAATATTCAATTATGAAAGTAATACCGCGGTAGCTAAATACATATTTATATTACATTGAAAAATGTGGGTGGGAGTTACATAAAATACAAGGATATGCAACAACATTGTTATATAAGATATTTATCAACATTGTTAAACAGTTTTTTACCTATTTGCTTATTAAATAATCGAAAGCTAAAAAAATATGCATAGAATTCTTTGTATTTTAATATAATATTGACGCTGAGCTTGTAACATCTCACAACTTTTTATGTCTTTCTTTTTACGATACTGAGATTGCTGCTATTCTTCGATATAGTCCTCGATATTGACATAGACATCCCACAGACCCAGCCAACTTATGTGGGAATCGAACACACTCCCGGATTACTGTCACGCCCGAGGTGGCTACACTCATATTGTTCAGTTCAACAAAATTGGCATTGTTACCATAGACTAATTCATGGAACTTCGAGACTTTCTCTGAAGTAATTATAGAATAATTTACCCATAGCCAGGATGGATTTTCACATTTACGACCAAAAGGTCTGGCCATATATATAAAAATCCATGTCAATTTCGATTGGGAAAATCAAGTAGACATGTGACAAAATTCCGACCCATTGTTGCCCCCGCTCGGCGTTGAACTTCAAATTTGAGTGTGAATGGTCTGAGGATTGTCCGCTGCAGTACTTGGTCTACCCAACTAATTAGGTTTTTCGGAGGAAGGAACATATTCTCTTTAAAATAAAACGATTTTGTAATATTTATAGAAATTGATTAATGGCAAAATATCTACGGTGTCTGAGGTGGAACTATAGGACTTGAAGTACGCTCTATTTGTGTTCTGTCACAGATAGGGTGTCAACGTTTAAGCACTGCTTATATACAGGCTTATGGTAGGGTCATATCAAGGGAAAAATGTACGTCACCCAGTCAGCAACAATTAATGACCTCAAAGCAAACATTCAACGTGTTATTCAGGAAATAGAGCCAGTTTTATATGCCCGTATTATGGACAACTTTGTTAAATGAATGACATCATACCAGATGAGTTGAGGCGGCCATATGAACAATAATATTTTCCTTTTGTAGCCGTATCATCTCCATTTTATGTTGATGAATTGATGAATAAAAATTCTCAGTTTATCAAATATTATTAGTTTTATTCACTAATCACGTCTTGTAGTTAAATATTGATGCCCTAACATAAATGACAGGCAATTTATATCCCTTAATTCCAACGGAGACACCCTGTGTTTACTGATAGGTCATAAAGATTAAATTAGAAAACCCTCCTTTCTTTTTTTATGAAAGATACGAGACATTATTGTGAATACTAATTTACAAAATAGTTATCATGTGGGCTATGGACAAACTTTAGAACCTTAAACGCAGTAACAAAGTTGGAATCATCTGGAGATGATCAAAATGCAGTGTTAATCATCTCCTGATGCTGCCTGTGTTTGGTAATTTAGGGCCCTTACAAATATTAATAACGGAAGCAAGCAATGTAATAGAAATGATCAATTGAAAATAGGGTGGGTGCTCAGGTCTGTTGCATGAAGCGAAGCTAGTAAATATGTAGCACTTTGCTTCGTGTTCATGACATGGATGGGAGGCCTATCGCATTTTCCTAGAGATGGCTGCGATAATGTTGCATTTTGTATCTCCAAGTGGTGGACTGGATCCACTATTGAGTTATCGTATTCTTGATTTAGAGTTCCAATAGATGAGTTTGACAGCTTCCCCTGAGAATGGGTGTGTTCCTCCTTCGCAGTCTAAGGCAAAGATGATTTCTGTGTGTGAATAATTTTAAGCAGTCTACCTTTACTGACATTAATAGCAATAAATTAAAGATATTTTAATCTTCAATTGACGATAATTATACACTTCAAGAACAAATATGGATCTAAATAAAATAACAATTCTTAACTTGAAAAATCGACAATGATTGTAATCAAATAGGTTATTAAAAGACCCTCCTCGATCAGTCTCCAAAGACGAAAAAATAAAATAACATGTTATCTATAAAATAAATTGATATACGTAAAACTTGATATACGTAAAACTTGATATACGTAACTCGGAAAGGAACGGCAATACAGTATTTGTCTCGTCATTAGTATCCTCTTCCCTAGAAAATTTCAACGATTTAACCCTTCCCTCTATCCCCCCGAAAAGTATTAATGGAGTTACATAGAAAATGTAATTTTCCAATTTTTTTACAATTTTCTAGGAAACCACATATAAATTAATTCGTATACCGGGTAAAAGTTTTACTTTAAATTCTCAAAACCTGTAACCGACTTCGTATTTATTACCACAGTTGAGATCGAAATATATGCGTATAACTCCTGGACACACTGTAGACAATTACGTGAGTAATACTGTAAAAAATACAATAATTGGAGAAAGAACAAAGTTCAATATGAAGTAAGTGTCAAAAATTTGACACCTAGACAGACTATCAATTCTTGTGAATTTGAAACCCGCGAGAAATTTAAAAGAAAATGTAATATATACAGGGTGTTTTAACAAAAAAAATCCTTCATTTGTATAATGCGACTTGTGCAGGCATTGGTCTTCAGCTGTATTTTAAAAGTATACAGATGATAGACGCAAAATCAAATTTTTTAATAACATTTAAACTAAAAGAATTTAAGAGAAGGTCAAAATATAATAAACAACCTCGTATATTCTGTGACCGGTAGTTTCGTTCCGTTTAAATGGTTACACGTTATCCCCTATGCAGTAGCGAGTAAAGGCGATGGCTAAGGGAGGGTAATTTCTCTCGGCACGTTCTTCTGATAATTATCAAAGCATGAATAATGAATTGCACACGTACCATACAAACACGGCATGCGAGAATGAAGCGTGCAAGGGACGTATTCATGTCTTGTACAAATATAGTGAATGGTCCAAGTTCAGTAAAAAAAGAATGGTGCATCTAGCGATCACAGTACAGTGTGAGTGTAAATTATATATTTATTTCATTTATAATATTAAATTACTATTAATGTATATATTTTCGTAAAAGTAAACGATTATTAATTGTATGCACAGTTTCAATATATTTTAATTTTTTATTAAAACTTATGAATTGCCAGAAAGGAACGCGCTCTTCCGGTTCAAGTCAGGGAACCATTAAATATTGAATACTTTATCCAAGAAGCTTACCTGACGTCAAATGTTTGTATCAACGATCCTCTGTCTATATTATAGTTAAGAAATGTTTCTGATATAAACTGCTTCGAAATGGTTAGATTTTCAAAATGTATAAAAAGAAATACTGAAGAAGGAGAAGAATAAGGCATGTTATTTACGACCAATTTAATCGTTTTATATATATATATATATATATATATATATATATATATATATATATATATATATATATATATATATATATATATATATATATATGATCCAGAAATTAAATGCACAATAGGCAACAATGCAGAATAATATTGAGAAAGTTCTCGTGAGCGTAAGGTTGGAACAAATTTAACACAATAACGTCATATCAAGTATGAGATAGGTCCTGCAGCAAGCTAATGATTGTTTGTGTTTTAATAATAAGTATACTGAATCATCTATTACACGCTCAGTGGTGAGTGTCCTGCCATTCCAGAGGATACAGTTGGATTTGTTACTGGCTATGTAAGAAAATCGTTATCAACGAAGTCACAAAATTGCCTCGGAGCTTGCAATAATCTCATTTACATCTATTTATTTTCTGTTCAATTCTATTCGTCTGTTTAGAAATGACTGAAAATAATTAAGTGGCACCCATTTAACAGTTTTAACAATTAGTTAACGAGCTTTGGGAACAATAATTCAACTGGATAATATAATATTCTTTCAGTTAATGATGGAATGAGAGAATTCCTAAACTAGGTTGTGTTCTCTGACAAAACAATTTGTTGTTTACATATCTTAGCGAAAAGGCAGATCTGCAGATATTAGACTGCTGAAATCATTCATCAGATGATAAAAGAACATATCCAGTTTCCAAAGAAAATTAACATGTCCGCAGGAATTGTTGGTACCATAATAATTATAGCACCATTTTTATTGTTCTGGTGAAAAGTTCTCCATTGATTTTGGTGAAAAGTATTTGGAGTTGCTACAATACTCGTAGTATATAGTTTGCTCACTTGTAATACTGAATTCAAATAATGAAAATCCTCAAATACTAGAACAATTAATGTGGTACTAACATGAAGGCGTACCGCCTTATTATACACAGATTGTGTGATTACGTAAACACAGTCTTCCCCAATAAGTGGATTAGTCGCAGAGGAGCTGTTGAGTGGCGATGAGCTCACAGACGTTGAAATCACAGACTTGGGAGCAAAGCAAGACTAATTAACAATGAAGTGCTAAATAACGTTTTGCGACAATATAAGTTTCGACTTGCTTATTGTCAAAAGGTAAATGGGAGACAACTTGAACACTTAATTTAATGTTTTATCTTTGTATTAATTATCATTTTGTTATGATTAATATGCTAAAATATTTCTTATTTCTTAAAACAATGGTTAAGTAACCTATCATAAAAGTTATATACGCACCATATGCAAGTAATATGCTCTTTGAAATGCAGTTAAAGGTGTTGCCATTAAAATAAACATGTCGATTGCGTCATAACTTCAACAGTGGACGTCAAGAAATATACGAATATCGAAAAAAAAAATAACGAAAAAACAAAATCGACCTATACGAGCATTTCTTTTTTTAACAGTATCGATGATTAAGGTCATTAGTCTTGTACTTAATTGCAAATATGGCTTCCTTGTTCAAAGCTTCGGAGTGAGGTCAATTCTTCCTGTAAATTCTAAAGTTTTCTCTATTCGCTTGTATTTGTTAGCAAGAAATTCTTTCAGTCATTTATAGTGCAATCCTTGATTTTCATCATCACATTACTATCAATAAATGGTATGTTATATCGAGACTCGTGATTGAAATATCGTCCATCTCGATCGTTTTTATTGCACGACAAGAGGCGAAACCTACTACATCGTTTTTTATTATTCCAATGTAACTTAGCAGCCATACAAAAACAACAGTTTCATTAGTTCCACTTAAACCTGTTAATAACGCCAGGATTCTCTTAACAAGGGATCATCGGAATATATATTTTTTAGTGACTGGATTCAGCTTAAGAAATTCCATACAGTTATGGTTACATTGATAAAATTGGCGTCAACATATCGAAACACATGTAGGAGTGCGTATAATTCATCAATGAATATACAAGTTGTATGTGGTAGACTCCGTGCGAAAGATACTCTTCTAGAAGTAAAAGCACAGCCCACACTTTGATTTGTTTTAGAATCGTCTGAATATATGTTAATAACGACCGAATATTCGGCTATAAAATCATATTATTGTTAATTTAATTCTATTTATAGATTAACAGCTCTAATCAGCATACTGGTATAGCAACTTGCCTAGGTGAGATCTCAGATAGCCCTAATTGTAAGACGCTAGGTAGATTAATAAACTTCTCGATTAGTTCGGTGGCTCTTACCTGAGGATTTCTTATCCGCTTATGCAATAACGATTTTACCAGATATGGTCCAACATTTACAGCACTTTATATACTTTCTTTGAATATTTGCTGTTAGTATTTGCCAGATATATTTTCATTTCTGTTCTTCAACTTGTATATTATGACAATATATATATAGTGATTCAAGAACCTTGAGAAAATATCAGCCGATTTAATGTTAACATCGTTACGGCACTAGGTTGAAATTATTTGAAATTAAGAATCAATATACTTCACCAGTATTATACGAAGACAATAATGCCAGTGTATATTATGTAATGTGTTATATACTTCAGACATAAAGTATTTCCGTAAGCTGAATGCAAGTCGCTAATAAAATCTCCCTTGCCAAAATTTTGCACCCTCCGTCTATTCCGGCATTACTTGGGCCCTCGTATATTACACTGAACGATGATGATAGTACAGCATCCTCTAGACGGGAACCGCCGCCGACCCACCCCATCGTCAACCCTCTTAAGAGCCTCGGGGGATGTGCGTGCATCAGATCGATACGGTGGATGGAATGCAAGCCGATACACATGTCACAGACAATGCATATTGCTTTACACGCTGCAGATTCGGTTTCGCGTTGTTTATATGATAATGAGCTGAGTGACATTTGGTGGCCACACAGCCAGTTAGCACAATATTGTCACTAGCATAATTGTTTGTGAGCTGGAAAATATTATTTATGGGATTCAAGTTCGGCGTGGTGTAATGTTGCGATGCATTATCGGGTTCGGCGGTTATGCCATTGGCCTTATTTAGAAGCAAAAGACCAGGACTTCTTAAGATTCTTAACCGACAAAATCATCTAATTCAAAAAACTATTTCTGTGAGTCTCAAAATAAAAAACTATTTTCATTTTTATAATATAACCATATTTTTCTTTATTTTATTTATTATATTTGTGAAATGAAAAAAATAGAATAAGGATAGATGGACACGATTCACAGAATTTCTAGCGCCACTACAATCACGTGTTGGATCACAGAATGGAATGATGTTAGACAAGACTATAGAAGAACTTTTTACATCTTAAATACGAGGACCCCTCTGGTGTCAAAAAAAGAACAAACAACCGCTACCTTTAAAGTAGTAAGGAACATAATAGATAGTAAAAGAAGAGCCGAAAGAAGATAAGGCATGAGACATCCTTATCATCGTGGTAATACTAACGTGGTTCCAATGAAACACGGAGGAAACAGAAGGTTTTTGTCGGTAGGAATCCTAGACTCCCGGAATAAGTTCTAGCCGAGTTTCATGAAAGGTTCCCCTTCTCCTACTATAAAAAAGAAGTAAAGTATCACATGTAACTGATACGATTTGGAAATCAATAATTCTTAAACGCCACACTGTCATCGCCCATAGAACTATATTTACACTGCTAACTATATTTGAATTTCGCAAATCAGAGCTTTTACAATATGTCACAATTTTTTAACCGGACTATGTATGTCGATAGTCAAACAAAAAAAAGTAAAATTCAAAAACTAATTAACTAAGCCCATATTCATCAGCTCCAACGCTGCAGAGCATTTTAAACTGACGCTTAAATGATTTGCAAATACACGTATGTATATGTACCGTTACGTGGGATACGGTGGAACAATGTGAGGCTTGATTTTGTAATAGTTGGTATTGTCCTTGTTACGCGTATTTACCCATTCGAATATTGTTTCCGAGCCGAACCAGACAAACAATGGGATATTATTGAATTATTTCTGTTATTTTATTATTCCATTTACAACTATTCCACCGCATATCTGTTGTGTTGTATTGCCCTTTTCAATTTTTTCCGACACGACAGCAGCTTTAAAAATGTTAATACAATACATCATGTATTTATGCGGAAAACTGGTTCGGTTTATATGAAAGTAATTCATTTGTATATGATTCAATAAAACATAATACGATTATGTATAAATGATATTGGAAAGATAGTAATTAATAAGGCGATATAATAGAGAAGAATAATGAAGGCATTAAATATATACAGATCTATTGTTTCAAAAAATAAAACCCGCCACAGGTAGGATTCGACATTTGTCCCGGATCGGAACAAAACGAGATACAGCTGTTTCGAACTTATTAGTTCTCGTCAGTGCCGTACATGGTACGCCGATTCAGGACAAATTCCGAATGAACTCTACGGAGTATACATCTTTATCGATACGATCTCTGTCAGTAACATATAAGTCGGAAATCGAGAAGAGAACCGCTTGGCGGTTTAGTGGTTCCCTTCTCGATTTCCGACTTATATGTTACTGACAGAGATCGTATCGATAAAGTTCATTCGGCATTTGTCCTGGATCGGTGTACCGTGTACGGCACTGATGAGAACTAATAAGTTCGAAACAGCTGTAGGTATGTCATTCGGTTCCGATCCGGGACAAATGTCGAATCTTACCTGTGGCGGATTTTATTTTTTGAAACCTTATCTGATCATGCAGAAACACGAGAAAGGGGTCGAGGATCGCTTCTATGTATAATTCAATGCCTGGCGGAGCTTTAACCCGAGGAGTAGTTGTTTCCTAGAGCGATTATGTAATAACTTTGCTATTCGGGAACTACTTTGATAACCGCTTGACGGTTTGGTAGTTCCTTTCTCGATTTCCGACTTATATGTTACTGACTGATCTATTGAACAAACATTTCTAAATTTGGCCGTGTAAATTATCCAGCCATCATAAAACATGAAGTATCCGTTAAAGTCTACAATTTTTGTTTTTCACTAATAATTATCCAGAAAGTAATCCATGTGTAATGACTAACATGTAACTTTATCAATATATTCTAGTTTGACATGGAAAGAGGTAGCTACTAAAGAGTAGCCACTAGTCAAAACCAGTAGAATTTACTTTTGTGGATACTGCATATGTGTTTGTTTGCATTCAATTGAGGTTATTTTCAGCCAATAATAACAATTGTGTTGATTAATTTCTCAATTTGAAGTGACTACATTGTTATCCTTTTATACCGTTACAGATATATATACCTGCCACTAACTACAAATTTTAAATGGACTACTTATGTGTGGCCAATCACACGATCATGGCGCGAAGTTGATTACGTTAAAGAAGAATCAGTAGATAAATATATGTTTGAGATTAGTAGGTATATTTATTTCACTTACTTGGGAAATACGTCCATCATACTCTTTTAATTAATTATCTTACTATAATATAATACCAAATAGTCTTACTATCAGTAAATTCCTCGCAAAATATTTAGTAGGTTTTTTTCGGGTAAAGAGCGTCTCACACCTCTAGGTCCAACACCCACTTATTTCAAGCCATTTTCGTACGTCAGGAATGGACGTGAGTACACTTTCTCAGAAATTGTTGGGTATGATATTCATCCCGTAATATGTGCTTGTATTATGTGTTATGAAAATTCACTTGAAGTAAGTTGTTTGATCCATTTTTTAGAAAAGCTCAAATAATTAATGGCATTTGCGTTTTATACACTATCAGCAGTTTTTAAGCTTAGAGTGAAAGTTAAGTTTGGAGTGAAAGAGACTCTTAAGTTTAGAATGAAATTAAACTAGTGTTCATTAAATAAATATGGAAATATTCTATGGATAGGTATATAAAATAATGTAAATAAATAAAACAAAATGTTCTAATTGGAAATAAAGATAAATAAACAGTAATTTCAAAACAATAACCAATTACAAAAAAATGCAAGTTCATTCCAAATTTTATTTTATTAGAGGCTCATAAATATATCCTTGTTGATCCCAATCTTGTTGAGACAATGGCACATTAAGTGTTTCTTTGTTGAGACAATATCGTAAACGATCGTTCGAGGAATTATTTTCTAATGATTACGAGCATTTCCTAGCGTCACATTTTCTGGGGTATCAACAATTTAACACATAATTCATCAAAGTTATATAACTCTTTGATGTTCGTATCTGTTTTTGTTTTTGTATGTCCCCTGAAAAAATAATTGGGGATTAAATCAGGGGATCTTGAAGGTCATTTAATTTGCTTCCACGTATAATACGATCAACAAATGTGTTCTCTAAGAACACTTGCACTTCCTCTCGTATTATGAATAGGACACCCATTTTGTTTATACCGAACATCCCCGAAGTTAATTCCTAAAGCTTATACAGCCTAAAATTATACGATTTTCTGGTGAAATTAAATATTTTTCTGCTGCAAGGTTTCCGTCAATTGGAATAGGGAGAATAACATTGTTTAGTAGAATTCCAGCCGACACGTTAAGTTTTTGAGGTTATTGGGGTCCCAGTGGCAAATCTAAATGCTTATATTTCCTTGATCAGTACTTAGTTGTATCTGGACTGATGAAATGTACAGATCTAATAATAACTCTTACATTAAATCTCTCCAAGGATTCCTCTTGTTCTGTTCTTTGTTGTCCCTGGTTCTTTTTAAAACTAATGCTCCTTTATCTATTATGTGTAGAGCAAGGAAAATACTACAGGTGCATAAAGGGATGAAACATTGTGAATTCTACAAAATTTCTAGTGAGTGTCTTATATTCTATGTCTCCTAACACCCCCTTTCGTTTGATGTAGGACTAGCGGAACACTCTGTATCCAAGTGTAATATTTGAAAATATAAAATGGATCGAGATCAATTAAAATTTAATAACGTGTTAAATCCTATACTACTACTATTTAGGAAAGCACCGAAAATTATTCAGGATTCAACAGAAAGCTCAGGTCTATTCAAAGATTTATTGATTAAAATACGTAATTGTAACTGCTCAACGCTTACTAGGCATATAAAACTGGTTTCCTAAGAAAGTAGATAAGTTTTTTGAGGATCAGCGCTGCTTAAGCGGTAAACATAAAGCACAGATTCCGTTATCACGCCAATGGCATCTACAAATGACCAATATCACCGAACAATGTAATAATACTTGGTGTTTGTTTAGGTCGCTGGTCATCCCTGATAGGATCTACCCACCGGTTCATGTCATGTCGGGGAATTGTTGACGGAACTCAAATCAACGTCCTGATCCTGATCCGGGATTATAAGGGCCAAATTGAAATTTTAAGGAAACTCACCGGATGTCATATTTAACAGAATCAAACAGGAGATATCCGATCACGCATCGGTAAATTGAGTTAAAGATACTACGTGGCCTTTTCGTTATCTTTTTGGGTTTCTCTATATACTACATACAGTTTTTCTTGCGGCCGAAAGAGGTGTAAAATGATGAAATGGTTAAAAAAAAATATATTGCGTGACACTTCCACTTTCTAACCTTAGTATAATTTGAGTAATTTTTACTAGAGAAGAGTTTCACTTTTGGATAAATCGATTTAATCTTGTGCATATCTGTCATTCTGGATATCGTAAAAAGGTTTAAGTATGAAGTATACGGACAGATTTGTATGTGAAGGATATAACTTCCAAATGAGTCAGTTATGTGGAAGGCCTTTTCACAAATATGGTTGCCTAAATCATCGTAATTGCGACTATTGGTATGGGATAAATCTCCACTAATTGCAAACGACTGGTACAGGGGGTTTTTATAGGGTCTTTCAATTGGGACGCTTGAAATTTGTTAGGTTATGTTATTAAAATATTGTTAAAAACCCGTTAAATTTACTGTGAATTATTCAGTAGTCTATGGGAAATCAGCACGACAGTTTACAGCGTTCAACAACGTGATGAAATTATCAAATTTTATTTACAAAATCAGTGCTCCGTTCCAGAGACGTTCCCCGCATTGAGTGATTTTGATCCTCTCCACAACCATCCGGCCGAGTCGGCTATGCGACATTTGGTGGCCAAATTCGAATTAACCGGTTTGATAAATAATCAGCCAACACTCGTACGTCACCGAAACGCAATGTCTGCTGAACACATTACTGTTGTGCGTAAGAGTGTACAGTAAAACCTGAGGCAGTCAATTTCTCGTCGTTCACAAGAACTTTCTTTTCTCCGACTTCAACTTGGGGAATTTTGCGTCCGGATTTGCGACTGCACCCGTATAAAATCCAACTGACTTAGAAACTTAAGGTAAATGACCATAGACAATGCCATGTGTTCGGTGATTGGGCTCTGCTGGGGCAGTTGGAAGTGCCAAAAGAATCATATTTAGCGACGAGGCCCATTTTTGTATGAGTGGATATGTGAACAAGCAGAATTGTCGGATTCGGGACTGTACCGATCCACACGAGATACACCAGCACCAAATGCATCTCGAGAAAGTCACTGTTTGGTGCGGATTTTGGTCTGGTGGAATCATCGGTCCGTACTTCTTCCAAAACGAAACTGGCATTGCCATAACCGTCAAAAGCGAGTACTGCAGATCGATGATAAGCAACTTCCTGTGGCCTAAACTGGATAATATGGATACCAAAGATATGTGGTTCCAATAGGACAGCGCTACGTACCACACAGCGCATGTCACGATGGACATTCTGCATGAGCGATTTGAGGACATGGTTATCTCGTCTAGCGGTGACTGTAACGTGAACTGGCCACCGAGATCGCGCCACTTAATGCCTTTAGACTTCTTCCCTTGGGGCTATCTTAAATCGTAGGCCTATGCGAATAAACTACAAATAATTGATGCCCTCAAAGTCAACATAACGAGCGGCATCTAGCAAATTCAACCAGACTTATGCGACAAAATCATCGAAAATTGAACCTCCCGAGTATGTGCCACTAATCAAAGCTGTAGTGAACATCTGAGCGACGCTATATTTCGTGCTCAATGCCATACAATTTTCTTACAAATTAAAGAAGAACTGAGTAGATGTTTTACACACAACTTATTTTGTTTACGTTTAAAAATCGAGCGTCCTTATTGAAAGACTTTTTAGATCTCTTGTTATTCAAGATATTGTAAAAAGGCTTAAGTATACAGCATATGGGCAGGTTTTTGATGAGTTTGAGGGATATAATTTCTAAATGCGTCAGATATGTGGAAAGTACTTTTTAAGAAAATGGTTGCGATAATCATTGTAATAGTGACTATCGGTATATGTTAAATCTCAACTAATTCTAAACGAATGATACAGAGGGTTCCTAGATATGATGTGAAAATTTCTTGCAAACATATTAAATTAATGTAGACTTAATACAAATGATACAAATTTCTGTGTTGACAATTCATTAGCAGAGACAATTCTACTAGCTACTCTTCGAAGAATCTGAATGCAGCATGGTAATACTATTAAAGGGTTTCATCTTTAATAATACTAAGGTTGGTTTATATCTGTTATCTTCATCTCCACTGAGTGACTTCATGCAGAAGATCAGTAAATTGGCTTATACAGTCCGGTGGTGAATCCGAGGTTCAGTAATGTACACAGAAGAACATCAATGTAATCTGTTACCAACATCGCAATGACGAGGGACTATTACTTCAATATATTTATTAACCAATCGTATGTATTATTAAATTATACCCTTAGTATGCCTGAAGAGCAAATACACTGTGTTTAGAATACTTAGAAAGTATTTAGATATAACTCGATAATGATACAAGAAAGGGTGGTATTTAAAAAACGCAATTTAGAAAATAAGGCACTTCTAATAGTACGCACCTGTTCCTAATGCATCTGGTAGGTTGATTCATTATTGTCAGGCGTTTATGTTGGTGCATTTTTTCTTTGTGATAATTTGATATTCCGTTTTTTTTTGTTCATAAAAATATTCTTTTCTGTATAGTTAATAAGATTTCGTGTCGAAAGCTATACTCATATTCGTCATATTATCCTTTATAACTTCGAGAAAGGATAGAAAGCAGCACAGTCATTTCGCGATCTCAACGAACTTCTTGGCGAAGGAACAATCAGCGAAAGTCGATGTCGGGAATGATTTGCCTGCTTAAAATTAGGTAATACCAACTTGGAGGACAAGCCAGGAAGAGGTCGACTATCGGATTTCGACAGTACGGCACATCTGACAGCCGTAGAAGAAGACGAAAGCATTAGAGCTCGAATGGTGACCGAGGACTTCAATGTCGGCCAATCCACTATCGTCCGTCGCCTCTAGAAGCTCGGAAAGGTATTAAAATTGGTTGCATGGATTCCCAACTAACTCTCCAACATCAACAAGGTCAATAATGTTCGAATTTTCACCGAATTGATGCAGCGAAACAAGTAAACGCCATTCTTAAAAAACTTCCTCACTGAAGACGAATCATGACCACTTTTCAAATACGTCAAAAGGAAGAAGGTTTGCGTCTCGCCAGGTGAAATACAGAGAGGAATACCAAAAGATATCCACTGTAAGAAGGCAATGTGGTGTCTATGGTGGACTGAAGTGGAATCATCTACTGGGAGATCATTTCAAATAGCATTTGTTATTCGTTGAATGAAGATGAGGAGCGTCAACAATGGCGTATTCCGGACAGGAACGGCAAAGAACAATTCAACATTAACAGAAACGTCCACCTGACTGAACTCGACCGCTTTCATGCTGAAATCGAGATGAATAGGTCGTGCAAAAGGAACAAAATTATCTTCTACCGCGATAATGCACGTATCATGTCGTCGAGTCTATCGCCAATAAGGGATGGGATCTGCTCCCACATCCATCATACTCACTTATCGAAGCTTCCACAAAGTACCACGTCAATCGCTCGTTGAAAAACTGTCAGGCAAACAAAGTCTGCAACAATTTGAATATGTTGGTAGACGATGTAAAACCGCGGAGTGACTCTAAGAACCGCGACTTCTTTGCCCGTGGAATCAACCGTCTGCCAAGCAAATGGAAAGCAATTACTGAAGTTGAGGATGAATATGCTCCAGATTTAAACATGTTTCTTATTTAAACATGTTTCTGTTGAATTTTTATGTTTATTTTTTCATAATAAACATTATTTAAAGAACGCTTAATAATTATGAATCAACACAACCTGCTGGTAACATTCTGATTACTAGTCCCTTGTCTGCTAATATGGTTTTATCAATTAAAAAATATATTTTAAAAACATTGCAATGCTCATTTTATGTTCTATGTATATACAGGTGGTTTCTTCAAAGTTGATAGATATATCGTATTTTTCTCGAAAGTTCTTAAAGATGGGTATATGAATAACTTCATATTCATATATGAAAATAATGATATGTTCACCTTGAACAATTGTTAAATATAAATTCCAATATAGAATTAACAGTGATATGATCATATTACTAATAACGAAAGTAATATGGTAGTTAGTGAAAAGCCAATTGTAAATAAAAAAATGGTAATGAATTTTATTTATCGCTTAAATGTTTTTCCATTTTGTTCTTAACTTTATAATCTTGATTTCTTTTAAATATGTAGCTGAATATTTGACAATATTGGTATATACGCCTTGTCAGACGCCTATGTTCTATTTTATTTTTGTTTGAATGAATAATCTCTATTTGAACAGAGTTATATGAGTAAAAAGTTGTATTTGCTTTACTCTATATGAAGTATTCAAATAAAATTTATAATAGCACATTATTTATTAGTTTACACAAACTGATGTATTTGAATTAAATTTATATTGAACATAGAATTCTTGAATGTTGAAAAATACGCTTCATCTATGTTATTATATACCCTTGTATTATTTTTTCTTATACTTAAATTCAAACAAATATCAAAAAGGAAACTATACCAATATCCTAATTGACTAAATGATGTCTTGGTGACAAAGAATTTTAACAACGACAGTAAAGCCATAGTTTCCTTGTGGAGGGTAAAAAGCTCATTTGACCCTTAAGGACGTGACCTAATTTCTACTTGCGCTCGCTCCTAAGCATAATATACTCTCCAAGCTACACGTTTGCTCACCTTTAATAAAACTTTGCATTTCTATTTAGTTGTGGCTAAAGCTAAAAGCTCTTGTTCAGCTTCTAATTATAAAATAAAAATACACTTTAATGGCTATTAAAAATATTTTTATGGTAGAAATCACATGCAATTGGTATTTATAGATATTTTATTGTAATTTAGGGCAAAGAATGAGGATTCTCAAGTGCTTTTTAGATATTTTATGCATTGTGGAGTAAAAGTGATTTAATATTTCTTCGCTGATGAAAATATTTCTTCGCTGATGAAAATATTTCTTCGCTGATGAATTTATTTTACAGATTTCAAAAAATAAAACTAGCCACAGGTAGGATTCGACATTTGTCCCGGATCGGAACCGAACGACAGTTCGGTTCCGATCCGGGGCAAATGTCGAATCCTACCTGTGGCTGGTTTTATTTTTTGAAACCTTATCTGATCGTGCAGAAACACGAAAAAGGGGTCGAGGATCGCTTCTGGGTATAATTCAATGCCTGGCGGGGCTTTAGCCCGAGGAGTAGTTGTTTCCTAGAGCGATTATGTAACAGCTTTGCTATTCGGGAACTACTTTGATAACCGCTTGGCGGCTTGGTAGTTCCTTTCACGATTTCCGACTTATAAGTTACTGATTATTTTACAGATTTAAAAAATAGCGGTATATAATTAGGTGGTTAAAATTTTTGGATTAAGATATATTGGATGTGTACAGATAATAATTTTTTTTAAATAACGTGTTGGCATCGTCAGGAAATAATTAAAACTGGAGAAGTTAGGGGTTTTAATCATCTCCCCAAGGTGCCTACTTAGTTGGCAAAACGTGATTCCAGAAAAGTGTAATCTTTCGGTATGTATGCAAAACTGATTTCTTGTTTTTGCTGCATCGAAGGTTCTAGGTCCATCCCAGGATAATGGGAATTATTTTATTATAAGGAATTGTTACACATAGTAATAGGAAAAGACACCCATGTCCAATTTCATCCGATAAGAATCGAGTCCACATACTAACCCAAAGCCTGACTTGTACTTGCGGGTAATGTGTAGTAGTTTTGCTGGACCCGCTCATTCACAGGATCTTTTGGGTCTTGGCGTATCTGGGACTGCCCCTAAGTATATACATATAGTATAATACGTATTTAGTATTATTGTCACAGAAAAATTACTAGAGTAGTGTGACTATCGTCAAAAATTACATGCTGCAAAATTATTATATCCTACTTCAACCACTTCCCGAAAGGATGGAAAATTTCTGACGTGGTCTTCATGATTAAACAAGATAAGAACTTAATTCATCGGTCACATTTCAGACCCATCAGCTTACTGCCCACTCTCATCAAGGTGATAGAGAGAATCATCCTAGCCCGCTTCCACGAGTAGACCGAAGAACTGAAAATCATTCCTGATGAGCAGCTCGCCTATATACCTCAACACTCGACAGAGCTGCTAATGCTAATAATGATACTATTATACTCCGTATAAATTACGGAGGGTTTCAACCGGAAGAACGTTACTGCAGCGATATTCCTAGACGTTTCCAAGGCCTTCGATAGAGTCTGGTATGACTGGCTTCTAATCAAGATATTAGACTTGGGACACCCGATGGCCCTGGTGAAACTGATCAAGTCCTACCTGACAAGAAGGCGATTTCGAGCCAAAGTAAGGACCTCTGTATCGGACTACAGGACCATCGAGGCCGGAGTACTGCAAGGTGCAGTGCTGTCGCCGCATCTCTTCAACATCTTCACAACAGACGTGCCAAGGACAGAGCGCGCGGACAGCAGAGTCGTCAGCGTACAGCGCAGTGTACGCTGACGACACGGCGATCGTCGCGAAGTCGAGGAAGGCGCACGTGAGAATGGCATACCTGCAGCGTGCTTCGGACGAACTAGCCGACTGGTGCAACAAGTGGAAGGTAGCCATGAACACAGAGAAAAGCACTGCGGTGCTTTTCAAGAGTTCCCGGGAAACTCTGGAAGGACGTGTGAGCTTCAACGGCGAGGACATCCAATTTCGGGACAATACCAAGTACCTTGGAGTTGTCATGGGCAAGTCGTTGATATAGAAAGACCACATCCACCGGGTGACGGGACACGCCAAAGCTACCGCGGCCAGACTCTGGACGATGGCGGGAAACAGCAGCCAGCTGAACCTCAGGAACAAGCTGCTCCTCATTCGGCAAGTCCTTCAGCCCCAACTAATGTACGCATTGACAGCTTGGGGCTACGCTGCTCAGACACACACGAAGAGTATTCAGGCCGTCAAAAATATCGCCCTTCTCCGTTCCGTGGATGCCCTGTGGTACGTGAGAAACATCGACATCCGGCTAGATGGATGTCGATGAATCCGGTGAATCCAGAGACGGATTCATCACTGTGACGGAAAAAATCCTAGCCAGGGCTCGGAAGCTCTACAATCATGCAGGTGCTCATGACAACCCGCTCATCCGAGCAACTTTGGACTACAACCCAGGAAGACACAAGAGACCCAACAATGTTTTATACGGGATAGAATACCTCGCTCTGTTAATGCTGTTTTAGTGTTGAAATATCTCAAATTACCTTGTGTCATGTTAAACAAAGTATATGTGATCAATTAGGCACTGTTTACATAACAAGGAGGCGTATTTGCATATTTATTATAACAGCCTTTTCTTTTATTTTCCAGAATTCTATTTTTGTTTTGTTGATTTTGATGTATTTAAATTAATGTACTTAATGTAATTTAAGACACGAACCAATGAGGTATGGATAAGATATTATACAAAGGATACGTAAATGAAGGGAATTAAGGCGTAACTCCACTATAATAAGCTAAAAAAGAACTTTATTGACATTTTCTTTGGATGGAACAAAAGATAATAAGTCAATAATATTGAAGGAAGTTATTAGGCATATATTTAAGTATAATACAAAATGTTGTTATCAAGAAATATTGCAACACTGCGGCAATCCTTGCAAGATATGTTGAATATAAGGCACCCTGCGGCACGCAGTGTAAGTGGTGTAAATTTTGATCTGGAAAAGAAAATATTTGAATCTACATGCTTATAGTTAGTGAAATACTGGTAGGAGATTTTGAAAGTATTAATTTTTATATGATTAGCGAGTATCTACATAAATCAAAAACGTTAAGTTTTCGACAAGAGGTAATCATTTGTTAATAAATAATGTTTAAATCGACATATCGACTTATTGACATTATTTTTTTATTTTATATTGAATTCACTTTAAATGTTATTTTATAGATATTGTTAAAAATTTGTATGAAAAGAATGAAAATCGTTGAAGTTATGCTGTGTGCCGTTTGTCATGTTTCGAGAAAAATGCGCTTAAAATTTTTAAATGTGTTATAGATATGAAAAAATGAAAATTTCTGACTGATTGAAAATTTTTACCATTAATCTACTATCCCAGAACCATAAGGCTGCCCTTCTATATTTAAATATTCTTCCTTATTGTCTTTCCTCGAACACTTTATGTTAAAGTGTGTCTCTTTCGCTGCATCTGTCAGACATGTCGGCGTGCTTGATCCGTTTAGCATCGGCTTCTAGACAAAAATTGTATGATGGACTCCAATATCCATCTACAAACCTCTCATAGTTCGAAGAATATTATTCAGATGATAATTAAAAGTGTACACAGCAATATCAGTCGCTCTATTCAAGACCTTTTTGCCACGCTCTATTCAAGATTTTGGGGCTAATTTCCAACCAGTAGCACTGATATTTTCATTGCTATTTTGCGTGTAGCTTCCCAAGCAATGGTTTAGCAAGTCGTCTCTACTCAGGCCCTCATAAATCGGTTTGATGGCTTTAAAGACTTCCCTAGCAAGCGGTGGCTTATGATGGATGGTGCCCAAGGAATTCGCTGCTTGTGCTTTCTTTCAGTCATACTAAGACTCTGAGCACTTCTCGTGTTACAGATTTTTCCTGCCCTTGTATACTTTTGCGTCACCCACTGTAACTTATAAGCACTTTGAGATTACAAATAAATTGTTAAGAATCAACACTACACACAAGACCCGTGATTTGAAGCGAGGAAATTGTCTTGTTTGTACATGTATTGGCATTATACTAACGTCCTTTTGTTTGTAAATGCTTCTGACTAAACACAGATATCTTTTAACGACACCTGTTGTATATTAGAGAAGTTATAAATCATAAGGTAAAAGATTAGACCGTACCCAGACTGTGTTAATAACATAACGGCATTGAATACTTTTAAAAATTAAACAGAATAGGTATATAAAATGAAATTACATCTTCAATTTCTAACTTGAATAAGAAGATGAGATTTCGGACGCACACACAAGTGTATTTAAATATTGTTTATGATAGTAAGAATAATATAAATGTTACAATTTAATGAAAACTTATTATTTTGTGTGCATCCTGTATCATTTTATCTATTAAAAAGTTATATATTAGTGTCTTATTTCTGTAACAAACAGGGTCAACTAGACCAGTACCTTTGTACTACCGTACAGTGTAATAATTCTGCTACGTGACTCCAGAAAAAAAATTCAATTATCCAACATCACGCACCAAGTACTCCTCCTACAATTCTGTTTAACCCACATCACATCATTCTATTAAATAATAAAAAGAGCTAAAAGAAAGATCAGCTCCTTTATATCAATTCACAAAGGGATTCTCCTGAACTTACTTCCCAGATCAGTGGACATTACAAGGGTTAAGGCTCTAAGGGAATTAGTTAGGAGGGCCCATAGTTTCGCCCTCTGGGTTTACAAAGTAACGATACTCAGTTCTAAACATTTATCAATTCTAAGCCTGAGACTGGGGCACGCCCGCTTTTTATACGTACAGGACCGTCCACGAATAATTGTGGGTCTAAACTTTGTCTAGATTTCCTACAACTGTTTGACTTACTACAGTTACATTACTTGTTGTATTGTAAAATCTTATTAGGTCTAAATACATCGGAATTGTTCTTATTCAGTAAATCATATTTGCAAAGAGTTTATAAAGTGAATAAGATACAGCTATGTTTATAAATACATGTCATTAAAAACGTTACAAGAACAGATTTTTCTTACTTTAGGTAGGACGATTCTTGGAAACAAAAATTTCCATAAACATATTATTTTCTGACATCAATCAACTAATGAGGTAGCTTCACCACGGAATTGTTGATATTGATTTGAAAACAATCCCGGTTATGTAATAAATTCTACTGAATCGACCATTCTAGTTTGAGAATATGAGAATGATTAAACAAACTGTTTAAAGAGTAAAGCATTCTATTCAAATACATGATAATGCAGAGAGTAGAGAAATGCTACCTTGGACATACAACTACCCAAGTAATGTAGAAAGCACTATAATCGCCATTTGCAGCAATGTTATTCATATGGTGATCGACGGTGGCGGTGTGAATCTTTCATCTCCTCAACCAAGGGAAGTTTCTATGTATTTCTATGGATAGCCAATGCTGGTCCCATCTTGTGGCGACTCAGGTCTCCAGATTTAACAATTTTGGAATCGAATAAAATAAATAGTATATTCTAATAGCCATCCAAATAATGAAAAATACCGAAAAATCGTATTAGGGATATATATTATTGTATATTATTATTTATGACTTCGACACTACTTTGTCCCCAAAATTGCTGGAAAACGTTCACCTACTCCTGAAACTACAACAGGAATTCGGTTCATCCTGTGAGATAATTTACTCTATAATAGCTCAGATTTGTTCATTCGTATTGGTTCAGAAACTTTGTTGCTTTGTAACAGAGCTGAATTGGGCTATATGTAGTTCGGATGTCCAAACTTTAAGGATGTTAGTTCGTTGGTTCTTGGTTATTGCAACTGTTGCCAATATCATTGGCAACATTTGCAATTGGAGTAATTTATACTCTGCATTGGCCTCAGATATGTTAAATTTTCGACGAGGTTTTCGTATTTCCTAATATTCTCATATTCCGTCTTTCTGATGGTTTTAGTGAACTGGCAAAGCTATGTTTATTATGTGTCCTTTTCGCTTCTCTTGGCCAATGAGCACGGTATCTGGCTTAGTGTAATTCACTGTTATGTTACCGCGTGCCGTTGCCGTTTTTCAGCCTGCAGTGCTGCTGGGTGGGTTGAGTAGCCCAGTAGTACTGTTGCCGGTCCCAAGCTCGGAAGAAAGAGGAGGGTTAGAGGGACAGTTAGGACAGTGTCTGGGGCCGCCGTGCTAGTTATTGCCAGTATGCCTCCTATCGATCTTCTTGTGAGGGAGAGAGAGGAGGTGTACCGGGGGTCCGAGAGGCGGGATTCTAGGGAGAGGTTGTGGATGAGATGGCAGGAGCGGTGAGATGCAGGAATATGCGCGGCGTGGATGAGGTCTCTTATCCCAGCCGTTCAGTCATGGGTTGAGAGGAAACACTGGGAGATAGGATACTATCTCACGCAGGTGCTATCGGGTCACGGATGCTTCGGGGAGTACCTGTGTGGGATAGAGAAAGTGGATGGAGATGAATCGTATATGGGACGTATACTGTGATGAAAGGGATAACCCAGAGCATACGGTGCTCAGGTGCCTGAGGTGGTCTAATGAGAGGCAAGAGTGTATGGGGAATATTGGGCAGCCCGGAGATATAAGAGATTGGTGAAGTGTATGATTGAGAATATGTGGTTGAATGTAGGAAGGATGATTGTGAATATAATGATGAAAAATGAGGAGAAAGAAAGGGAGCTAGGCCCGAACCCCCAATCGTTTTAACGGAGTTGAGATGTAGGGGAAGAAGATTGACCCCTGCCTCGATGATAAGCGAGAACGTCTCTGAGGCAGGTGGGACACTGATCTGGGGAGCCACTTGTCCGGCTAGCGAAAACACCGGCTACGTCCCCCATCAAAAAAAAGAGGGCCAGGTTAGCTGCCTACCCTCTGTGAAAACAGATAACCAGCTCCTAGTATCAATGATATTCATCGAAGAGGAACAGGTCATAGACCTACTTAGAAGAAGGAAGAGAAAGAACTGCTATGTCAATAATTATTGACCAGTCTCAATATAGCGAGGACTAGCTACGGCTGATATTTATCGACATTAGGTTGGGAGACGTTTCCAAGCAATGAAGTAGTGATTCAGATGGTACAGGAGCATGATATGGTGCATGCTACACTGTTTTTTCTTCAGCTATTCAACTAATTTCAAAACGGTAAAGGACTTACATGGAACGTAGTGAGATTTTACGTTGAAAAATTATGTTTTCGTACATTGCGTTAATAAATTTAGATCAACAACGTTTTAAGCTTTTCATTTGGCTGCCTCTGTAGAAGTATATTAACTCCTACTTGCATTAGACATATACATCTTTCATATAGTTTGGAATGCATTTGATAAATTATATAGATAAGATTGTGTATATAAAATCCTAGATAAAATACTGAGTCAGCTGCGAAAACTATACATATATATGACATACGATGAATCAATACAAACACAGTATTAAATAGTAGAACTGATCAATATTCGACAATACCGCGGAAAAAATCAGTGGCCATAAAACGTTTGGAATCGGCCCTGCGTGAATTCTGGTGCTGTCACAATAAAGTCCAATTACACAATTAAATTCTTGATTGTACAGTTGTTAAAATTTCGGCTTATAACCCTTTCGTATTAAGCCATCAAAAGGCGTGTAATAGCATTTTATCGGAGGGGTTATTTAATGTTAATACGGGACTAAATTTCAATATATGATTTCGTGCTGGTGGCGTTACGAATTTCATTTCCATTCTATTCAGTTAAGGTGAGGGATATATTCTCTTTTATTTGCTGCACAATGGACTGTTTATTGGTGAAATTTAAGATTTAAATTGTTTCGTAGACTTATCTAAACAACTACAAAATATAGAACGCGATACTGTTTGATATCAAAAATGTCGATATGTTGTTGACAGGGAATTTAAAAAAAAAAAAAACTTTGTATAACTACAAACCTTTATATAAGTCTTTATGTAACTGTCCACATTGGAAATAAATTAGTATTCTTACGACTTACGTAGTTTTTCTGGATATGTAAGAATTAGAATGCTGGATTTAGTGACATCATAAAAATTAAGAACTTCATAGATAATAGCCATTTTACAGTAACAAGAGAGGCGATTGCGCAAAAATAAAATATATATATATATATATATATATATATATATATATATATATATATATATATATATATATATATATATATATATATATATATATATATATATATATATATATATAGCAATTATAACTTAGGGTAAATAAATATTAAACTATATCCACTACTTGTAAAATTGTCTTTGCAATATGAATATAAAATGCTTATATATTTATTCTGCTTGCGACTGTAAAGGTATTTATTTTAATATTCTTTATTAGTTGATGTCAGTGGATATTTTAAAAGCTACTTATTTGAGAAGATATGTGTAATATAGGGAATCATTGTGAACCGTCTACTTCATAAGAGTAATGAAGTGCACAATTCGGTTTATAAAATGGAATTCATGAATGTTCTTTTTCACGAATCAAGCCCTTTTTTAGTGAAACGTGGAAAAATAATAATACATAAACTTCTTTAGTGAAAGAATAAGAATAATCTGTGACGAATTGTCTGAATATGACAGGACCGTACTTTGGTCCCGATAAGTTGATGTCGCTGAAGTTTAATAAAAAAAGTACATAGATCTCAAGAAAATGAAAATGCTACCCAGGGGCGAAGTCTGTTCAACGAATCGTAGTAGGTTAAACCTACGAATAAGCTTTTTACACTTATTTCGAATAATAGCGTAAAATTTGATTGGATCTATCACAGACAAAAATACTTGTTAAGCAGCAATGCCTACTTTTAAGAGAGCACCTGTTGCTATATTAACTGTAGTTTTAATAATAATAGTTGACATCCTTAATAAACAATGCGCAAGAATATGTACTACTGTATATAATTGTTGATTAGTTGTTTTGTCCACACTAACATACAAACAGTCACGTGCGTTTAAAATGTGAGGTTATATTTACTGTTTGGATTAAATAATACTTTACGGTTAAAATAACGATATTGCGAAATTGCGTGTCTAAATAGACAGTCTCTTTTGAACTAGTAATATGTTTATTATGTATGTGATGAATATTGCAATTTTTTTTTATTATTTTTTTTTTATTTGCGTCAAAATTAAAACATTTTCTTTGTACGTTGATATAGTAATACTTAAAAATATAGTAGTATTATATTAGTATAGTAGTATAATAATTACTTGGTAGTAACCTATCGAGACATAAATAATTATCCTGATCAAAGGCGATCATAGATATTAAAGTAATTATTGTACCAGTACTGTGCATTTATATGTGTAATTATTTTATAGTTAAAATTTGTCAAGCAGTTTTGGTGAAGTTTCTTGTTATTGTAACTTGAATCAGTTTTGAATCGTAGTTTTTACCAGAGAGTATACAGCTTATATGACAGAAGGCTATTTTCAAACTTGTGTGTTAGTTAACAAAATTAGAAACGATAGCTAACGCTCGATTTTTCTTATGGAACATGTGAACATGAAAGACTGTAAATAAGAACTTTTTCATCAAGAATTTTTTTGCATCATATCAATCACATTTGCTAATCTGAGAGTACACCAAATGTCCTAATTGCTATCAGTGATTTGTCAATAATTTAATTAATACCAAGTTGCAAAAGTTAAAATGAATTGCTAATTAAGTGTAATTTAATATTTTCGTATACGCCAGTTGTCAAGATAAGCCAATGTGGAGTACTGATAATTCATATATTTTTATTAAATCTGCGCTATTTATGTATGTGAAGGAGAATGTTTGTCTCCGAATAGGCTATTCGGAATGTTCCGAATAGGTTTCTAGGCCAGTCAACTGATCTTTATGAAACTTTGATCACAAATAATATTTGTCAAGAGAAGTAACATAGGCATAAAGCCACCCAGATCGGTCCAATGTTTGCCATTGCATCGAGGTAAAAAAAAGTGGGTGAAAATTGATAAATAGTCCCACAGATACTCAGTTGCCCCTAGAAGGGTAGAATATAAGACAAACTCCCATTACTTTCTCCTCCACCCAACATTTTTCCGGAATATACTTATTCTCTATCTCCATTCATTATGAGAGGGGGAAGGAAAGGGAGTTACTTCATTTTTGGGACGTAGCAAAGCGTGCCGGGTACCAGCTAGTATTCTCATAAAATTGGTGTTTGGATAACAATTGCACGCAGACGAATAATTGTTTTTTCTTTTCAATTTCCCCGTTAATACAGGGCAGTACATGGTGATGAACTTCAGAATATTTATTTTTAGCAAGATATACACTACATATTTTTCTGTTCTGAGTTTTTAGTGACCTACTGCTACATTGGAATATATAAGTTGAGTTTCCTTAGAGGTTTCCTTATCTCCTCTATGGATTATTTTCTGACCTCTTACTAAAAAATATAGATTTTAGAACTCATGTAGCAAATTTTTAAGAATTGCAGCAAATACGTGTTGAAAAAGTGCAACCATGACAATCACTGCAAAATTATTTTGATAATACTCGTATAATGAGGCTTTGAATAAGTGGACATTTCCAATATTTAATTTCTAAAGCTGTAGTTCATTATTATTTTATTTCTAGAATTAATAGCACATTTGATATTAATACTGTTATCTATCACATACTTTTACAACGGTTGGAGATTTATTTTAAAAGGATAATAAAAGCTATTATGAACGTCTTCCAATCCATAAGCACATTTGACTAAGATAACTTTTAATTATACTATTATACAATTTTCATTATTTACCACTACATTTATATCAGCCATAAGAAAGTAGGTGCAATTCTGAATCCGGGACTGAAATCTGTCCACTTTCTTTCCTTATTCTATTATTTTTGCGTGTTATCACTACAATGAAATTTTAAAATATAATAAACGTAAACGTTATATGAAGTAATACTTTCATCAAACGTATTATTTTCACTTTATACCGTTTGAAGTTGAATAAATGGTTTACAGTTTCTACTATTACGGATGTACATATTATTTTTCATTATAACATATTCCACTGAAAACAGTCCATGGAAAATTTGTAATGAAATTTGACTAAGTAAAGCAATTTATCAAAACATGCCTGGTTTGGGATAATCGTATATTCAAGATAGGGTGTCGTTGTATTCGACGTTAAAAGCTTGTGTTACACGTTCTTTCACTAGTTCCACGAAGTTATTTGCATATTCATCATACCTAGGTATTCTAATTAACGTCAGAACGTGGCCCGCCGTACACGCTGGATTTTATATATCTATGCATAATAAAATTACGGCCGAACAAAGCGTGCTATATATTTGTATAAAAAACACATTTAAAAATAAAATAGTGGTCACACACAGTGTTCATGCATGTGCTATATTAATGAGGATCACTTTTTATTGTGTACATGGAATATTCTTGTGGAATTGAAAGTCAATTTCATTATTTCTTTATAATTTGCACTTAAAAAAAAACTAAACTTAATTTTAAGTTAGAATATTGATAAAAGGCAACTGAAATGTGTTTTTGATGGCAGACGTGTTTACAAGAACATATAACTAACACTAGTTTTTTTTATAAAAATTAGGATAAAGAAGCTATCTCCAAGTAATTTCATATAACATGGTGTTTCAAGTAGTTAAATGTAACAACTACGTTAACATTTGACGCAATATTATTATTATGTTATATGGGTTTGGGCCTCATCAGCCATTGATCGCACGGGTAGTCTCTTGGCGATCCCCTCTTATCCGGGTCATTATCCAAAAATGCTATCCCTTCAAAGGAGAAATTTAGGCACGTCCCGCGCCTTAAGCCTCGCCTCCTCTAGGATAAAAGGGATCCCTAATATAAGGTACCTATTCTCCTCCAGTGCGGGGCAGGTGCAAAGAAGGTGAATCGAGGTTTCCTCGTCTTCTTTAGAGTATCTGCAGGCCGGGCTGTCAGTCAGCCTCAGCTTGTGCTTATATGCATTCAGGCTACTACGGTGGCCCGTTATGATTCCCACCAAGGTTCTGGCTTTGTGCCTGTTCAATTTAATGAATTCTTGGGCCCATTTCTCAATCTCTGAGTGAGTATTCGATGAAGAGTTTGGTTATTCGACAACCCATTATTCCTCTCCATTTTTTATTGTGCTGGTCTCTTGCCCAGCCATTGATGCGGTTTCTGATCAGATTCCAACTTATTCCCACTACAGGTTCTGGTCCATAGAGGTTTTTCATGGTCCCTAGTCTGGCAAGGTCATCTGCAATTAGATTTATCTTAATGCCATTATACCCAGATATCCATAAGAGTTCCACCGGTCCCTTCCCTGTCAAGTGGTTCAATGCTTCATAGGAATTATAGACCAGCTTCGACTTTGTCGTTGCTGAATTCAGGGCTGCCAATGCCGCCTTGCTATCCGAGCAGATACATACCTTCTCCTGGGTCCGATTCTGGCCGGCCCCCAGAACATCGCATGTAATTGCAACTAGCTCGGCCTAGAGTGCGGTAGTGTATTTGCCCAAGGGGAAGATTTTATCTATCCCATCGCATCTCTTGCATCCGTTCTGTTCCCACTCTTGGCTCCATGCGTGTACCAGATGTCTCCATTGAGCAATAAGTAATATAAAAATTATAATAAGCGATGTAAATGTAAAACTCCAGTCCCATACAAGTAGTTTTGGTGTATAAGCTTTTCTATACTCTTATTTTTTTTTTTTTAATTAAAATTCATAATTTATTCCTCAAGAAACAATATTACATTTTTTATAGGATAAAATAATAAAAAAGATACATCTATTATGGATAGTCAACATTAATTCTTATAATTCTTTATAAACATTTCTTCTTATTTATTTGTGTTTATTCTTATTTATTTGGTATTACATAAAATCTACATATATTAAATTGCCTACATCTTTTCCAGTAAAATTTCGTTCTTAGTGTGTCACATTATTGCTACCAACAGCAGTATTTTTCAAATACAATACCTGTAAATAATTTTAAAAATAAAATATTTCACTACATAATATTTTCACTACATGTTTTATGAAACCTTCATCTCTTTATTGTAAGAAAACGCTTGCTAAGGTCTTCGTCCACAAAAATTGATGCAGTGCATTTAAATTTAATGCGACTTTACGTATCATTTTAATACTATCAATTTAATCAGAATTTCTGATAGACACATGACAGCCTACAAAGTTGTGAATGCTACGCGGCGCTGATGTCGCGCACATATCGAATCAAAATATCATCCCTGTCGGTACATACTTATGTTTACTGCTTTTTGTTATAATTTTTTGTATTTTTGTTTAACCCTTGACTATAATTAGTTAATATAACGTAAACTTTAATATAAAAATTTCATTGATTAATAAAAAATAATTTAAATATTGGGATATTTTAATTATTTGTATGCTAGTAGATGAACCAAAATATGTTTTTCCTTTACTATACTTAATATTTTATTTTCAATATTCCTATTACTTTCATTTAATAAGTGAAGTACAATAAAACAATTATCAGTTATAAACTTTGTCAATTGATTTTGATAGATTTTTATTTAATCTAACAGTTTCTTTATGACTCATAATAAACTTAAACAACGAATAAAATCATAATTATCTCATAGTGGCACGACCGCTTCTATTATAGATTCTATAGCTGTATCAGTTCTACTTAAGCCTTCCATACACAATACATCCAAAAATCATTTATTTCCACCAGCTGAATGTTATTAATGACTCTCCGGACGGGAACAATGTTGTGCACTGAGTAAATCATAATGTGACACCAATGCTCAATCTCCTATCAGTAGCATGGGATGTGTACATAACGGCCCCTAATTTAAATATTTCACGGTGTTCTGAATAGCCACGCGTATTCACCATTGTTTAAGGGAGCGCATGGTCTATTGGTAAATCTGCACTCAGTGGTGTACTATAAATTTGAAATAAGCAATTATTATGGTTGAGATGAGAAAAAGAGCGGTTTCTTGTATGCCAAAATACTATCATGTAAATGTTTTAGAATCTAAATTGGTTGTCTATCAAAACTGAAATAAAGATATTTAAAATTCCAAATCTCAAATTCACAATTAATAGAAAAACAAAGTGAGAAGTTCACTAATGGTTGAAATTATGTGTTTTTAACCGACTTCCAAAAAAAGGAGGAGGTTCTCAATTCGGCTTGCAAAGCATCTTTAGTAGGTACTTAAAATTGTAAAAGAGTAAGTTTTAAAAAAACCGACTTCAAAAAAAATAATTTAATTAAAAAGCAAGAAATTAATGTTTCCTACAATAATTTAAAAGTAAAAGACTGTAAGAGTTATCCAGGAGCAAATATAGACAGCGACCACAACTTGGTAGTCATGAAAGTTAGATTAAAGTTCAAAAATCTGAAAACCCGGAAGGATAAGAAACGTATAAATGTAGACATATTGAGGGATCAGAATATGAAAGATAAGTTCCAGGAGAAAACAGATCACTTAATAAATAAAACGAGTAAGGACGAAATCAAGAACGCAGAAACTGAGTGGGAGGGTATCAAGAATAGTCTAGCTTCCGCGGCTACGGACGTTTTAGGACACGATAAAAGGGAAGCTAGGAAGCCCTGGATAACGGACGAAATCTTAAACTTAATACAAAAGAGACGAGGCTACAAAAACAGACAAGACGAAGAAGGACTGAAAACTTATAAGTCAATAAAGTGGGAAATCATTAGAAAATGTAGAAAAGCGAAAGAACAATGGATAGAGGATAAATGCAAAGAAGTAGAAGATAAGTTGCAAGTAGGTAAGACCGATGAGGCTTACAAAATAATTAAGAGGAACTTCAGGAATATAGGAACAATAAGTAGAAACGTTAGGAGTCAATCGGGGGATATACTGATCGGAAGAGAGGAGAAAGCGGATAGATGGAAGCAATACTTAGGAAATTTATACGAGGGTCAGGAATTAGGAGAGATATTAGAGGAAGAATCTAGCATCGATTGGGAAGATGTAGGAAAACCTATATTGAGAGAGGAATTTGAAATAGCACTAAGGAGGCTAAAGAATAATAGAGCGCCGGGTGTAGATAAAATACAGGCGGAAATTTTGAAATGTGCGGGACAGAAAGTAGTAAATAGGATGTTTGAACTGGTAAAATACATATATGAAACGGGCGAGATGCCGGAGGATTATAAGAGGAACATTATCGTTACTATACCGAAAAACAGAGGAGCCGACAAATGCGAGAACTTTAGAACGATTAGCCTAACTTCCCATGCGTCAAAAATCTTAAAACTAGAATAGTGCAGAAGAGGATGGAAAATAGAGCGGAGGAAATACTAGGAGAAAACCAATTCGGGTTTAGGCGAAATAGGGGAACTCGCGAAGCTATTCTGGCGCTAAGAATAATGTTAGAGAAAACAATAGAAAAAGGAAAGAACGCTTATATAGGATTTGTAGATTTAGAAAAAGCTTTTGATAACGTAAGATGGGAGAAAATGTTCGAGATACTAAAGAGCGCGGGAATGAAGTATAGAGATAGGAGAGTAGTACACAATCTATACAAAGAGCAAACTGCTGTTATAGAAGTGGAAGGGGAAAAAAGGGAAGTATGTATTAGGAAAGGAGTAAGACAAGGATGTACGCTATCACCACTAATTTTTAATCTGTACATCAAAGAGGCGATTAATGTGGTAAAAGATAGAGTGGATTTCGGGATTAAAGTACAGGGACAGAAACTAAAAATGCTGAGATTCGCGGATGATATTACAGTATTAGCATCTAGTAAGGAGGAATTAGAATCTGCATTGAACGAAATGGAGGCAGTGTTGACAGAGGAATACGGAATGAGGGTGAATAAAAACAAAACTAAAGTGTTAGTGTGCAGAGGGCGCGAGAGCAGAGCAAAAACGAAAGTACAAATTAATAATGAAAGATTGGAGGAAGTTAAAGACTTCACTTATTTAGGAAGTAAAATAAATTGGGATGGAAGAAGCGATAAAGACATAAAACAGAGAATAGCGCAGGGTCGAGTAGCTTTTAACAAAGAGAAAGCACTTTTATGCTTGGGGGTAATAAACTTAGAAACAAGGAAGAGATTTTTGAAAACATATGTATGTAGCACGGCACTATACAGCTGCGAAACCTGGACGGTAGGGGAAGCAAGTAGGAAGAAATTAGAAGCTTTTGAGGTGTGGTGTTACCGAAGAATGATGAAAATACCATGGACTGATAGGGTTAGAAACGAAGAAGTATTGGAGAAAGTCGGCGAGAAAAGAAGTATGTGGAAAAACTTAAAGAAGAGAAGAGATAGAATGGTAGGCCACTTGCTGAGACATGGGGGAATAGTCCGCGATATTTTGGAGGCAGAAATAGGAGTGAAGAAAGGCAGTGGTAGGCCTAGATTAGACTACTACTCGCAAATAGTAAGGTATGTAGGTTGTAGCACAATTAGCGAAATGCGTAGGTGAGCACAAGATAGGAGAAGCTGGGGGTTAGCGTCCAACTAGTCTTAGGACTGATGACCTAATGATGATGACAATAATTTAATACTTATTTGTTGTTCCATTTAATATAATGTAAGAAATTATTTGTTATTATATAATTATTACTAATTGTTTTATATAATTTTGAAGTCAGTGTCAAGTAAAACAAAAAAATATATAAACCTTGCCACTATAACAATGAGTTTATATTTAAAATTGCTGAGGGACGCCATTCATATTACTAATATTGTATGGCACTGACTTCAATATTATATAAAACAATTAATAATAATTACGTAATAAACAATAGTTTTACAACGGAACAACAAATAAGTATTAAATTGTTGTAGTGAAACATTTATTTCTTGTCTTTTAGTTAAGTTATTTTTTTTAAGTCAGTTTTTTTAAACTTATTATATTCCAAAGGATAGTCATTTATTAAAATTTATTTCATGTGTATTCTCCCTCTGGATAAAAATAGTCAGATTCTTAGGAGAATACTTATTTTTCTTATTTGGAAGGAGAATATTTTTAAACCACCTTTAAGTATTCGTCTTAATGGTTTATATTTTAAATTCATATATTGTGAACAAGAAATACATTAATATTTATCTCTATTTCCCATTTTTAGCTAACCTATCAGTCTCTTAACTAATCTTAAAACTCTTCCTCTCCAGACAATGTTGTTAAGATATTTGTCAGTGTATATTATTCCGTATTAAATCTGCACCCTTTATGCTATTAATGCCATATAAGCTCTATGAAATACGGCAGAAATCTAATAGACTGAAGACGACCAATAAAGCATAAATAGGTAACATTTTTAGAAATGCTCAATAACCTAAAACATAATGTATTTATCTTTTCCAATTACACATCCTTTCACACCAGAATGCGAACAACAGCTTCCAACTTTAAATAGTTGATATACAACACGAACAATGGAGTGCTTATTGTAATATTTTAACACTGTAACGGAAATATAATTTTAACATTAAGACCGAATGTAACAGCCTCCTAAGCCGGATAAATCCCCAGACCCACCGTTCTCTCCACCGATGGCCCCATTCGCCGTCTGTCTTCATTGCTCAGCCAAAACGCAAGGGACGCGGCAGGGGGCGAACTATAAGAACACCCTTCAAGTGTATAAGTAAGGGATGGAATTGTCAGATGGATGTAATACTATATACAAGTACGAATGAGCTCTAGTGTGAGGCTTAAGTGGATCATTAATGGTTTAAAGTGAATCCGGCATCCAGAACAAACTCCTTTCATGAAATGCAAAGGGAAAAATTTTAATAGGGATTTAAATTAACCCTCGAGACTTGGATATTTCATTAGATAGTGGCGACTCCTGACATTCTACGGAAAATTAGTGGCATTGTTTCTGTTCAATATGAACATGTATGATATGAACAAAATATAAATTAAAGTTATCCAGAATTAAATTAAAGTTACTTAAAAGCAATACATTTTTCTAAGACAGTTTACAAAATTACGAGTACATGCTTTTTACCAAAGAAGCTATATGTGTTCTTTGTGTTTATTGAACTTCGTAGAACTGTTTTAACATCCTTCTTTGAACTACATATACACACATATATATATACACAATTACTGAAGCAGTCATGTTTTTATGACGGTCATCATTTAGATCTTTTAATTCTTTTTCGCATTATTTTATACAACTATGAATACTCTGGGGTTTAGATCCAGAATATAAGAGAAATTGTATGAAAATAATGTTAACTACCATGTACCTCATTTGACCCGGATATTGTCATTATTTTTTTAAATCCGGATTTGAGCTTTCGCTTAATTGTAGTCTAAGATGTACATTTTGAGGCCACCAACTTAAATTTAAGTAACAAACTGAGACAACGGCAGCCTCCAAATGGGGCCCATTCCCAATAATTTATTTCGTGTTGAAGATATCGAAAACAGTTAATAGAAATATATAAGTGTTCAGAATCCAACTGTATGGTACAACACCAAGTTTCGTTACGAAATTTGCATTTTTCCTTTTTTCAACATTTTTCGACACGCGTTACAATTTTGGTTTTCAATTTAATAGGATGCCATGAAAACAGAAAGTATGATCAAATTGATTATTAAATGACAAAACTGTGAGTCATATTGTAGAAAGTTTTAATTTACAATCCCTTAAATGCAAACGCATTTAAGGGAGGAAATAATAAGATTATTTGGTGATGGGGCTGGTAGCAGAGAAGTAGCCGCAAGATTTAACCAAAGAACCTATTAGTCATGAAACTCTATATCCTATTAGTGATGAAAATGTAACCGTCATAAATGCTCCTTTCAAAGAAACCGGCAGTGTTATTAAAAGAAAACTTCGTCGAATATACATTCGCTTCCTGAAGATAACGTAATCTGAGTAGCAAATCAAAACAATCCAAGAGTGAGTCTGTGAGGTTGAGCGTCTCAACTGAATCTCAATAAAAAGAAAATTAGAAGATGTAGAAAATTAGAAGAATTTTATAACGACTGAACGTATTAAAATCAAGCCTTATAAAACAAAATTTCTACATACTCAGGATCAAGTATACTGAGGATGAGGATGATGAGGCTACATTTACCACTAATTGGGTGGTATCTTCTTACAACTGTAGACACTGGGCTACAGAAAATTCTCATTGTGTTATTACGTGTAAAGACAGATATTCAAAGAAAGTTAACGTATTGCGTGGAATTTTAGGAAACAGAATAACTTGTCCATTTCTCTTTAATAACACGTTAAATGCTGAGCGCTTCGTTAACGGAATTAGGGGTGCTACTGAAAATATTCCTATTAATGCGCGGAAGAAGGTATTTTTCCAGCTAGATGGTGCTTTAATCCATAATTGCAGAATTGTTCGTCAATGACTGCATGAACATTTTCCAGTGCACTGAATAAGAAAATAATAGTCCTTTTGAACTCTGACCTCCTAGGTCCCCCGATATTACACCATTAGATTTTAATTTTTGAAGAACAGTGAAGAACATAATTTCCAGGGCTCAGAAATGGAGAATTCTGTGCTAAAATAAGACGAGCTTGTCGCGAAATCAGCACTCCACAGCTGAGAAGAGTAGCCAGTCTGTATGGTACAGCCTGTACAGCCAGAACTGTATTCAAATTGAAGGAGTATTACTGAAGAGAGGATACACCCGATGATTAATTAAAATTTTTATTTATGTGTAATGAGTAATTATCTCGAAAACTGATTGTTACTTTAAACGCTTGTTCTTTTTATGTGTGTCCTTTTCTCTTAAAATATTCTTAGTCAGGTCTTAAATACACTTTTATACAACCATGTATATTTTCATATGTCAGTATTAATTCTGCTTATATACCAACAAGGATTAAGAGTAGCTCACTCTACAACTTCCAACTTTATGGACTTCACCCGATATATTTGTGATACAATAAATCAGCGAAATCAAATAAACATCATCTATATTGACTTCTGGAAAACATTTAATAACTTGACTACGTTTTATTTTGATCAAAATTTAATGAAATTGGTATATCGTTCTTCTTGGCTACGTTCGGTTCTATGAATATAGGCCTCCTTCATAATATGTCATTTCTGTCGGTTTTGTGCGATCTATATCCATTTAACTTCAGCTGGTCTTTTGATATGATAGCTCCAACGCATTTGTAATCCCCTCTTTGGGCGTCTCTCACCTAACGGTCTCCATTCGGCTAGTGTTTTGCACCACCAGCCTTGTTTTCTGGCAACGTGACCAGCTCATTGCCATTTGAGCTTCTCGACATACTTGATGACGTCAGTGACTTTGGTTTGTTTCCTGAGCCAAACGTTTCTTTTGCGGTCACGCAGTGTGATGCCTTCTATATCGTTAACTCTATGCTCTTTTCAGTAATTTTTATAATATTGAAAATGTCAGTCTATAAAACTTACACAAACATCCGGAGTCCCTCAGGAATCAATCCTCATCTATCCTCATCTATGTGTTGTGTTGTTAATAAGTAGCATGATGAACGCATTCGTAAATATTTTATTTCACGCGCTAGATAAAGGCTTTTCCTAAAGTTCCTGTAACTAGTCTCTGTATAAAATAACTTTTAATATTAAAATATAGTTATAGTTCGTTGGGTTTATGAATCCTGAGAGACTCCAGATCTCCAGAACAGACCTTCTGGAAATTTACAAATAATAATTCCTATAAATTTGTTATGAGTTTAAAACTATTCTAAGACAAACGTATTGAAATAATAATCAGACTCAATTAATCAGATGTCTCCATATACTATAACAATTTTAGTCGGAAGTTAAGTACTCCATAGTCCTTTAATTCTGTCATAATTATAAAGTTTAGTATATTCAAGAAAAACTGGTGAAAGCGTAAAGCATTGTGCCAACTCGCTATCATTAATCAATAATAAAAGCATTGTTAAACTTAATTTTCATGGCATTTATTTACTCTATTAGTATTACATAAGCTAGCGAGTTTCGTTATGGTTTTCCAATTACAAGAAATTATTTAACGTTTTGTTTCAAACCGAGCAACGTCTCACAGACTTATTACTCATAAGTATATCAAGTCATAATTCGCAACGAAATTAAGCAAACTTCAATTTCATATCTCCGTGAAGAGAAATGCGTCAGTTCCTGAAGTGAGTGGAACTGAAGCAAAAAAGCGAGAAAATCACTCAGATAAAATTATAATTTGCACATTAGCGTGTCCCTGGATGCTTCTGCAGGAGTAATGACGCCAGACGGTACACACGGAGAGCTGTTAAGTCATCTACGGGACATCTTGAAGGGTTGTAGTCAACGAAAGAAAGGAAAAACGCCGCCAGCTGAGTGGGAATTACAGCTTTTGATGCTAGAAAAATTTACTTTGCTCGGTGCGCTGAGGAGCATGCTGTTACAACTTTGTATATACGCTAAGATTATACTAACATTTCTATTTCTACTAGTCGCCTGATGTTTATTTTGTGTCTTGATTAACTTTTTGTCCTGAGTGAATTTACATTTTTGTATGAAGAATATTGAAATATTTGCATAAGGTTTAAAAATGTCGAGTTCTGTTATTATGCAGGATATATTTATTTTTTATGTTATTGCTACAAAAATTGCAATTTTATTTCATCTTATCCTTTTCAGTTCGTAATTGAAAAATTCAGTAATTTTAAATCATATGCAGAATATGCATATGTTGTAGTTATAAGAGTAAGGTTAAAATAGTTTTCAGTTTGATTCAGAATTGATTCAGTGGAACGTTATATTATAAATCTCCTTGGAAGGGACTAAAACCTTCGATACAGCAACAAAATCAGGATACCACTTCCCTACGAACATCAAAATATTTCATGTTACTCGACGCAGGTTTATTAACCAAGTTGGTATCATCAAGAGATAATTAAAACTGTTTAAATGATTAAAAATCCTCTCTGGATTATGCCAACTTGATGGGCGAAACGCGCATCGATTAACGTCCAATCTTTCGGTGTTCGTGGAAAACTGATTCTATGTTTTTCTTACTTTATAACCCTGTTTAGTCTTTTTAAATTTGAATTTTTCCTTAAAACACTTTTGTTAGACTTTTCTATAATAATACCACTGTGATAATTTAAAGTTTGTATGGTTTAAATAAAGATTCTTTGCGTGTGCTTTACAGGTAACAATTTTATGAATCAATCAATTGACATTTTTGAACAGTGTCGTGCCGAAAACACATTTTAGGGTAATAGTTAGTACAATATAAATTTCGTCAACCTATGATAGTGTAATGAAAAGGTTATTCACAAAAATATTTAAGGGAAATGATATTTCCATTGAAATAAATTAAATAAATTCAACAAAAAGCTAAACAAATGAAACAAAAATGAAATAAATTTTACAGAAATATTGAAATGAATCAAATTATACAATAAAGTTAAGATGTGAGTTCATAATTGCATTTTGTTCGGTAAATTATTAACTGTCTATGTCGTACGTAGTTGATTGAAGCATATGTCGCTAGACATACGTGTTGGTAGTTGTGGCATATTAGTAATGATTGCGAGTGGTGTAGTATGTGATTTGTGCATCGTCATTAAACTGATTCACGCGCAAATATCCATTATACAAATTGTATATAACCACCTGACCTATATTACCTAAATTTTCATAGTTTAAATGAGTCATCAAATATTTCTCACATAAGCTTTTAATTAAGTTATTTATTTATCAATTCCACTTTAATATTATTAAGTTTGATCCATAAAAATATAATACACGCTTGCATTATATAGTTACACTTTTTTGGGAACTTGATAGAAAAGCAACAGGTAACACAGAAATCCCCTTTATTCAAATCATCGGTGTAATGGCACACAGAAAATGGGTTGCCATGTATTATTCATTCATTATGGATGATGCCATAATGCACTTTATTCAACATGCAGTGTGTTCAGTCTCATTTGTCTGAAGCATAAATATTTCCTTGTTTACCTGTTTAACACTTTAATTAGTTGTACTGGCTATGTACCTGCGGAACAGAAATAGTGGAATGACAATAATACAATTTCAGATTGTTCGAAAATCATTACGATTAGTAATTTGCATTTAATATATATATATTATATATATATATATATATATATATATATATATATATATATATATATATATATATATATATATGAATTTATGTTACGAGTATACAAAGAGAACTGCGGTCTAGTTTTATCATTTATCATACCATACTGGGTTTTATAAAAGCCTTTATAAATATCATTATTGTTAAAAAAATATGAGATCCGTTTTTCACAAACACCGAAAGATTACACGTTTTCCGATGCACGTTTCGCCAGTTAAGTTGGTGTCATTGGGAGATTATTAAAACTAATCTCAGTTTTAATCATCTCGCGATAATGCCAACTAGGGTGGCGAGACGCGTTTCGTGAACCATGTAATCTTTCGGTATTTATTGAAAACTGGTCCTCTGTTTCTGTTGTTGCATCGAAGGTTCCAGCCCCTTCCCAGGATTATTATTATTGTTAATACTAGGTATAAAATATATACAGGGTTATATATTTACATAATTTACCTATTAACAAAAATGGTAATTAAGATTAATAATTTTTTGTTATTAAGTTACTACTATACGTTTTTGTTACCTTATAAACTTTATTAAGCCTAAAAAAAAAGTAAAACATTACCAAATTATTATTACAGCTACATTATCAAAAAGTAATTAAAACAAAGCTAGATTTCGCTTTATTTTAAGGTAAAGCTTTGGTAGAAATAGTTTCATGGCGATAGTAGATGAGCCAAGAAATTAATTCAGGATAATTAAAAGAAACAAGAACAAATTAAATGATCAACCAATATGATTGAAGATATTATAATTTTTTCAACAATCTAATACAAGACATCAACCAATATTGTTAATAGATATTTCAGTAAATTATAATTTGCGTGCAAACATACAGAAATCATTAAAAAACGAAATATTTAAATTTTTCAAGTTATTTGTTTTCAAGGATTACCAATTTTCTTTTAAGCAATGAAACGGGAAAACCAAAATGAATATTGTCTAACCATTAGAAAATTAAATTTTAAGTTCTACTTACAACCTGCGGTAAGAAAATGGCGGTTCTCTTGGAGCATAATCAGGTTACAAATTATGTGCAGGTAAACATTGATAAAGACATAACAAGACCGATGTGTGTAATACTAGAACGAGCCTGATCAGATACAGGATAAACTCTACCAGTAATATATCAGTAGAGAATTATTATGCATACATATACACACACCAATCAGACTGACGTGGGAATCGAACCCACGGATTAGTCCAAGCTGGCAATTCCGGCCAGCTCCAAGCGATTAGCATTATTACCCCGAATCAATCCAAGGAAACTGGAGGCCTTTTGCATGGTAATAATGAAATATTTTACTATCAGAAAATATGTTTGTACCTATAAACATCTATGTTAATTCCGATCTGAATCGAAGTTCAAGTGGTCATGTCATAAAGAAAAATGACTAAATCTTGCCTAGCTCGGCGTTCAACGTGAGATGTTGACGTGAAACCCCAAGTGTTGTCTACTACATCACTTAATCGACTTCTATTGATGGATTTCATTCTTCTGCAACTCTTTTGAGAGTTTCTGCTGAATTTTGTAACTCAGTTGCTTGAAAAATTCTTGCTGCTTATTGCATTGTATTATAATAAGCGGCTGATACACAATTCAAAATGTTATCTTGCCAATTTCACCATATGTTGATTTTAGCGTTTTAAACATATTCAGAGGCCACTTGGCACCACAGTGCTGATTTTCTAGGTTAACCGATTTAGTTCCCACTGATTTCTTAATTGGCACTAGGTACATAAAATCCATATTATATCGTACATTTCTTAAAAATGAATGTAAACTCATAAATAGAATTATTCAATGTTGTGGAATAATTGGATATAGTTCAGCAACTTTTACAAGAAACCGTAAATCACCAAGAAGACGTCAAGCTTTTATTGACGCCGAAGACATATACTTCCTGTAATTGTTATACTTTAATACTTTTAAGAATATCGCTGTTTTCTTGTGGTTCAGAACTAAAATTATTTGAAGATTACAAATTTACCACATCCGCCCATTTAACCTTTATTTGGTGTATTTATTTTTTTATAAATGGTTTTTTATTTAAATCAGGCTTCCTGGTGCTTAATAAGGCTTAATAAGGTTTTTCTTTAGTTTATCCTCGTTAGAATTCGCAATTCGTCCTATCTTACCATTGACCCTAGGTGTGCAAAAATAGCGCGAATTCTATATATTCGCGCTATATTTTTTTAATTTAAAATGTAGCGCGATATTTAAGAACATGCTATTGAATGCTTGGTCATTCTCTCTCTATATCAAATTATATCAGTTTGGTATTTTATTAATAAAATACTAAGATATTAAATAGACAATTTGCATGAAACTTCTATACGGTTGAAAATATATAATTTCTGCCATATGATAAGTACTTAAGAAGAATATTATAGTCAATTTTCATGAAAATCTGTAGTTTCTGCATAATTAATAGAATCAATTCACTCATTTATGTAAACAAAGTCACGTCTTCGAAAACGCTAGTCTGATTGGTCTACGTCACTGTGTGGGGAAGTATCCCAATCGTCACTATTTTGATTTGATTTAGTGCTAACAGTTTGTAAAATCTGTAACAAGTGCGTTTTATAAAGTGCCTAACGGTATGGAGCCGATAAAACACAAATTTTATAAGTATTGCATCATGTCAATGTGTACAAATACTACGGTATCAATGCCTGAAAAATTCTTCTTCTCGGTTCCCAACGAGGAAAGAATGAGGAAGAAATGGTGCGTAGCAATGAAAAGGGACGAAAAGAAAAATATAAAGCAATCAAGTTCGACGCCGCTATATTGTTGCGAGGATCATTTTATTGTGAGTACCTAGTAACATTTATTTGTTTTAGATGTATTTGTACATAACCTCACTTTCACGTTGTATGCTGTTTTCATATTACTTGCCGCATGAAATATTTAGAAAATGTTTATTTTGGAGGTCATTAGATATAGATATTTAAATAAGAATAACATTTGAATCTTTTTTACAGCTGGAAGAAGACATGAAAAATTACTGGCAATACAGACTGGCTGGAAATGTACAGAGGTTAAGTTTGAAAAAGGGCATTCTACCTCATATTTTCAGCTGCCAGAGAGAACCAGTACCTGAACGACAAACTGGGGGCCATAGTGTACACACAATTGTTCAATATTAATAATAATTAATAGATTAGCACACCAAAAAAGGAATATTTGACGAAATTACACTAAACGCCCATTTATCTCTCAACAAAATAATATACAGTGACGTCACGCGACAGCCATTTGCATTTCTTGTGTTTACGCGCGCCGATAATAATTTCAAATTTCATTTATTGATTTTGTGTCTATTATTGCACAAAAAGTGGTAAATTTAACGCTGTATGGATTTAATGACTTATAGAATGTTTTGACAACATAATTGAATGTCATGCAAATTGACTATTGCAGACGACAATTGATAATATTGAGATTACGATTATAAGTAAAAAAATATAATAGGCATTAGAATAACGAAAGAAGTAGACATCATATTCTGTTTTCCGTCGGTTTTCTTACTGATGGATGAGGCAGTGCCTCACTTGCGTACACTGACCTGCTGCGACTGAAAAGAACTTTTCCAAACTTTAACCATTAACAATTAAAAACAATCAGATTGTCAATCTTTTTACGTAATCCTTGTAAGTGTTATCTGACCTCGTGGAATCTGTTTATGTGGCATTTAAAGGTTTGTCTCAATATGTTTAAATTTCAAAACTTCAATATATGCTCTAAAATTTAACACATTCTTAATATTAGTTAATCAACAATTTTGAATAACTTACTAGTAATATTCTCTGATAAAAAATGTATAATATATATTTTTTTATTTACTTACTTTTATCATTTACAAATAGTAATTGTTAACATTAACTTTAATATATTGGAAAAGCCTTTGGTATGTAACAACTACTATAGTTAAAAGTATTATTTAGTTCTTAACATAGAAAGTAAGAAATGACCTCATTATTTATCTACTTTATAATTTTAGTCTCCTAGTTCAGGATGATAAATACAATTGATTAAAAATTGAAATATTACTTTCGAACGAAAATATTCCGCTTATACTTGTTTACAAAGAAATATGGAACACAAGACCTATTTTTGGCCTTCGGCGTGCTCGTTAAGCAAACTTTTGATTTATGATGCGAATAATAACTCTCTGTTGCTCATTATACCGACTTATGAATATGAATATCACCATAATCACCCCTATAATTATGTCCGTACACAAACAGTTAATAGGTTATTAAAACTTGGCCACAGATCAACAGACCACAACCCTAACTTATTCTAATTAAGCTAGTCTCTTCACAAGAGCAATAACATTATCAAATCCATTATATTCGGTATGTAAATCGTGGTTAACGTTTCGTCTGTAAGGATAACTCAGGATGGCAGATATCGTGCGATGAGCGAAATAGGCGGAGGGCTCTTCCATAAGACATACCTACTGCTACAATAAACTCTACTGTTTCGCAAAAGAAATAATTGCACAAATGTTACCAAATTGTTTACATGAGTTATTGACAATTAATTACGGTAATAGTATAATTAAAGGTACCCCTTTAATTTGACATATTAAAGGGGTTAATGGTAGTATTACATGTGGACTACTCTTCTATAATTGGTCAATGTTTTTTTTAAATATAAAATTTACATTAAAATGTGTCATAAAATCATGAATACCAGAATGATAACAAATATGAACAAGTATGGTGTTATAATAAGACAATTTATTACAAACTATTTCAAAATAATATTTCATTGAAGAGAAATTGTATACAACATTGAAAAGGAGTTATAGACACTCATCAAGTAGCGACTTACCCTCAAGGATGTTTGAGAATTCTTTGGCTAAAAATTTTTGTTTATTGCATTTATTTATTGAGAAAATAGGGAAACAAAATAATGTATCTCCTTCCTTTCCTCGACAGTAAATTCTCCCTGAAGCATAAGAAAGGTAATGATGCCAGTCGTTGACCTGACCAATTCCTCTTTCCTGAGACTATTTTGCCAGGTTTTCTTCGTTCTTGTTCCAGATACCTACGGGGGACTTTTATTTAATTGTGTTAGCTGTTAGCTATTATATTTCCTTGTTTAATTTGTTAACTTGTTTTAGACATGTTTCCAGAACACCAATTCGGTTTTCGCCAAAACAACTCAACATCAGTGAAGCAGTAGAGAAGAAAAAGTGTTGCTCTGTTATCTTTTTAGACATCAGCAAGGCATTTGATAAGGTCCCTCACACAAAGTCAAACACTCCATTTCTACACCATATTATCTACTAATTAAGTCATATCTAACAGATAGATATTTTTGGGGCAAAAGTAAATGACTAAACTTCTCAATTTGAACTCGTCAAATCTGAAGTCCCACAAGGCAGCGTTTTAAGACCAATTTTATATCTAATTTGCAGACCTCCCAAGTTTAGACTACACTGTAACGGGTACATTTGAAGTGGGCACTGTCGTTCTGGCGATCCATGAAGACCCAGTAATAATATCTGCAAATCTTTAAAATCACTTCTTCTATATAGAAGATTGGCTCAAAAAAAAAAAAGAAAATCAAAATCAATCAAAATAAATCGCAATATGTGAATTTCATACTTAGCAAAGCCCAATGTACACCAGTTTTTATAAATGAGACAAACACCGCAAACATCAAAGGCAAAATATTTAGGCCTCCATCTTGACCCCAAACTCAATTGGAAAAAACATATTTCAAAAAAACTCGAAACACGTGGATGTGAAAATGAGGAAAATCAGAAACGTGGATAGAAAACAAAATTTTAATTTACCAAACTGTCATCGTTCCCATCTGGAGTTACGACATTCAACAGTGGGGTTGTGCCAGTAAGTCCAGCATAGCTATTAAACAGTGAGCATAGTCGAAAATCCTTCGAGCAATGGTAGAAACCTCGTGGTATGTTACCAATCAGACTTCCGATTCCCAACAGTCGAAGAAATGATCAAAGACAGACGCCAAAAACATCACCAACGATTACTAATTAATACACATAAGCAGCTGTTTAATACCACTTGTTCAAGAAAATAATGACATAACACTTAAGAGGAAGTCTCTAATGGACCCTAGATATGGTGTAGAAGGCTTTCTCACTGGAGGAACATCATCTGGACGTATATGAGACTACATTCCAAGTCTCGTAATAGCTCATAGGCTCATTATAAATTCTGATTGCTGTTGAATAAATTATTAACCTATAAAAATAGAACATGTCTTATCAAGTTTATTTGTTAGCTTAATAGAAACAATCAATGTTCTGTAAAAAGCGTTTGAGAGGATTTCTATATTTTTTTATAGGTAACGTCAAGTTAAGTAACCACTCATTCCTAATATTATTATAGATAGGAAGTTAAAAATAAATACCCATAGCCTACAAGTAATCCAAACATTACGTTAAAATATATTTTCTAAGTTACATACAATCGTTTTCGAATGCCAACTAGTTTTAAAAAATATATAACCCATATAATTTGAGCAAAACACTACACAGTATATGCTACGAGCTACCAATAATACAAACTAGGCATGTCTAGTCTGTTATTTTTAATGTCTAAAGTTAAAAATTGTTTATAGCAGAAATGTATTTAAAATAATTTTTTGTATTTGATTGTCATTATTTTAATATTTTGACGTCAAAGTCATTAATAGGACCAGTTTTTCACGAACACCGTAAGATTACACGTTATTGACGCACGCTTTGTTAACCAAGTTGGCATAATTAGGAGATGATCCTAATTATTATTGACTAGTTTCCTTCTCTTGTTGATGCATCGAAAGTTCCAGTACCTTCTCAGAATTCAGGATAACTCATAATATTGTATTACTTTAACGACAGTTTAATTAGAAAATATTCGTTTTCCATCTTCCAGAAACTATGCATTATTTCAATATAATTTTAATGAAATTCCATTTCCTTTAAGCTGCCACATTTTGTGGCTACTTGTATATCTGATCGTTGTATATAAATATTGATCCTGATTTGTATTGCCCCATATAATGCTGAAATTATTTTTAAGGGCTTATAGGTATTATATAAGGTATAGGATTATATGAGACAGAGACAAGACCATGTTGAGAGTGGGAATATTTAGAAAACATAATAAAAATGCATTAACGTTAAATACGGCTTTCAAAAATCGATCTCGGTTTGAATATTAAAATAATATTACCTAATTTTCCATTTCCGCACGAAACGCTTTCGGGGTTAGACTTCGGCCTAAGGGAGATAATGAAACACAATCCCGATCTAAATGATTTACTACAAAGTTGCAGTTCTATGACTTAGGGAATATCTTCCGTGTAATCTTCACCAAGAATGAATTTCCATTACTTAAAAGGGCATTCATTAATGACAAAGATTAATAACCGCATTATATTTGCAACACTTAAAGTTGAATTAAAACATCGTTAGGTTGTGATTCTATTTATCGGTAATTATTTTGAAAGGGACATTGGCGTCGTTCACTAAAATTCATTAGTCATTTTAAAGCGACAGATTTTTTTTCTGTGATGGTAAAAAAGAGATAATGAAGTGCCGAGAGTAGAGAGGAGTAAACATATTTTTCAGCCTCTAAAGGTTTTTATATATTTGACGTAATTATTACGTAAGTTCTAAGTACAAGTTTTTATACAGTAAATTTTTAGACATTAACAAAATTGATATAAACATTATAATACCATTACATACAACCTCGTAATACGTAATTTATTTGTAACCTGTTCAGACATAGTTCAATTTTGTCTAGCTCTGAAAATATTTTCTAGGGTTTCTAGAGTTTATTATGAAAATTGCCTTAAAAGTAATTTGGTGAATAAGGTATAATGAAAAATTTCTTGAAACTACATTTTCTTGACAAAATGAAAATATCTTTAAAGTGTATGGTAAAGAAACCTTAAATAAAGAGAATGTTAATCCATTTTAAAGTATCTTTTTAATTATGTAAAGGAGATGGACATTTTTGTAGATATTAATATTTGTAGATATTAAATAGATAATGAGTAGTATTGAGTATTTTTTCAATTCTTTAATATCTTCAATCGCTTTAAAAACTGTACTCAAGTTTTTGCACTGATAGAACTATTTCTTATAAATAATAATATTGGTCAAATAATAAATAATTTGTATATTAAAATGATAATATCATGTGTAGAACTAAAATATTACAAAAGATCGTATGAACGCAATATTATACCTAGAAAAGTAATTATTATCTATCAGTCAGATCTAGAGATTTTGAGGCCACTCAGTTGGATTTTTCTTCCAGTATCTATTTAGAGAATGTTCTTACTTACATCCCACATAATATTCAAAATAAGTGAAACAATTTTTGAGTCTCTTATTGCACGTATTACCTATGTAATATATACTCATAATTATTGACTGTAGTTTTCAGTTACTGCCATGTTGTATACCCCACTATTTTTAACTACGCTGATATATGACTGTTTTTGAGAATGTTCTCATATATGAGGAAATTTCTCATATCTAAATATCTGTTGTTGATGGATCAAGTTAACCGGTTCCTCCACTGGTACGTTGATGAACATCGAATCCACATCGAACATGACCATTTTATTTCTGCTGATTAGTTTAAAGTTACTCTAAGTTATGTTTACCAACTATACAATTTTTGTGAAATGAGATACCTGCTCCATACTGTTACAAGTTAAAGGATAGAACAGATGTGGGATAGTGGCTCTCACCTGTAATAGCAAATGGATTCATGAAAGCATTTGAAAAAGTGGCGATACGTTGTAGTGTGAAAAAATCACAATACTGACTAGAATATATGGACTATACATTAATTATCATACCCCACGAAGAATTATCCATAAATGCTTTCTTTGATTATCAGAATAACTAACAGTTCACAACGGATAATTAGCATGAGAAATTATGTCATTGTAGGACGTATTTACCAAATGCATTCAAAAGAATAAGCTGACCAATTAAGTGGATATGAATAATATTCACAGAAACCGTTATCTAAATGCTTCCTCTCATTACTACTTGTAAGTGGGGTCCCTAATGAGAACGTAAGTTCGCAGGGTGAATTCAGTATGTGATGATCTGATTGTAAGTAGATTTGAGGAAAAGAGACAACGAGAATACGCTGGAAAGGAACAAGTATAAATAGACAAATATTAAAAAGGGTCATGAGTAACCATATTATAAAAACTAAGGCCATGAAAACCCAGTAAGTTATGTTCATTGCATATTAAAGAATATCAGATAGACTAAAGAAGATATTACACAATAAAGATATAATTCTACACAATTAAAATGATACAATAGGTACTTCTTTGTAACAGATATGCTGTTCTAGAGTTATTAACGAAAGGTGTGTACTACTGACATGTTTGTATGTAATGAATTATATTTATCAGAAGCAAAATCGTCGAGTGTAGCATTATGATGTAAAAGAGGCACATAAGTTTAGGATATGAAGATAAATCAGGAGAAGCAGAATATTTATAGGTAAATTAATATAATTGTTTTTTAGCCTGAAACGATATTCTCTTAAACTTATTTGACATAAACCCTGCGTAGTCAGCTAATGAGATAATAGAAGAAAATAAATAATAGAAAAGACCTAAAATTAAGTAACTAGAAAATAGAAAAGATGGTTATTTATGGTATATTGAACATACTGAATAGTTTTCGACCATCCCGTATACCTAGAATTTTCCTGGTTCTTGAATTCAATAGTAATGAATAAAAAATATGTATAGTTACTTGTTATTATACATATATGCATATTATGTAATATTATGTGTATGTTGTTTTCTTTTTTGATAAATTAGGTTTTGGTATGGCATTAATTGAAATGATTTTATATAGCGTGATGAATTGCAAGATTCCCACCTTATTTCTATTCCACTTTACGTGATTATTTCAGTACGTTTTTATATTGCGTGCATCATCTGTTAATGAGAAAATAATAACAATAACATCAGGGACGCTTCGCAGTTCTTAAAACGTTTCGTTTAATATTCTTCCACGAACATTCTTGTAACCTTTTTTTTTCGCAAATTCTCCAAGGGTTTATGGTTCTCAATATGGTTTTGATAAAAATCCATTAGCATACAAGGTGATTAGAAATTGGTACTTCTGTTTACTGAGGATTACTGAGTAGAACAGTCATACATGATTTTCTATTTAATAAAGTGCCTTGAAATGCCTTTTTTATTTATTTTATTTCTTTTTTATTTTGCTAGTAACATTGACAACTTTCAACATATCTGACGTTTGTAAAGTTAAATATAGTTGTACATATTTTGGCATGACGTAGAATTATCATTAGATAATAGGAATAATATATATCTATCTTTTATATAAATAAAAATGTAAATGTTCGTTTGCTCAAAATCTTAAATCTCCTAAAATTCTTCACCGATTACTTTAAGATTTTGATACTCGTATAACGTTGAATTCGAATACGCGCATATTTATATATACCCACTATTATATAGATGTCACACCTGTGATAGATGAAAATCCACAGAAACGCGTTGCGGGTTACAGCTAGTACTAAAAAAGGTGAATAACTTAGTAAGCAGTAGAGAAAATATATATCAACGGTAGGTAATAAGAATTTTATTTAAGTCACCGCCATGTATTGTATTGGTTTATTAAATAACCAATATACACACATTCTACTGGTGTTTCTTCAGAATTAATTTTGTATGTGTTTAACATACGTCTTTATGTAAAAAGTTTGTCAAATTAAATACTCTGTTTCTCAAGCTGCGATAGAATAATACAAGTTTTAAATGTATACTAGATTGTACTTTCAACAGTCTCTGTATATAGATAATAATATCCAATTACGAGATTTTGAAATATGTATGTTACAGTTACAGTAACATATAGTGGTTTAAGCCAATGTTATTGGCTTAAACCACTATAAATAGTGTGTCATTTTAACCAAAGTGTCACCAAACGATATTAATGATTCGACTACATCGATACAACTGCAATATATCATGAATGCATTACTGATTAAAATATATATTTGCAAATATATCACTTGACACAGAACTTACATGATGAGTAAAACAAATTTGTATGCATTTGGTATTTCCGATGGGCGACCAATAAAAATCCCCGATTCTTAAAAAGGCTGATGTAAATTTTCTGGAGAAATATTAATAGAATATATTTTAATCTCATTATATAGCGTGTGTAGTGACAACCTTCTCAATATTAACTGGGAAGCTATTAAACATATGACCTATTTTTTGTGTCTGAGGTAAATTGGTAATGTCAAGTAAAACAATCACAAATATGTCATTTGTCGTTACACCAGACGCGAAATGTAACTTCGCTATTAATATTGAAAGTGTTAACTTGCTATTTATTATTAGGTCATCTAAAGGGTCTTTCAATAAGGATACTCGATTTTGAAATGTAGATAGAAAAAGTTGTGTATAAGATATCAACTCAATTTTTATTTGAAAAAATATCTTATGGCATTTAGTATGGAATACAATGACATTCAAGTTTCCGCCGCCACTTTGCTTGGTGACACGTATTCGGGAGATGCAATTTTCGATGACTTTGTCGCATAAATCTGACTGAGTTTGCTGGATGGCATTCGTTACGTTGACTTTGAAGACATCAATTGCTTGCTGTTTATTCGCATAGATCTACGATTTAAGATAGCCCCAAAGGAAGAAGTACAAAAGCGTTAAAATGGCACGATCTCGATGGCCAGTTCACGTCGCCGCTGCGCGAGATAACCATGTCCTCAAATCGCCCGTACAGGATATCTATCGTGGTATGGCTGTGTGGTACGTAGCGCCATCTTGTTGGAAGCACATATCGTCGGTACCCATATCATCCATTTTAGGTCATCAGGAGTTGCTTATCATCGATCTGTAGTGCTCGCCATTGACGGTTATAGCAATGCCAGTGTCGTTTTGGAAGGAGTACGGACCGATGATCCAAACCAAAATCCGCACAAAACAGTGACTTTCTCGGAATGCATTTAGTACTGGTGTATTTCGTGTGGATTGTTATCGTTCCAAAACCGACAATTTTGCTTGTTCACATATATATTCATCCACAAATGAGCCTCGTCGCTAAAGATTTTTTTTTGGCGAAATTTGGATCAACTGCTCCAGAACCCAATCAGCGAACACACGGCGTTATCTATGGGCGCTTACCTTAAGTTCCTGGGTGAGTTGAATTTTATACGGTTGCAGACCTAAGACCCGATGCAAAATTTATCAAACCGGTTGACTCGAATATGGCCACCAAACGTCTAGTCGAACAGTTCCCTTACCTATGGTACTACATCCAAATAATGAAAATTTTCAACTGCCAGAACAACCTGTCAAAATAGATTACCTATTCATTGTCTTTTCTAATAAATGGATTAGCAATAGATGATTCATCGAGTGGCCAGCTAGATAAGTCTCCGAACCTCTCTCCGGTGGGCTTTTTTTTGAGAATTTTACCTTTAATGTAGTGTAAATCTTAACAGACCAAATACTGTTTAGGCGTTAGAAGATAGAATTCGGAACGGAGTGACCAGATTAGTTAACGCTGATGACGTGGTGCTAAATGACGTTTTGTTAGATATTCAGTTTCGACCCGCATATTGTTTCGATGTCAGAACAGCAGACAATCTGAATATTCAATTTGGTATTTTTTTTGTATTAATTATTTTTCAATTCAAGTTCATTATTTTCAATTTGAATATTACGTAATATACCACAGAATATGTTACATAATATGTAAAAATAAGTGATCAGATAAGGGTGTGGCTGTTTAATATATATATATATATATATATATATATATATATATATATATATATATATATATATATATATATATATATATATATATATCTATAACCTCATAATTCTAAAAGTGATGACGGGTAAAATGTATGAATACCAAAAAAATGCACATAGACAAACAGAATAGGGCTCTCCGCACATTTTTTTCTTACTTATCCAGTAACGGTTTTATTGAATTTATTCCAATATTTGTATTTTGGTTGTATACATTTTCTACGGAAATTGTTAATGTTCATTGAAATTGTTTATTCATCAATAGTTTTTTTCAGTTATTTTTACCACAATTATGAAATATGTAAGTTAATAAGCGCTATAAACTGACAAAATGTAAGTGCGATAAACTGCTTGTCTAAAAACAAGGCGTTATTAACTCCATGAATATTGCTGAATAAGTTTTCGTTACCCCAAGAGTATGATACAGATACCTTCACTGAATATATAAATGACTACGCACAAGTTATAATTGTGCACTTATATTGTACTACAGAAACGTTATTCCCCTAATAAGTTTAACACTTAATATTTAAGGCGCTGTTGTATCTTCCTTCAAAGTTGGCATATAAATATGTATTACTTAATTAAATGAGCTTATTTCAAACTTTCACTTGTTTATATCTCACAAAATTCAGTGGAAATCATTAGTGACTTTCAAATGAATATTCAGCAGTTTCATTCGTTCATACGAAATACGATCTCATGATAAAACAATATAATAATTCCGCATAATTGTACGAATTCCACAAATAAAGGCGGTAGTAAAACGACATTATTTGGTGATAATAATAATAATAATAATAATAATAAAATTTATTTACAGAAATTATTTAAAGATTTAAATCCATATCTACGTTGAGTCACCAAGAGGCCATACCTTAAGATACATCAAAAAGGTCAAGGACTAATAGACATCGAGAAGCTGTACCGAGAACCAGAGAAAAATATAAAGATATATTTTAAAAAATCCTAGAGAGGTCTACTCCAGAACGTTATGCAAGTTGATCAAGGACATACTGCACTGAAACTAGAAGCAAAGGGAAGGTTTATGTTACACCAGTAAGATCATATGTCGCGGAAAAGTAATACAGGGTTGCATCTCACTAGACTGAGAGAATGAGTATCAATAAGCAGACCTTAAACTGGCTAAGGATATCAAACATATCCTGAAATCAAAGGATTCATGGTAGAAATTCAAATCGGATTAATACCTACTTCAAACTACGAGAAATATATATTAAATAATTACTCTAAGTGCAACAGACTAGGGAAGGCAATCGACCATATAATTGATGGATGTCCAGCCTTATACTTAGCACATCTATAAAGGTCAGTATAATCTAAAGCGATCAAGTCTAATCAAAAAGTCTAGTTTAGTAAAAGTGGTTACCGTAAACCGGGGTTACTTTGCCTACCTTTAAATTTCAAGTAAAGAATTCGTGTACTTCTCTATCGGTTGGAGAGGGGGAAAAATTCTAGAATCAGGGGAGGGCTTGTAGAATTGACTCATTGTGTTAAAATATATTTTCGTTGCTTTCTCTTTCTGTAAAAATTCAAGAACCTGGTGGGCCAACTTACCTGGACAGGAGGGGTAACTTTGCCCACAAGAGGGGTAACTTTGATTTTCTATTGAAAACTGCCTTCAAAGTCTCTTCTGGGCCTTACCTTTGTAGGGGGTAAAATAAGCCAAAACTAACATGAGAACAGTTGATTCAAAATTTATTTTGCCACCTGAAGTAATAAACTTCATGAGATAGTTCAATAGTAATTGTAGTTCAATATATTATCTAGTGAAACGCCTTGCAGTGCGCCTTCGGGATGAATGAAATAAGTTGTAAACTCATCAATTCCTACAGTGGCTCGTTCTCGAGAAATATTTTGACATTTTCCGACTGTTAATTCATCTCTGTGGTGTTGAATGAATGAGCTGTACCAATCTTCTCCTGGCAGGTTACCGCCTTTAAAATTCATAAAACCCCTGCCACATCTCACCAAGTAGTCTCTCACGATTAGTATCACTTCCAAAGTACCTAAAGGCATCCCCTATTCAGCACATACAAAGGATTTGGTGGAGAATTTCAGACATTTCAGCTGAAGAAAGTGCAGCTGGGTGACCAACAGACTTTGTGTTCTTTATTGTGAATTTTTTACCAATGGTCTCTCTTGGGATATTGAACTTTGATGCAGCTTGCCTTATTGACATTTCTCCGTTGGCAACAGCATTCAGAGCTTCTTCAAGATCCTGTTGAGAGTAATTCTTGTACTGGCAGCGCCCCAACTTCGGTGTGTATTTTCGTTGCATTATTCTGAACAAAAAGCTAGGTAGCTATCAATCTTTAGGTAGGTAGGTATCAATCTCTAGGTAGTTAGATATCAAAATTTAGGTAAGTTTAGCAGCTGTGTACTGTGTGCTGTATTTTACACCTACCCTCAATCACCCCGCATACTGATACAGTGTAGGAGGGAGGTATATACCATATGGAAAAACTCATGAGCAACCCTTGTCGCCAACATCACAACTGGTAGCCCTGATTATTTGCTGCGTATCCAGCGACCATTCAAGTAACTATGTTTTGCACTCAAACTTTTTTTAAAAATGGGTAAAGTTACCCCAGTGGGCAAAGTAACCCCAGTTGATGGTATCAAATTACTGTTTTCTCCTTTAGATTACAAAAACTCATAAAATCTTCTTCATTATCTTCTTTTAATAAGGTTTATAATTCGAGAATAAATAGATTTGATATAGGTATTATTCAATATAGTCAGTAATGTTCAATACATCTGAAATGCTGAAACTACTATGCATACAAATCCAAACGGATCCACACAAATATTGGACATTTATCAATTGTGAGTGCGAATAGTATATTTTATATACTACTAAACGAAATGTGAAGAGTGTATTTTTCACTATGAAATAAAATGGTATTAACCTTGATAAAACTCAAAACATTGTTAACGGTTTCATTCCTTTCTTCCTCAATGATTTTACTATGTCAAGCAAATATACACCGAACCCTGTTAATAATTCATATATTTTATATAACTGATTTTAATGAAAACGATGTAATAAAATCGAACAATAAAATTAAGTAAAATATGATCGCTGACTCAAATTGGAGACTACCTGCCTTCATAATTGGACACTACACTTTGACCTTTTTGTAAGTCTCATTGTGTCGTCTTTAATTTAATATTAAAATCGAAACCCTTCCCTTCCTTCTTTTTCCCTTACACTTCATTTAGTAGCCTCAATCATATCTCATTGCTTAAATTATAAAAATATGATTTCAAATTATATTCGTATTTATCAAATCGAGTCCAATTTGTACAATATCGTGGTTACCAATTTGAACCATTTGATCAAACTTCTGGTGTGCCACAAAGTTTCATACTTGGACTACTTATATTTGTCTTATTTAGTAATGCAATGTGATAACCTTAATGTAAATTCCTTACTCAAATACTTATACAGATGATTTCAAGTTGTAAAATATTGTTTCATCGAATGAGAACTTGATATATTAAAACATAGCAAAAATGACATAGTTTCTGCCTGCTAAACATAATAATATGGTGCATTAATAATCGACTATTTTTAAACGTAACGACGTGTAACGTTATGTCATTTTCACGTCAAACTAACCCAGTTCTTTTCAATTAGAGTGTAGATGTTCACACATTAGATTTAGGCTTAATGTTGTAAAACATCAAAGGTGACAATAAATTATTATTTTCTAAATATATAGGTTAGCACAAGGTAGGAGAAGCTGGAGGTTAGCATCCAACCAGTCTTAGGACTGATGACCTCATGATTATGAAGTATATAGAGATTAGGATATTAAATAATTAACCATTCTATCATATATCATAAGTCATATAAGTATAAAAATACAACACGTTAGATTAAAAAAAATATATGTACAGCAAACATTCACAAATATTTCAGTTTAAAGTTAATACTTTATATAAATATATAGATAAAAAAATAAAAATCAAGTTCAAAAGTTCATAGATAGTAAATTAATACATAATCTTTCATCGTATTTTGATACTATTTAGTGTTTTGAATGAGTCTACTCAGTCGGAAAGCCAACGTATAAAACCAAGCAACTGTAATATTGTCAGTCTTTGTATTTACATAAAGTGTATTCAATAGCCCAGCATATAACTATGTCTTATGAAGCTGTGTACATACAATTTGTATATGATGACTCCAAGAGAGTTTAAAATTCAAATCAATGCCCAGTAATTTAATAGTCTACGAAATATATCTGTTATATGAAAACAGGTCATGTGGTAAATGTTTTGGTATTTCAAAGTTTATAATAATTATTTTGGGTTCATTTAGTAGTAATTTATCCCTCTGTGCCCATAATCTCTTGAAATTCATTATTCACGAGTATTTGAAGTTGTTTTGATGTATCTGCAAATAAAATTATTATAATGTCACCTGCAAATATAGGTTAGATACCAATTGAAATAAAATTATGTAAGTTGCTGATATATAAAATAAATAGTAAGGAACCTATGACTCAGCCTTGAGGATCTCCGTCTAATATATCGTATGCTTCTGATAGCACCTTATCTAACTGCACCTTGAGAATTCTGCCTCCTATATAACTCTTAAGCCAAGATAGTAGATTATCAACATGCGTATACTGTTTATCAGCTTTGTCAGGTCCAAACTTGAGTATATCTCTATTGTTGAATAGCGTATATTTGTAAATCCACAATTTTATTTTGGAGGATAATTACCTAGTTAGAGGAACACCACAAGACTTGTTTTTAAACAAATTTGAAATGAGTATTCTTTTCAGGAGGTGAATAATGTCCTTAATGTTTTTTCAATTTAAAATTATTGAAATCGATTGTTCTTTGTCATCTCTTATCACCTCCTGTATTAACTATCGTGTTCTTAGGTTTAACTGCAGAAGAAGCAACTTCAGCTTCTTACTTCCCGAAATAATGTATTGCCGTCATCTCCTCAACAACAAATGTTTTTGAGGAGGAATTACAATAACATTGAGTATAGGCTGAATATATTTAACTGTAAAATCATTGACATCAAATACCTTCACTTAACGCCTCTCTAAACTATTGTGATTACAAATGTGCTTTATAAGATTTTTATTGGTTGTTTGTGATATATTATAAGTAGTTAATTTATTCCTGGAGCATCTACTACTTACACTTACTTGTATTTTATGTATAAATGTTAGGTAACTCCGCCTTGGGCAGTCGAGAGGGGGATTGAGTACCTTCAAGATTGTCACTGCCGGTCCCAAGCCCGGGTAAAGGAGGAGGGTTGCAGCGGTAGACTAGCTCTCTGCCATGCGTAAAAAAGAATTACTGCTAAAAATCCAAAAGCGCAGCCTCGGAACAAGGACGGATTAAACGGAAAACGACTCAGGAAAAGGAATATGAATATAGCATGTTGGAATATTCAGGGTCTAAGCACAAAAGAACATTTAGTGTTTAGAGAGCTTCACTCGTACAATGTCGATATCGCTGTACAGAGACAACAAAGAAAGGACAAGGAAATAAATATATAGATGAATATATATACTTTTGGAGTGGGGTAGAAAAAGCAAAAAGAGCTAAATCTGGCGTGATAGTAGCTATAAAAAAGAAACTTGAAACAAACATAATAAGCTGGAACCCAATAGATGAAAGAATAATAACAGTAGACCTTGAAATAAAAGGGAGAAAAATAAGAATATTCGGAATATATGCACCAACTGATGACATCATCAGATAGAACAACAAAGGAAGAGTTCTTTGAAAAACTCTCAGAGGAACTGGATAAGATACAAGATAAAATAGAAATCATCCTGCTAGGGGACTGAAACGCAAGGGTAGGTAAAACCCTTGACAGTAAGATTATTGGACGACACGGTGAAGATGTGGTAAACAAAAATGGTGAAAGGTGGATAGAACTCTGCGAAGAACACTCGTTGAAAATCTTAAATGGATTCTTTCAACATAAAGATATCAATAAATATACCTGGATCCAAAAAACGAAAAATCTAAAATCTATATTGGACTACATTGTTACTAAGCAAAACTCAATGATAAGACCCTTTGATGTAAAAGTGTGGAGGGGAGCGGAATGTGGATCGGACCATTTATTAGTAAAATCGACACTAGATCGAAAATAGAAATAAGACACAATAACTGGAAAAAAAAGAATACAAACAGAATATAAATTCTGAGAGACAAAAGGTTTACAACCTAGATAGCTTAAGAAACGAATCCACCAGCTTCCTCTACAAATTACGTTTGGCTCAGAAGATAAAAGACGAAATAACCGGAACGGTACAACAAATATACGAAGAGCTAAAACAGAAACTACATGAAGCAGCGTCAGAGGCATTAGGAACAAAAGAGAAAAGACCCAAAAACTTCTGGTGGAGTGACGAACTAAACGAATTGGTAGGGGAGAAGAAGAAGCTATGTCTCAAATGGTTATCTAGCAACGACGAGGAAGATCGTAAACAGTACAACAGATACAAATATATACAAATAATTAAAAAAGAAATAAAAAAGAAGACAAACTTGACATAGGACAATAAATGTACAGAAATAAGCTCAATGATAGGAGTGTCTAGGTCCAGGGAAGCATGAAAAACGATAAACAACTTAAAAAAAAACTCGACTAACGAAGTGAAAAAGGTAAACCCTATAAGAACAGAAACATGGAAAGACTATTACAGTGATCTGTTGATAGAAAATAGAAGAGAATATCTGGACACTGGCTTAACCAATAGAGAAATAGAAGATAACACAATAGAAGAAATTACTCTATAAGAAGTGAAGACGGAACTAAAAAAAGTGAATAATAGCAAAACGCCGGGACCAGGAGATCTACCTATCGAGCTACTGAAACATGCTACAATAAAAGTACTGGAAACCATCTGTACTATATTTAATAAGTGTTTGAATGGAGAACCGATACCAACGGACTGGAAAGTATCCATTATAAATCCGATATATAAGAAGGGAGACAGAAAGAAGTGCAATAACTACAGAGGTATAAGTATAACTTCATCAACCGGAAGACTATATGGAAGAATCCTTAAGACAAGAATAGAGAAAGACATTGAGGAAATGGAGGAACAAAGCGGTTTTAGACCAGAAAGATCCTGTACAGAAAATATATTTACCCTGAGACATTTAGCGGAAAAGTATCAGTCAAAAGGAATGGAACTCCATGTAACTTTTATAGACCTAAAAAAAGCATTCGATTCCGTCTCGCTCCAGAAATTGTCTGGACTGGACTGGTCTTCTAGTGCAGACTGCACTAGAAGAATCGAGCATCGACACGGTATATATAAACGCAATTAAGACCATTTCTAGAGAAAATCAAGCTGTCGTCAACGTTGGAAAACATACCTCGGCCCATTTCTCACCAACAAAGGGCGTGAAGCTAAAACAATGGACTAGAAAGTGCAGCCCGATGGGAATACGCTTAGAAAACAGTCACCATCCTCTTTGCGGATGGCCAGATAGTAGTCGCAAAGGATCAGCAAGATATGTCATACATGCTCAATAAACTTATAGAAGAATATAATAAATGGGGTCTAGAGGTAAATACAAAGAAAACACAGTATATGGTTATAGGAGGTAAAGGAGAAGACATGGAACTAGACAGCGGGATGATAAAAAATGTGACCGAATATAAATACCTTGGGGTTACAATTTGTGAAAATGGGAGAAACGACAAGGACATCAGGGAGAAGATGGCTAAAGGAAGGAACTTGATAAAAACACTACATCCCATCCTGTGGAAAAGTAATATTACAATTAAAACAAAAAAGAATATTTTTAAATCAATAATAGAACCAATCATGACGTACGGATCAGTGGTGTGGGTTACAGGCAAAAATATGAACCAGAAAATACTTGCAGCTGAGATGTCGTATTGGAGAAGATGTTGCAGGTTAACTTCATTAGATCATTTCAGAAACGAAGATATTAGAGAAAGAATGACAGCTACAGACACTATTACAGATACAATAAACGAAAAACAACTAAAATGGTACGGATATCTAAGGCGCATGAACGCAGAAAGAATACCACAGAAAATCTGGAATTGGACCTCATACAAACGAAATAAAAGAGGAAGACCACGCAAGAAATGGAAAATGAATATTCACAAAGGAATGGAAGAACGAGGACTACAGGAAGGAGACTGGAATGATAAAGAGAGATGGCTACTAGAAGCGGCGATGATGCTGCAAAACCTCGTTATATATATATATATATATATATATATATATATATATATATATATATATATATATATATAAATGTTAGGTTATTTATTCTGTAACAGGGTTTATCGGTTAGATAAATTAATTATAATCATTTCACAAATCTTTTATAATTTTTATGGTCTAATTATGGATGTAATGTATAATATATGCCTAAACTTTATTCACATGTTGATGTTTTCAGTGCCTAAGTGATTAAAATGAGGCATATGTATTTATATACTTTAGGGAAGGAAATTATGCATAATTAAATTACACAAAGAAAATTAATGCTGCCGATGTATTTCTTCTTGTTGAAGGATTGTCCGATTGGCCGCCTTTTTCTAGTATAATTATTTATTTTAATCTCACACTTTAATTAAAACGTCTTTCGCGTGCTACCTAAGTTATTAGAGAAATATTATAATAAAGTAATTTTTCAAAAAATAATTACTCTCTGTGAATATATTTACATTAATGAGTGCACCTTCGGTGGCTGCATGTTTTGCAGAAATTTTCCGCAGGCTTAAATTCGCATTATTCGTGATAGCTGCAGTTAGCCACGTTTATGGTCATAGAATAATAATTAAAATGGTAGGATGCAAAGTTTAACGATGGGCGATAGTTTACAAGTTCACTACATGATATGTGTACCGTAGAGTAAGTTGACTCTAATATATTATTATTGTTAAATCACGAGATACAGTAACGAGTGGAATTGTTTCATTTTGATAGTGCGGTTTATCACTATCAGTAATATATTCTTTTTTAAAATGGCTACGAATAAAATGTGGTGGTAAATGATGTAATTATTTGCTTATTATTATTGAGACAGGACTTATTATTGAAGAAACAGTCATTGTCTAAACGAAAATATATTAAAAAAGGTACTGAGTGAAAACGTCTTTAATAAGCAGACGTCATAATGTTACTAATACACCTCGAACATGGGCGATATTTTATCTAAATTGATTGAGTTCTCATCTTCTTATTAAAAATTCTCACCATATATTTATTCCAAAATCTACATATCTGGTATAGAGTGATTATTATATTCTCCCTATTCATGCCTCTTAAATAGAACAACTTAATGCAATTCATGATTCATGTCGTATCTAACCAACTAATGAACGAAGGCTAGAAAATTGAAAGAAAGTCACCTTAATAATCAAGACTAAAACTTTGATCAGATCTCCTTGAAGCTCTTAATACAAAAACTGGCACAAATTGGCTCCAAACTGACCTTTCGCAACTAATAAATTAAAATTAAATAGGTGCCTTAGAAATTCAGTAATAGCTTTAATATGGAACGTCTGTAAAGCCTTTCAGCAGTTTAATAGACATCAATCAATATTCCTATTTTTAGATAAATTCTCAGTTACTTGAGAAACTTACATATATGCCTAACAATTAATTCTAATTCAAAGAAGTTTTTTTACTAGAGCACAGAGAACTAATAAAATAGCTCTGGTTTAATAAGAAAACACTTTTACCCCATACAACATTCAGAATGTCTAATTAAAGTCAGACACAAGGTATGTGGATAGTAATATCAATGTTCCCTTAACAAGTTAATTATATATAAACATGCCAAATAGGAATGCTGAGATTTCATTGTCTGCTTTCATCCTATAAGACTTTTCATCTGCTATGCAGACGTTATGTCAGCATAGAGCAATTATAAATTATTACAAAGAATATGGTGAGACTACTTGATGAGAGTCTGTGCTCTACTCGCTTTCACTCGGTTTTTGGTTTTCATATTTTATATTTAAAGTTTCTTGTATTGTGAAATAAAATACAGTATCGTAATATAGTTTCACACAATATTCATAATATTAGTATTGACTTGTTTCTTTACCTAATTTTTTTTAAAAATAAGTTAAAAAATTTTCAGATTTTTTGCCCTGCTATAACATCATAGTATTTTTTCAAAAACAAAAGTGATTTCTTTCCAAAATAAAATGTGAAAATCTTCCAAGTACGATGATACTAGAGGTTTCCTATTTACTATTAATAAGATACACGATGTTTTTCAGAAAAATACACATAAAGCAAATTAGATGTTATATTTGAAAGAAATTTTATAATTGCTCAAAATTATATCTATATAAACAATCTGATATTGACTGACACTCGCAAAGAAATACAGAATATATTTTCCATTTCGATTGGAACTTGTTGCTTCATATTCTCTAAATTATTTGACTTATTAGAATAAACACGCTATTTTAGGTAGACCCAAATCCTACTCAATTGGTTCTCGTCGCTCTATCCATCTTCCATGAAAAGTATTGTCAATACATGACAACACCACAAGATTAATAAGGGGAGCTACATCTTGAAAACAAATTTATCTTCATTGTTTGTATAAGGAATTGCTAAAGCTAAAGTTGAAGCGTAGAAATATTAAATGTTTAGCAGAGGTAAAATTTTTAGTAAAGGATTTTTAGAGGTCCTTATAGACAATTTCTACCTATATAACCTAACATTCTAGCCAATATATTTACTTTAGTTTAGGTTATGCATTTCTTGAATCGAAGAAGGATAATCTAGCGATCGATATATGCTTTATGACGATGTCCTGTTCCGTTAAAGAAAAATGTCGCTTAATCAGAAAAAAATTATTTATTATTATCTAAAAGGTGGTCCAACTAAAACGCACGATGTTAATTGTAAATAAAACAAAAAGTTTTAAGAGAATTATCTTAATATTTTTTATTATGATAGAAGGATATATGACAATTATGCGTGAAACTAAATATCGGCCAAATGCTCGCCACGGCTTCGGTTGCATACCTCTATCCGATGGTCCATATGTTCAATGACTCTGAGACATAATTGAGGTTCAATGTCGTTAATGTGCCGAATTATCTCATCCTTTAGCTCTTGAATTGTTCTTGGCTTATTGACGTACACTTTTTCTTTTAAATATCCCCAAATAAATAAGTCCAACGGTGTCAAATCACATGATCGTGGCGGCCAATTAACATCGCCACGACGTGAGATAACACAGCCATTGAATTTCTCGCGCAAAAGTGCCATTGTTTCGATGGCTCTGTGGCAAGTGGCATCATCCTGTTGGAACCACATATCGTCCAGGTCCATATCCTCAATTTCTGGCCATAAGAAGCCCGTTATCATCTCGCGATAGCGAACACCATTCACGGTAACTGCTTGGCCGACCTTATCGCGAACAACAGCAATGTTTTCCGCAGAACGAACTGGGCGAGCATGCACAAGTGTTTTCACATTTCCTACAGACCCGGTTTGCTGAAATTTGCGCACAATTCTCCCGATTGTGGACACATTTGGTCGATTATGCTGACCAAAAAAGTCACGAAGTGCACGAAATACATTTTGATTTGAACGCCCATTTTCGTAAAAGGCTTCAACAATCTTAACACGCTGCTCAATTGTGTACCTCTCCATGGTTGAATTTGTCAAACACTAAAACAAAGAAATGTCAAATTAAGTTGGGTAAAAAACTTGACATTAAGGTGTGACTCACAATTAACATCGTGCATTATGGTTGGACCACCCGCAAGAATAGGAACAAGTTTCAAAACTGCGATATCGAACCCACAAGGTGCGCAGTAAATAGCGTCGTCTTTACCCAATCGCATTGAGACCTTTGCAGAGTGAATATCGATGAATATATATGTACACACAGAGTTCGATCTGGCCGCGCATAAAGTGCATCCTTTTCCCTCTAAATGCTGCCTCACTCTTTCTTCTACGCATATCTATAGAATCTCACACTTTTTTTCCTATTCTTGGTGAGCATTATATACTTAATATTTATATATTTAAACATTTTCAGTGATATCCAAGATCTCTAATCGACGTCATTTCTGAAGTGATATTCCTTACATTCGTCCAGTTTATTCATATTTATTCTGCATTTACAAGGACATAAATCAGGGAGAATAAAGCACTGTGTCCGAACTCAGTTTCACGTCATAAAAGTAAGTTAAACCCGAATAGAAATAAAAAATTGCCGTTATAAATTAGAGAAGGGTCAAAGATAAGTTGTTTATTAAACATTTATCCTGTGTCCGATGTATACATCAGATTCCTGGCGGCAAAACGGTTTATCAAGCTCGGCAATTTATCACGAATATTATGAGCGGCTATTTTATTAAACAAGCAGAATATATTGGACGGATACATAAATATATAAATAATTCATACATGAATTATAATTATTCATACATGTGATCGGATTAGTGTAAATAAAATTACCAAAATTGGCGTAAATATTGCATTGCCCTAAATATCTCGAGGTCGAGCAAGGTATACGATAGAAATGATACGATACATTGAACCAATCTGTCATAAATGTAACAGAATGCAGAACAGCACGGATTTTGTCAAAAATAACCCCTTCAATGCTTTTTATATCTTTCTATCTTTCATTTTATATACTATTTAAAGTGGTTAAGAAAACATTAAATATATCAGTATGAATTAAAGTTTCTAATCCTTTAGTTACTTTTCTCATCACGGATGCCGATAAATATTGAAATTTATCAATCAAATCGATATAACTTTGTTATTGTTATCTACAGCGGAAATTGTTTCCCATATTATACGTAATTCCAACAAGTACTTTTGGGCTATTTGGGCTAATTTAGTATAATTTTTAAAAATTTACTTTTGAAATTCTACAAAATATAAAGTATATATCACTATCCTGTTGATTGGTTTCTGTATCATACGATGATTTCGGGTCTTGTCCGACGATCAACTTCCGAAAGAGAAAAGACGTACTAACAATAAAAGTGCTGTGAAATTATTACTGAAGAAACTGCCATTTTACAAAACCCCAAAGAAAATTTATATAAGGCTATAGGTACAGGTGAACTAGTTATTGCTAATAATAAAGAGGCATGTCTAAGATAGAGCTATTTAAATTGACTATTCACTTGTCATGGTATTTATATTCAGATAGTTCCAATTATTATAATTAACATATGTAATAATAATTACCATATTTTTTAATATAGGCTAAGTGGTTAGTTTAGATCAACATCTTTCTCTACGCCTTATCTCTACACGTTCTTTAAATTAACTCTTGGGGATATCTGACCATTCAGAATGAATCATGGGATAAAAGTGGCATGCAAATTTGATATTCAAAAAAGGAGAGGAGGATAGAACCAAATTAAAACCGAGTAATCATCTGATCATCTCCAAGTTTAGTTTTAATTATCTTCCGATGATACCAATTTGGTTGCCGAAACTCACGTCAAGAAATGTGTTATGTTTCAGGGCTCCTTAAGACCTGGTCTCCTGTTTTTGTTACTGCATCGAGGGTTCGAGTCCCTTGAAAATGGTAGACGTACTCCCTTTTTCTACCTACCTAGTTTAGCCCCTCCTTCTTAATATTTGTTTATTATTACATTAAACTATAATTAAAGCATCATCACCTCGACATTGTAGATGAAACGTCTTCAGTGAATCCAACATAATTCTCTTTAGATTTGTCCTCTTGACAAATAAAACTTCGATAACTATTTGATAATTAATTTCTGTTGTCTATTCATCATCGGCACAGGCTGATCATCAAATACTAATACTCGGCCTAAATCATATTTTATTAACAATTCCTTACACGTTCTGGACACTTACACTCACTGAGACTAAAGATAATGAACGTTATATATTTTTATTTTTAAATCTTAATACGCAGTCGAATTCGGCGTTCATGCATAAGGGCTTAAAATTTGTTGAATTTGTCATTGTAATTATCATTTACTGGTAATAGGCTCTTATGTAAGGAGCTACTTTTCAATAATATTTCAACCCTTATTGAATAGTCTACGTATTTATATTTGGTAGATTAGATTAGTTTAAAATATATATTTTTGGGGTTCTCTTGGGGTTAGGCTTAGTCCTATTGTTGGTATATCTACTAAATTTAGTAAAATACCTTATCCAGTATTGTCTATTCTGTACATTGTACTCGATAACCTTAATTGAATCTAATTAAAGTGTCCAATAACTGTTGGAATTTATTTTCTCTGTATTAGACTTAGTGAAATTGTGGCTATTAGTTTGGGCCACCTTACAGTCATCCATATCTGTTTTTCTACTGTTTTCCTGTGGAATATCTGTATATGATAATTTTTGTAGAAGTAACACATCATATAGTTCCAAATGTTCCTAGTAATTTCAGAGGCTATATTGAATATTCAAACGCTACATAATTATAATAAGTACAAGTATAAGATATATTTTTTACGGCACCGTCATCGCTCATGAAAGTACTTTAAAGACATACGCAATACTACAAATATTTAACCGAGTCAATCTGGGTTTTTAATGCTAACTGGGTTAGTATTACATATGATACAAGTTATTAAAACTTATGTGTGCAGTTTCTTGTATACGTGTCTAGTTTCTTGATTCACTACCACCGAGTCATCTAAATGGGCAGCTCTACCAATAATGACAACAGTCCGTTCTCCATTAATTTGCATCAAATTATATGTAGAGAGTATACACAATGGTGATGTAAATGTTTAATTGAAAAATTCGCAATGAATAGTAGTTATAACAAACTCGTGAATATAAAACATGTACAATACGGCGATTTTCAGGTCAGTTGCCCTACGTAGAGTTAATAAACATACAACACTTTGATTCTCATCCACAATATGAATGAGTGGCGGACGAGGCTCAGTATGTTTGAGAGTTCTCCCTGAGCATGGAGCTCTCTATGTGTAACCTTCTCTTTCATAGCCTGTGACTTTAGGAGACGAAATTTGATTTCTGTAAACAACCAATGAAGTAAACTATCTACACAGTGCTGGAACTTTATATTATTGTCTTTGAACGCCCAATTTTGTTCCCTGCGCGATGTGAACTATCTTTGATGATGTAGATTTCTATTTCTAATAACATATCTAAAATGATTGAATGGATGAATGGAATTCTATAAATCAACTTCTTTGCTGCTTATTGAATGCTCAACTTCAGTGGCTGTTACAGATGTGGATCATCTCTACGTGATCCACGGGCACCCGTTATACCGCGGAACGCTACGAGAATTGTAAACACTAATATCCCCCGATATACAATCTATTAGGGGTAGTTGAGCAGAAAATAAAACACAAAAAACTATCAAAAACTTTAAACCGGTATCTATTACCACCCCAAAACTAAATTTGAGGGCGCAGGCGTGCTCCAGTTTAGTAAAGTCTCCTCGGTGCCGGCATTTATCCAGTATTCCTTCTGCCAACAAGCGGTCCGAGACGCCCTCACGGTTCCTCCCGTTGTTTACCCCCGTATGACGTATTATATGGTTGCCGTAAATGTTCGCAACTTGTAATGTTTCACATAAACTTCATCCCCAGCCTCAGTTTCCCACAGTAAACATGGCTCGTATGTAGGAGTTGGGTATCGAACTCGACGAGCACGTGGCCACATAAAATTCCCGCACCACCCCTAGAATATATTTAAAAGACTGACTGATAGTTTCTCATTTGCATACATTGTTTAAACACATTTAATTATTTGTGACTGTGAACAATCCGTTTCCTAATAAACTGTATTAACCTGCATGAGACATTTATAAATCTAGTTGTCCCTCTTCTTTGCACCAAGATTGTAAATGTAAGTAAGTAGTTTTAGCGACGTATGTGAATATAACTATAGGTATTGCGTTGGCATATTGGTAGAATAAAGGTAAAACATTCTAAGAACAGCGAGATGGATTTTAAATAATTTTCTACGTCATTTCCTGATCTCGCTACAGAAATTTATATGAATTGCTGAGTTCTGTTTATACGAAAAAGTAAATAAGTAACTATATGTTGATGTAACCTGGTCTAACTCTAAATATTTAATTGGCATAATTTAGTAAATAGTCAAATTTTCTTCGAATTAAATTTTAGTATAACTAATAAATATTGTATAAGTGGCATAATTCTTTAAACTGAAATGTATTTAAGTTTGAAATATTATTTAGCTCAGTGCAGCATTATTTATCTAACTGTAGTTAAATAATATTGAGTATAATTACAGTACTCTATTTATATAATTAACTGAAATTTGAATCACGTTTGAAGACAAATAGGAACCTTTTATGCAATTCTTGTTTAAAGTGTACTGTAATAAATTAAAATAACTCTTGTATCCCTTTCTCAACAAGAATATTTCCTATTATTCCTCTAAGCCTCAACTCCTAAAAACGCACCTGTATTACAGGTAGTTCTTAATCAGTATATACGATTTTCATATAATGGATTATTGTATACTATTAACTCTAGCAAAATATGTACTATTACAAATATGCCAGAAACCTTAGAACATATTTATTTATAGTGTCTGATTTATGATCCTATTAAAAGTCCTGAAATTAAAACATAACCTCAAAAATACCTCGATTAGTAAAAAGAAAATTGATGTACCCATGGTTTTATTCTGCAGTTACTAACACTTTGCCCTTTTATATTAAATGAATGACAACTGGAAAGTTTTTTCAATTTTTTTTTCTTGACTTTTTTATATATATACAACATATATTTTCCTTTGTATGTATATACAAATTTTGTTCTATTAATAATACACTTGTAGTTTAAGAGTATTATGTTACATATATAGTTTTAATAAATTCATGTAAACTCATTTACAGAATTTTAAACTGAATAGACGATAAAAGAAATAACTGGAATGTTTCTCTAACAGAGAATTGCATAATTTACTAAAAGTTCGTACATGTGGGTTTTCATATACATGCTACATTTATTTCATTTTGTTTCTCGTAGTGTGTTCCTTCCATCTAAATAGGTCATATACTATGATGCCATATTTCACACGAATGTAAATTACTTCATTTGAGGTTGCAGATTCCCGCCTGTTTTTGTTACATACTATTTTTTTCTACAAAAACATGTGTTTACTTCACGGCTTAAATTAACTTTTATTAACAATATCGGAAATGTGTATAATAACTGAGTCTTTTTTAACTGAGTTATCATATAATGTTGGCTATTTTCTACATCGTTTGCAGTTACTGTCAAATCAACACAGAAAAGAAATAATTAGAAATGAGATCTCATATAAAAAATACAGAGAATACATAGATTAGATATAAATATCTAGCGATAGATAGAAATAGGTAGCGATAAATTCGGTAAATGCATATCGATGGCTAAGAAATTAAAATACTTTCAAAACTATGACGACAGGAAGAACAAGAAAAGTGGTTAACAGCCAATTTCTTTAAAAATAGACACATATGGTATGGATTTCTCTTGAATCCTAGAGAGCTAATTGAAATACAATGATTATTATCATTTTCTTCTTATTCTTTTAGCTCATAACCCTTGGTGGGTTTTGTCTTGCTCTACTATGTTCCTCCATCTGGTTCTATCTACCGCTATTCTCCTCCAGTTTCCTAATCTGAGAGTTTTTAGGTCTTTCTCCACATCTTCTATCCACCTTTTCTTGGGTCGCCCTTTTGGTCTTGTGTTTTGAGGTTTCCATTCAAGGATTCTCTTCACAATTCTCTCGCCCTCCATCCTGTATACATGTCCTAACCACCTTATCCTTTGACTTTTTATGCATCTTACTATATCCTCTCCTTTTATAAGTGCATCAATTGCGTGATTCATTTTTATTCTCCACATACCGTTTTCTTGCACTGGGCCGTATATTCTTCTAATGATGTTTCTCTCAAATATTTTTAATTGATTTTCATCATTGTTTGTTAGTGTCCATGTTTCACATCCATAGGTTACTATGGGTATTATAAGTGTCTTATAGATTGTGATTTTAGATCTTCTATTTAATGTACTGCTCCTTATTAATTTTAAATAAGCATAGTAGCATTTATTTCCTTTTAGGATTCTTGTGCTTATTTCACTTTAGACGTTACCATTATTGGCAATTTTGGTGTCAAGGAAATTGAACGTCTTGACACTTTTAATCTGACTGCCGTATATATTAATATTTGGTAGTTGTATTGGGGGATTTCTGCAGAAATACATATATTTCGTTTTGTCCTTGTTCACTTGTAGGCCTCCTTTATTTACATGTGGCTCAAGATCTCTAGCAGTTTGATTCCGAGAGGCAAGGTCACTTGCAATTATCGTAATATCGTTCGCATACCCAAGTATTTGTGTGGATTTATTTATGATGCTTCCAGCTCTATTCACTTTTTTGATAGCTACTTCTAGTACTAAGTTGGAAAGCACTGCCGAGAGAGCGTCTCCTTGTCTTACCCCGGCTTTCACCTTAAATTCTTCGCTGAGCTGCTGTTGTACTCTTATAGTTGCTATCGGGTCTGCCATGGTGACTTCTACCATTTTTACTAATTTTCGGGGTATTACTAGGAGGGGATTATTATCAATATAGTCTTATAAGAAATAATGTACGTTCACACTGCACCATTCTATCAGTTATTTTTGTAGATACGAGATACCACTTAGCCATCGATATTATTATGTTCTATAATCTAGATTATATATTTTATATCATAATCCAGATTATGAGAATTTGCTTATTTTTATATATACTGTTTTGTTACAAATATTATAAGTATAACGACAGTAATATTTTTAATTACGCTTATTTGTGTATGCCATTTTCTGTGCAGTTTTTCAGTATTTAATGATATGGACTTTTGAATGATAAACGAATGATAAGAAATAAGTAAATTACCTCCAGGGACCAAATATGCAAACTAACTATGTGGATTTAAAACAAAAATTGTGAACTATAGATTTATTTTGTGTATGTGATAAAATGAATATAAAAAGGCATTCTCGAACAAATAATTCGAATGTGATAAACGTATTTTAACACTGATTTCAATTACTTCAGCTTTCTTTAGTGTGTTTTATTTTAAATAAAGTACCCTATGTTAGTTTCTATGATTTAACGAACTTTACTTAGTTGGCTAGGGAGCAAACGACTATTTCTGTTTGCCATAACATTGTTACTTAGTGTAAACAATCACAACTGTGCTTACTGAATGGGTAAGCAATACGAAATGAAATGCGTATTTTTTGTTACACTATATTATAGCAGCAAAATATAGCTTGAAGTTGGAGTGTACGTACATTTTTGCATTTTATCATGAACTGCTGGATGGCAAACACGGGCTTGGACAGAATACATGAAAAACATAACAATTTTTTCATGTGGTAGTAAATATAGCTCAGCGAGCGTAACTCATACGCTGTTGAATTCATACACGAGGGTATTGCTTTTTATTATTTTACGATGATACAGTTTGTGTTCTAGGATATGAATATAATATACATGGGATATGAAATGCCTATAAAAGCCAATACATGAAAAATTTTATTCTCTTATTCTACAGAGATCTGCATGAAGTATATGTTTTAATTATTTCCTGTTTATATTAGTTGTATAATTAAAATACATGTTAATTTTTGATTTGCATGTCATACGGTTTTATAAGACCAATTTTTTCAATTGCCGGTTTTGAAGTTTCCTTTAATATTATTCACGCGATATATATCCTATTTCATTCTAATTTAAGTAACAAAATAAATATGTATATTTAATATCAATTCAGTAGAAATAAAATTGTCTTTTAGTTCATGATTAATGACTCTTTTACACCATAGTAGTAAAAGTATAAATATGGATTTAATATAATAAGGGATATTTAATCACCACGACATCTATAAAATAAAGTTAGAGGAAAACAGGTCTCTCCTGTAAAATATGTTTTGATTCATATTTTAATAAAAACAAGGACCCAATAATGGTAAATGTAGTAAACACCGTTTCGTAATGTGAGATTATAAATGCTACAGTTAATTAAAAAGGTATATTTTGTATCAAAAAGTATAGGATTTACAAATCCCTATTTCGTCTTTAAATTTCGATGCACAAGCTCTCTATGTGAGTAATTTGTGTTATTTTTCAATGAATACGATTTTTCCATTTTACAAACTATTTGCAACGCCATCACCATATTAGGGCCACATGGACTCGGTTTGAAGATTATTGATCTTCGTGTGGATTTTTCGTGTCATTGTTAGCTCTTAACTCATAAAAATATCATCTATTCTAGACTATATAGTTATACCCCGTACAATTATCTAGTGCTTCTCTTGTCATTTTCTTAAGTTAGATTCATAATTTCATGTTTCTTTTATAGTTTTTCATAAATTGTACAAATGTTTAGCCACCTAGTTCAAAAATAGGAGAAAAGAAAATCTTGTGCTATACTGTTCGATATCTTGAGTTATATAATTCCTTACATTTAAGAACATTTAATTTTTGTAGTTTTAAGGACTATAAAAACTACTAAATAACTTATAAGACTTTTAAACACACATGTTTGGGCTGCTTTCTCAATAATTTTGAGTTCTACAATTAACAAATCTTTCAAGTGTCACTTTGAGGTGGGTATTATCTACAAACAAGGAAATAATTCTATATTTTAACCAACATCTTGCATTTAATTAATACCACACAATTAATATCACAGAATTAAATATCTGACATAGTATGAGAACATATTGGAATTAGAAACTGACAAAATATTGCGAGTTAGTATGAAATATACCAACCAAAGCCTATATATCTAGATATTTGGCTCTTACATTTAATTCGTAGCACATTAGAAACTAAAAAAGTGAATAAAATACTTAAACTTGGAAGCAAGACTTATCCTATTCCATGTCTTGTTTTACTAACCTTGGATTTTATTTAAATTCTGCAAAAATATACAATTTCTGTATTTATGGAAATTATTTCTCATGCTGTAACAGTATGATCATTTACCTGCTGAATGACAGAGCGACTCTCCTTGCATGGGATGTCCAAGATATTACTTCACCTCCTAGAGCATTTGTCGAATGCATGTATGCACGAAAACATCGTGATACATTTATTCTACAAGATAATTATTAGAATCCTATCTAATTTACATAATAGGGAATGAAATATAGAGATAGGAGATGGTACACAATCTATACAAAGAGCAAACTGGTGTTATAGAAGTAAAAGGGAAAAGAAGGGAAGTAGGTATTAGGAAAGGAGTAAGGCAAGGATGTATGCTATCACCACTAATTTTTAATCTGTACATCGAAGAGAAGATTAATGTCGTAAAAGATAGAGTGGATTTCGGGATTAAAGTACAGGGACAGAAACTAAAAATGCTGAGATTCGCGGATGATATAGCAGTATTAGCATGTAGTAAAGAGAAATTGGAATCAGCGTTGAACGAAATGGAGGCAGTGTTGACAGAGGAATACGGAATGAGGGTGAATAAAAACAAAACTAAAGTGTTAGTGTGCAGAGGGCGCGAGAGCAGAGCAAAAACGAAAATACAAATTAATAATGAAAGATTGGAGGAAGTTAAAGACTTTACTTATTTAGGAAGTAAAATAAATTGGGATGGAAGAAGCGATAAAGATATAAAACAAAGAATAGTGCAGGGTCGAGTAGCTTTTAACAAAAAGAAAGCACTTTTATGCTCCGGGGTAACAAACTTAGAAACAAGGAAGAGATTTTTGAAAACGTATATATGGAGCACGGAACTATACGGTTCCGAAACCTGGACGGTAGGGGAAGCAAGTAGGAAGAAATTAGAAGCTTTTGAGATGTGGTGTTACCGAAGAATGATGAAAATACCGTGGACTGATAGGGTTAGAAACGAAGAAGTATTAGAGAAAGTCGGCGAGAAAAGAAGTATGTGGAAAAACATAAAGAAGAGAAGAGATAAAATGGTAGGCCATGTGCTGAGACATGGGGGAATAGTCCGAGATATATTGGAGGCAGAAATAGGAGTGAAGAAAGGCAGAGGTAGGCCTAGATTAGACTACTGCTCGCAAATAGTAAGGGATGTGGGTTGTAGCACAATTAGCGAAATGCGTAGGTTAGCACAAGATATGAGAAGCTGGAGGTTAGCGTCCAACCAGTCTTAGGACTGATGACCTCATGATGATGATGATCTAATTTATTCCTGAGACAAGTATGCATACTGTTATATCATCCACATTGGGAATTACCAATGCAGCGTAATCGAAAACACATAAACGATGTATTGTTTCCATGGACAGGACAATTCTGTTAGAGAATATACCCTGTACGTAGGAAGTTTTCGTGTGGACCTACACATGGCAGAGTCTGTGTGGTGACGTAGTGTCTTTGACATCTCATGCAAAGGCAGTTTCTTTGTCATTTAATAGATAGATGGTCATAGTACTGTCATATGTATGCGACATCGTGGACAAAATCAGGCATCGGGTACATTGCACTGATAATTCTTAATCAGGATAAAATTGCGGTATATAGTTCTATATGTGGCTGAAAATAGTTTTACTAATCTTTTACTCAATATATAAATCAGTTAGAAATACATAATTTATTCAGCTATTATTCAATATAGGTTATTTTAGCTTCCTTCTAATATATGTGGTACATAGAAAACCATTGAAAAATATACAAAATTCCTCTTAATATATAAAATTCCTCTTAATATTTATATAGGCATTTGGCAAATTATAACTTCTTAAAAACTCAGAGCTATTTCCATTATTCTCATTTATTCAACATGGCGAAAACAATCACTATTTCATGTTTGATAGAATAAACTTAAATTTTAAATGAGGAATGACTAATTAAGAGAAAGTTGCAATATATAGGAGATCAACAGCAGACCCAATACATTCAAAATGATTTACTCGACTTCAATCTGAGAACAAATATTGATATATCCTTGACGCCATCGAAATTTTAGAACCACGCCAACATCTATTCATTTCAAATGTATACGGCAATATTATCCCCATCAATGTTATTTTGATAAGTTAATGGAATACGCTACAGAGAAAATACATATCTGAAACAGGATCCGAATAATGTCGATTAAATTTATCTTTGATATTGCGAGTTGGATAAATATGATTAAAAACCACCTCTAACTTAACAAATAAAAGCGATTTCAATAACGGCTACTGCACGAAAACTTTTAATAGCGTTTGGATGGGAAACTATGTCTGATGGGATAATTGAAACGCGGAACTGCCATTTTGCACGTATATACTTAAATTGCAGCGGTCTCAGCTGTGAAATCAGACCTAGCGGAACTTAGTTTAAATTGTACTCTGTATTCTAAGATGGGATGCAATGTCTATTGACATAAAGCCATCTGCGAGATTCACGAAAGCCAAGAATCTTCCTATTTTCGTGCGGTAAAATATCTTATTATTATTAAAGGTACTTCTATGAAAGCGGCGTGGTAGAATTATTAAGCATATGTTCACTCAAAATGGTGTTCAGCTTATCGTGCTTCTACGGTTTACAACAAGAATAAATGTATTTTTTATTTTAGGATACTTAAGAAAGATATATCTATCGTTCAAATACTAGTGAGGTTTGCTACTATCACTATTTTTTAATGATACAACATACAGAACAAAAAATAGGTGAACAATTTACCATGAACGTTCAGAGATTATATATAATTCCACTCGCGTTTCGTCAACAAAGTTGACATCATCAGGAAGTAGTCAAATCTATTTTAATTAATTTATAATTAAGTTTTAGTCATCTCCTGACACATCGAGTAACATTTAGTCTTTGGGAATTGTGGAAAGTCGTATAAATGATGCAATGAACGCTGCCTTTCATTCCAACATCTCGGGTTAAACGCTGAATAGGGGCAAGAATTGGTCGGAGTTCTTTTCACATGAGTTCTCTCCTTTCTGTTCAAACCCAAATTTACATAAATATTTATAAGTATGGTTAGACTTCTGAGGGTGAATTGTTCTATAATTACCTGCAGAAGGTCTCCAATTTCCCTGAATTGATCCGAGATAATGCTATCAATCACTTAGAGTTAGTCTAGATTGCTGGCTTGGAGTAATCCGGACGTGGGTTTGGCTCCTACATCAGACGAGTGTCCACGTGAATGTCAGAGGTTTGGTGGAAGAGTAGGACTAAGCTAAACCTCGTCACTGTAATAACAGGCGCCAGGATTGTAAAGGGCGTAAAAAACTTTTTTCATATCTTTTTGCTGAATCGAAAATTTCAACCCCTCCCACGATCAAATGTACATATTATAATATATACTTCGTATCAGAATTAGGAGTTTTTGAGAAATATTACACGTATGTTTATAAGGTTTTTCATGTTACCAATGCATTAAAAGCTCTTGATGTTATAATATCTTCAAAATTTAGTATGAGGGTAGTATCTTATAACCTTTTAAATAAAATATTTTCATTCATATGTGATCTTAGGTTATTTCTCCCACATGCTTTTGAGTATCTGAAAAGATACTGAAAATATTCCTGAAATATTCCATGTAAAATGTTGCCGTATGAAAACGGCTTTTGAGTATTTATTTTGTTTTAATTTCCATATTTAAAATTCCATATCTTGGCAAATTATTGAGCAGTATATATCGTGTTAATATTAGCTTGTTGGTCGGATTAGAACTTTCAGAAAATATTCTGTCAGTTAGCCAAATATATACGGGGTCTCCATAATTTAATAGCCAATAAAACCATTTCTATAGCTGTAAAAATATTTTCAAATGGAACACCTGTATTATTGAACTGATGAACACACAATTAAGTTCCTTAGTACCTTAGTGAAATTATTTTCATGACAAACAATTTAAAACAAATCTTCAAACATAACTTTAGATTTACCATATTTATTTTAGCCAAAACATTCAGAAAATCAGTCAACGATATCAACAAAGATATTAACACAAAGTTCGTGAAGAGCTGTCAATATACAGAATGATTTCATTAATTATACTAATACCAATATTTTATATTTACAGTGAATATCATAAACTAATTCAAGGAAACTTATTATTATGTGGTTATGTTTTTAATGAGATATATCCGCTTTTTCCTGGAATGTGGCAACTCCGCTTACATCTCAATAGTTACACTTTAGGATTACAATTAAGAAAACATACTCAAAACTTGTAACTGAAGATGATGCTAGCGAAGTAAAAGTATTAACTGGCTTTCATGTCAGCGGCAATAGTTCACTCGAAAAGCAACAAAGAATTTAAAAATGTTCAATGCAACAACTCATAGAATTGTATAAAAAACAAACAAACATATACATGCAAATTTCATCTCTAATCATTGACCTGTAGTTAGTAGTTACTTTTTTCAAGCTTTTTCGCTAGATTGTGATGAAGGGAGAATGCATATTTATTACTTTTCAAAACATTATATCGATCGATAGGTCTAAATTTACTAGAAGAAATTATAGTAACATATGTCACCCGGACAGATGTCGAATCCTACCCGTGGTGGGTTTTATTTTTAGACACTTTATGAGGAGAAATTATGGATAAAGGAAATTTAGATTTCCTGGCCTAATAGAATTTACACCTTGTCAGAGATGCCCATTTTATATGCTGTTGATGTTACTATATATCATCTTCCTTCATAACTACATAGATAGACCCAAAAGGCGCACTTCCTAAGATATTATAAGTTCACGCATTTTTAACCAATAATGCTATAATGGGAATTCAAAGATAGACTGAATTAAATTTATATATTCTTCATTAATTAGTTTTGTCAATTTTTTATCTATAAATTTTCTGACTGTAAATCATAAAATATCTGGTCATAGATTTATTAAAACAGAATATAACCACAGCTATATTATCATCAATGAAGCTAAATATTTTATGTTAGTAACATAAACAAGCCTTTGATTTACATTTAAAAATTAAGATGGAGATAATATTGATCCTTGAGGGATACTATCGTTGATTCAAAAAGTCAAGTTGTGTGAGATCTAATATTGCCCATAGCGGCATTGTTAGACGGTACCTGAAAGCAATAAAATTTGGCTATAATGAAGTGAAGACTTGAACACTTTAATAACTTTAATTATGTAGAAAAGATCAAGCTGATATAATAGTAGCTGTACTATTATGTACAATACTATTATCTGCTGTTTCTTTCGCATATAAAAATTACTGTATATTATTACGGACACGCAACCTATCGATTATAAACCTTAAATATATTAATCCAAATATTAATTAGTATTAAAAAAATTGGATACCATAAGTGATTTGAACGAATTAAATGCATATAAAAATTCATTTTATCATAATTAATATTGTAACACACTTGCCATTTAACTGATTAGTTGTTGCATCAACAAACATCGCATTGCCTTTTTTAGTAATTGCATAGTCATATGCAGTCCTCACTCACTCACTGTACCACCGTAGTCTTGCTTTAATTACTACACTAGGTTAAAGTGGAAGAAGCTTAGATGGAAAAGCAATTACATCCAAACAATGCAGTGTCGTATAAAAGCCTGTCTTATAAGGATATTAAATTTAATTATGGAAAGATGAGATGGTATTGCACCTTCGCTAAATACTACATCCGTGTTTGTATGCGATCGCATCACATGCACTTTGGATACGATTTGATGGGATATGAAGTGTTGATTGAAAGAGTAGAAATATATTTGATGAGAATATAGTACTCTGATAAAAAGAATATTTTTATTTTATTTTATTGAAATTCACCATCAGAGTATAAGGTGATATACTGAGCTGAAGTAGCTCAGATGATTAGAACGAGAGTAAATACTTGGTTTGATTTTAAAGGAGAAGACTTAGAGGGAAGAGAAGTCTAGACTGTTTCAGAATAAAACAACGTGTTGCTATTTCTTGTTTTAAGATAATATAGTAATAACGAATTCATTTATTTACACTTATTTTAGGAAATCATTATTTATAAAACACATAGTTTCTTTAGCAGTGGATAGAATAACACTGACGTAGTTTTCCACAATACATCAAATCACTATACACTACAATCGGCGTGCGTTTTGCCAACAAAGTTGGCATCACCTGGAGATGATTAAAACTGTGGATAGAATGTTGGAGGTTTACAGCAGAACCCAGTGGCGAAGCGTCCATTAAGGCTGTAAAGCTAGCTAAATTGTACATCATTCCTCGCATACTCTCCTCTCCCCTCACTGCAGCGCGGATCTCAATAGAGTCCGTTAAAACCAAGGCGACGCCGACGGAGAGTTAGCCCAGACAGTGCGTACGCATTGCCGGTTACCAGCATGCCGACGCGAAGAATGATATGCAATCCTGCCAGCCTCACAGCCTTAATGGTCGCTTCACCACTGGCAGAATCATCGGCCCGTTGGTGATATTGAAAAAGTGCTGCAAACTTTATGAAATCAACTCAAATAGGCTATGCAATAAACACAATTCCCTTTTTTTAATGGAAATATGTAGAACGGTTTGTCTTCCTTTTTCATATCGTTAATTTTCAATTTCAATAGGTTGATACAGTTACCGAAATAGCTCGACATCGTCAATGACATCTCTTCTATTAGTAGCATTATCAAAGTAGTCTGGCATATCAACACGTTCTGTTATATTGTATATTATAATGCATCATCAATGAAGTGGTATTTATCTATTATTGCCTGAAAAAAGAGGGCATATTACTACAAACATTGCTCGAAGAAATATGCCTCTATGACCTCATATACTACTATTTAACCTATGATGAGAATATTCTTGTAAAGGGTTCACATCTCAGTAAAATCTCCCAGTCATAAATAATAGTCAAAAAATGTTTTTATGCTCATTCCAAGCATAATTCTAAATTGTTGACATTCATCTAAGGATTTTATAAACTTTTGTTGTATATATAAGATTGCTTGTCCTTACTGTTTCTTATTATTGTTTGTATCTTAACTCTTTGAATATTATCAGGATACAGGCGTTAGCTACTAGTTTAAAGTATTTATCTTCCATAATCCTAAAACTTAAATGTTTTGCCTCGGATTCAATTTTTCGATTTTCGTTGCTTAGGAAATACTGTAAATATTTTTCATCCATATCATGGTTGCGTATATTCTCAACGCTATACTTATTTGGAGAGATTCTGCTCATTTATTTAAGATTCTTAGAGTCCCTTCCATATAATTGCATAAACGGTTTATTTTCAACATATTTTAGGAACCTGTGAAGAGGATTGATGCAGTAGCCAGTTTTTCACGAACATCGAAATATTTCACATTTTTTTATGCGAGTTGTGTCAATGAAGTTGGCATCATAAGGAGGTAATATAAAAAACATCTTAAAGTTTCAATCATCTCCCAATTAACGATCGTAAAGTTATTTTTCTGCTGAAGAATAACATTATAAATTGCGTTTAAGGGGATAAACCTTTCTTAGAAACCATTATATGGCTCGTGTATTTCTTATGAATTCTCAACATATAAAATTTGTGCAGACATTTGACCAATAAATTCCATGTGATCTGTTACCATGATTCCCATTTCAGATTTTCAACGTATGATTGATAGAGACGAGGGAGTTGCAACAACACATCGATAGCAATAGAAATATTATTATTGCATTATTTTTCTAGATATTCAGCGTATCCCCTTTTAAAAAAATATCAATTTTAAATTGTTTATAATTCCAAGAACACTTAATAAAAACTCCGAGTATTGAGTACCGTTACAAGGAGAATTAAAGTGCATTCAATATGAGGTATCTTTACCCCTGTTCAAAATAATGATTCAAGAAGTTAATCGAGGAAGCCGTTACTCTGTGGTAGTTCATAATTCACAACGGAAATGAGTAAAACAACTACTAAGTTTTTTACCAATATATTTCACAGAAACGTGACTGCAGTTTCGACAATTTTTATGCCATTTTCAAACATTTTTCATTTTATTCTTAGTTGAATCATCGTTTGAAAATGACATAAAAGCTGTCGCAACTGCAGGCAAGTTTCTGTGTAAAATATAGTGATATAAAACTTGAAAATAATGATTTGTTAAAGGGAGACTACCCTGACCACGAGGTGGAGTTATGCATCTAAATTTACCATCCTTCTGTCACACTTCCACCCACAAACAAAAATTTACTTATTTCAGTAATTTATCCTCAAAAATACAAAAACTGAGTTACTCAAGGTGGGTCCTTTTTAAAAAGTCACCGTGTATATAAAATAATACTACAGGGAATGAAATATATACTCGAAAATTCATTAGTTTATATTCGAATTGAATAATTCGAAATTCCGTATTTTGTCAAAGTTTTCTGTTCAAGTAATTAAAGAAATACAACTTCGCAATTCCCCCCCCCCCTGCCGTTTATTATCGTTACTGCAATACATTTACTGCGAAAATTCCAAGGCAGTTGCGCCATGTAGAAAATCCCCGCATAAAGTTTGGGCCACGAGAAGTAAAACTAGAAACCGAGCAGAAATTCCATTCTTGTTGCAAAGTAATGTTAACGACGTACCCTAATCGCAGAACGTAACCGTATACACTGATTACCGGCAAATATCGCCAGCCAAATTAAGTTTTTACCAAGAAATGCGCACTATAACAGGTTGGAATGGCCCTTATCGACGCTTATTGGGGATTTGCTTAAGATTAAACCCGTTTTAAGGGCCTTTTCATATTAAACTATTATCGGAAAACGAGGAGGTTGTGTTCATAGCAGCAATTTCATATCGCATATCGATAAATTTATCACCCACATTTCAGGCTATGAATGTTTTGCGTTATGAAAGTAGAATTTTTTTATTATACTCTGAAATTAAGTAAGATATTTCTTATTCATATAATTAAAATCGTATAAATAGAAGTTCTTAATTTAATTGCTGTAATTAAATATAATAGTGGTTTGTACAGGGTTATCCAAATAACATTCAACCCCCCCTTAACTGTTTAAATTTTTGAAGTAGAGAAAAATGGTAAATACAAAAGTTGTAGGAAATTTTACTGCCGTGTGGCGGTGTATACAGGCGTGTATTTAGAAAAACAATCGAATCTCGCGTTTTGAAGATCTAGACCAAACTTATATTTATATAAATGGAATACTCTGTTCATTTTTCGATTTTTGAAATCTACGTGCTTTTCCGATTACAACAATATATACATGTTATATCTCCACTCTAGTAATTTGCACAGTATCGCCCTTTGAAATATCGAATATCAAACAAAATCAAGATCGCCAGAGAAATTGAAACAATAATTACGAGAATTGTTATAAACAGAGTTTGATAGTTTAAATTAGAATTTATTTTTGATGTTATCATAGCTATATTAAAAAGTATATTTCTGGATGGAACGTAAGATTTTATTAAAAACTACAATTATAAATTATAACTTAACAAATTTCGTTTGTAAGCCAAGATACCAGTCTCGTTCAAGTCTCTGATCTCCCGACATACTTTTTCTCTTCTTCTTCTACGTTACTTAACCTTTCCGTGTATAACCGATCTTTCAAAGTGTCCCACAGAAATAAATTCAGTGGGGTCAGGTCAGGACTTCTGGCCGGCCATAAAATAGTTCTATTTGAACCTATCCACTTTGTAAAAGAATTATTTAAATGTCGCTTGACAACATTTGATTAATGTTCTGGAGCACCGTCTTGTTGGCAAACAATATTCGGCTCATTTAATTGGATTATTAAATCAGAAATGTCTTCTCTTAAAAGATCTAAATATTTTTTCCAGTTAAACTGCCTTCAAAAAATTCTGGTCCAATAATTGAATTTCGAAAAATACCACACCAAACATCGATTGAAGTATAACTTTGTCGATGAACTAGTATAAACGGGTGTGGATTTTCTGATAACCAGTGGTAAGTATTTCTTCTATTAAAAATACCACATGTTTCAAAACTGGCTTCATCAGTCCCCATTATAAAATTTGTAATTATTTTAAGTAGTACCTAGTAATATAGTAATAGAAGTAGCATAGTACCTAGTAGTAGTAGTAGCATTAGTTTTAATAATTTATAAAATAATACGCACCTACAAACAGTTCATTTTCCGCTTGTTATTCGAACATCAATATTCTTGCCTTCTATAATTATCATTTCCATACAGTGCTTGAACTGGACGGAAGCAATATGGTTTAAACTTTTGGATTTTCAATATTCTCTGGACCGACGTCCATGAAATTTCTAAATATCTTGATACATCTTGAATAGAGTGTTTCGGATTTTTCACGATATATAATAAAACTGCTTCCTGCATACTCTCAGTTGAAACATATCTTAGTTTATTTCTCTTATCATTATTTTTAAACTTCCAGTAATTCTTAATTTATTAAAAATATATTTGAAGTATGTTTTATTGCGTATGATTCTCCCAAGGTATCTTCGTTCGCATTTCGCATAAAACGTAACATTCAACAATGTAATTTTTTTCACTAATAGTATAATAATAATATACCATTTTTCAAAAATTAACAGGGCAATGCAATAAGTAATACCTCAGACAAGCTGTCAAAGTCAAACTCTGTTTATCATAATTATCGTAATTATTGTTTAAAATTTTCCATGGCAATCTTGTTTTTGGGGATTTTGCTTGATATTCGACATTTCAAAATGCGATACTGGTCAAACTACTAGAGAAAAGATATAACATGTATATATTGTTGTAATCGAAGAAGCACGTAGATTACAAAAATTGAAAAATAAACAGGGTGTTCCATTTAAAAAGATATAAGTTTGGTCTAGATCTCCGGAATACGAAGTTCGATTGTTTTTATAAATACACGTCTGAGATCGCAGTAAAATTTCTTACAACTTTAGTATTAACTATTATTTTTTATTTCAAAAAATAAAACAGTTAAGGAGGGTAGAATGTTATGTGGATAACTCTGTACACAATTTAGCATTGATATGTAGAGTGATATGTATAGAGTAGTTAGTAAGAATTCTTAGTGTCTAGAAATATTTTTTAATGCTTTTACTTTCCCTCAATTTATAATCGATATATAATGTCTCTGGATTTTGTTTTTTTTTTTTAATTTACTACTGTCATACTTACTGGTCAACAGATCGGGGCAATGCATAAAATAAATTCTTGCGTAAAATTGACACATCAGTGGAACTTCACATTATTTTTTTTTGTGGATTTCAAACATAGTATCATAATTCAGCTGATGTTTAATAATTTAGAATGGAAAAACATGGAATAATTGTGGAAAGACATGAATAAATAACAGAATGGCACAATAATGTCAAATGCAGTGAAAACGGTATTAATGAGAAAAATTGGAGGTGAAATTAAATCGTAAGAATTTTAATTCAGTAGAGTGTAGATCCTGCTCTAGCTCTTGTCACTGTTTCCATTCGTCTCGGAATGCTATTAATCAAGAAGTGAATGATTTCCTGAGGAATATTCTCCCATTCTACAAGGACGACTTGTTCGAGTTCCCTAAGAGTCATAAGGGCAGGTATGTGGTGCCTATCTGATCGTTTTAGTGCATGCCATAGGTATTCTCTGGGATCATATCTAGAATTATTGGTTGCCAGTCCATAGTTGGAACATTTACAAATCGAATGTAGTCCAGTACTTGTCTAGCAGCGTGGAGCCAAGCGTTATCCTGTATAATAATGAAACTGTGTCCGAGAAACGAAGTAAATGGCATCACATGATCTTCTACATTGTTTTCTACGTAGAAATGTGCATTTATGGATCTCCCCCTTATAAGAACCAAATCCGTGCGACCATAGAAATTAATTCCTCCTCAGGACATTACTGATCTACCAAATAATGAGATCCTGAGTGAATTAAGATTTACTCCTGTTTCCTCTGAAAACAATACTGCTAATTTTATCTCGCAACTAATTGACTACATTGTATGAATTTTATTATTGAATTCTACATTGTAGAATTTTATCTATGAAATTTAATGATGATTTACGAGATTTTATGATTTTTTGAACAATATTGGACGCAATACCATTCCCAGTGGAACGATATTTGATCTAATTTTGTTCACGATTTATATAAATAATTTACTTACCTTTGCCATTGTGGACGACGTGTTAAACTTTGATGATAATATGGTTTTTTAGATCATTTATCATATTTTGCAGATATGTAGGTAGAATGATAGAAAGAAACATAGTAGAAAATTTCCAAAAGTCAAAATTTAGTTCGATAGAAAATTATTGTTCATTAATAGAAAAAAGACAAACAACATCAATGAGAAATAAACTGCCACATTTTGGTCATTTGATTGTTACTTTGAGCATCAAAATATAAGAAGCATGCTGTGAAGTATTATAATGAGCAAAAATCGTCATTGTGTATACCTAGATATTTATACAATTAAATAATATTTATTTCTGATACTCATACATTTATCACAGAGAATAATAGTATGGGGAACCATATCTAATTATTATTTATATGCATCAAATGTAATTGAGTGACAGAAACTTTCAAGATCATTTTAAATAAAAATTATTTGTAACCAAGTGGTGGATAATTTCACGATACATAATATACATATATATAATGAATATTCGACAACTATATGGATACTATCTCATAATTAGTCCAAAAAAGCATAAATATATTTTTCGTGATTATAACACTTGAACAAAAAGTTTATTATCAAACAAAAAACAAATAGGTTTTTAAATAAATGGCATCGAAAAACATTACATATTTATGTATGCCGAAAAATAAAATGTATTAATATATTAAAAAATTGGTTTTCGGTTTTCCAAAAATCCAAAGTTAAAATATTTTTCAAAATAACTTTTTATCACTGTCATTTCATGTCATGTTTATAACAACTTTTAGAATATTGTCTATTTTCTTGAAATATTATTTATGTAAATGCAAACGGTTTATTAGTTTATATTTTTATTATTAGATATTAGCATTAGCTTACATAAAATGGTTTTAAATCTCAAATGGTCGATAAATTGCTTTGAATGTAACAACATAACCTTCCAAACATACGTAGAACTTTTATAAGTCGAGAGTATCAAATAAATATATTCCCAATATTTCCCCTCACAGGTCTCCAATATTTCAAATAAACGCTCCAGTATTTAAATGAATAATGTATGACATCTAATACGTCATTTCAGTCGTGTATCAAAACCAACAAACTATCAAGAACGTCTGAGGAAACCCATTATTCCCTTTATTTCTCCATCATTTTTATGTAGGGGTAACATTTCGTCATGCGTCTGGAAATCGAGAATCGAGAAACAGTTTCTGTTATGCTGCATTTATTGAATAGATTTTTGTTGTTTTCCGGCAAAACAATTTTCAGATGTAAACAAAGCGCGGAATATATATCACCATCAACTTCTTGCCGGTCTGGCTTCTTTTCCGCCTTCTAGATCGATCTTTCAATTACACAAAGTTTACTCATGTTCAGACTTCCTCGTTGCTTCTCCATTCTGTTGCCGCCTCATGTGTTTATTTTCTTTCATTAGGCGGTAATTGAAAGTAGATAAACCCCATTATATATTTACGAAAATTATTTACTTAACTAAATTATATTGAGCCTGTAAAGACAGTGATATTTGATGTTCCACATATTCGAAACGGCTGATCTCCAAATATCGTGTAAACGATTACATATAGTATAACCTATAAAATAATAACCTATTAGTATTTTCACATAGACCTAAAATTCAGATATCATAGTAATATATGTATATATAGTTGATTTTTGACCCTCCATATACCCATTATTATTGCTATAGTCTGATTCAAATTTTTGTCACATTCAACTTACATAAAAATGTTTGATGAAAACATAACAGAAGTGACGTAAAAATGCACCACTCAATAAATATTGTTTTATTCGGCATATATTCGTATGTTAGGTAATTCCTACTGAATAGGAAGGATCTATTAATAGGTAGTTATTATAACTTGGATTGAAACGCTTTCAAATTATCAGGCAAGTTCAATAATGTGCTGAACTTCGTCTTATTCTATGTTTTCCTCATGTTGTTGTCGCATGTATGGAAAGGGACACGATCAATTACTAGTTGTTAATAAGTTTATCAATCACATTTTGTATATTGTTAAAAAGACAATAGTTTTCACAATACACGCAGAGGTATATATAATTCACAATAAAAAATTTTGTAATCCAGTTAAATAATTTAGGAAATATATGCTTTCCATGTACACCATGAACATCAGCAGGTATAGAATACCGGAGCTCGACCTCTCCCCACCACTCATCCTTTGGGGCTACATCCTTGAGGTTCCTCTGTTGGGGTGGACTGCAATATCGACCGTCAACATTTTTTCTATTATTATCCATCTATTCTATTCATTTCTATTGTTATCCATATTACATACATAAGGACGTCATCTCTGTTTTCTTCTGGACAGTATTCACGGAAATAAATATACATATATGTATGTATCACACATTATTTTCCCATCTCTGTTATTACAGATGTTTGTAATATTATCTGCTATTTGTCGTGGAATAATATTTATACTGCTATTGATATACTATTGTATATTTTAGGAGTTGCCAATTCGTTCCATAGTGAAGAAATTGATATTTTATGGTACTTCATGAACTTCTCATTATTCTGCTTTTAAAATAACACATCATTGTCCTTATCGTTAATAAAGATTCAAGATGCTATTCTAGAAATTGTTGCTCCTATCCTACCCTATCAACTCCCGGAAGTCTACTGCTACTATGATATCTTTGTTTTCTTTTACCTATTTCGGGCGATCAATAACAAATAATTTCCCTAACCAAAATACTACGTTTGATCTCATTCTATTATAATATACCTGTGGCTATGAAAGATTATTATAATCTAAGCTCATATATTTTTCCTTCATAGCATTTACATAGGGTGATTTATAATAACGACAAACTCTATTGCAATACATCAGATTATATCAGATAATTATTTTACCTTAATCCGAATAGGTGAACTACCTGTATATTTACAGCCAGATTCGCGTTTATATTGTAAGCCCCACGGCAACCGATAACAGTTTTTTCAGATCTCCCGCTATCCCTTTTTCTTACAAGGTATGAAAAAGGTATCACCTCATGTTACTTTATATGCACAAAAAAACCGAACTTTAACTTGCCTGGCGTTTTGTAGAATAGTCGTTAAGATGTGAGATTTGGTGAAGGTGATAGTCAAGTGCGGTAGTTATTTTTCTTTGTTCAATTTGATTTAAATAGTGTTTTAATTAAATCGAAAATGTGTACAGTGTAAATATATAGTGAGTGTGTATATATAATTTTCGGGACATATTTTGTGATTTGTGTGTGATGGAAGCTGGTCTAGACGACTGGAATTAGGGAAGGAGTTAAATAGGTAAGTTAAATATTTAACACTTTAGTTTTAATTGAAATAAATAATTGTTTTTGAAGAAAATAATTAGCAGTCGAACGCGGTTATCCTCTTTCAAACTGGGGATAATATTGTTTCATGTAATATATTCATATAATATTGATTCGCATATCGCTTATGAAGTTTTATGGAGAATAAATGTAATTGCCTTCTTTTTAAATGTTTGAAACAATTGAAAATCGTGACTTGACATTGTTATATACAAAAAATATACTTTGATTTAGTTAGACATAATACGAATACATGAATAAAGAAAGCCAACGATCCAAGTAATATATTGCATTGGTTATTATATTGTCCATGAAGCAATTATCGTATATATAGATGTATGATTGTTAATTAAGTAGAAATACGCTTCTTTATAGGTAGGTTCCGAACGAGTTGGACACCGTTTTTTGTTCAAGGTAAGATTTTTTCCTGTAATAGGTAGCGTACATGAATAAACAGTAAAAAATTACATAGAAAGACTACTATAGCTGTAGTAATCGATGTACTTTTTGTCAGTTAAGTTAGTATCTCCAGGGTATGAATTAAACAGTTACAGCTTGTATTTATTGGTCACTAACATAAGCAGTGAGTTGTGACCTTTAAAAGAATAATCCACAGTTTCCTGTATTACGTTCAAATGTTATTCAATGACTTAGATATGAAAAATAAGAAAAATATAATTTATGTACATGTCAGTTTTTAATATGACCAATATATGTAGTTCCAGTCCAGTCTGCTATATTGCAACCGATTTTGTTATTACTATAAATCACTTAAATACTTTAAAGGGTGAATATAGGAGCTACGATTATAATAAACTTCCATAGCTACAGGTATACAATAATTAAATAAAATCAAACGTAATATTTTGGTTAGAGAAGTTATTTATTGTTGATCGCCTCAATAAAAACGAAGGTGATAGGCACCGTGGCAAAAAAATTTAATAATCCAACTCATTTTCACTTCATGATGGTATACAGTGGCTCAAAAAAGGATTGGCACACTCCACTTTTTTCTTGAATCTCAAAAATATTATAGTGAATTGTTTGATACCAAATTTATTAAACTAGCATCCAATTATTAATTTTTGGTGGCAATACATTGAGCGAATTAGAAATAATATAAAAATAATAAATAAGATTATGAATTTCAATAGCCAAAAGAGTATTGTCACAGTACAAATTTTTATTTGAACAAGTTCTTAAAATAATTATTTACAGTTTAATATTGTCTTACCATACCATTTGCTTCAGTTACGCCCTGAAGTCTTCGTGGTATCGGGGATACAAGGTTCTGGGTTATTTCAGTTTCAATTTAATTCCATTCTTGTAACAAAACCATTTGTAACTGCTGTTTCGAAGAAATTTTATTTTTTCGGACCTTCAAATCCAGGAAGTACCACCAATGTGCTATGGGATTTATACCCAGAGACTAAGGTGGATTTGTAATTTTGATTTGTCTGCAAACATTATAAAGTAACCATTCCTTTGATTTATTTGTGGTGTGCTTTGGATAATCCTGCTGAAAGATAAATGGGTCTCTGGTGCCCATCTTTTCAGCACTGCTGTTCAAGTTATGGCGCAAAAATGTTAAGGTAATGGTTTTCTCCATATAAACATATTTGCTACAGTCAGATCCAAAAATATTAATCTTGCGAAATGATAAACCAAATACTGCACTTGAGAAAACTAAATGCTGCATTTCAAATGAATCATGTCAGGCCAACAGTGAAACACGCTGGTGGGAGCGTTTTAGTTTGTTTTATCGAACGTATTATGAATTCAGATAGGTATGTTGACATTTTGCTCCATAACTTGTACAGCAGTACTAAAAGATGGGCATCAGAGATACATTTATCTTCCAATAGGATAATGTTCCGAAGCGCACCAGCAATAAAACAGGGGACTAGTTACTTTATAATGTTCGTAGACAAACCAAAACTCCACCCCAGTCTCCGGATATAAATTCCATAGAACATTTGTGGTACTTAATGAACTTGAAAGTCCTAAAAAATAAAATTTTATCAAAACAGCAGTTACAAACGGTTCTATTACAAAAATGGGATCAAATTGGACATGGGATAACCCAGAACCTTGTATCCTCGATGCCACGAAGACTTCGGGCCGTAATTAATGCAACTGGTATGGTAACACAATATTAAAGTGTAAATAAATATTTTAAGAACTTGTTTAAAGAAAAATTTTTACTGTGCCAATACTTTTTTTACCCTTGAAATTCATTTTCTTATATATTATTCTTACATTATCTTTAATTCGCTCAATCTATTACCACCAGAAATTAATAGTTGGATGCTAGTTTTCAAATAAATTTAGTATCAAACAATTCACCGTAATATTTTTGAGATTTAAGAAAAAAGTGGGGTGTGCCAATACTTTTTTGATCTACTGTATATTCGAAAAAAAGAAACAGAATGTATATTCAAAAACTTTTTCCCCTATGTAATAATGCTGCAGAGAGGATTTATGCTTCGGGGCTAGAACAACCACACTTATACTTAGAGCGACATACCAAACGCTCTCATTTGGGACTCGAACTCCAACATATAATAACGACATCAAGACTATCCCCAGTCGAATGCTGTCTACAAATGCTAAACAAATTCCTTTACTCATACTAGGGAATACTCATCCAATGATCTATTCACTTTCTGATTATGTTTGAATTTTATTAACTCTTCGCCAGGTGCTGAACCAAATGCCTTACTATATTCCCTACGTAATATCACAGTCACTGCAGATACAGTGCCTGGTGTCAAGTATAACGTTATCGTAGACATAGAAAATGTAAGAATTTTTCCTCATAACTTCTTTGATTTTAAGCTCATTTATTTAAAATATTTTTTCGGTCTTAAATTAATAGTACAATCTTAAGTTAGTGGCCTATCATGCCTAAGTTAAAACAAATCAAAAACTAATATGGACTACACATTATAATAAGTTTTCTAATATAGATACCATCTGACACATCCATGATACAGTTAATTTATATAAATAATGCATATCTATATATATTTTTGAATATTAACTATTAAGGAGGAAGGTCACTGTGATGGCAGAAAAAAGAACCGATCTTCTCTAAGAAGTCTGTTCACAGAGAGAACTAATAATAAAGAAATCGAATTACTATTATTTTATTAAGTGTGTATTAAACTTGCTTCGTGAAAATTTTTATTAAAAAATTTTTAAAATTAACAGAGATATGAGCCTTGACGTAATGACTAAAAAAATATCTCGGTAAAGGGTTATCTTAAAACAAAAAACAAATTTTTTTCAGAATTTATACGAATTTAGATATCGTTATGGGTAGCCGTTTTTTGTTTTTTGATTATTTACAAAGTGACGATGGGGATTCACTTTGTTTATTTTAAAGGTCTTTTTTTTCTTATTTAAGCAGTTTGTAAAAATAATAATTATTAAAATTTTTAAAATCAGCTACGTACAAACTTTGCCACTGCAGTTACAAATATTTAAAAAAAAATTGAAAATCGGCTTGTAAGTTTTCGAGGACTCATTGCCACAAGGTCGAAAAAAGTCGTTTCGAGAAAACGCTTTTAAAATTTTCGTTGCGTTCTTTATCTTGATATAAAGTTATGTACATATCTCCTAAAATATTGTTACTTACATTAGACCCGGGCCATATGATGGTTCTTCATCAGCGTCTCCAGTGTCGTCCTTGCCTTTTTGATTTTTTTACTTGGTAGTTGTTTTGGCAGAGACTGTCACGCTCTCACTAAGTGATTATAATTTGGTCACTTTTCAAAATTTTAACTTAAAACTTTACCTATATATTTATTAAAATACATACTTTAAAGAAATGTAAATATTTTTTTTTCAAATATTCACAGTGGCCTTGCTCTTTAAACATAGGTTTATATATGTACATCAACTGTTTAGGAATACCTAATATAATTTTAAATAGCATATACAATGGCGAATACGTGAATGTCTTCGATATTAATTTTGTAATTAGTACTAAATTATAGAATTCAAATAAATAAAATTACTAAAATACTATTACATTGTTGTGATATAATATTTATTTCATCAAATTTAAGTTCAGAATTCCATAAAGGAAACTAAATACTAAGTATAATATGTAATCTTGTCTTACAATGTATGGTTTTGAAAAATGTCTCATTCTCAATGTCAAATAGTAAAACTATTTAGGTTATTTAAGTTAATCAGAGACAAACAAAAATGTATCTCAATATGTATATTAAAATTTACCGAAAGGAAGGAAAACGATGAGACACAAGGAAACGAACAAATAATTTAATGATGTTGAAATAACACAAGAGGGTGTGAAAAACATAGTAAGTGGGTAACTTAATGGAATTAAGAATGGTTAAGAAAAGAGCAAATTTGTACAAAAGCAAATGAAAAGTGAAGGAAACAGCCAGAAATATAGGAAAGTTCCGAGAACAATTCATCAAACAGCGTTTCAAAAATAAAAATACTCTTTATTTTTCTTAAGAAACTTTATACATAGTTTATAGAAGTTTCCATAAGAAATGCTAAATTCTCTGAAATAAGTAATACATATATGTCGATATAATAGGCAAAAGATTAATTAAAACATAATGAAACTACGAGAAGCTAGGGAAGTGCAAATAGAATTTTTGTTATAGATAATAATTTCAGTTGAAAATAAAGCATTTCTCACAAAGAGAGAAGTTAAATGCTTCTGTAATAAAAGGAACTGATAGAACGCCGTTGTCAATCACTGTTGTATGCTAATAATGTAAAGATATTTTATGATAATCATGCTTCAGATTGTAACATATTAGAGTTATGTACAGTAAATAAATATTCGAAGTTTATTCAACAAATTACCTTTACGCATTATAAAATATATTATGTTATTTACAAAGCACATAAGACTTGGAATATATTTTATTCCTTTTCATTTACATTTTTTTATAGAAAATATAAAAAATAAGATAATAAATATTTGCAACTACTGAAGAAAATATTTTTGCAGTTTTCAGTGGAGATTAGTTATTATTTTACATTATTTTATATAGGATGTTGCTATCCAGAGCAATGATATTATACATAAACTTGGCATGATTATCAGCTTCTTCTTGACGTATATCCGCCTTCATGTTGTTTAACTTATTTCAGACAATGTCTAACTGTTAAAAAAAATCATTGAAACTCTTTATAGGAGCAAAACGTTCCCCGAAACAAAAATTCAACGAAATGACAGAACTAGGAATGAACTTTCCAGAAACCTTTTATTAATTTGAATATGTATATGATAATAATCTAAATGAATATAAACTAGAACTCCCATAACGTTGATTGTATTAAGTCTATAACAAAAACATAATTCATATTCTTGTTTTACTTTAAGTGAAAATTATAAACGAGATAAACACGGTTTAGCATTGCGAAACCTCACGTGTGTAAATATATTTTTGGTAGGTAGGTATACGTTTTCTAGGGCAAAAACAACAAATAAATATTACTTATCAACTAAGCGAAAATTCAATTACTGTATTCAAAACGCTGGAATAAAGGTTATTTGTTGGTGCTTTGTAATCATTTTGTCGGGGTAAGTAAGCGGATGCAAATGTGAATTAAATTTTTAATCTGAAATGAGTTTATAAAACATTTTCATGTTTCGGTTCGTACACATAAATATAAATATAAATCTTAACAGCGCTTCCTCTCATAAGAAATTATTACTTTGTATGAGCTCGCGAAATGGAAATGGAAAAATGGTAATCATTAATATGATTTATATACAATAATAGCAATTTTTTAAAAACCAAGTTAAAGATAGAGCTATAAAATTTATGTTAAGAGAACATATAAGTATATAATTTTGAAAGAATCACTAACTAAACATAGTTATACAGAGTGGCTTAAAATTCGTGGACCAACACTTTCTTCTATTAATCCAGTTAACGATAAACATATAAATACATAATCTCAGAATTCATCAAATAAATACAAGATGTGGACTAAGATGTCTTACTTGTCTTAGTATAAAAGTATATAATGTTTTACCTAATAATATTAAACACATAAACTTATTTAACAAAAATAGTCATGTAATATATTCTAATCAAATAAATAACGAAATTCATGAATATTATTAATCGAAAACAAGTTATAATAATACACTAAATTCTCGTATTTATTTTACAGTGCTTGAATATAAAAACTACCCACCCCCATTATTTCTGTTAACAAGGAAAATTACATCTAGACAAAAAAGATGTATATCTAGATATCGAATGGGAAGTTTAAAACCAGTGTTCGTTGCAGTTTATGTTTCACCTCATTACCCCCAGCTACCCCTTACTTAAAAAAATTTCTCAGCTACTTTACCCAGCTACACCTATTTATATTTTATCGTATAATTTCTTCCTGGTGTATGTCAGTTACAGTGACTATGATAACATTCGAAATTATATATATACTTTATATGAAATAAATAAAATTATTTTTATTAGCTGTGCTCAAAATATGTATGCCGGTACGTCTGCTTCGATTTTTAATGAAAGATGTCATGATGAAATTGTGGTACACCGATATGTGCCTGACCTTATTCAAGAATTTCAAGAGACTTGAATCGTGTGTAATAAAGTAAATAAGCAACAGAGAGTTCTTACTGAAACTACACAGACTGGAATTTTAAGCCATTTCACTTCAATTTAAAAAGTCGCCAAGTTAATAAATATTTCAATTGGTTCCATAGGTAAAGGTTTAAAATTAAATAAGTTGTTTCCTTACAAAATTAGTACTCTTCAGCAACTCGACAAAGATCACAATGACAGAATGATTCAGTTTTATAAAATAATGACTACGAGAAAACAAAATGACTGTAATTTGATTTTTCAACATTTTTTTAATGGTGTTATATATAAACATTTCATGTATAGAACCCAGTAATTGGAATTGGAAGAAGCGGCGCTTTGGGATCACCGGCGACGTCCTTAGATATAACCTCACTGGATGTATCCCTTTGAGGTTATTTGAACATAATTGTATACGCAATTTCGTCCCAGAATATTCAAGATTTAAGATATTTCAAAACGTCCAACAAGACATATTTCAAAATGTCCGACAAAAATTCGAGAATATATTTTGTTTATATTTCAACGCTTAATTAATTAAAGTTTGAAATCGTATTGTGAAAAGTTTTATTTTGTTTTATTTAAATGATTTGATGAATTCTTCTAATATGCAAACGATCCACTGAGTTCAGTTTTCTCAGCAGAGTTCAGCAGAATCAGAATTTTTAAGACCTATAAAATTAGGTATTACTAGATAAAGGGTGTCATTAAAAAAATTTAAGGGGGTGGCTTCTGGTATGAGGGTGAAACATAAACTGCAAGGAATACTGGTTCAAAGATAAAACCCGTATTTGCCCCTTCGATATTGAAGTTTACGTGTCTTTTTGTCTGTATTTCATTTTTCTTTTTAAAAAAAATAATAGGGGTGAATAATTTTAACATGAACGCACTGTTTGTACCTATATATAATATTCATCGTACCTCCTTACCTATTGTTTTATTTTGTTCTAATTTTATTGTATTCTTAATTGTAGTTTTGGGTTTCATTATTATTCAAAATTCTGTTTTATTATATTTTCAATTGCAGCTTTATGGTTTCTCATCTTTCTTAATTCCTAACTATTGTATTTTTACTTTTCCCTACTCGACTATACTAGCGGAAAAGTAATGTAATTGTGTAAAGAAAAATGGAAAAAAAGTATTTTTTTCGTTTATTTTTAGTTTTTCGGCCTAAAAACCAAAAAAAAATGTTTTTTGAAAATTTTTGTCTGTGTGTGTGTAGTTGTAGCCGTTATTAAAATTTCTTGTTAGCACGATAACTCAACTAAACCGTGTCGGATCCATCGGATTTTACTGATTCTGATCGAGAACGTCTCCCAGATAACACCTATTGATTTTGAGGTGGATAGGACACACCCCACCCTGTTCATGGGTCATGAGAAAGCACGATGGTGAACTATTTGAGAACATTTTTTTGTTAATACGATAACTCAACTAAATCGTGTCGGATCGATCGGGTTTTGACTGATTCTGATCGGGGACGTCTCTCGGACGACACCTATTGATTTGAGGTGGATAAAACACACTCTAGCATGTACATGGGCCACGAGAAAGCACAATGGTAGACTATTTGAGAAATTTTTTGTTAGAACGATCACTCAATTAAATCGTGTCGGACCGGTCGGGTTTCGACTGATTCTGATTAGGAACATCTACCAGGCGACATATATTTATTAGTATTAGTTTTATGGTTTGTCGTGGATTTATATATTAATAGATAATTATTAATAAGAGTATCGAAAACCAGAATATTGGAAGAGCATTATTTTGATTTTTGAGACTTTTTATGATCTAAGTTTATTTTATGGCTATTTAAATGCACTATCAGTCACATATTTTATAGTTCATATTGATGTTTATGTCATGTTTTTGATTTTGTTTTATCAACTACATATTTTTATCAGAATCAGAATATCTACTGCCTTGATCAATCTAAGTTTGGCGAATATAACTCCTATATTATAATGAAATAACCCATAATAATAATTGTAGTTGCTTTAAATCATAAAGTTGTTCATTTAAATATAGCAACAAATGAAAAATGATAAAATAAAGCTACAATTATAAATATGATTAGCCGTATGTACTTAATTAATACTACCTCCTTTATTTAAAATTACTGAGTATGACATAGCTCTAAATAAAACTATACGTAAGAGACAATTAATTTAGCTATTGTGAGAAAAATATAACGTAACTTTTCACTGATTATGTCAGAGTATTCATAAACTATAAAAAATATATCCCGAGAATTCAGTAGTAAACATTTAATTTGACATTTTAGTAGCATAATTTCTATTTTAGAAGTAAGAACAAATTACCTAAGTATGTTCAGTTTGATCTTTATATTTTGAGAAAAAAAGCTCCATTTTCTTCAAGCCACCTTTTAAATCTTGTACACAAATAAATATAGGAAAATTATTCTCAAGTGACAACGTGGGGAGTATTCCAGGGTTAAACCTTAAACTTTCTATGTCTGAATATTGCATCTGCAGACAGAATAAAAGTTTCTTTTGTTCCCATTCATGGTGAATATGAAATATATATGCAACATTTCTCATTCCCTACGATATCCTTGCCAGTTTCCATAAAAGTTAGAGCTAAAGTCATTGGGTTTAAATGCAACTTACGTAAGCAAATGCATAATTACTATTATAGTCACCAGAATGTATCTGTGGGCTTAAACATTGTTATTTATCTTTATCACTTTGATGGATATAATAATTAATTTTAATTATAGAAAATTATGCAGTATTCATTGATATCTTGATATATATAAACAACTTTTATTTGTTAATTAGTCATAATGACTGTATTAGAATTACTCAAATTATAATCAATCTAGTGATTGTAAATTAATTAATGGTATAAACATTATTTCGAAGAAACGGCCTGTTACTGTTCACGTATACATAATATCCCAAAATCGTGTCTTACACAGTGTCCTGATAGGTCAGTGTCTTGTAGATATATATTTTTATTTTCCGCACTCCACTATACGTGGAAAAGTAATGTAATCGTATAAAATTTTTTTTTTCTAAAGTTTACATTTCATTTTTGGAGCTAAAAACAAATAAAACGGGTTTTAAACCATTTTTTGTGTGTATGTCGATATCGTCGTTGTCGTCTGCATTAATAAAATTTCTTGTTAGCACGATAACTCAACTAAATCGTGTTGCATGGATCTGGTTTTGACTGATTCTGATCGAGGACGTCTCCAAGACGACACCTATTGATTTTGAGGTAGATAGAGCACGTTCTACTATGTTCATCGGTCATAAGAAAGCACAATGATGGACGATTTGAGAATTTTTTTTATCACGATCACTCAATTAAATCGCATCGGATCGATCGGGTTTCGATTGATTCTGATTAGGGACGTCTACCAGACGACATCTATTGATTTTGAGACGGATAGGATACCCTACACCCTGTTCATGGGTCATGAGAAAGCACGATGGTGAACTATTTGAAAAAAGTAAAACTGTCGCATGAAACACATATTTTGCATTTATGTGTTGGTTTATTTTTTCTCGGCTACTCAATTTCGAAGTAGAGATTGTCTACGTGCGGAAAAGTTCGTTTTAAGGTTTTAAAACATTTATTTTAAATTGTGACATTAATAAAATTATACTCATATACTGTTGTTCTCAGTTAGCAAATTAAAACTCAACATGGGAAAAACAAAAAATATTTACCTATATCTAGCTTTACATCCAATAAAATACTGCCAAATGTAAAACTTACGAAACTTCTAGGCATCATACTTAAGGCATTTATATAGCTTAAAGGTAATATATACAATATTAAATATTATTTATATCTGTTTTCTTTTTTTTTATAATATATACAGCACTTCGAAACGCAGACAAAATCATGATTGCTTGTCCAGTGATCAAGGGCATAATTATAAACATCAGTGTAGAATTTCAAAAGAAACGTATTTTCATTCAAAGTAATTGGAATGAATATTTAAAGTAATTCGCTGAAATATTAAAATATTAGCTAATAAATAATTCAGGTATTTAATTAATATTGACTGGGGTCGATTTATGTATTTTATGTATTGGTTGTATTGGATAAGTTCCATTTCATACTACGTGGATAATTTCATTTCATACTGTGGTAACACAATATTGATTTAGGAATAATATACATCAGTAATGTCGAAGGTCTAGTAGTAGTGTCACAAATAATAAATAAAACTTAAAATTTTTGATTTTTAATTAATTTTATTTATATTTTTAATTACGAGAATTTCATATAGATAATTATAGATAGATTAGATATAATTTTATAATTGCTTAATTTAACGTTATAATATTGTAACAATGTAATCGAATTTCATCTTGCTTTAACCAGACCTCTAGTCACAATTATAATCACTATTACACATACAACAAAGTACTGTATCTGAAGTGTATTTAGTCTGATATAAAGCGAGATGTTACTGGTAGCTCTAAACAGTGGGGAGAGGGAATAGAAATTAACTCAAAGAAGTATATTTACAATAATTATTGCATTATTCCGCTAACAAAAAAATAATCAAGGGCGCCAAGTAATTTTATGGGGAACTTAAAAGAAAGCCAGTATCTATCAAACTTACAAAACTTTTGGCATCAGGCCACTTCACTGAAACATTGATAGTAAGTCGGTTAATTAATTTTGACAGATATTTCTATATTCTGGCCTTATTTATTCACAATATAATACAATATTTACAGAATACATCTACAGTTAATAGTCTGAATTTGAAATAATTATCACATAAATGGTCAACCCAATATGATAGTATTATACTGAGTGTTGTTATATATGATATGAAGAATATAATCGATTAACAATAATAAATTCAGGAATAACGAATCACTACAAGTCAATAGACATTGAAGAGGTAATAGAACACTTGCACTACTTTTAAACCAATAATGTTAACAGTGTGAAATATCTTTGGCCAGGAGTTTACATAAGCTCAGAGCATATTAAGTGTTAAAGATCACTCGATGATCATCTACATCGATTTTTCGTAAAACCCATAAACTTTCTGTTACCATTCTATAGTTCTATAAAATAAATACCAATATGCTTACATTAATACTTTAAAATCAATTTCTGAATAAATGACTTAAATTCTTATTACCTGGCTTATACTTTAGGAATAATCTAACCTTATTTAGAGTTCTGCGAAAATTTGCTATCCATTAGTGGCTGCACACCGTAGACTGCCCATGTTTCAAGAAGTGACTCAAAGAAAACTAACATAACAAGAATTCCAAGGAAAGCAGTCCTTATTCTTCTTTAGCAGTTCTTAGTTTCTTCTGGTGAAATTAAGCCAAGATTATATATACCAGCAAAAATCTGCACCTCTACTAATAAATATATATGGACACTAAGAGGGGTGATATAATATCAGGTATATAATATCACCAGTGAAGCCTAAAGTGAACTAAGAAAAAAGAACGTACCCTGATAATATTAAATGGGCTGAGAAAAATAACTTTCTCTTTAACAAAAAAAGGGGGTTAAAAAGGGGATTATAAAAGTATCCCACATATTACATATATATTACAACTAATTTACCTCTAATAAAGAGCGCTTCCACATTATCCGAATACAGCTTCTGATGGTGTTCTCCAAAATTTGAGGAATTCCAGTCGGAAAAGCAGCGTGGGCAAAATTAAATGTGACAAACTAATCAATTCCTAGGCATTCTCACAACATTGCTAAAAATTCTGCAGGAACGTGCAACGATAGGACCAAGAACTACATTTATTATTATACGATAGGGCCAAGAATGATATCCTCAAAAGAATTAACCCCTTAAACGGATGACTTCACATAACATAAAACTAAATTCAGAGGATTCGTTCTATAACATCAGGAGGTACATGGCACAGAAAAAGCTTCTTTACAGAACTCCTTTACAGGAAAAACTTGGTAGAGAAAATTGTTTCGTCCCATTTCACTTTAATACAATTAATTTGCATAAACAAAAACTATAACCTCGACTCGAAAGTGATCCATCTACTCTTCGTATAGTAAAGTAAGCGTAAAGGTTAAGGAAAATTACCGCCATGTTAAGATGAATACGTATAGTGCATAAAAGAATGTTCTCAAACGTATGCAGATAGAACTACTATTTGAGTTATATTATAGAACGACTGTTAAATTAAGTAAGTTTCAGCTCACTTGAGAAAGCTTTGCTTAATTTTTAAGTTAAACGTAGTTCGTGACAATAGAGTATCTGCTGTGTCAACTTTTTCAATCTCTTTTGATATTATTTCGTCTGCTTGTAAGTACGGAAAATGTTTTTCTACAACCTGTGTAAATCCGCTCTTTCGCTTTCTAAATTAATAGAGCGTCACAATGATGAAATATTTTTTGTTGCGAGGATTTCCGATAAATAGGTGACATTCGAGTCGTTAAAAACTACACATTAAAATAAGTTCTTTATAAATTAGCATAAATTAGCACTGTATATAAATAATTTTCGTAATAGTTGGGTATGTAGTCTGCGTGAAAATGAATAAAAAATGTCACCATCTCAAACGTCACCTCGACGTACTGATTATTTAAATCGATATCGATATATTGTTTATTCTGTTAGTATAAATAATATACTTGAAGGAGTAAATCGCAAAGAACTCTGTAATAAATTATTATTACTTACTGAAATATACTTTTATAATTTTTAATGATATAATCTAAATATAAAATAAACAGTTTTGAAACCCTAAAACGGACTTTTCCGCACGTAGAACATTACTATCTCGAAACTGAGTGGCCGAAAAAAAATAAACCAACACATAAATGCAGAATACGTGTTTTATGCTACAGTTTTACTTTTTTCGAATAGTCCACCATCATGATTTCTCATAATCCATGGACAGGATGAGGTGTGTCCTATCCACCTCGAAATCAATAGATGTCATCTGGTAGACGTCCTTAATCAGAATCAGTCGAAACCCGCTCGATCCGACACGATTTAATTGAGTGATCGTTCTAACAAGAAAAATTTCTCAAATAGTCCACCATTGTACTTTCTCATGACCCATGTACATGGTAGAGTGTATTCTATCCGCCTCAAAAACAATAGGTCTCGTCTGGGAGACGTCCCCAATCAGAATCAGTCAAAAACCGATCGATCCGACACGATTTAGTTGAGTTATCGTGCTAACAATAATAAATGCCGACGACAACAACAACGACACACACACAGCAAACATTTTTTGAAAACTATTTTTTATTTTAGATTTTAGGCCGAAAAACGAAAAATAAACCCAGAAAAAATGTTTCTTCAATACTTCTTTACACGATTACATTACTTTTCTGCGTATAGTGGAGTGCGGAAAAGTAAAAACATTATAGACACTGTTATATTATAAATATCGTAAATAAATGGTCGTTGATAATATAACAAAATTTTCGATATCGGTTCACATATAAACTTTCGATATGGTACAGCTCAAATGGGATAGACTGTATTATAATTTCCTATATATCGCTTTCTTATTTGTTTTTGCAAATATCCTGTTCGTATTCATTGTTGCTGTCACGAAATCAACTCAGCTCCACATTCTGGCTTGTGGCTGCCCATGACGGCCCTGAAAGTTATTTAAAACGTTTCTCGTCTCCCTTCTCGAAGGAGACTTGGCTGCAGATCAGAAAAACCTCATGTCGACGGGAAATTTCAGTGAATTCCGGACACCGCAATGAAAAACTTAGTTCAATCGAAACCTGGGGAGCGTCTATCAACTTTTTTGAAGTTGAAAACACTCTAACGTTGATTTATTTTAGTTCAGTATCTCTCTCATGCTATCATGCTGTCGCACATCCAAATTCGACTGACGGTAGAAGTTACAGAAACTTATAATATGAAACCGCCTGTACTTTAAATTTGAGTAATATAAAATAATAATGAACTACTAAAAACTATTTTATTGCTAATTTAATTTTTTTCTAACAGTATCTACTATAATATATGTCTATAATAAATTTATTTATTTAATTTATAATTAGGTATTATTTTCAATATATTAAGTAATAATACTCAACAAGATTGTATACTCAATTGTATACAATATATACAATAATCCTGGAGTAGGTTGGAACCTTTGGTGTGAAGATAACACTAACTGAGTTTTCCACAAAACACCAAAACACTATACACTACACTCGACGCGCGTTTAATCTGGAGATGATTAAAACTCAATTCACTCAATTCACTCAGTTTTAATTATCTTCAGATGATGCCAACGTTGTTGGCGAAATGCGCGTCGAGTGTAATGTATAGTGTTTTGGTGTTTTGTGGAAAACTCAGTTAGTGTTATATAAAATAATGTAGAATATTTGATAAGGAGATGAAAGTACATCAAATATTCTGTTTCTACTACTATCAAATTGATTTTGTCAGGAAGAGCCTCTACAGATGGTATTTAATAAGTAATAATTAATAAGTAACAATCTAATAGTATTAAATGAACATGGTTCGTTTAACTGGCTGGAAAGGAATTGAATATTAATGATATGGTGACAAATTGAAATCCAACAAGAGGCTTATTAGTTCTTTAATCAAAATAGCCTGGTAGATTGTCTATTTCAAAGTCAATAGTAAGTAGATTAGTCCAAACATATTTGGTAACTAGTAGTGTAAAAATTTACTTAGACAAGGCAGACTGTACGTCAACGAAAACACTTATTGTTTGAAGTTCAGAAATATATTTATATATCTCCGATTATTTAAATCAGGTAACAGGGTCTAAACAATCCTCTCCACATAAACGCCATCATGAAAAAAACTTTCACCTTTATAGAGCTCATCTAATACTAGAGTTGAATTAGTATGATCTAGATAATCACATACAATTTTGCGAATATGTTACGTTGGGACGAAAACGTTTTTTCAAAATATTTTTTTCGAGTTTATTTTTTAACGAAGCAACATTTTCCTTGAATGAAATAGTACATTATTATAACTGCATTGAATTTGAAAATCGTATAATCGAGTGAAGCCTCTAATGACTAATTTCTTTGAAGAAGATTCGACTGCTTGCGGAATGTTTAAAATAAAAAAAAAAATATTTGACTTAGTTCCATCTTTGGTAATTCCTGATTTGTTCACCACTAAAAAATTTGGTTTCAACAACATGGAGATTATCCTCTTTTTGAAGTTAATTTCCAATCAATTTTTGACGATACTCTCACTGAAAGATGGATAAGAAAACGAAGATCAATTAAATTGCCACCATTATTTAAAATCGTAGATCTATTGTAATATATAAAATGAGTAAGCAAATCGCAATAATATTGCGCCGCCCCCCTCGCTCATATCGAAGACACCTCCGGAGCATGCCTCTGGAGACTTCGGATCAAAAAACAAAATTTACCACGTTGTTCGTAAGGGTCAATTTACTATACTGATTTTGTCAAAATACGGAAATTCGGACGAGAAGCATTTCGTACATCGACCTAAAAATTTGACACACACACGAAAACAGCCGTTTAGTAAATGTAGATAATTTAGAGTATCTACGGTAGCGACTTAAAATTTGGAATCGAATTGAAAATATCAGCCCAGAAATTACTGAACATTCTGCGCCCGCACAGGGCAAAAGTGGACTATTATTGGATGGAGGTTGTTTTAAACAACTTTAAGATGTTTATCAAAATTAAAGTGTATTTACTTTATTGGTAGTTTTCTCCAAAACACTATGTTGTAAATAGAAAATTATTAATATGTAGTACTGTTGTACTCACAAAGTTTTAAGGATATCGTTATATATTAAAAAGAACAGTTGTAATTTCAGAAAACCATAATGACGTTACAGCTCACATACAAAATAAAAAATAAAATGTTTACAGCTGTCAGTGTATTTCTCTTAAATAATGTTGATGTCTCAGAGACTTAAAAAAAATATGTAATTGCAAAATTATTAATAATTTTATCATCACGCTGTACATATATTTTATGTGACTTATATCTTCTTTCTTGTCTAATTATTTTATTTTCTAAAAGAAAATGTGTGTAAGTATGTATTTACTCAATGTATAGAATTGTAGAACCCCTGTCAGAAAATAAGGACAAACGTCGAAGTATTTTTTTGTGGATAATATGCCAACTTCTCACTGTCACATACCGATCATAATTTTAAACAAATATCGGCAACAAATTCGTTATAACTTTTCCTCTTCAGTCAAATAATATTACTCCGGGTGCCGCTACCGCAGTCGTTCCTAAACGAAGCTGACTTCCCCCATTTCGCCGGAAGTGGCGCACCCCAACTGGTACGTGACACAACTTTGATAGTCAATTAAGATATCTGTCAGGCTTTTTATTAATATGTCGGTGGCATCTTTTAACAAACAAGCGTTGTTGTAGCAGTTTTTGTTACATCTCATAAAGGTCGTGTTCAAATGAACAATATCTGTCCCCAAGTAGGTATACCGTGTGATGTCGAAACAATTTAGCAGGAAAAATGTCGGTCAGTTGTGCCCCGTCCCTCCTTCTATAAAAATCACTTATATTTAAACATTTTTATATATTTAGTTTGCAGTTATAATTTTAGAATTAGTTGCGTTAATTAATATATTTAATGAATTAGTGAATGTCACTTAACTCTTATAAACTCAGTATTTTATATACAGATAAATGTTTTGTCGTGTTTTAGTTTTAGAGAAACAAAGAGCGTCATTCAATATTTTTAACAAATTTTATTATATAATGTTATATTGCGAATATGTACACATGTTTCTAAATAAATGGGGAAAATTTATGGTAATTACCTTAGTTAATATTAGTACTTATTTATTAATCATTAATAGGGTAAAGTAGCCTAATATGAGTCCTCTCCTAATATGAGACACCAGCTTATTTCCGATAAAAACCTCTTAAATATAGCCGAGAGTAGTTTTCTGCGATGTCAATTGTGTAATTCTTCTATTGTGTACACGATGGTGCTACAGTTGTTTAAGGAACGGATGAAACCAAAAGTTTGAGAATTTTGTAGTGAAAAGTTTTTCACGTAGTGTTGTTAAGCTACAAATATTTCGAATATGGTAAGTTGATAATTACTTTCATTGACATGAGTACATAGTATAAATACAGCAGATCATGACCTACTATGTTTATTTCAAAATTAATTGACCACTAATCTCGAAATATTTTTTGTGCTTGTCAATTCAGTGCGGCCTATTATGAGACCCCTAAGAGGTCGCAATATGAGAGAGGTCTCATATTAGGCATTCTAATTCTGTGCATATGGATGGTGCCCCAGCTGGATCTATTTACGCCTGTCATCCTTCCGGGTGGATTCAGACAGACATTTTTACACAGTAGTTTGATCATTTTGTAAACTTTACAAAACCAACAGCATCCGATCCTTTACTATTAGTGCTGGATGAGCATTATTTGCATACGCGAAATATGGCGATAATCGAGGAGGCGAGAGAAAATCACGTATCTATTGTTTGCCTTCACGCATCGAATGCAGCCTCTAGATGTAGGCTTCATGAATCTGTTCAAGACATATTATGCCAAATAAATTGAAACGGGTCTTAGGAATCATCCGGATCGTGTAGTAACCCGTTTTACAATTGCCCGGATCTTTGCTGCTGCTTACAACCGAGCAGCCACAATGGATGTATCAGTCAATGCATTCAAGAAAACTGGTTTGTTCCCACTCAACAAAGATATTTTTCGGGAGCATGATTTCGACATATTCGAAAATGAAGCAGTCACTTCAAACATCACATCTACCTTCGAGCATTCGGAATCGCGGTTGTCCAATTATTTATGTGCTGATATTAGGCATTCTGTCAGGAAATTCGAACGATTCCAATGAAGTGTCAGTCCGTCAAGGGATTTCAAAGGATCAGTTTAACGGCAGTAAAGAGTCTTGCTCACGGAACCCAGAAACTGCAGCTCCAAAAGGTTCAATTTCGACTGAACAGTTTTATTCAAAGGCTTCTATGGCTCGTCAAGAGATTTCAAATGACCAGGTCAACAGCAGCAAAGATTCTTGCTCACAGACCACAGAAAGAGAAATCCCAAGAGGTTTCATATCGACTAAACGGTTTTATTCAAAGGCTCCTACTGAACTGAGCCTTGTAAGCCCTCAGCAAATCAGACCATTGCCAAAGATATCTATTAAAAAGGTTGGTAAACGTTCTGGTAGTTCAGCTGTAATCACCTCTTCGCTTTATAAAACTGAGTTAGAGGAAAGTTTGGATAAGAAAAAGACCAAGTTGATTAAAGAACAGAACAGAGCAAGAGTTACTAAGAATGTTCTTGTTACGTGTGAGCCCGAGAGAAAAAACAGTTCTAAAAAGTCCAATAAGAGGAAACGTGTGGAGTTGGAAAGTGACAGCTCATGTGACAGTGAAGACAGTGAAAATGCCGAAATTCGAACGAAAAGCATTTCGTACATCGACCTAAAAATTTCGTGACGCACACACGAAAACAGTCGTTTAGCCACAAACAGTAAAATACCTATATATTAATATTTTGATAATGGACGATTCAATGTTTAAATAAAACAATCTATACGAATTACTTCAATTATTTCATTTTAAACAGAGCGCTTTTCTTGCATTATTTATTAGTTAGCTTTTATCTTACGGCATATTTGAAACAACGCACATAAAAAGCAATGAACACGGATTTCTTCCTAGTCAGCTTTAAACAGAAAACTAAAAAATGTATTATCAACATATTCAGAAATATTACTTATTAGTACAAGCTGTAGTTTTAATTTAAATTGATTACATACTTCGATATCATTTAAAGAACTATAAATAAAGTATTAGTACAGATAACTACATATTTAGTACAGCTAAATGTTTTAAATATATATTTGAAACACTGATCTATATATAATTAGGCACAAATATTAAGGGGTGTAAAAAAATTCTGAATTATTAGATGATATTCAAAGGGCTGTAACGTAGAGAAAAATAGAAGCAGAGTAATTTTTAAAAAAGCAAATTAAAGCCAGTTCAATTTGCTTCAAGAAGTCAAGTTTCTAGTTTTTAGATCTTGAGTTCAAAAATGATTGAGACGAGTGGAAATATTTTATTATCAGTAGTTTGGAGTAATCACAAGAAAAGCAACGGAACAAAATACAAATTTTTGCTTGCATTTCAAAGGGTGCACAAAGTTTTACGGATACACTTTTTTCAGTGATTTTATCATAAAACTATTTTAGATAATTTTATCCTCTATACTTTGAGTGACCTTGAAATGATTACGATGATTTTTCGCTGAATAATTGTCATTCAAAATAAAGAAAGTCTGTTTTGACTTTGGTAATTAATTACTCGGGAAGTTATGAAAGTACAGAAAATTCAAGTGGAGTTGTAAAAACTGAAAAGTATTATTTGCAAGTTATAATTACAGAGGCTTTTGATAAAAATAATTCGGGGCAAGAATATTGATTGAAAAAGAGGTAAAAAATTGCGTATTTAGGGATATTCGCTTAACTTCGCATAACTTTGTAAATAATGTATAAACGAAGGATGTTTCTTTTCAGTTTCAAAGTATCCCAAAGAAATCTTGAAATTTCCAAAGCGCTGCGATTTTTTTTCATTATGTAGAGAATGATTGGAATTGTTTGTTGTTTTTGCTAAAAATCAATTCAAGGGTGAATCTTTCATTTTGAGGTTGAGTTTGACTTTCTTGAGGTTGAGAATGTTTTTTAACAATAGTCCATATATTTTATCAAAAAATGTTAATTATTGTAAGAACAAAATGACAAAAAATAAAAAAAGGTCAAAACTGACTTTTTTGTTTTGAACGACGATAACATAATAGAAGGCTCTTGCACCACTCAAATTGAAGAGCACAAAATTAATAAACAAAGCTTTGTGATAAAATGATCTACAATAATTTATTCCGTGTATTTTTTGAACAAGCCAAAATTTCGAAAAAAAAATTTCCCATGGTTTCCTTATGATTACGCAAAAACTGCTGACGGTAAAAAAATTTAACTCAAGATCTGAAATTATAAACTTGAATATCTAATTTTCTTTTTTGTTAAATTTCACCGAGACTATTTTTCTTCAAGTTACAGCCCTTTGACAATCACCTAAATATTTAGAGTTTTTTACATTCCTGAATTTTTGTGCCTAGTTATTATGAAAATATGTATGACGTCACAATTCTCACAACTATAATAAGATACGACAAATTATGTCTACTTACAAGTAGAAAAAAAATATGAATAGAAATCTTTTAAATTATTTTGAAAACAAAGGAAATATATATATAAAAAATGAATTTTAATTATATCAGCACCTTTGTGGCACAATTTTAATAGCCAAATTTTGGTGAGGATTTGAGATATTTACATTAAAGTAAATACTTACCCAGATAACTATTGAGATGTCAAAAAGAACTTAAACATATTTATTCGATAAATATATTATGAATAATATTTTGGCGAATAAGAAATGGTACTTATATGAACCAGACGCAAGAGATAATAAAATGTTCAAAGATTCGAAAATAACTCAATAATTAAGAACACGTGTCTTGTAAACTTCAGAAAATAGTAGGCCAATTTTCCATAAAATAGCATAAATTTATACCTGCACTTGAAAGTTTCCACTTATTGGAGTTTTCTCCAAGAAGGAGCCGATAGAGTCATTTTCTCATAATTCAGTTATGTCATAAGTCAAAATACGTTAAAGTTGGCGAACCGTATTTAGAGAATAGCGTAGTTATTTAAGAATCTAATTTTCCTGCTATTCTTCTATTTCATTTCAACTGCGCCTACCTCTAGCAACAACCGCTTTCTGGGTCATGTAAAATAAATATTTCAAAAACATTTTCTCGCTTTCACTACGCTAAATCCCAACACACCATTATGCAGTGTTTCTATTACACCACCTCTTTGTCACGTTAATACTGCGTAATAATATTGTTGTTGGTAGACAGATGTTGGTTGTCAGCCACTAGCATAACGCATTACTCAGATTTATTACAGAACAAAACCGGGCCGGATACTTTATTTAAAAAAATCCTCAACTAGACAATATTTACATACACACAATAAACTCAAAACTGGGAGAACAGCAAGCTCTAAATGGAATTTACGGCTACAACCAATATGCGACCTACGTGGCCATAAACTTCAACTGTAAAATTGGCGCTTTTTATGTAGTTACATATGTCCTGTATAGCAAACAGAAATTTGTTTATCAACGGTTCCAGCCACACCTGATGCATTTTATAACAGCTTTTTTTTGTAAATAATTTAAGGGATATGCGAAACACTATTTACTTTCCTAACATATGAGCGTACGGAAAATTGTATTTTTATATTTAATTACGCTCACAATCAGAAACGAGATTATTAACTATCAACAAATGGTTGTGTATGCTTTGTATATTGTTTGCAGCAAACAGTATCTATTAACTTAAAGCAATTTGGATGATATATTTGATCGAAAAATGATAAATCAGGAATACCTAATAGAAGAATTTACAGAATAATTGATAATCCACAGGATATTGCAGATATTTTTGAAGATTTCTTCAAAAGTCTTTATATAAAATTAACTAATAATATACAAATAGCGCATAATAATTCAAATTGCGGTTTTAATCATTTACATAGCAGTTTTAATAACATTACTGAGTTAAATCCTAAATTCTATTAAAATACGGCAATAGTGTGCCATGGAGAATACATTTTACTCTCTAAAAGTTCTTAAAGTGACCCCCTCTATAAATGAAATTATTATGAAATTTAGTGCACTGAATTCGGGAAAAACTAAAGAAAAAATCTTACGAGTATACTAGATCTACCTAGATCTAGATTGAGATGATTGTATAACCTCAAAAATAAACCATATAATCATATCGAAAAAAAGTAAATGGGAGAGAGGTATCAAGAAGCAAGCAGACAAATGAAAAATAGAAAGACATGAAGAGTATATGATTCTTTAGACACATTTTGCAAAATAATCTGTTTTAAATGAGTATAAAATTAATACTATTATTGAACAGCATAAAAATCAATGATTTTCTTACAAATTTTAATCTTTAAAATTAAAGTAACAAATAAAAGAATTCATCCTAATAATTATTTGCTTTTATGTAAAACAAGATAGTTTACTATTATTTAAAATAAATTAATAACACTGTCATTTAAAATAACAAATAGTTAAACAAGGAAATAATAGTCGTATTCCTTAAATTTCTGACTGCTCGAAAAATGTTCCTTGTAGCACGTTATGCTAATGCTAACTTAACCAGTTTTCTAAATAATTTAGTAAGGACAATTGAAATAAAATTAAAATACAAGTTAGTCACTGTTCCATTTGAAATAAGCGATTTAATTGAAATCGAGTTTATTTCGAATCGATTTCATTATCTGGACAAGCTGTACATTTGAAAATATTATTGTAGTTTATAGATACATAAGCTCTATGTCTCAAAAATATCTGAAAATAGATAATATTAATGTTATTAAATTTTATCATATGGTCAGCTAATTTAAGTTAGGTTAATTTTTGCACAAGATTTCATTTTAAACCAGAGTGTATTTATTAAAATATCATTATTTATTTTCAAATAGGTACTCATATATTTACGTGCACATCTTGAACAGAGAAAAGACATTAAAATTATACAAGGAAACAACTACAAACTCAACAAAAACTGAAACCCATGATGTATGATGGAACGCAGCTCTTCAGAAAGTCAAAATTCATGGTTATATGTATGAGAATGTACTGGTGTAAAAAATACTAGAATGAACAGAATCATCAGAGAGAACTATCGAGTAGGTATTCTTTGTGGCTTACCGATACTTTCTGCTTAAATTCTTCTAATTTTAATGGTCATATTGCTAAGTTATTTAATGATGTACCGGGAATACTTGTTAAATTTATTATTTTATTTGAGGAATTATATGGTAAATTCATAATGTACACGATTAAGGGTGGAAATGACGTGTAATATTTGGAAAAAGTCTAAATAACTCAGAAACTATTATTTTTAAAGATTGGGAATGGTATAGAAATTTACCTAACAATAGTAAATATAATTTAATTGTAGTATAAAAGATATTTAAATTAAGTTAATCATACCGACTTGTGGTATAATATGTGACATTATTTTCATCAGTAGGAACGCCTGCGAAAACCTCTGCTGAAAACTGTTCAGTTTGATATAATTTATAGTTTTTCAGAGACGTCTAATAAGTTACACGCCGTAATGTACCCTGTATATTCCGTTACAATGTAATTAAGTTAGTTTTATAAAAATAGTATATTCATCTATAAATGGTTCTCTAAAAGTGACTAACAGTGGTATTTTTTTTAAGTTCTATTGCTATTTATATTTCCCTTAAACACGAGTATTATTTTTTATTACTTCTTCTACTTTATGTTATAAAAGGTGGTTCAACCAAAACGCACGATGTTAATTGTAAATAAAACAAAAAGTTTTCAGAGAATTATCTTAATATTTTTTATTATGATAGAAGGATCTATGACAATTATGCGCGAAATAAAATATCGGCCAAATGCTCACCACGGCTTCGGTGGCATACCTGTAACCGTTGGTCCGTATTTTCAATGACTCTGAGACATAATTGAGGTTCAATGTCGTTAATGTGCCGAATTATCTCATCCTTTAGCTCTTAAATTGTTCTTGGCTTATTGACGTACACTTTTTCTTTTAAGTATCCCCAAAGAAAGAAGTCCAACGGTGTCAAATCACATGATCGTGGCGGCCAATTAACATCGCCACGACGTGAGATAACACGGCCATTGAATTTCTCGCGCAAAAGTGCCATTGTTTCGTTGGCTGTGTGGCAAGTGGCTCCATCTTGTTGGAACCACATATCGTCCAGGTCCATATCCTCAATTTTTGGCCACAGGAAGTCCGTTATCATCTCGCGATAGCGAACACCATTTACGGTAACTGCTTGGCCGACCTCATTTTCGAAGAAGTACAGCCCGATGACTCCGCCAGCCCATAAACCGTACCAAACAGTCACTCTTTGTGGATGCATCGGCTTTTCAACAATCACTCGTGGATTCTCATTTGCCCAAATGCGACAATTCTGCTTGTTAACGAATCCACTGAGGTGAAAGTGTGCCTCGTCGCTGAAGATGATTTTCTTTGTAAAGTCACCATTCACTTCTGTCTGTTCAACCAACCATTCGGCGTATTAACGACGCTTGAAATGGTCAGTAGGCTTCAGCTCTTGAGTCAATTGAACCTTGCAAGCGTGGAAATTTCAAAATTTCACTGTGCAAAATTCGCATCAGTGATGTTCGTGAGATGTTCAATTGTTGGGCACGACGACGAGTCGAGGTTGACGGCTCTTCTGCTACACTATCGCGAACAACAGCAATGTTTTCCGCAGAACGAACTGGGCGAGCATGCACAGGTGTTTTCACATTTCCTAGAGACCCGGTTTGCTGAAATTTGCGCACAATTCTCCCGATTGTGGAAACTTTTGGTCGATTATGCTGACCAAAAAAGTCACGAAGTGCACGAAATGCATTTTGATTTGAACGCCCATTTTCGTAAAAGGCTTCAACAATCTTAACGCACTGCTCAATTGTGTACCTCTACATGGTTGAATTTGTCAAACACTGAAACAAAGAAATGTCAAATTAAGTTGGGCAAAAACTTGACGTTAAGGTGTGACTCACAATTAACATCGTGCATTATGGTTGGACCACCGTTTATAAGTCGAGACTTACAGATATGATATGCCATTTATATAAACACGCCGCTCTCGCATACCAAGTGGATAAAATGTGCAACACTGACATGACAAAAAAATTTAAATCATTATTTAGTTACGGATATATTGATTTTCTCCATTATGAAAGAAAATATCTAAAATGAGGGTAGTTAAATCAAGAACCGTTCTCCATGGCGAGAAAGATTTTTCTCCTTTGTAGCGCCAAAGAAAGAAACTTATTTAATAAAAAAAAACTTTAAAGTATACTAAAGGAAGCAAGTAAATGTTACCCAGTAAGTATTTTTAAAGTAGGCCCATAAATTTTGGAATACAATCCATTACCTTACGAACAGCGCAATTTAAAAGAAAAGTATTCTGGATAGCGGAAGGAGTGGTAGCAGGAATTATTATAGCAGTACATTAAACCCGAACGGCAGTAATTTGTAAACATTTTTTATTTGCATATAAATGATTATTTCAGAAATAGTACTATAAAAAATAACGGTTACGTTACCTCAACAGAAACGAGTTTACTTCTGCATGGGGTAGAAATGTGTGTTTCTGCTTTACGTCTCTTTCTGTGTAATCTTGATCTATTTATCTTGCGCGGGAAATTCATACAATAACGTAAAATATTGCAGTTATTATTAAGATTTTCGTAATTTTAAGAGATGTTTGTATTGGTAGGTATGAACTACTGCCACGGTTTTTATATGCCTTAAAAACTTTAACGTTAAATATTGAACGTATACAGTCTAATGTATTTACTATTAATTGTATTTAACTCATTCACACTCTTGATTTTTTTATACTTTCCATGCAATTGGTGTTAGAGTATTTTGACATAATTTTCAATTTTTTTATTTATTTTATGTTCCTTACCTATTATTAGTGAAATTACGTGAATCAAATTTTATTATTGCACTAGAATAATTTTCTTTTAATATTATACAAGTACAATTATGAAATTCAAATTATTCATAGTTATCTTAAATGAGAGTTTAAATAGCTTTAAACCTTAGTCTTCAACTTAATTATTAATATTTCACTAATTATAACAGCTATTACCTTCAGAATATTTTATAGCACTACAACAACAATAATTTGCTAGAAAACTATCAAAAGACTAAAGTAATTTGTATAATATAAGCAACTGAATTTAAAGTTTTTTAAATTTTAATGGATGAGTTTGTACTATTTATTATTAGAGTATTAAATATTTTTAAGTATTATTGATTCCGGTTTTTTGAATACAAGTTACTTAATAAACTGAAAAATCTTCATTTAATCATGTTGAGTATTACCAAAGACCCAAAGTACATGGAGTCTTTCCCTTTCTAGTTTCCCTTCGTAGTATCTACACCAGGCACAAATATTCAGGGATGTAAAAAATGCTAAACTTGTAGGTGATTTTCAAAGGGAAAATCAGAAATGTTTGAGTAATCATAAGAAAATCATCGGAAAATAATTTTTAAAAATTTTTGCTTCCCTTTCAAAAGATTTACGGACTTCAATATTTTTTCAGTAATTTCATCATAAATATGTTTTAGACAGTTTTCTCTTTTTAATTTGAGCAGTACAAAAGCCTTATATGAATATTTTTCCCTGATTTATCGTCGTTTTGAATTTGATGATTAATTACTCGGGAAGTAATAACGACATAGAAAACTCAAGTAGAGTTCTAGAAACTGCAAATTATATTTTATGAGTTGCAATTATTGGTTTTTGATAAAAAAACTTCGGTGCGAGAATGTTGATTGAAAAATGGTAAAAATTTTCGTATTTAGGGATATTCGATTAACTTGGTATAACTTTGCAAATAATGGATAGACTAAGGATATTCACTATTTTTTTTCAACCTTAAAATATCTCAAAGGAACTCTGAAAGTTTCAAAGCGCTGTGAATTTTTTCATTGTGTTCATAATGATTGATTTTGTCGTTTTTGTTAAAAGTCAATTTAAGGATGAATTTTTCATTTTTTAGTAATTTTTTGAGACTCAAAATTTTGTTTTAGCAATAATCCATATTATTATTATCACAGAATGTTAATATTGTTAGAAAAATTTTCTATGCGATCATCATTTCTCGAGTAATTAATTACCAATATCAAAACTAATTTTGTTGCTTTTAACGATGATAACTTAGCGAAAAATCATCGTATAAAGGTTTTATTCCACTCAAATTAAAGACAATAAAATTATTTAAAACACTTTTATGATGGAATCATCATCATCATGAGGTCATCAGTCCTAAGACTGGTTGGACGCTAACCTCCAGCTTCTCCTAACTTGTGCTAACCTACGCATTTCGCTAATTGTGCTACAACCTACATCCCTTACTATTTGCGAGCAGTAGTCTAATCTAGGCCTACCTCTGCCTTTCTTCACTCCTATTTCTGCCTCCAAAATATCGCGGACTATTCCCCCATGTCTCAGCAAGTGGCCTACCATTCTATCTCTTCTCTTCATTATGTTTTTTCACATACTACTTTTCTCGCCGACTTTCTCTAATACTTCTTCGTTTCTAACCCACGGTATTTTCATCATTCTTCGGTAACACCACATCTCAAAAGCTTCTAATTTCTTCTTAGTTGCTTCCCCTACCGTCCAGGTTTCGCAACCGTATAGTACCGTGCTCCATACATACGTTTTCAAAAATCTCTTCCTAGTTTCTAGTTTATTACCCCCGAGCATAAAAGTGCTTTCATTTTGTTAAAAGCTACTCGGCCCTGCGCTATTCTTTGTTTCATATCTTTATCGCTTCTTCCATCCCAATTTATTTTACTTCCTAAATAAGTGAAGTCTTTAACTTCCTTTAATCTTTCATTATTAATTTGTACTTTCATTTTTGCTCTGCTCTCGCGCCCTCTGCACACTAACACTTTAGTTCTGTTTTTATTCACCCTCATTCCGTATTCCTCTGTCAACACTGCCTCCATTTCGTTCAACGCTGATCCTAATTCCCCCTTGCTAGATGCTAATCTGCTATATCATCCGCGAATCTCAGTATTTTTAGTTTCTGTCTTTAATCCCAAAATCTACTATATCTTTTACCAGATTAATCGCTTCTTCGATGTACAGATTAAAAATTAGTGGTGATAGTGGTACATCACTTGTCTTACTCACCACAAATTAGTGGTACATCCTTGTCTTACTCCTTTCCTAATACCTACTTCCCTTCTTTCTCCTTCTACTTCTATAACAGCAGTTTGCTCTTTGTGTAGATTGTGTACTACTCTCTTATCTCTATACTTCATTCTCGCGCTCTTTAGTATCTCGAACATTTTTTCCCATGTTACATTATCAAAAGCTTTTTCTAAATCTACAAATCCTATATAAGAGTTCTTTCCTTTTCTATTGTTTTCTCTAACATTACTCTTAGCGCCAGTATAACTTCGCGAGTTCGCCTATTTCGCCTAAACCCGAATTGGTCTTCTCCTAGTATTTCCTCCGCTCTATTTTTCATCCTCTTCTGCACTATTCTGGTTAAGAATGATGGAATCAGTGAAAAGAAATTATTAAAGTTCGTAGACCTTTTGAAAGACGAGCAAAGATTTTGAATTTTTTTTTCAATAGTTTTCTTATAATTACTCAAAAACTGCTGATGGTAAAAAATTTTCCATCCAAGATCTAAAAACTAGAAACTTGGTGCTTTGGATTTATTTTTTTTAGAATTGCTCTTTATCCATTTTTCTCTAAGTTACAGCCCCTTCGAAACCACCTAAAAATTTAATTTTTTTTTACATACCTTAGTTTTTGTGCCTAATGTATATAGATTATTTCCCTGTTGTTAAGTTCAACGTTCAAAGGGTTTGTTTAAACAATGTAAATGCATATAAAGCAAGACAAACGTAGCTTTCAAACAGCTTTTAATAAATGAATAATGATGCGATGAACTGTCAACCTCCTAAGAGTCTACCAATTTAAGGAATAATACATATTTCGTAATTTCGTTCCATTAGATCCCATCCTGAAATAATAAATATTTCAGAGGATTAAGAACAATTGTTTCTTAAATTTAGGAATTTCATTTTATTCTTCTATATCTTTTACGACTTAACTTACAAAAAAGGAATTTCGTATAAGCAACTTGTATATATTCCATCCGTTGTATGGAAGCCGAATTATTAAAGTCACGACAAAAAAAAATACTTAAATTCAGTCATATAATATGCTGTTTGCTTTTTTTGTGTAATAACTAGATTTCGAAACTCGAAGGGAAGTTATACGGCTATATATTTGTATCCTTCCGTATTTTAAATTATATTGTGCCTTTTGAATATTTCATAGAGATCAGACGAGACGACCTCATTTGAATTTAAATTCCATAAAAGAATCTAATAATATGTAAAAGAATGTCACATTTCAGTTTGCCATGAGGTGGGTTGCATTCGCGGTTTTTCGATTCCCGGTGATACACAAGTCGGAATTTATATTGTCAGAAAACGTAGAAATGTTTTCTGGTCCTTACATCTTACATCAAACTGGAACAAAATAGGAATATACTGCGGTATTGTAAAGAGATCTTAGACTTCAGTCTCATTTGGATGAAATGCACTGTGAACATGTATAAGTTGATTCGTACATGTTGAAACAAATTCGATAAAATCGAATTTTTATCGAATTATGATTTTAGTTCTAATAGTGAAAATGGCACTATATCAATTCTTACCCTTATTGATTTGAAAAAATCTGATATTTGCTGCTCTTCGTGCCCTTAAAATAAGAACAAATCTTGAAAAAATTAATTGTCGGCAATCGGTGTTAATTAAATTTAAGCAGCTATTTGTTTGAGTTAACTAATCAAACCAGAACTCACCACTTGGAAGTGACTGCTAGGCGAGTTCCACCTACCCATCTTCTAACTAATTTAAGCTTCTAATGATACTACAGCGCTGGCCCCTATGCTCTCACGTTTTCTGATAACTTCAGTCACTAATTTGACATACAGTCTGGGTGTGGCAGGGAAAGGAGAATTTAAAAGTTTATCTTTTAATGTCTCAACAATACTTGGTCAAAAAGTAAGTATAACCTATGTTAGTCTGTAACTTGAAAGGAACCACCAAACCGCTAAGCGGTTATCAAGTGGTTCCGGAATAGCAAGGCTATTACATAATCGCTGTAGGAAACAACTACTCCTCGGACTAAAGCCCCGCCAGGCATTGAATTATACCTAACAGCGATCCTCTACTCCTTTCTCGTGTTTCTGCACGATCAGAGCTGTTTTGAAAAGGGGCCCCGCCACGGGTAAGATTCGACATTTGTCCCGGATGGAATCCGAATGACAGACATCCGTTTCGAACTTATTAGTTCTCATCAGTGCCGTACACGGTACGCCGATGCAGGACAAATGCCGAAACAAATCCGTGGAGTTTTCATCTAAATCGATAAGATTCTCGACTTGTAAGTTACAGACATAGATCTTATCGATTTAGATGAAATGTCGACGGATTTGTTTCGGCATTTGTCCTGGATCGGTATACCGTGTACGGCACTGATGAAAACTAATAAGTTTGAAACAGCTGCCTGTCTTTCGGATTCCCTCCGGGAAAAATGTCGAATCCTACCCGTGGTGGGGTCCACTTAAAGAAACATGTTAGATGGAAATACATGTTAATAAAAATTAAATTAATAAATTTCTCGAAATGATTTTTATGTAATCAACATCTTGTATGGAGCATCAACCAAAATTTTATGCACCACTCTTAAACAATATATTGTCTTAAATGTAAGAATCAAATAAGGATAATACCTATAATAAAACACTAATACTAAAATAATAAATACCGTGTCATAACTCCAATAGTAATTACTACTAACTTAAAAAAAAAACGTATACCGAAAAACAAACTCAACATGTACGAGCATAGATTTCTTACTTACCTATACTACTTTTATCGAATTTGTCCCAACCTTTACATGCTCACATGTAAATATAAGTATATCAGGAAAATATATGTAGCTGATAATATATATTCGATTATATATACCGGAGTCTGTAATGAGAATATATTGTTTTTATGCGGAAATTCTTATGTATAAAACTGAATTTATTACTGTCGTAAATACATGCAATCCAAACTTATTAAATTCTCCGGAATAAAATAGAATGCATAGAAATAACAAAGACTACAGATAAAGCCAAATGGCCTCACAGAACATTTTAACTCTAAAAATTTCTAAAGTTTACAACATAGTTTTAAAGTACATTGTTTCTTAATATTCGTATCATATAAAGCATTGATCAACTGCAGACTTTGTGTATACGAAATATCAAAATTCAAGAACATATTTTACGTTGGCCTTAAACTTAACACAAATTCATGTTGGATGCTCAACGTGAAATTGGTTATGGAAATTTCGGCAATAATTGTCCATTATTCTGCGTTTCTAATAATAACAAGTACTATAAATCGTTCTAGCTAATCTTCCTTGTTGTACAGTGGGTTTAGATGTGACAAAATATTGCATATGCTCGAACGAATCTACTTCTTTGGAATTTTTAACTGTAGTAGGTATGGTATAATTAATTATTTACGCAGAATAATTAAATAGGCATGTACTGCAGTAGATTTGTTTCAATATCAAGAAAATACTATTTGAATCTTACGTCCATATTATGTAATACTGGACCTGGTTTGGTATATGTATTTCGCTATATAGTGCGCTTCTAAAGTTCCTTTCTCCCTTTCCCCCCAACCGAATATTATTTTCTGTAGTATTTGTAGACAATTAGTTTAATTCACAAATAAAACATTATAATAGGGCGAAGCAATTTAAACAATTTTACAATAAGTGCTCGAACTGTGTGCCTCCTTCTTAACACTACAATAGCCTGTTGTAAAACGGTCTTCTCACCCATTCAATTACTTCCATGGAAATTAACGTAGATGCTTCAGTAATTCCCAGAAATTCGATGTTAGTGGGTCGCTTAGCCTAACCTTAGATTTTATTTTTACTTTTCCGCACTCCACTATAAGCGGAACAGTAATGTAATCGTGTAAAGAAAAAGCGAAGAAACAAATTTTCTTTGGGTTTATTGTTCGTTTTTCGGTCTCAAAACCAAAAAAACATGATTTTAAAAAAAAATTTCTATGTGTGTGTCGTCATTGTCGTTGTTATCGTCGGCATTTATTCTTGTTAGCACGATAACTCAACTAAATCGTGTCGGAGCGATCGGGTTTTAACTGATTCTGATCGGGGACATCTCCCAGACAACACCTATTGACTTTGAGGTGGATAGCACACACCACCCCCTCCCTTGGGTCTATTTGAGAATTTTTTGTTGTTAGCACGGTAATTCAACTAAATTTTGTCGGATCGATCGGGTTTTGACTAATTCTGATCGGGGACGTCTCCCAGACGACACCTACTGATTTTGAGGTGGATAGGACACACCCCACCCTCTCCATGGGTCATGAGAAAGCACGACGGTGGACTATTTGAGAAATTTGTTTTGTTAATACGATAACTCAACTAAATCGTATTGGATCGATCGGGTTTTGACTGATTCTGATCGGAAATGTTTCCCAACCGACATCTATTGATTTTGAGGTGAGTAGGATACACCCCACCCTGTCCATGGTTCATGAGAAAGCACGACGGTGGACTATTTGAGAAATTTTTTTTTGTTAACACTATAACGCAACTAAGTCATGTCGGATCGATCGGGTTTTGACTGATTTGGATCGGGGACGTCTCCCAGCCGACACCTATTGATTTTGAGGTGGATAAGATACACTCTATCATGTTCATGAGTCATGAGAAAGCACAATGGTGGACTAGTTGACATTTTTTTTGTTAGCACGATCACTCAATTTAATCGCGTCGGATCGATCAGGTTTCGACTGATTTTGATTAGGAAGATCTACCAGATGACATCTGTTGATTTTGAGGTGAACAGGACACACCCCACCCTGTTCATGGGTCATGAGAAAGCACGATGGTGGACCATTTGAGAAAAATTGAAAAAAGTAAACCTGTCGCATAAAACACATATTCTGCATTTATGTGTTGGTTTATTTTTTCTCGGCCACTTAATTTCAAGATACAGATGTTCTGCGTGCGGAAAAGTCCGTTTTAAAGTTTTAAAACTGTTTTCTTTTATTAAAATATTATTATGATCTATTCTAAGAATAATGAGCAACATATTTCTAATCCTATTATACTAAATTACTTAAATTCTATGAGCACCCCTTGATGTTTTCTTAACCATTTCTGACAAGTATGGCACTTTTTCTTGTGCACTACACAAATTACTCTGCATTTAATTTCACTTAAACCACTACACTTACTCGTGGTATTTAATCCTCTTGAGTTTTCTTATTTGATTTTAGTTATCATGGAGCTCGATGGCCTCGATATTCTCTTGTTGTAGAAGTCTTCCTTGGTGACTTCTTGCAAATTTTTTAATCTCTATCTCAACGTTTTCTACTCCAAGATCTCGATGTTGATCTTCATTTCTTATATGCCAAGGTGTACTAACAATGTTCCATAGTACTTTGTTTTGATAGGTTTGGATAATTTTAATATTTGACTTTTTAGTACAACCCCAAAGCTGAATACCGTAAGTCCACACCAGTTTTGATATTTGCTTATGCAAGAGGAACTTGTTATGTATCGATAAGTCTGAGTTCCTACCCAAGAGCCAGTACATTTTCTTATATCTTATATCTTATAAGGATTTTAAGTAACACCATAAAAATAAATCCATTGATGTTAATTCTGGAGGCTGAGCAGGTCACTCTATGGCACCTCGACGTTCAATCCATCTATTAATTGAAATAATTTTATTGAGATAATTTTCCTTAAGATAAACTCTTATTGCGCCATAATAGTGAAGAGAAGCACCATCCTCTTGAAAAGTTATTTCTAAATATAGAAATTCATCAGGATTTTACTCCAGAATCTCCAAAATGTCTATATACACATCCCCGTGTCCACATATCCGTGTCTATATACGCATCCCCCGTCAGAAAATACATATCTAACAGTGTGATTATTCAACAGCCGTAAGTGTACCGTAAGTTTTTCTGGAAATTGTGAATGGCTCTGACGAAAGTTATGAGGATTTCTCCAGGGTCATTCCAGTATCTTACATTCTGAATATTCAATTTATCTTTTAGGATTCATCGGCAAAACAAATTATTTTTGAATATTCAAGTTCGTCGGCTATTTTTTTCTTAAATTATTTCACAAAATTACATTTTTAACTATTAAAAACCCTTTGCACAGTTTTTGCATATACTCTACAAAGAGCTGCAGTTTCAAAGGTAGATCATGTGGGATATTTATTTGTTGACTTTCTTCAATATCTGAGCGTCCATTTCTTTTTTATCCTAAATAGTACATCCTTGCTCTCTAAGACATCTGCAGTATTTGTCGTAACTTCAATTGCGCGCTCTACATAAAATATGACACCAACTTTATGTAGCTGAAATTATTAATCTCCTTACCTAAGATATTTTTCGCAATAATTTGAATGAACTCTATAAATTCCGGATTGATGTATTTATAATTTTAAGTTCCACCTTTGTCAGTAAATAGCTTAATGTTATAGATAGTATTATAATAAATAATACATAAGACTTGAGAGAATACTTAAAACCATAGAACTGCTATAATTTTTGGCGGAAATTATGAACATTATTCAATTATATGGCCAGCAGCCATATTTTATAACTAATTTAATAACCAAGCATCAAACATACGTTGTATATAATGCTTTTGCCCTATTTTAAGATACAATTTTCTAAAGATGTTTTCCTAACACCTCAAATGCAGAATCTGCTTTTGAATGCACCTAGTTATAAATGTTATTGTTTTAAATATATTAATTGCTAGAAATAATTGTAAAATTAATAGACATATTTAACGAAATGTCCAACAATAATAGGCTCACAGAAAATAGACTAATAGACTAATAGATTCAACATGTGAAGTTTTATATATGCGAATACACTTTACTTAAGTGGTAATTATATGGTTAGAGAATAAACTGACTGAATCAATAATCATAATTATAATACAATTATTTTATACTTTACTAAGACTAAAATAATATTACTATTTTAGCAACCAATATCTAAAAAGTAGGATTCCAACAATCAGAATACATACATACATACATTTTATAATTTTCATTTCAAACTTTCATACATTTGTTTCATACTTACTCTAACTTTGTATTATAATGCTTTCCTACATTTTCCACAACTTTATATCAGGCCAAATGCTAGACTACACCAGGTGGTAACTACTAGATTGCCTTCATCTGAATATCGTATTGTTTTTAAAGATAGTTTTCAAGCACGTGACAAGTTTAGTTTGCCATATAATATGTTATATATGATAACACTGAATGAAAACATACATATTTTGTTGGTGATCTAGTAACGTTTCCTGTCTAATTTTGCCGAAATTGTTGGACATGAACACTAGTACCTATTTTTTAGTAAATATAACAACATTTATATCAATACCACCTAAATGGTCTTTCTTCCTCTTTAGGTTGGGTTTTCAAAAGGTTATTACTTTTAGCAAAGTACACACCAGATCATTTAGTTAGGTTAGATGGGCAAATGAAACTAGTTTCTGGTTTTCAAGCAATGCCTATGTTAGTTAGAAAAGCTGCTATCAATGAGTAACTCTATACTGCCATATATATGTTATCATCGACTATAACAACCAGTAGCGAAGCGTCGATTCAAGCTGAGGGTAGGCTGTCACTTCAATTAAGCGAGGGAGGGGGGTTGCTCATTTTTAATGCATATATATATATATATATATATATATATATATATATATATATATATATATATATATATATATGCATTAAAAATGAGCAACCCCCCTCCCTCGCTTAATTGAAGTGACAGCCTACCCTCAGCTTGAATCGACGCTTCGCTACTGGTTGTTATAGTCGATGATAACATATATATGGCAGTATAGAGTTACTCATTGATAGCAGCTTTTCTAACTAACATAGGCATTGCTTGAAAACCAGAAACTAGTTTCATTTGCCCATCTAACCTAACTAAATGATCTGGTGTGTACTTTGCTAAAAGTAATAACCTTTTGAAAACCCAACCTAAAGAGGAAGAAAGACCATTTAGGTGGTATTGATATAAATGTTGTTATATTTACTAAAAAATAGGTACTAGTGTTCATGTCCAACAATTTCGGCAAAATTAGACAGGAAACGTTACTAGATCACCAACAAAATATGTATGTTTTCATTCAGTGTTATCATATATAACATATTATATGGCAAACTAAACTTGTCACGTGCTTGAAAACTATCTTTAAAAACAATACGATATTCAGATGAAGGCAATCTAGTAGTTACCACCTGGTGTAGTCTAGCATTTGGCCTGATATAAAGTTGTGGAAAATGTAGGAAAGCATTATAATACAAAGTTAGAGTAAGTATGAAACAAATGTATGAAAGTTTGAAATGAAAATTATAAAATGTATGTATGTATGTATTCTGATTGTTGGAATCCTACTTTTTAGATATTGGTTGCTAAAATAGTAATATTATTTTAGTCTTAGTAAAGTATAAAATAATTGTATTATAATTATGATTATTGATTCAGTCAGTTTATTCTCTAACCATATAATTACCACTTAAGTAAAGTGTATTCGCATATACAAAACTTCACATGTTGAATCTATTAGTCTATTAGTCTATTTTCTGTGAGCCTATTATTGTTGGACATTTCGTTAAATATGTCTATTAATTTTACAATTATTTCTAGCAATTAATATATTTAAAACAATAACATTTATAACTAGGTGCATTCAAAAGCAGATTCTGCATTTGAGGTGTTAGGAAAACATCTTTAGAAAATTGTATCTTAAAATAGGGCAAAAGCATTATATACAACGTATGTTTGATGCTTGGTTATTAAATTAGTTATAAAATATGGCTGCTGGCCATATAATTGAATAATGTTCATAATTTCCGCCAAAAATTATAGCAGTTCTATGGTTTTAAGTATTCTCTCAAGTCTTATGTATTATTTATTATAATACTATCTATAACATTAAGCTATTTACTGACAAAGGTGGAACTTAAAATTATAAATACATCAATCCGGAATTTATAGAGTTCATTCAAATTATTGCGAAAAATATCTTAGGTAAGGAGATTAATAATTTCAGCTACATAAAGTTGGTGTCATATTTTATGTAGAGCGCGCAATTGAAGTTACGACAAATACTGCAGATGTCTTAGAGAGCAAGGATGTACTATTTAGGATAAAAAAGAAATGGACGCTCAGATATTGAAGAAAGTCAACAAATAAATATCCCACATGATCTACCTTTGAAACTGCAGCTCTTTGTAGAGTATATGCAAAAACTGTGCAAAGGGTTTTTAATAGTTAAAAATGTAATTTTGTGAAATAATTTAAGAAAAAAATAGCCGACGAACTTGAATATTCAAAAATAATTTGTTTTGCCGATGAATCCTAAAAGATAAATTGAATATTCAGAATGTAAGATACTGGAATGACCCTGGAGAAATCCTCATAACTTTCGTCAGAGCCATTCACAATTTCCAGAAAAACTTACGGTACACTTACGGCTGTTGAATAATCACACTGTTAGATATGTATTTTCTGACGGGGGATGCGTATATAGACACGGATATGTGGACACGGGGATGTGTATATAGACATTTTGGAGATTCTGGAGTAAAATCCTGATGAATTTCTATATTTAGAAATAACTTTTCAAGAGGATGGTGCTTCTCTTCACTATTATGGCGCAATAAGAGTTTATCTTAAGGAAAATTATCTCAATAAAATTATTTCAATTAATAGATGGATTGAACGTCGAGGTGCCATAGAGTGACCTGCTCAGCCTCCAGAATTAACATCAATGGATTTATTTTTATGGTGTTACTTAAAATCCTTATAAGATATAAGATATAAGAAAATGTACTGGCTCTTGGGTAGGAACTCAGACTTATCGATACATAACAAGTTCCTCTTGCATAAGCAAATATCAAAACTGGTGTGGACTTACGGTATTCAGCTTTGGGGCTGTACTAAAAAGTCAAATATTAAAATTATCCAAACCTATCAAAACAAAGTACTATGGAACATTGTTAGTACACCTTGGCATATAAGAAATGAAGATCAACATCGAGATCTTGGAGTGGAAAACGTTGAGATAGAGATTAAAAAATTTGCAAGAAGTCACCAAGGAAGACTTCTACAACAAGAGAATATCGAGGCCATCGAGCTCCATGATAACTAAAATCAAATAAGAAAACTCAAGAGGATTAAATACCACGAGTAAGTGTAGTGGTTTAAGTGAAATTAAATGCAGAGTAATTTGTGTAGTGCACAAGAAAAAGTGCCATACTTGTCAGAAATGGTTAAGAAAACATCAAGGGGTGCTCATAGAATTTAAGTAATTTAGTATAATAGGATTAGAAATATGTTGCTCATTATTCTTAGAATAGATCATAATAATATTTTAATAAAAGAAAACAGTTTTAAAACTTTAAAACGGACTTTTCCGCACGCAGAACATCTGTATCTTGAAATTAAGTGGCCGAGAAAAAATAAACCAACACATAAATGCAGAATATGTGTTTTATGCGACAGGTTTACTTTTTTCAATTTTTCTCAAATGGTCCACCATCGTGCTTTCTCATGACCCATGAACAGGGTGGGGTGTGTCCTGTTCACCTCAAAATCAACAGATGTCATCTGGTAGATCTTCCTAATCAGAATCAGTCGAAACCTGATCGATCCGACGCGATTAAATTGAGTGATCGTGCTAACAAAAAACATGTCAACTAGTCCACCATTGTGCTTTCTCATGACTCATGAACATGATAGAGTGTATCTTATCCACCTCAAAATCAATAGGTGTCGGCTGGGAGACGTCCCCGATCCAAATCAGTCAAAACCCGATCGATCCGACATGACTTAGTTGCGTTATAGTGTTAACAAAAAAAATTTCTCAAATAGTCCACCGTCGTGCTTTCTCATGAACCATGGACAGGGTGGGGTGTGTCCTACTCACCTCAAAATCAATAGATGTCGGTTGGGAAACATTTCCGATCAGAATCAGTCAAAACCCGATCGATCCAATACGATTTAGTTGAGTTATCGTATTAACAAAACAAATTTCTCAAATAGTCCACCGTCGTGCTTTCTCATGACCCATGGAGAGGGTGGGGTGTGTCCTATCCACCTCAAAATCAGTAGGTGTCGTCTGGGAGACGTCCCCGATCAGAATTAGTCAAAACCCGATCGATCCGACAAAATTTAGTTGAATTACCGTGCCAACAACAAAAAATTCTCAAATAGACCCAAGGGAAGGGGTGGTGTGTGCTATCCACCTCAAAGTCAATAGGTGTTGTCTGGGAGATGTCCCCGATCAGAATCAGTTAAAACCCGATCGCTCCGATACGATTTAGTTGAGTTATCGTGCTAACAAGAATAAATGCCGACGATAACAACGACAATGACGACACACACACAGAAATTTTTTTTAAAATCATGTTTTTTTGGTTTTGAGACCGAAAAACGAACAATAAACCCAAAGAAAATTTGTTTCTTCGCTTTTTCTTTACACGATTACATTACTGTTCCGCTTATAGTGGAGTGCGGAAAAGTAAAAATAAAATCTAAGGTTAGGCTAAGCGACCCACTAACATCGAATTTCTGGGAATTACTGAAGCATCTACGTTAATTTCCACGGAAGTAATTGAATGGGTGAGAAGACCGTTTTACAACAGGCTATTGTAGTGTTAAGAAGGAGGCACACAGTTCGAGCACTTATTGTAAAATTGTTTAAATTGCTTCGCCCTATTATAATGTTTTATTTGTGAATTAAACTAATTGTCTACAAATACTACAGAAAATAATATTCGGTTGGGGGGAAAGGGAGAAAGGAACTTTAGAAGCGCACTATATAGCGAAATACATATATATATATATATATATATATATATATATATATATATATATATATATTGAACAGTTGAAACGCAAAATTAACTTTTTTTAACCTATATTTTTTTGTACATCAATTCCATTCGCCGCGTTTTCTTTTCTGCAAGAACATCTATAGTTCTTGGTTATAAATTGGTAGGTTTTGCCGCTTTCATTTTGAGTTTATAATTTCAGTTTATAATTAAATATGAGTCTTTAGTTTTCAGTTTATCTTCTAGAAATAAATTATTAAAATAACCACTCTTATTAATTCGAAAGTCTATTAAATCGGCGCTGTCTAGGGCCGCGATTATCCTTAAAAATAACACTAATCACTACGAGTAACGATAGGTCACTATTATAGCCACTGTATTACGCAAATTGATCGATCAGGCTAGCCAAAATGGCATGTAATTTTTCGCGTACTTCTCTCTCCTCCCCTCCACCGCGGATCTCCATAAGTCCGTTAAAACCAAGGCGCTGTCTGGGCTGGCTGTCGACAGCCCAGACAGCGGCCGGCCAAAGCTTGCGTATTGCCGGTTGCCGGCGCTTCAGTTTAAATGGAAATATGTATGATAATATGAATAGAAAATTTTTATCATTCTGACAAAGGCAAGTGACAATATAAAAAAGGGGTCTACCATCTAAAATATATAGGGTAGGTTGCGCCTTACAGCCTTAATGGATGCTTCGCCACTGTTAACAACTAGATTAAAAAAAATATTAAGTATAACTAGACCACTCAAGTTAAACAATATTTTGATAATATTAATCGTTTTCTTATACTTATGGACTGATATTTCGTTGGCCTCCAAATTACTAAAATTTTATAATAAATCATTATTTTCGAATTATATTTTTTACACGAATACAATAAGTATATGAAAACAGCGTAATTATGCTTTACTCCATGATTAAGTGTTCTTGAGAAAACATCTACTTGAGAAAATTCCCATATACTTGTATATTAGGTACACGATTATGTGCACAGTTTAGAATGTTTTCCAAACAAAGATTTATCTTTTACTGCAATGAAAACTATAATACCATCGACCCATCGTTAATAAGTAATTATAATCAATATATTTACAACTCCCCTTTATTCTGTTACTGTAGTTTTGTTTTTCTTTTCAATGTTTATAAAGGTATATGTAGCATCATGATGTACTTGTATATAAAAGCATCATTTATCATCTATTATGTTTATGTTCTGTAACGAAATTTACATTATAACTATTGTTTTGTTTTTTTACTCTTACTCTCTATGTTCTGTAACCAAATTTACATTATAACTATTGTTTTTTTTTTACTCTTACTCTCTATTGATTACATACAAACACACAAACGATATGTTTGTATTTCTTGTAACTCTTGCTATATGAGTTTTGTATCATGATAATCAATAAAGTGAAATAAAAAAAAGATTTTGCTAAACTTGATTTAGAAGAATGGCTACCCTTTATTATCGGAGGGATACTATCTGTCATAAAATCATGAGTAAAAATTTAAAACACCTTCACTTGCCGAACATCCCTTTAATTGGTTTTATGATTCAAGTGATACACTGTTAGCACTACTGTGTTCTGTTTCTTAATTTTTTTATATCCAACACATCCAAACCATATAATTTAAATATCTCAAAAATAAACAAAAACTGACAACGGTTGTAATATAATTAATATATTTTTCTAACGAAGTACCATTAATGAAGTACCCCATTGTATACTAAAATGTTTGAAGACTGGTTCTACAAATTAGGAATGGACTAGTGTGTCACAAACTGTGACACGGTTATACCAATTATGGAAAACAAAATAAAAAGTATTAAGTGACTAATTGAAATGATAAGTGCTGCTAAACCCAAGATATAAGTATGAGTAATTAACACCAATGTACTTACCATGAATTACGAAAAATAAATATATTTAACTTGCTAGTTAATTTTCCGTGGTTACACAAAAACCCTGGGACATAATAATTGGGACAGGGATGTACTTATAAATGAAATAAACTACGTATTATTATTATATTATATAGGTTTGGGTCTCGTGAGCCACAGGTAATCCCTTGGCGATCCCCTCTTATCCGGGTCATTATCCAAAAATGCTATCCCATAAAATGAGCAATTTAGGCACGTCCCCCGCCTTAAGCCTCGCCTCCTCTAGGATAACAGGGGTCCCTAATGTAAGATACCTCTTCTCCTTCAATGCAGGGCAGGTGTAAAGAAGATGAATCGAGGATTCCTCGTCTTCTTTACAGTATCTGCAGGCCGGGCTGTCAATCAGACTCAGCTTCTGCTTATATGCATTCAGGCTACTATGGTGGCCCGTTATGATTCCCACCAGGGTTCTGGCTTTGTGCCTGTTTAACTTAATGAATTCTTGGGCACATTTCTCAATCTCTGAATATTGGATGAAGAGTTTGGTTATTCGACAACTCGTTACTCCACTCCATATTTTATTGTGCTGGTGTCTTGCCCAGCCATTGATGCTGTCTCTGATCAGATTCCGACTTATTCCCACTGCAGGTTCTGGCCCATAGTGGCTGTCCCTGGTACTTAGTCTGGCAAGGTCATCTGCAATTAGATTTCCCTTAATGAAATTATGCCCAGGTATCCATAAGGGTTCCACCGGTCCCTTCCCTGTCAAGTGGTTCAGTGCTTCATAGCAATTATATACCAGCTTCGACTTTGTCGTTGCTGAATTCAGGGCTGCCAACGCCGCCCTGCTATCCGAGCAGATACATAGCTTCTCCTGGGTCCAATTTTGGTCGGCTCCCAAAACACCGCATGTAATTCCAACTAGCCCGGTCTGGAGTGCGGTAGTGTATTTGCCCAAAGGGAAGGTTTTACCTATTCCGTTGCGTCGCCTATACACACCCGCACCCGCTCTGTTGCCACTCTTGGCTCCATCCGTGTACCAGATGTCTCCATTGAGCGACAATCCAGCTCGACCTTCCATCCAGTCGGTCTTACTGGTGAGGGTGATCTTATATTTCTTGTCAAACAGGAAGTAGGCACCCGTACTGTCAGAGGGCATCCATAGGAGTCCCTCCTCACCTAGCCCTCTTAAGAATATATTCAGGTTATCAGGTTCAGGTATTCCTTACCTTCTTATTCATGTTTCCCACCCTGGGCAGCTACATTACATTACGTATCTATACATATATATATATTATTATTGTTATATAGCCAAGATGAAAAGCGGACTATGTATTGAATAGAATTGAATATAATTCATGTCAATAAAAAAGATTAAAGTAGTATGTTCAATACTATCTGTAAATTAGGTAAATTTTAGTGACATAGTTCTAACTTATACAGAATCCTATGTCTACGGTCTCCTTGTATAGCAATAAACAACTGGGATAACGCAGTGGTTAAGATACTAAACATAATATACAGTTGACACATTTTTCGACAGTTACAAAGAGTATAAATTTCAGAACCGTCCATAATATCCATCAAGGTAATCATATTCAACAGTGAATGCATAATTCATTAACGTACTACTGCATTCCATTTCTTTGGTGCACAACGTAATGATATTCAACATTCCTGTCGACATAAAAACTCTTGAATATAATCTATCTGAAGCGCTTGCTTTAAAATTAATAAATGTGTATAGATGCTACTTCCATTATCGCAAATTATAACCACATTATTTTTCCATGCAACTTCAGCACTTACCTTTAAAGTCAAGCATTAAAAGTATAATCCACCTATTATTTATTGCCTAGCGAAATTATACTTACGTTGATCGCCGTAAAACCTGCAATAAATAACCCCTTAATCTTTATAGTTAACGTCATTACCGATTCTAAGGCAGCAGGTGTGTAAATTAAGCCGCTAACAGCCATTAAAAATTTTCCCTGTAGTCGCAATAATTAAATCTTCTTTATAGTGTTGCAAGCAAGAATGCTACTAATTGTGACAATCATTATTCGTCTCTTGTCTCAGAAAATTAATCCTGACTGCAAGTTAATTTCTTCCATTTAAAATATGAGACAATGTATTTATAAAATTGATAAAAAGACATAATGATTATTGAAAAAATTCTGTAGAGCATATATTATTATTATTATTTTCGAATATAATGATGTATTTTCGTATAAAATTAAAGAATATATAATATTTTACGAAAACTTGTTAGGGCCAAAATTGTAATAACACGATGCGAATTTACAGTTTATTTATTTATTTTATTATGAATTCAGTAATACAACTACCCAGACAGACAGACCAAATTCTAACTATAAGACAGAAATAACAAATACTAATATTTAAAACTACAAAAACTACCACAAAGGCAATAAGAATAATTACATATGTGGTACATAAACAATATATATATATATATATATATATATATATATATATATATATATATATATATATATATATATATATATATATATATATATATATATATATATATATATATTTATAATATAGTAACAGCATGTAAAGTAGGAGAAAATGCAATAAATAAGAAGAACATTTAACAAATTTAATATTACTAATTTAAAAGTACTTAATATTAGCAACTAAATTAAATATGTCGAGATCCTGTTGTAATAATTCATAGAATTTGAAGAGATACTATAAATAGAAAGGTATTTTAATACATTTGTGTATCGAATTGTTAGGAAACTATTGAGGAGGAGTTTGAACTGAGGAAACAAATATGAATAAAACAGATATGAAGACAATATCTTTAGTAGGATTTTATATAGAAACTATATATTATTATAGTTATATAGTAACTCTTTATATTGAATCTTCTATTACAAAAGAACAGCTACCTGAAAATTGACACAATAATAAACATAATGAACAGGCCCCAGAACTAATTTCTGGAGGACTAATTTCTGACAGGAAGTCCGTGGACTAATTTCTGGGGAACTTCGGATGTTGAAAATACCTCATGTTATGTAAAACCACGATAATGGAGCAATCAAAAATTCTGTTACTCAAGTATGAATGAAATACATTAAGGAAATCTGATGTTAATCCTGTTTTAGATAATTTATGTAATATAAATCCATGATTTTCTATCGTTATTGAGAAATATCATGTAAATAACATCTACCTCTGGACTACCCATTTCATTACCTTATATGTACGACTAGCCAGTGAAAGTGTAAGTAAGCCAGTGAAAACAGTAATAGTGCAAGTATACATGCCTACTTCTAGCCACAGTAAGGAAGGGTTAAAAGCCGTTTATTCGGACATAGAGCAGGTAATAGGATTTTTAAAGGGTCATGAAAATGTAATAATAGTGGGAGATTTTGACGCAGTTGTAGGTGAGGGGAAAGAAGGAGATTTTGTAGGTCCTTATAGATTAGGAAACAGAAACGAGTGAGGTAGCAGACTGATAGAATTCCTTGAGAAGCACAAGATGGTAGTCGCGAACACATTGTTCAAGAATCACGTTAGGAGGCGGTACACCTGGAAAATGCTAGGAGGGATAGACAGGTATCACATAGCCTACATTCTGGTTAGGAAGAGATTTAGAAATCAAGTAAAAGACTGTAAGAGTTATCCAGGAGCAGATGTAGACAGCGACCACAACTTGGTAGTCATGAAAGCTAGATTATAGTTCAAAAATCTGAAAACCCGGAAGGATAAGAAACGTATAAATGTAGACATATTGAGGGATCAGAATATGAAAAATAAGTTCCAGGAGAAAACAGATCAATTAATAAATAAAGCGAGTAATGACGAAATCAAGAACACAGAAGCTGAGTGGGAGGGCATCAAAAATAGTCTAGATTCCGCAGCTACGGACGTTTTAGGACACGAGAAAAGGGAAGCTAGGAAACCCTGGATAACGGACGAAATCTTACACTTAATACAAAGGACTACAAAACCAGGGCTACAAAAACAGGGAGACGAGGAAAGACTGAAAACTTATAAGTCAATAAAGTGGGAAATCATTAGAAAGTGTAGAAAAGCGAAAGAACAATGGATAGAGGATAAATGCAAAGAAGTAGAAGATAAGCTCCAAGTAGGTAAGACCGATGAGGCTTACAAAATAATTAAGAGGAACTTCAGGGATATAACACCAATAAGTAGAAACGTTAGGAGTCAATCGGGGGACATACTGATCGGAAGAGAGGAGAAAGTAGATAGATGGAAGCAGTACTTAGGAAATTTATACGAGGGTCAGGAATTAGGAGATATATTAGAGGAAGAATCTAGCATCGATAGAGAAGATGTGAAAAACCTATATTGAGAGAGGAATTTGAAATAGCACTAAGAGGGCTAAAGAACAATAAAGCGCCGGGTGTAGATAAAATACAGGCGGAAATTTTGAAATGTGCGGGACAGAAAGTAGTAAATAGGATGTTTGAACTGGTAAAATACATATACGAAACGGGCGAGATGCCGGAGGATTATAAGAGGAACATTATCGTAACTATACCGAAAAAGAGAGGAGCCGACAAATGCGAGAACTTTAGAACGATTAGCCTAACTTCCCATGCGTCAAAAATCTTAACCAGAATAGTGCAAAAGAGGATGGAAAATAGAGCGGAGGAAATACTAGGTGAAGACCAATTCGGGTTATGCGAGATAGGGGAACTCGCGAAGCTACTCTGGCACTAAGAGTAATGTTAGAGAAAACAATAGAAAAAGGAAAGAACGCTTATATAGGATTTGTAGATTTAGAAAAAGCTTTTGATAATGTAAGATGGGAAAAAATGTTCGAGATACTAAAGAGCGCGGGAATGAAGTATAGAGATAGGAGAGTAGTTCACAATCTACACAAAGAGCAAACTGCTGTTATAGAAGTAGAAAGGGAAAAAGGGAAGTAGGTATTAGGAAAGGAGTAAGACAAGGATGTACGCTATCACCACTAATTTTTAATCTATACATCGAAGAGGCGATTAATGTGGTAAAAGATAGAGTGGATTTTGGGATTAAAGTACAGGGACAGAAACTAAAAATGCTGAGATTCGCGGATGATATAGCAGTAATAGCATCTAGTAAGGAGGAATTAGAATCAGCATTGAACGAAATGGAGACAGTGTTAATAGAGGAATATGGAATGAGGGTGAATAAAAACAAAATTAAAGTGTTAGTGTGCAGGGGGCGCGAGAGCAGAGCAAAAACGAAAGTACAAATTAATAATGAAAGATTGGAGGAAGTTAAAGACATAAAATAAAGTTAAAGATATAAAACAAAGAATAGTGCAGGGTCGAATAGCTTTTAACAAAAAGAAAGCACTTTTATGCTCGGGGGTAATAAACTTAGAAACAAGGAAGAGATTTTTGAAAACATATGTATGGAGCACGGCACTATACGGTTGCGATACCTGGACGGTAGGGGAAGCAAGTAGGAAGAAATAAGAAGCTTTTGAGATGTGGTGTTATCGAAGAATGATTAAAATACCGTGGACTGACAAAGTTAGAGACGAAGAAGTATTAGAGAAAGTCGTCGAAAAACATAAAGAAGAGAAGAGATAGAATGGTAGGCCACTTGCTGAGATATGGGGGAATAGTCCGCGATATTTTGGAGGCAGAAATAGGAGTGAAGAGAGGCAGAGGTAGGCCTAGATTAGACTACTGCTCGCAAATAGTAAGGGATGTAGGTTGTAACACAATTAGCGAAATGCGTAGGTTAGCATAACATAGGAGAAGCTGGAGGATAACATCCAACCAGTCTTAGGACTGATGACTTCATGATGATGATGATGTACGACTATTGACGAGCAGTTGTTGATTTATCACTGCAAGAATAGTATTTCAAGGAGTAAAATAGAAGAAGAATAAATTTAACCTGAATTTGCAATTTCCGTTGTTTATACTCTTAGCTACAATTTGCATATATCTTGAGTATTCATAAACACACTTATTAATACATTTATTAATATAAATATCTAAGGTTTCTTTGCTTGTTTGCTATTTTATCCAACTGGTATAATAATTATAAAAGTAGTTAAAGCCTTTTCCAGTATATCGTTATTGGAATATGAATGTTATTATTATTTTTATTTCAATATTTAGTAATATAAGTAAAGACATTATAATATTCAAAATTAATGTTAAATGTTATTGACCTTTCAAAGTCAAACACATTTTACAATTCTATTCATGGTTAAAACTACTAATGTTAGTCTATATCATATAAATCACTATAGTCATCACTATCAAGCATTTCGAAGTTTGTGTACTTTCATAATAGCAGATGAGTATGATCGTGTCTGACTGATGAGACACGGTGTCCTATAATTGCTCGGTATCTATAGTATAATCAGATGTGAAGCAACTAATGTTACATTTGTGATGTAATTATCCTTTACAATTACTTGGGGCGATGTACATTAACTGATAATTAAAATATTACTTAATCATAAAATATCCAATGACAAAATCATTAGTATTCGTACAGAAATGTGGATTTTCTATACGAATCTTTCTGTACGATATAGAAAAATCTGCATGTATCGATGATAACGATGACAAGTAGTAAATAATGTGTTCTAGTTTACTTAAACCTCCATTAAAATATTAATAATATTTCCACAATACTCATCACTTAACATACTTAATATGAATAACAACCGTGACTTTTATGTACTTTGTTTGTTTTACGTCAACTCTTTATGAAATATACTACATATTACAATAATACATACAAATACTACATAATACAATTTTATAATAGGAAATTATAAATACCTAAATCAATTTATTGAACATTTCTCGTTTGATTACAGGTCTACATCCATTTTAATTGCAATTAACTGTCCTTAAGTAGTACTATTAAATTTGTATTTAGTTTGCAGAAATGGCATACTATTACATAGGTTTTTTATCACCCAGTATTTAACTATATAATTTTACTTAGTTGATCCTGCTTAATAATCTAAAGAAACGTGGGATCAGTTTGACGGAATATACATATTAAAATATGACAGAATATGTCATCCTTCCGAAAGTCAGTGTATCACAAAAAATGTTCGGCCCTAATGCATTTTTCAGCAGTGCTCAAATATGGAGGCTTCTACGTTCTCCGTATCTATATACGAGTATATATGTATGTAAATTTTAATGTTAAATCTGAGCATCACTCTGCCGTCATGATAACATGTCCCTTAGGCGCAATTCTAAATATACCATTGAAAATTTCTGTATCATATCTCTCTGGCTTTTTATGATATACTAAAAAGACCACACTCATATATATATATGTGTACACGCGAAAACTCGTCGTAATTTTCGTCGCATTCACAGAAGGATAATTTATTGACCTTGACCTAATGCTAAACGAATTGTTAATATTATAATAAGTTTTAAAAAAACCGATTGTTCCATTTAATATAATTACAAATTATTGATTATTATGTAATTATTATTAATTGTTTTATACAATTTTGGAGTCGGTGCCAAGTAAAACATAAGAAATATATACCTTGCTACTATAACAACAAGCTTACATTTAAAATTGGCGAGGGCCGGCATTCGTATTACTAATATTGTATGGCACCGACTTCAAAATTATATAAAACAATTAATAATAATTACATAATAAACAATAATTACAATAAACGGAACAACAAAAAAGTATTAGATTGTTGTGGAAAACATTTATTTCTTGCTATTTAGTTAAGTTACTTCTTTTATTTTTGAAGTCGATTTTTTTAAACTTATATCATATTACAATTTTAAGTAATGGGTAGATTTACTAAGAATGCTTTGCGAGAAAGCGATGGCTACTTGAATAAGGAGTTCCGTTGTGTATCTTCTCCAAGCAAAAAGGACAAATTTTGTATTGAATTTTGTATTAAACCTTGGACAAAAGTTCAATACAAATGTAACTAAGATGGGACCATCTTGGAACCATACTGAACCCAACGCAAAAAGAATTAAAATCGGTTCATAAACATAAAAGTCATACTCGAATATACATGAAAAAAATGTATACACAGACGAACTGAGAACCTCCGCCTTCTTTTGAAGTCGGATAAAAATAAAAACTTATGTATTCAGTATTCAAATAGTACCGCGTAGTTTTCTTGCTTACGGATAATTGCTTAAGAGGACAGTACTATAGCGGAAGATAGCTTAACCTAACTTGTCATTCTTCTCTTTGTCTGTCTAACTTCACGTACTGCCTCGTCACAATTGGTCTGTCAAGTTCTTTTACAATAAATTTTCCAATTCGTTAATAATTCCTATTTATTTACAGTTACCTTAACCTTAGTTTAATAGAAATAATATGGGTATATAATAAATAAAGATGATTACATAAGATCATATAAAGCCAACTTTGATTGTTTATAGATAAATAATAAAACGTTATATAGATATATACAGGATGTTTATAAGACCGAATGGAGTGGCGAAATACTACAGAAATATTTAGCTACAATGCTGTTTTATATATATATTTACATCCCACTGTATAAAATGGAGTATAAAAGATTACAATATATTAAACTGGATAATGCAAAGTTACGCCAATTATAGTTAACCATCAACAATCATGATAGTTATCCATGATTGATGGGGATACCGACTATTGTATACACTGCACTGATGAGACAATAATATGGTCGAAATCATGATCTGCAGTTGAAATATATGTTCGTTCTGAAAATTATGATCAGAACGAACGATCAAAGTTCATGATACTGTTAACTAGTACTGTGGAAATTTTTCTCGGATTATGAAGACTTCAGAATTGGACTATGGATGACGTTTTCACTCACATGGACTGACCGTTATTTGAGTATATACTTATGTCCTATTTTTTATTAAAGAAACAAAAATGACAAATGATTTGGCAATCCTGACTAACCCCTGGTTAGCCAGTACACCGGTTTAGATACATAGGCTTTTTTCATTTCTTAGTAATTTTCAATTTCAGTTAACATGATATACAGATTGATCTTCCATTAAAAGTCTCCTAGTTGATATATCTGCAACGTTTATCAATCATTCATATGATTTGAATGTTTTTAATAATTATTTTATTTGTTCATAATTTACATGTGATTACATATATGATACAGTTGGCACTACCGAGGTCGATGATCAGCACGTTTCTACTTATTATCACATATTTTTCCCTAGTTACTGTACCCGGTTAGTCACCTAAAATTGACACCCCCTTTATGTCTCTTAATTTTAATCGAATCGAAAAATTCAAAAAAAGATTTTACATGATTTTTTATAAATTTTTTGAATATTTAAACAAATTTTCAAAAACTCTGCAAATTCAAAGGGGGCGAACATTTTTTTATTTTTTTTAAATGGAATACCCTATATTTTTTTACTTAAAAAAGTTACCTGCAGTTTTCTGATCACAAAAATATATAATTGTTGTATCTTGGTAAGTATAGTTCTTGAGATATTCATACAAATATATAGTCACATCACAGGAATAAGTTTAGCATAAGACCATAAATCAGGAGAGCTATGAACCGAAATGATTTAAAGAAACAATAATGCTTCGTTTGACAGTTATGTTATGTTTGACTTATGTTTGATTGTTATATTATTAATACGCTTTAAGTTAAGTTTTAATACACTTGTTAATATATATATATATATATATATATATATATATATATATATATATATATATATATATATATATATATATATATATATATATATATATATATATATAATATATTGATATGGGATTTTCATTAGTCGAATGGAAAGAAATATTAGAAATTTACTTAACCAGCAATAAAAACAAATATATAGCACAAATATATAGCTAAAAGAGAACATGTAAGAAAATATCCTGAAAGACCCGTTCCCTCCAAGAACACTTTCTCTAATATTTATCTCAAGTTTGGGGACAGCGAATCCTTAAAAGATAAGAAACGAGAAAGAAAGAAGCCCAAAACAGAAGAAGATATGGAAATGGACGTTTTACTTTTTTTTACCGAATACCCCAATAAATGTACTAACGCTGCTGCAAAAGAATTTAATATTTCTGAAGCAAATATAAGACGTATATTAAAACGTCACAAATATAAGCCTTATAGTAATTTGCCAGTTCACCTTTTAACTGAAAATAAATTTGCCGACAGAAGAGCTTTTTGTAGAGAGATGATTGGGAGAGCAGAAAGCGATAATAACTTTAAAAAAAAAACTTATTTTGAACCGATGAAAGTAGCTTTTCAACGGCTGGACTTTTTAATAGGAAAAATGCACATCATTGGGCGCCCGCAAATCCACATATTATAAAAAAGATAAAAACCCAAGGATATAATACAGTAAATGTGTGGTGCGGTATTCATCAAAATACAATTGTGGGTCCCGTATTTATTAATGGGTCCTTGAATGCAGTTCAGTATTTGAATATTCTTCGGGGTGAAGTAGAGAACTATTTAGATAATATTCCTCTTGCAACCAGGAATTCTGTTATTTGGCAACAGGATGGTGCTCCTCCACACTCTGTACGGAACGTAGCGAAATATTTAAATGACAAATATCTATTTTGGATAGGAAGATACGGTCCTATACATTGACCTGCTAATAGCCCAGACTTGAGTCCTTTGGACTTCATTTTGTGGGGAACACTAAAACAAAACATATACAAAAATTCGGTATATAATAACTCGGATGAGTTGAAGGACTGTATCAGTCAAGAAATAGAAGATTTGCAGCAAAATGTTCATTTAATTGAAAACGTTAGAAATGAACTTATTAAAAAATGCCATCTGTGCCTTGATAGAAACGGAGGATACGTGGAGAACATATAGGTATGTTTAATTTTAATAAAGTTCATTGGTTTTATGTTATTTATTGTTGCGCATTGTTTTTCTTTTTATCATTATTTCGTTATTTATGTTTTGTGTTCATTAAACTTTGTTGTTGTCATTTTAATAAAGGTTTATTTGTTTATTATAATTATTATGTGTTGCCGCATCAAAGAATTTTCATACTTTTTTTCTTAAAAAACAAGATGTGTATATATCTCAAAAACATAGCTCTCCTGATTTATGGTCTTATGCCAAACTTATTCCTGTGATGTAACTATATATTTGTATGAATATCTCAAGAACTATACTTACCAAGATACAACAGTTATATATTTTTGTGATCAGAAAACTGTGGGTAACTTTTTTAAGTAAAAAAATACAGGATGTTCTATTTAAAAAAAATAAAAAATTGTTCGCCCGCTTTCAATTTGCAGAGTTTTTGAAAATTCGTTTAAATATTCAAAAAAATTATAAAACATCATGTAAAATCTTTGTTTTAACTTTTCTATTCGATTGATATTAAGAGAAATAAAGGGGGGTCAATTTTAGGTGACTAACCCTGTACACTTTACGACTATTTTTAACCAACCGCTTCCAAATGAAGTATGAGCGGGATTAAAATTTCCACTTTGAAACGACGTGATCTGCGGCAGATTTACGAGTTCCAGCAACATAAAACTTTTCAAAAACGTGCAATATTTAAGTGCAAAAATACGTCTGTTATGTCTAACTTCGTGTGAATGTAATGTATCGCACGTTCAAGGATAATGTGTACGAAGCATACAAAATTCTTTGACTTTCTTACGTGTGGCTTTGTTCAAAAAGCTAATGTATCTGGTAAGTTATATGGTTTAGGATTGCGTTTTATAGAACACGCATAACTCTGCAAAGCCGTCGTATGAACATAATAGGGCATAGAAATATGAGCTTGCTAACCAAGAAAATAGATACATGGTTTAGTATGCTACTATTTATTAATTCATGAATTAAGCAAAGTATTGTTAACAATAATTGACAAAACATGAAGAAACTGCTATAGCATTGCACAGAAAATAAGTACCTAACTGACTGAAGTAAATTCTTTCGGGTTATATAGTGGTCATCGTCATATGTATCCTTTCTCAATTTCCGACTTATATGTTACTGACATAGATTATATCGATAAAGATATGATCTATACCCCATAGATTTCATTCGGCATTTGTCCTGAATCGGCGTACCGTGTACGGCACTGATGACAACTAATAAGTTCGAAACAGCTGCATGTCGTTCGGTTCCAATCCGGGACAAATGTCGAATCCTACCTGTGGCGGGTTTTATTTTTAGAAACCTTATCTGATCGTGCAGAAACACGGGAAAGGGTTCGAGGATCGCTTTTAGGTATAACTCAATTCCTGGCGGGACTTTAGCCCGAGGAGTAGTTGTTTCCTATAGCGATTATGTAATAGCCTTGCTATTCGGGAACTACTTGATAACCGCTTCGCGGTTTGGTAGTTCCTTTCTCGATTTCCGACTTATATGTTACTGATATAGATCGTATCGATAAAGATGTATACCCCATAGATTTAATTCGGCATTTGTCCTGGATCGGCGTACCGTGTACGGCACTGATGACAACTAATAAGTTCGAAACAGCTGCATGTCGTTCGGTTCCAATCCGGGCCAAATGTCGAATCGTACCTGTGGCGGGTTTTTTTTTTTTGAAAATGTGCTAATTACTCAAAAATAATGTTCGTACAGAAAATTCAAGAAGAGTTCTGAAACTGAAAAGTAGTTTTTACAAGCCATAATTATCGGTTTTTAGAACAAAAAAAAATTCTGTGCGTGAATGCTGATTGAAAAAGAGGTAAACAATACGTATTTAGGGATATTCGCTTAACTTGTCATAACTTTGCAAATAATATATAGATTAAGGATATTGACTATTTATTTTCAACCTCAAAGTATCCCAAAGAAACCCTGCAAATTTGCAAAGCGCTGCGATTTTTTTTTTCATTGTGTTCGGAATGATTGCATTTGTCGTTTTTGCTACAAAATTTAGGGATTTAAAACTGGATGTTACTGAAGGTGACTCTTGGATTCGCGTTTAAGTTCATTTCTAGTTGTACTTCAGTTAAGTTTAGACTGAGTTCCAAAAAGCATGGAAATACAATTATTTTCTTCAGTTTCTTATAAAATTGATTTCAAAATTAATTAAGATGGAATAAGAATGAGTAGAATGGCTCAAACATCCACATATTAGTCGATTATATTAGACAAGATATAGGTTACATAGTTATTATACGTAACACCTCATGTTAATGTACAAAATAATTACAAATCTCTTATTTGAAATCTCTCAAAGAAGTCCATAAATGATTAGTTAATTAAAATATATTCAAATTAATCATTGTTAGTAGAACAGTAAATGTACACGTATATGAAAAAATATTGTACATAATATAAAATTTTATGAAAATACAAACATACACTATTAAAATGTATTTGGACCATTCAGACTAAAATATTTATAAATGTCATCATTGAAAATTTAAGTTATATAAAATCACATTTTTATTTTCTTCTCAGCAATATTTTTTACTTCGCCTTGATTAGTCATCACTAGTCACGATCAGATAAGGTTTCAAAAAATAAAACCCGTGTTTTTGAAACCTTATCTGATTGTGCAGAAACACGAGAAAGGGGTCGAGGATCGCTTCTGGGTATAATTCAATGCCTGGCGGGGCTTCAGCCCGAGGAGTAGTTGTTTCCTAGAGCGATTATGTAATAGCTTTGCTATTCGGGAACTACTTTGATATCCGCTTGGTGGCTTGGTGGTTCCTTTCTCGATTTTCGACTTATATGTTACTGACAGAGATCGTATCGATAAAGATGTATACCCCATAAAGTTCATTCGGCATTTGTCTTGAATCGGCGTACCGTGTACGGCACTGATGAGAACTAATAAGTTCGAAACAGCTGTATGTCGTTAGGTTCCGATCCGGGAAAAATGTCGAATCCTACCTGTGGCGGGTTTTATTTTTTGAAATCCTGTATAGCTATCAATGTTACAGTTTAATACAACTTTAATATACATGGAAAACAGTAGGGGCTTCAACATAAATTAGTGCGGGAACATCTAGGTTACTTTCGCGATACTCTAACACCTGATTATACTACTCGTATACTATTTCTTGCAAAAATTTCACAAACCATTTTATATTAACAGAATAGAATATATCCAAGTCTATGATGTGGAATACCTTACTCTAGTCCAGTAATATCGAGCAGCTAACTTTATCCTCATCAGTGGATGAGGGCACCATGCACCATTAGCTTCAGTGATAGTGATCAAAGCTATTTCTGTAATGTATTATTCCCCAAAACCAAATTGCGTTCATGGTATTATATTGATGTCATAACTGTACTGACCTATTTGGATTTTCATATTTTTTCTACAACTATTATGGTATAGGTAACTAGCTTACTGATCGTAAATAATGAAGCACAGTAGGATTAACTATTTTAGATAGAGATATATCTTTAGTTTATTTCTAAACTTCAGAGAATCCAGAGCATTTAGAGCTCAATGTTATAATAAAGGAATATGATCTATAAAATCTTTCGTTTCGAGTTTAAATATTTTCAAAGAAATATATTCAACACCCACTAAGTTGACTTTAATAGATTTGAGATACTTAATGACATCATATCTGTCAATAGTTTTAAACTGAAACTCTAAGTTGTCTCTTTTGTGTCACTTGAGATTTCAGAATTTCATCTTGTTGGAATGTTCCATTTCTAATTATATTCAATATATCCTCTGGTAAGTTATATTTGTTACTATTTTTTTGTTGTTTGCTTTGTTTTATCAGTTTTTCTGAATTGATTGGGCCGTTACTTGATGAAAATCCATATTTATACAAAATTAAAACCTTTGCTGGTTAGATTTTCACTTTTTATTTGTTAAACATAACAATTGTTTCGCCAACACAGTGGATTCTTCAAATGTTGAGTATATAGACTGTTGAGTACATAGTATATGTACTCAACATCTGAAGAAGCCACTGTGTTGGCGAACAATTGTTATGTTTAACAAATAAAAAGTGAAAATCTAACCAGCAAATGTTTTAATTTTGTATTATCATTTTTTGTATCTTAGATATATCCGAAGTTGTCTTACTATTTTTTCATTGTCATCATTTTGTATCTAATCGATTTTGTGTCACCATGTATAATATACAGATTTGTTCTCATCTTATGGCGCTTCCTCCCTAATTTGTTATTTAGTTTTGTTCTTTATGTCGTAATAATCTTGAACTGCTGTAGTTTACTATACAGTAAATTACACTTTATACTATTTTAATAGTTTATTTCGGCCGCACTATAACTTTGCATATTCAACAAAAACGAGATTTTTTTTTCGCCCCGCACCATGATGGTGGGCTAAAATTAGGAGACTGAATAATTGAACAAAACTTACTTCGAAACGTACGCTAGAATATATTGAAAATCAATTCGTTTAACCTCTTTTCCATGATTCTTAATGACAACAGGTGTAATTTCTTTTTTATAATCGTTTGTGTGTTTGACGGAGAGAAGATATAATCATCTCCAAGTTTTCCATGCCGGTAGGAGCCTCCAAGAAGGACCAGATGACCAGGCCATCAGACCAGGCTATTTAGTTATTTTGAATTTATTAGAAGTTTTAATATACATCTGCTCTCCTTATATAGTTTCTCTCAGAAGCTATATAAGGAGAGGAGATGTTAGGAGATATCTAGATGTCTCCGTTTAAACTATAGGGTTTGAATTGTGCGCCATTTGTATTCTGTCAAGATAGGGTAGATGTCAGATAGGGTGTCAATATTTGTCAAACGACTGTCATCTACAAACCATACGACATCAAAATGCCTGTAATAGGCTTACCAACTTCATTTGCAAATAGTCCAGTTACTCCACCACTCCAAAATGTGTACTAAACCTTGCATCCATTTGGATGCATTTCTTTTTGTGAACAGCATGTGCATTTTCAGCATTCCAAATTCAAGCACTTCAAGTTCAGCATCGTTGAATAAGATTTTGTTGCAGAAATCACCTTTCTTTTCTAACACCCAATTAACAAATGTACAACGTTGTAGATGGTCTGTAGCTTTTAATTATTGTATTAAATGAACTTTGTACCCTGGCATATGCAGATATTTCTTTATAATCCGATGCGTGGTGGCTCTTAAAAAATTCACTGTTGTGCACGATGTCGAATTAATGTGTGGATATTCCTGTATACTTTCTCCCGCTGCAGCAATATTTTCATCTATATGGCTACGACGAGGACGTATTGGTGTTGCCTTATCAATAACAGAATCCGTCTTTTCAAATTTCCTGATTAAGTTGCGAACTGTCAAGTCTGTAAGCGCTTCATTTTGTTCCAATTCTGTAAGTTTTCTAATGCTTCTTTCTTCTGAACTAACTGTAAATGATAGTTTACTTTCATAAAACTGTTGTATACATATTATTCGCTGTTGGACTATTAATTGGGGCATATTGACATCGTATGGTTTATATATGATAGTCGTTAAATATTCACGGCCTACCTTTGACAGAACACAAGTAGCGTGGAATTCAAATCCTATAGTTCCAACTAAGACACCCTATATCATTTTCTTCAAATACAACGTTTAATCATCTTAAAATACAACGCTCTCTTTAAAATAAAATATAATGATAATAACTAATTTTGAACTTCTTCAATAAATAAAAAACAAACGGATGACATATTTTCATCTCATAAACAACTCTCTGTTTATCAGAAGAAATCAATACCCGTACACAACATAAAGGTACGTGTGTTGCGCATACTTATTTGATAAAGACCTTAGCCCGTCTCCCGTAAACTCACTAAACATTTTAAGAAAGGATGAGCTTTTTTCCCTTCTCAATTTCCATCGTTATAAGCCCCTCTCCGGTGCCGTCCCATATCACATGTTAGTGCTGCGTTCGCATCAGGAAATGTGGAACTTAAATCAATATGTGGGGACCGTTTGACCTAACGTCGTTGAAAATTTGAACCCTCCAAGGGCTGAGTGATACAGTAAATGTGTTTTTAATATTTATATCTTCATTGAGAACACTATTCACATGAAAGGGGAATGCTAGTCTGTTGGTTGAAGAATATTTTCTTTATATACAGCGAAACTATAGGTGGACAAAAGAGAATATTTATGGCTACCACCATTTAACGAAGAGTGACTCTATTAAAGGATTTTTACTCTTTTTACACAACTTATTAGAACGTCAGTAGCTGCAGAAAAAATTATTATCCATATATTAAGATAAATGTTAACTGTTTTATTAGAAAATAATAAAATGATCTATACCATACAAAATTCTCTTCTTCTGTTCAATAATAAATATAATGTGAGGTTAAAAGTTAAAGATTATATGAATTGATGCGACCAATAAACTTTATTTTAAATAATATGGAGGAGGAGGCACTAAGATTGTTATGAATCTTCAAGATTAAAATGAGAATAAGGTTATGTCCTTCTTTATAAGATTATAACCTCATCCTTCTTTATCTCTATTATATTGAGGTACTAAAACATCTTCTATATATAAATGTAACTAAAAATACATTAAATGATATTCACTTAGGTAATTTTAGGTTTTTTGCTTGATAAATACATTTATGGCACTTTATGGAAGTATATTTTTACATATATGGTATCATATATTTATGGACCTTAATATTTCTCAATTTTTAATCACAATTGGTTAATCAGAATTAATGAAAAAACAAGTCTTAATCTTTAAATGTTACATTAGTACTTAGATGAATTGTGATGTATGTATACTTTGTGTATATAGTCATGTACTTTATTTCAAATTTTAATATTATATGGTATGTTATAATATCATTACGCTGATACGACTATATCCCGCATTAACAGAAAATTCAATTTCAAATCCATGCGCCCGTAAACTGTTGTTTCATATTACGACCACAAAGCACACAACGGCGCATCTGAAAAAATTGATTTTTTGCAACAAAGCTGAACAATAATTCAATTTCGACAAAGAGTACGTTTCATAGGATGTTAGTAATGGAATTACCGGTTGTTGGCTTCTAGGCCAGTACGCTAGTTTGCTTTAATATTGAAATTACTGACATGCGGCCTACTTTCTGCTTTGCACGCATTTTGGTTGGGAAAACATAAACAAGGAATGTTAATTTAATAAAACGGGCGACGACCAAACTGGTGTATTTAAAAAAGTGGATGCACTAGCACTGATAGTTATTATAAATGCAAATTTCTTTTAAAATGTGTTAGACCGTTAGTTTAGTATAAACGCACCTTTATAAAATATATAAATGCACATTAGGAAATATGTAAATAAAATTCCATTTTAGAATATTACTCCGTTTAATTTATTATCTTGAAAATGACATTAAGGATATCTAAACTTCACGATTGTTCTTCCCTATTTTTGTATTCCCGGTTTCTGCGTATTCAATATCATCCTCAGGAGGTTGAAAAGCATAACCAACCTGTAGTTTTGATGAAAAGTCGATGAGAACATCGAAAGAGCAGTCGATGTTTTGATGTAGTTAATATAATCCTCAGGGAATTGAAATGCAAAAATCAGTGTGTATTAACTGTCAAACGTAGTAGTTTGCCAAACATTTTATCATATTTATCCGTTTGTTTAATCTAGTTCATGTCCTGAATGTAGAACAGATGAATAAAAGCTCTTTAATGGCTGTATGTTTTTAAGAATTATAACTAGAGCCGCTCATTTTGTCAGCATACCAAAGGCGTCGCAGCTTCACAGTTTCCACCATAATAATAAGCATCTGGTTGTGTGATATAATTTATATGCAGCATTAATTAATATTGTTTCTATGTTGTTTAGTTGTTTCATAGAACGATATTCACCGTTGTGAAAAAATATACTTAGAGAATGTGTAAATTTTTAATCATATATTTAGCAATATTACATTTTTTAAATATCTATTTTTCGTGTACAATATACAAAGTTTCGCACATCGAAAAAAAATATGAAAATGTCACAGAAAAAGTACTGTCAGCGTTTTTTGTTAGAAGAATCAAAAAGTTTCATCAGAAAATCTCCTGAAAACTACAATCGATTTGAGTAACGCTATCTGTTATATAGCGTTATATATATTGAGAGGAATATAATAATAATGATAATAACGTTCATCAATTTATTTATCACGTGGTATTAATAAGCATTAAAAGTATGTATATATGCATATGTACTTAAGTATATTTATAAAATAATAATAATAATAATAATACAAAATCATAACCCTTATATCTATAAATCTGGTAATCGAACCATTTATATCACAAAACAGAAGTTTGAAAAAGAGAAAGTAATGTTTTTGCGTACTAATCAGCTGTTTTTTGTTAGTGATGTGATAACAATATAGATGTTTCTAAACTTGACTATTGCTCTAAACTTGAGTCACTTATTTCGTATTCGTACCATGGCTGTAAAAATACAATTGAAAATGATCAACGGTGGTTTTTGAAATTTGTTTTTTATTTAAACCGATTCTCGCTACCCGCACAACCTGTTATAGGAAAATGTTGGTTTCAGCAGTTAGAATTAAGATAAATAAAAAATAGTTAACAATCCTTATTTGATTTACTTCACAATACACTGGACTGCTAACACCAATACATTATATTTCATTTTTCATGTCTATTAACCTCACATCAAAATATAACAAATGGTAAGTTTTATTTTGAATGTGCTAGATCCAATATCATTCCTAAATGCCCTACATATATGTTGTGTAATAATTTCAATAAAAATTCCGATGTTTGTGATATTACAGTATTACCCGCAGCTACATTGGTCAAACCAGTAGGCGCATATCCAACAGAATTTACGAACACAATCCTGCTGTGAGCGAAGCTGAACCCAACTCAATATTTTTCGGATAATTCGGAAATCCATTCAGATATAAAAATGCGTCTTCGCTCCACCTCCATTTTAAAAAACTTTGTGCAAATTATTATACTTAATGGGACATTTTATTATTCTAATTTTATCTTATTATTACACATTATTGCTGTATAAAATATTACACAAATTACTGTTTTTCTCTTTTCAATTCAAGTACTATAGATATTTCTTAAAGTTTTCTGAATATTTATTAAAATATGCAGACCTAGAAAAGAGCAATTGTACATTTTAGCGGATGTAGTATGCAGTAATTCTAACCACCTCCCTTTAAGATCTAACGAAAAAGAAACATTTGCATATTAACAGCACTCGGAGAATTATTAACTTATTTATGCGAACCGGAAACGTAACTACATAGTACAGTGTTCCTTTATACTAATTACAATTATTAAGTCTTATCATCGACCATTCAATTTATTTCCGAGCGATCGATCTGTCAATCTATTTATGCAAGTCCCCAACCACGAAGGTACTCTCTAACGACAACTTCAAAGGCTTAATTCGATTATCCAGATCCTTCATTAATTAACTGGTTTGCACATTTTGATTACGCTGTAACTTCATAAATATTCAACCAATCTGAATAATATTGTCACAATTTACAATTTAGTTAATGAACTGAGCACTGCATGCGTTCACACTGTTTGGATTATTCGTTCCGTTCTGTCCAGCATTTAATATAAATTGTATTCATAGTGTAATTTAATTTCGGTGATTTTTAAAATAATATATAAAACCTTTATTTTCATTTGTCTCAATTAAATGCCCCAAACTAGCTTCAATTGTTGTGTCGAGTAATTAATAATTGTTCAAACATTCTGTATTAAAATAAGCGATTTATATACAGTCGGGCCGTTCTAACTTTACCACTACGTCACAAACGATATTCGTATGAACTAAGATGAAAAATCAGAGTCAAATGAGCGACTGTTTACATAATTTAAATCATTTAAATTTACCGCCTTTACAGTCAACTGTATTACCGGCACCAAAACAAACTAGAAAATGCCTTTCAAATAAGTTATCATAGCGACAAACTTTATAATCCATGGGCTCAAACGTAAAAAAAACTTGCAAAAATTATGTGAAAAAGCACAATATACATATAAATTGATCTGTGATTGTCAAGATAACTGCGTCTTTCCGCCGATCGGAGCTTTGGCTCTATCGTAGAACTTGGGGAGTTATGAAACTACAAGACTAGTACATATTCGCCCTAATTCATCACTATTATTTATTTGGGTATATTTTAGTTTATTACAGTACACTGACCTTAATTGTTTGTGCACCTTCTGCAAGAGATTCTCTTATCTAAACACCCAAACTATACGAAGAAAGCATAACTAACCTTAAAATTCAAATTCTAATGTGCTAAAACAATGTCATTTTAGTTAGGTATCGAATAAAATAAACATACAGAAAACGTCTGTCAATAAACGTTCTTCACACAAAAAAAATACTAATTTTATTTAGTTTATAAAACAGTAAGTATGTCAAAAATCAAACAAACGAATGTAATATTTTACTAAATATGTCTTTATTATATGGTCTCACTAACACAATCATTATCAAAATGTTAAAGATGCTATTCTACCATAAAGAAGTGGTTATATACTTATACAATTAAAAATTAAATATGTATAACAAATATTTTATAACAACACATAAAACAAATAATTTCATTGCTGGCTATGGTATACAAAAAAACCTGTTTGTGTTTTAAATAGGACATTATTTTTAAATTAGCGATAGAAACAAGCCACGTCTAAAGGCTCACATGTTGCTAAAGATTTCTGCGTGTTGCTAAAGATTTCTTCCACGTTTATTTATGAATTCATGTTATCACAATAATTTCTTAAAAACCTGCCCCTCTTAGCTGCTATATTAACTCTTTCACTTAAAGCTCATCGATTGTCTTTCTGAATGACCTTCTTGAATTTAAAACCCACTTCCTTTAATGTAGCTATAAGTGATGTTTTTCCCACATGAATTATTTCTCGTCTTTTAAGCTCTTCGTTTAAAGTACCAACATTTCCATGTTGCCCTAAAACAAAAACAATTTTATCACGGCATTTTGGCCTACACAGTAAGTGCCCTTGTATTTATATAACAAAACAAATATAGCCAGAACATACTTACATTTTTCATACATATTGTATAAAGTATCTCATACTGCCATTTTTGTACCTTCAGGTAGATATAATAAATAAAGCTTACAATAATCTCTAGCTAAAAAATGGGCAGTAATCTTTTATCACAAAATTACTATTTTTTCCATAGTATTCTCCTCTACCATCTACCAGCTTTCTTTTGGAACATAAAATATAGTTTCATATTTAAATGTTTTTATACTAATTTGGTTTTACTAATCACATATTAAATCTCTTATGTATTAAAATGGTCAATTCCAATGCACTGACTAGCTATCGAGTAATTGAAATGTGTTATAGAGAATGATGTCTTGTATTCCGCTTTTATAAGGTACCTAGACATTTGTATATACATGATAGGGAAGGAGCTATATATATGAAACTGTATATCACAGATGTCTGACCTGCATATTCCTTTATATTCATTCATACAAAGAAAAATTAACTTAATATAGAGTATTTCACCATGTATTAAAGAATATTCTGCATTGGACAAATAGAATAAGATCTTTTTAAAAAAGTAAAATGCAAAATTCATACACTATTTAACTGAAAATAATCATATGTTTAGTATTTTGTGTTTTATATTTTATTTATGAATTCATGTCTGGTCAATAATACCTGTTTACATTTAAAACTGACTATATTGACATAATATTTGTCAGAATTAGTTGCATTTTATTCGCAGTTAGCTTTTGACTATAAACATTAAAGTATACTAGGTATCTTGGTGGCCTAAATAAAGAAAAACATTGCTTAGAATTGTCTGACTTCAAATAATGCGATGTGATTTATGCAGACAGGGCACCTCCTCACTATGGAATCTTCATTCTCTGATTTCTATATTGAAGGTTCGCCTATAGATGAGTCAAAAATAAGAGGCATTGAGTACCCACCTAGGTACCCACCAACCACACCATATTATTTCTTATGTAGGTATTCACAAGATATGGTTTATGTAATTCTAAATAACCTTTAAGGTTATTTTATCTAAATGCTTTAGATAAAATACGGAACGACGTCAGACAAATCTCACTACAAATTATAGAAAATGTCCAACGAAAAATAATGATTTAACTTCAAAACTCTATTGAAGTAAACGGATAATATACTGAGAAGTTTCAACTTATAACTGATAGACCATTTCTGAGGATAAATATTGTAAATTTCAAATTACTTTTCTTTTTATAAATTATTACAAAAACGACTCATGAAAATATTATAGGTTATTTACTGAGCATAAGCAAGAATGTTATTTTTAAGACAACAATGTTGTCAACAGTAGAAAAAATGGAAGTTAAATTGACTTAATGTATGATTCAAAATCTTCCAGTTAAAAATATAAATATCCTTGCGTTTCTTGTGAAAATATGAAACGTTAATTTCATCATTGCATTTTACAGCCTTGTATTTGAATTACTTGTATTTTATTACTGAAGAAAATACTTACATAATATATTTGTTCCTTCTTCAGAGAAATAGTAATACCAAATATTCCTTTTATGTCCTGTAATATCACATTTCTCATAGCGTTCATTTATTATGATTATTATTATTATTATTATGGTTATTGCTTTATGTTCTTTCTACAGTTTTTCATAAACTCTTCATTTTTATTACCAGACACTAACGTAGTGCATATGCAATGTAATAGCGTTCAAATATATGGATAGAACTGGTTAATATTCTGGAGGAAAACTGGAATCTACTTTGTTCGTGAGCATATCTACCCTGAGATTATTTTCTCCAGTATCTGAGTATGTAACATTCTTATTCAATGAAGTTTTTTCGGCTACCATTATCTACAATTCAGGGTACTTGTGTGTAAAATAAAATATAAAGAGAACGTAACATATTGTCTTCACATTTACATACGTTTTTTTTTCATCCGTTCTTCATACATTTCTCGCCATTGGTTAACATTTCCTTTATATTATTCTTTATTTACTTTGCATTACATAGTGAATATAAAATAAATGCATTTCTTGTATGTATCACTAACCCAATAATGTTTCAAGCTAAGCTAATGACAAGTATATATATATATAAACCACACATTTTTCTACCTAGCGCATTCGCCATTTTTAAAAATATTAAAGAATATACACTTTTGCAATTAATGTACACTATTTCGACATTGTTTCGATTTGCATTATAATTACAGTACTTTACACTTCTTCATACATTCCAAAATTTCTTGAATATAAAAATTAATGCATATGTAAGCATATTAACAATCGTAGATATATATTATATCTATTTTGAAGTAAATATTTAGAGCCGATATGCAATTTTTATTTAATCGATTAGCGGTTGTTTAGATTAACGGAAATAGCCAACAAAATTAGTTTTTGTACTGTCAGGAGTTCGTTAAAAAGTTAGACACGTTTTGTCGTTGTGCACATATTAAGTGTTTTTTTATTCATCTTGTCGAAAACTCTAAATTTGAACAAATTACCGTTTTCAATTATACAAATTCGATGGACGACATAATTTTCCGTCTATAGTGTAAAATATGTTATTAACTTTTAATGCACTTCAACTCTTTAACTTCCTGGATATTAGTGAATTTTAAAATAAATCAGATTTTTACTAGTTCTTCTGGATAAATAGTACATACAATGTTTATACTTTAAGAAGTCTGTGTCCAAAATATTCTTTACAAGATACACCAGAGTGCATTTTATAATCAATATTTCCATTATTTGAAAAAAATAAAAGGATTTCGAAGAACAAAATTTATCGAACGAACGAAACAAATTAAATTGTACAAATACTTAATCTATACAACTCTCCGTAGAAGAAAGCATTAATTGCTTTTCTCTACAAGACTATAAAAAATTTTAATTTATTTTACAAAATAAAAAAAGAAAAAGAATGACCAAAAATTAATTTGTTACAATACAAAGCACTGAAATATGTGTAATATGTAAAAAGTTTTATTTCATTTTTAGCATTTCAAGATAGATTGTTTGGTAACAGCGATCCCATTAATTGGCTTGCAAGATCCCTACACTTTACCCCTTTAGATTTCTTCTTGTGGGGTTATCTCAAAGATCTCGTGTATCAAATTCAATGTTTGAATTTGAATGGCCTGAGAGACGAAATTCATCAGGTTTGTCCGACATATTACACTATAGTTCGAGCTTTGTGTAGCAGGGATATTATGAAGTTTTAAAGCTTGTGCTCAGTATACAGGAAACAATTTCGAATATATGTTACAATTCTATTCCAATGACTACTGGTGGCAGCGATTATCTCAACTTTATAGTTTTTTTTTCATTTTCAAATATTTACTAATTAATTAAATTACTTATACAAGTTGAAATGAACTATTATTTATAAAAAAATGAAGTTTCGGAAATCACAAAAGGGTGGGATGAGGGCTTTTTCAAGTCATAACGTTTTATAACATAACAATACTAATTTAGAATAATTAAATTAGAAAGCATTATTTAAGAATAATGCTTTCTTCTATATAAAATACAAATGAAATAGTAATTATGTTATAGTTTTGCATTCAAAATTAAGGGGAAATTAATTTTTAGTACAAAAAGTATGAATGTAATATAAACAAAAAATTAAGAGCGGTTACATAATGGTTCAAACGGATCAGAAAACTTTAGATTTATGATCAACAAGGTTTTTTGATATCATTTTAAATAGTTTTTCATCCATCTATTTATTTAATGAATGTTTTAAGTTCACTAACACCCAAAATACCGAAAATATACACATATAATACATATGTACTAATATATGTATTATAATCCGGCAGATTCACACTACTTCCCACATCAGCGTTGATAGAACTGATGCATAGTTAAGAAGAGTACGTCACTTTTACATTTTTATACGCAAGATTAAATACAATCATTATTGGGACCAACATGGGAAAGTCCCTAACCAGGAAATTTTGATCTCGATGAAATTGAACCAATAAATAAAACTTGTTGAGATGTGAAAAGGACTTTTTTGTGTGGAAATTTGTAGTTGAAATTGCAAATTGACAATTCAAAACTTTGAAGTGTTTTCAACCCCTAAAAAGATTTTTCCACTAAAATATAAATGTTCACACCCAATATCTCGAGAAGGTCAATATTTGTGTAACTAGTCAATATGGTAAGATATAATTTCTGGAGACAAATATATCCTTCATCTACTCATTAAAAAACGGAATCAATAAACATGGAAACCTTATATAAAAATTTTATATTCGCTAAACCCAAATTTTATTTATGACTAAATGGAATGCATTCTTTTTTAATTCTTTTTGTAGAACGATCGCTATCCTTCCTAAGAAATAATTAATTTCTTGGAAATTGTTCATGAAGTAAATTATTGCAACATGGGTTTAAGAGGGGCCAAGAAAAACTCCTGAATTAACTATTACGAGTATTTGAGACAACAAGAACATTCTATCAATAGGCATTGCTGATATCAGACTTACACCTAGAATATTTCGAAAATCTAGATGGACCATAAAATATTTAGAATCATACGACGAGAATTTGAAATTAAACTTTATAATTATCGAGCTAAACTAAATACTAATTGTAAGAGATTTTTGTAATCATTGAATAATTGCTATTTGTCTACTTTTTCTCATAAAGATATTGACGAAAATTATTTCCTCATCCAATTCTTTCCTCGAATTGCTAATGCTTCGAGAAAACAGATATAACTTTCTAAGCACTATTAAGATGTGTATTTTTGTTGCAACAGTTTCCTTCATAATAGAGTTTTTAATAATTTTAAAACATCTATTGTGAAGGAAACCATTGCAGCAAAAATAAACATCTTAATTATTAATAATCTTATTAATAACGTAGAATAGTTGTTTAATCAATTATTAGACAAAATAAATGAATAATTCAATTAGCAAGAGCATTAAGAATATCAATATATTTAAATCGGTTTACCAAGAAATAGTTTTTTATATAACACAAAATACAACACCAACTAATGAATAAAATATGCTCAAATGACTCATAGTGAATTACATTCGGTTTAATGGAGAGGCTCGATTATTCATCCTTAAGACATTACCTCGTCAAATTAAAAATTTGGAGATAATGGATGTAAGAAATAATTGGCGATAAGTAATGATAATGGATTCAAGTAGGGTATACCGGGGATATAATAGTGGAGAACCAAATTCCAAGTTTAATCCGGCCTATGGTTCCCCAGATATCTATTATTCCTTTCGTTTTAACTAAATCACCTGTGAAAAATCGCTCCTCTAACTACCACGGATTGCCAGGATGATTTGTATCCGTTCTACGAATAAACACCGCTAAATCGATTTTAAACTCCTCTGCTAGTTCTGCTTCAAAGAGCTCTCCAACAAAAAATGGTTGGCCTATATTATTCAAGGTAGAGATGTCAATATAAAGTACGAAATGTGGTTGAATATAATTTATTAAATTTAACCACCTCGAACAGAACATGTTTCATTTAATTTTTTATGAATCTTACTCATGTACGATTGATATATTGTATACTGGGTAGAATACACAAATTTAACAGGGACGGACTTGGCCCGTATACAGGATTTCCTTCGTGGAACAATATTGAAAGAGTGCCATCACATTGTAAATATACCTGCTGTTTAAGTAAAGACTGTTGGAGACCCAAGAAAGTGGAGGATGTGACAAATCAAACAATGGTTTATCAATGTTTACTCCTAACAGTTAATTGAAGAATTCTATGGAGAGGTGTAGCATATTACTATCATACATGTAACTCTTTAACTATATATTCTATAACTTTAACCTATCTACATAGTCTAATTAATATTCCCTTTCTTCTCTAGTATAAGAGATACAAAAATAATTGCTTGAGTATATAATTTATTTTCTGTATATAACTTTAAGAATTCATTTCGGTATCCATTCAGTTTTCTTTTAAGTTATATTGTAAGATTTTCCTAAATATATCGAAGCACCAATTTTAGGAAACAGTTATCGTGAAGAGGTATATATTCTAGTATGAAGTCGTTGTATATTTACCAAATAAAAAATACATTGCGGATAGGAATCTGAGAAATAAAGTATCGTGCTGTTAGTTTAAAAATATCGATCTTGATAAAATCCGAGATTGGTTAAATCTAGAACAAAAATTGACTGTTACAAAACTTACAGTTCTCGTAAATGATATTTGCATGTTTGATGGACCAATTGGAGAACGATTAAAAATCATTAATACAGTTCAATAATTTGATCAGTTACAATTAAGAAATATTTACTGCTGAGAATGACAGAATTAGTATCGAAATATTCATATATAGTTATATTAGAGTATCTTTCTGGTTAAGTAGATACAGTGCTCTGAAAAAATAGAGACTCGCCATTAATTTGGACTACATAATGAGTAAAACTCAAAACTGAAAATAATTTTATAGCAATATTGGAGTGATGTATTGCATGAAATCAATGTTTTCCATTATAACGTTTTAGGATCTTCTGTGTTGATAACAGAGACTTATGAAACAGCGGGTCTGTAGTTTGTGAAACATTATGGTGGTGTATGGTAAAATATTATGGTGGGAAAATTATGGTAAAAAAATCAATAATGTTTTTATATTTTACTTGGACTAATATTTGACCCATTTACCCTTATTCTTGAGTAAATTTAATAAGTGAATGTTTACACTCTTTATTAAATTGTTTAAAGTTGCCTCTGGAATTTCGTCCCAGACAGCTACAATTTGATGCTTCATTTCATTAACCCTTTCAGTTAAAGTCTTTGTTGGATTATATACTGGCTCCTAGGCTACATAGGCCCTTGCCATAATCCCCTATTTTCTGTCGGGTTAAGATCAGGACTTAATACTGGCCATCACATAAGGTCGATTCCATACTGCTGAAACCAATTTTTTATGGACCTTGTAGAATGATAGGTGCTTTATCCTATTGAAATATTGTACCATTATCTTCAGTAATGGTTAAAAATGGTAACAGGTAATTTTCTAACAGGTTTTTATAAGCAGTCACATTCATTCTGCCATTTACAAATACCAGTTGGTTTTCCATATCCTATTTAAAAGCCACCCATGTCAGAACAGAACCAACTATTTGAGGTCTTCTTGGTATAATTCTTCGCTCCTTTCGCAAATCGTGCCAATAATAGCCAAACCCATCAGGTCTATCCAAATTATTTTTTTTCGTGGCCAAATATTACATGGTCCCAAAAAGTTTTGAATACTCCTGTGCAAATTTTAATCTCGCCTCTATGTAATGCCGCTTACGTGCGGGTTTCTTTAAATAGTTTTCATATTTAAAATGTCCTAACTTCGCCGCTCATTTTCTTATGAGATGATCACAGACTAAATTGAAACGATGGATAACTTGAGAACAAAATGCTACAGTAGTTGATAATTCCCTTATAATTGTATGCTTTCTCGTCGGTTAAAATTTAGACAGCCGCCTTGAGAGCTTTCTTTTGCTAAAATTTTCGACTCTTTTCGAAATTTGTTACTTTTCCACGCTCCGGAAAAGTAATGTAATCGTATAAAGAAAAATTGGAAAAACATTTTCTTTTAGCGTTTATCTTTCGTGTAAAAGCCAAAAAAAAATTGTTTTTAAAATATTTTTCCGTGTGTGTCGTCATTATCGTCGTTATTGTCGGCATTTAAAAATCTTGTTACCACGATAACTTAATTAAATCGTTTCGGATCGAGCGGGTTTTGACTGATCCTGATCGGGGACGTCTCCCAAACGACACCTATTGATTTTGAGGTGGATAGAACACACTCTACCATGTTCATGGGTCATGAGAAAGCACAATGGTGGACTATTTCAGAATTCTTTTTTTTAGCACGATCACTCAATTAAATAGTGTCGGATCGATCGCGTTTCGACTGATTCTTATTACGGACGTCTACCAGGCGACATCTTTTGAAGTGGACAGTACATACCCCATTCTGCCCATGGGTCATAAGAAAGCACGATGGTGGACTATTTGAGAAAAATTGAAAAAAGTAAATCTGTCCCATAAAACACGTATTCTGCATTTATGTGTTGCTTTATTTTTTCTTAGCCACTCAATTTCGAGATAGAGATGTTCTACGTGCGGAAAAGTCCGTTTTAAGGTTTTAAAACTGTTTCTTTACAATACTTTGTGAACGATTAATAATTGCAGTGATCTCTCGCTGTGTTTTTCTACAACTCCGTAATCGATTATTCATTGTTTTTCTAAATCATTCAATTCTTTACCATGCGGCATAATAAAAAAAAACAAACATTCCAAATCGCTATTGCATATAATAGAATAACTCTCTCGAATCGTTATTCAAAATTTTTAACGATGTCTATTCTCGATCAATATTTAAATCAAACTGAGTTTACACTTATCTACAAATACGCTGCAGGACTTCTTGCGAAATGCCCAGTAGCAACCCGTAAGCACGTTATAGTTCGAGAGCAATAGCACTATTTATCTATTAGTAACTTTTTCTATGACATAATATATGTCATAGAACAAGGAGTCTTTCACAACAACATTACTTCAGATGAAAAACAGCAAGAGTCAGGGAGAAGATAAAATCACGGGAGAACTGTTAAAATTCGGCGGAAAACCAATAGAGGAGGCAATAAAAATCTTGCTGAACAAATTCCTTCAAGAAGGCCAAATCCCAAAAAATTGGTGCAACGCTGAAGTGATATTAATCTTCAAAAAAGGTGACAATACAAACATTGAAAATTATCGACCAATATCGCTACTATCACACCTCTATGAGTTGTTTTCCAAAATACTGACAAACTGGCTGACTGCAAAATTTGACTTATAACAGCCCATCGAACAGGCCGGATTTAGAAAAGGATATGGGACAACCGATAAAATCGACACCATACGTATCCTGATAGAAAAATGTACGGAGTACAACGTTCCCCTACATCTAGCATTCATCAATTTCTATAGGCATTCGATTCCATCGAAATAGGACCTCTTCTTAACTCCCTCGATAACGCAAGAATTGATTCTCGCTATACAAAATTAATCAAAAACATTTATAACAATGCAGCTATGCATATTAAAGTAGACGAAACAACAAAAACAAATAAAAACAAATAAAATCAAGTTGGAAAAGCGTGTCAGACAGGGTTACAGTATTTCTCCGAAATTATTTACGTTAGCGCTGGAAGACGTCTTCGAGAGACTAAAATGGGAAAATAGAGGCATAAACATTGACGGATCATGCCTGAATCATTTAAGGTTTGCTGATGACATAATTCTAATAGCCAACAATATCCAGGAGCTTGAAGAAATGCTTAAACAAATAAACTACGAGTCCAACAAAATTGGATTAAAAATCAATCAATCTAAGACAAAGATAATGACAAATATAACGCTGGAAGGACAACCTATTGAAAAGACGAATGAGTATATACAGTAGGACACTCCATTAAACTAGGAAAAGAAAATCAACATGCTGAAATCAGCAGAAGAATTAGACTGTGCTGGGCAGCCTTTGGAAAGCTACAATATATACTCAAAAACCGCGAAGTTCCAGTCAACCTTAAGAAAAGAGTATACAACACATGTATACTTTCAGTCGCCACTTATGGATTGGAAACAATATCTATGACAAAATTCTACGCTAACAAACTAAGAACATCACAGAGAGCAATGGAAAGAGCATATTCGGAATTTCTTTACGAGACAAAATTAGAAATACGGAAATCAGGAAACGGACCCAAATAAAAGACATCATAGAAGAAATAGTAATAATAAAATGGCGATGGTCAGGACATATAGCTAGACAAGACGACACCAGATGGTCACGCAAAGTCACAGAATGGCGCCCAAGAGAAACGAGTAGGAGTATAGGGCGACCCCAGAGACGATGGGTGGATGATATAAGGGCGATAGTAGGAAGGAAATGGATACAATGTGCACAAAGCAGAGAGGAATGGAGAGAATTGGGAGAGACCTTCATCCAGGAGTGGATGGATATGGGTTGAGGAAGAAGAAGATGAACAAGGAGTCTTTCTAGCAGAGGGTATAATAAATGCCATTAAATATAATCTTTTGTCTATACTTTTCACGGCACTATATATTTTAGTGGGGGATATATTTTAGGATACTTCTCAACATTTAAAACATAACTTTATCGATATGTTTATTTTAGATTTATTTATTTATTGTTTCTTTGGCCTTAGATGCATTTATATTATAAACAGATATTGTTATTTTTATGAATATAACAAGCTCCAACAAGACTGAAGATAAAATAAATGAAAATAACAAGTGAATAAGTTCCAACAAAATTATTCAGTTTCTGACTTATATAAAGGCACAAAAAAAGGCTGTTTCTATGTTTTTAAATTAACCATCCAATTCTATTAAATATACAATTTTATAAATGTAACATTTCGCATACTAGCTATAAAATAAATATGCGCTATTAATCTGCTTTGTCAGTTATATACACCCTCGGATAAAGCATGATCGTTAATTATATCAGACTGGCTAATTTATCGCAAGTAAGTAACGCGTCTTTCCGTCATTAGTTCCATTAAAAGATAATACTTCGCTCTTGTCTCGTCGTAAACTAATAGTAGTTATTATAAGAACAATATCATAAATGGAGGGTTCTCTTTTACCTCAACGGCGACGTTATCAGATTCTGTCGAGTGAAATTAGTTTAGAACGCTGGTAATCTTACTTAACAACAATGAAATGACGCAGGAATATATAACCGAGACATTTTAAATGCCCTAAGTTAAACGAGACAACGAACGCTAAACTTCCATAATTCCCTCTTAAGGTCTCGAGAAAGACAGCTCGGCAACTTTAGTTAAACCAAAATAAAAACGATTCTTTTAATGGCCTTATCGCTTTCATATTTGTTTCGTTTGTCGTTTCCTTGTTCGGGAGAGATTATTCCCGCTACTGTGGAAAGCATCGTTTCTGCTTTTAATACTAATTTATTCTCGTATAATACATTTCACATTAAATTGCATCACTTGCATTTTACTCATTGTATGTTTAATATTAGAAACTTAATAAAAAAGTCATGCAGAAAACTAAAAGGCGAAAAAATCTGTTAAATAATTTAAATATTTTATAGTGCTTGCTCAATATTTCTAACTTATTCATCAATTTCATTCTCAACTTCTTCAGTTGAAATAGTGAAGGCAGAAAAGCAATATAGATGGAGATATAATTTATTTACTACAGATGGAGATATAAATTATTTTACATTTATAAAACTAGTAAAAAAATATTTTGAAAACTCCAATTCGGCACTGTCTGCATATTCAGTTGGCGGAATTTCAGTGGTTCCTCCAATAACCTCCAAAATATCTTGTAATGATGTTGGAATGATAATGGTGATGAAATGGTGACCACGTCATTTGTTTGTTACTACACTGTTGTATTTAAAGACTATTAACATATATGAAACCCCATTTTCATTGAAAAATATTTATTTTTAACACAGTTATAAAAAGAAAAATGTTTTTCAAAATGTAAAATGTCGACATTCAAAACTTGGTTGCCATTGAAGAAAAATTTTTAAGGTGGAATATTTTAATTAAAGTTGTATTAAAACTTGATAAAAAAATTTATCGGTATGGTTGTAAAATTAAAAATGCAAAAAAACGTATTTCTGGAGATAACGACAGGACTGAAAGGGGAGTATTTAGAATATTTAATAACATATATTCAAATCGCCTTGTTATCATCTGCAACAAAGTTCACAAATTAAACAAAACATTTAATGACACTTTATGAAAGTTACGAGGCATAAATTGAAAAAGAAAACATTTAACAGCGAAGAAATGGAAATGATGAGATTATTTTAGAAATAATCTAAATGATAGTTTTTGATAGTTGCTGTTTTTAATTTGAATTTGCCACGAGAAAATATTCAGCGAGGTCTTAGTAAACCACCTTTAAGACTAAGATTGAGCTCAAGTGAATTAAACTTTAATTTTTGCACATAATTTAAAACGGCGACTGTGCAAAGTGCTTAAAATTTTGTTTGTGGGCTCAAGAAGAAAACCTAACAACCCATATGTTCTAAAAAATATTTTTTTAGGGACGAAGCCACTTTCACCACAAATGAAGTTATATCGTCACAAAATTATTTATATTGAGCAGCAACACACCCACAGTGGATGAGGAGAACCTACAGTGGACATAGTTGACTTTAGTTGACTTTAGGACATAGTGTTCTTGAAAAATTAACGTTTGATGTAGGATATTAACTGCAGGGGTGATCATTCCTTTCTTTTTTAAAAATAATCTCCATGCAGGACACTTTAAAAAAAATTTTAATACCGATTTATCAAATGCAATAGACAATCTTTCACGCCAAGGAAGGATAAATACGCCTTTACAATTAAAAGGTTCTTCAGTGCATAATATAAAAGTTATGAAGCAATGACTTAACGAAAATTTCCCCAACCATTGAATAGGTCGAATGAGTCCTTTAATTGAATGGCCACCCAGATTTCAAGATCTAACCGTATTAGACTTTTTTTTGGAGATACTTTACACTAAAAGTATATATAAATTACCCAAGTAACAGAGATGAATTACGTGACCGAATTCGGCAAACTTGTGCAAACATCGGACCAAGATAGTTACGAAATGTTTCAATAAATACTCGTAAGCGGTATAATAAATTCATAGAGATTTAGTTGAAGCTATAAAAAATTTAAATGTTTATTTTATTTCCTTGGTTTAACTTTATTGCTCTATTAATTTGTTAAAATTTTCTGATTATATTGATTTTATTGTTAAATTTCGTTTTTCTATTTCCTCCAAAAAAAAACTTAAGACGGCTTTTTGGTATGATAAACCATATATTTATTATATCCATTTTACACTTTTGAGGCATGGGCTAGAAATCTTCCAAATTATTTTTGTCATATAGAGTTCGACAAACGTAAATATAAAACTCTCAGGTGTTCCATAGGATACCGTCCTTAGAAAATTACTATTTACTGAATTATTTTCTACATTTTAGGACTGTTCGCAAACTGTAATTCCCATGTATGTGCAGACGATATACAACTTTACTGCAGTTTTCCACTCAATAAGATTAGATCGACACATAACACTATAGTTTTCTATCCAATATAGTTCTAGCTAACTCTAGTTAATTTAACCTGATAAATTTCTGAAAGTTAATACTGGCAAATCGGTTACAATATTGTTTTGTACAAATAATGTTGATGTTGTTGATAACCAGTTGATTATAAAAATTTGCAAAATAATTACATCCCTATCATAACGCAAAAAGTATTTGTCTTACTATGGATAATAAATTAAAGTTTAAATAACAACAAATTTATCAAGGAGGCCGTTACTCTGTGGTAGTTTATAATTCCGACGCAATTGAGTAAAACAACTACTAAGTTTTATACCACTATATTTAGACAAAGTCGTGACTGCAGTTTCGAAACTTTTTATGGCAGATTCAAAGCGATGATTCAACTCAGAATCATCTTCTTTGTTGAATCATCGTTTTTAAAATGACATAAAAAGTGTTGAAACTGCAGTCACGATTTTGTGTAAATATAGTGGTATAAAGCTTAGTAGTTGTTTTACTCAATTGCGTCTGTTTAAATAACATATTGCAAATAAACTAATTAATACATATGGTATACTAAAAATGATATTTCCACATACATATTTCCCAATTATTCGCATAAAGAAAGCAGAAACTACGAGATTCATCTAATCTATTTATTTTTGGTAACAAATCATGTCAAATAATATCTAACAAGTAAAGAACTGTAGGATGGTTGAATATGCATAACTACCACATTTCTCCGGGACTAATATATTAAAGTTTCCGTTAATATTACAAGTGTTAATACCAATGGAATAGTGTGAGTCTGTGACTCATATACTGACACTATTAAACACATTGTTAGTTGTATTGGTCTGATTGATCATTAGTTAAATTATCTCCTTATAAATAAAGTAATAATAATATATTTGTTTACGATTTGTTTGTTCATATAGCAAGCTGGTTGGCCCTTGAAAGACCCTATGGTGGTTGAAAAAGCCAACATTGTACACGAGGCATTAATGAAGAGAGAAAATATAATACTGCTACCTCTTCGCGTCAAATTGGGTTTAATGAAACTGTTAGTAAGAGCACTGGATACGTCACATGATTGTTTTAAATACATTTGCCAAGCATTTCCAGCATGAATGTGAAACAAATAAAAGAGGGAAATTTTGACGGTCCACAAATTCGAAAACTTATAAGGGATCGAATTTTTTAAGAGATATATAACTGTCGTAGAATCTGGTACATGGTTTAGTTATGTATCTGCAAATCAAAATTTTTTGAGAAATCACAAGATAAATAACTACCAAGAACTAGTACATAAGATGGTTTTAAAAATGGGAGCCAATACAGGCAGTAAATTAAATTTTTTACATAGAATTTATTACTTTTTTGAATTTTGAATTTTTTCAAAAAAAATTTCCTTCTAACTGAGACTATAGTAAGGAATAATCTGAATGGTTTCATCAGGATATCTGAATAAAGGAGGAAAGGTATCAAGAGCGGTTGAATCGTCACATAATGATAGATTACTGTTGGACTCTGCAGAGGGACTGTTTACAGCAAAAATATAAAATAAAATCATACAAAAAAACTATTTTATAACTTTTATTAACATTTCCTGCGTCAATTATTCTTTATTGTTTCGTTATATTTCATATATGAAAAATCCAAAACGAGAGAAATTGCTTATTTTATTTTGTTTTATTACTTTGTACTAATATTTTTCGTGTATGTGTGTTTCACAAAATAGAGCCAATCAATGAAAAGTAATGCATTCTCAGCATCAGGAGTAGTAATGTACACAAAATCAGTTCTTAAATTCCTGGCAACAAATTGATTGTTTCCCAGTGTTACACATTGTGTTGTATGTATATAGAAGTTTGTTCAATAGGTTAAACACTTAATTACTTCAATTATAACTTTAATTGTTTAATAGGATTTGTGATGTGTTGAAAATAAATAAATAAAGTAACATAAAGTGATATTCATGATATAAATGTTAGAAGAGATTCTTACTGTACCTCAGTATCGTATAGAAATATTCTTGAGATCATTTTCGTGTATTATAGCTACGTTTATAAAGAGACTTGGACTTTGACAGTTTGGCTTAGTTTTTAAGCATTTTATAAAAAAAATATTTTAGAAAATTTTTTCTACATTTCTTTCCATGTCTAGTCCTATTTTGTATTCTCTACAACTTCTTTCTCATTTTGCTTAATTAATTAGTTAATACTGCATCCTATTTAGTATATTACATGATGCTATTTGTTCCATATATTGTACCATTCTATATATTATTATTACTTTTCCGCGCTCCACTATACGCGGAGAAGTAATGTAATCGTGTAGAAATTTTTTTTCTAGTGTTTATTTTTCGTTCTTCGGCATAAAAACGACAAAAATTGTTTTTAAACCATTTTGTGTGTGTGTGTGTGTGTGTGTGTGTGTGTGTGTGTGTGTGTGTGTGTGTGTGTGTGTGTGTGTGTGTGTGTGTGTGTCTGTGTGTGTGTGTGTGTCGCTGTCGTCGTTGTCGTCGGCATTAATAAAATTTGTTGTTAGCACGATAACTCAACTAAGGTGTCGGATCGATCGGGTTTTGACTGATTCTGATCGGGGATGTCTCTCAGACGACACCTATTGGTGTTGAGGTGGATGGAACACACTCTACCATTATTCACGGGTCATGAAGAAGCACAATGGTGGACTAGTTGAGACATTTTTTTTGTTAGCACAATCACTCTATTAAATCGTGTCAGATTGATCGGATTTCGACTAATTCTGATGAGGGACGGTCTACCCGACGACATCTATTGATTTTGAGTTAGATAGGAGACATCCCACCCTGTTCATGGGTGATGAGAATGCACGATGGTGGACTATTTGAAAATAGTAATACTGTAGCATAAAACACATATTCTGCATTTATGTGTTGGTTTATTTTTTCTCGGCCATTGAATTTCGAGATAGAGATGTTCTACGTGAGGAAAAGTGCATTTTAAGGTTTTAAAACTGTTATTATATATGTATACCATATATGTACACCAGCTGAAAATGTTCATTCAACAATAACAGTTTAGACGCAGAGTAATTTCCAAAATAATATTCTAATTTTATTATCCTTACCGTTCAATATTCCTTATTAATCCACCCTATTGGAAAATCACTACCTTTAATTATAATCTATTGTACCCAAGCTATTCTACATGCACACAAAGGGTTGGCAACGCCTCCTCTTTGCCAGGCAGGCTTCGTCCGAATTAAAGCTCCGACAACTACGTTACACACATTTCCCAGAGGCAAAATGTACTTTCGCAATATCACAATCAGAACCAGCGTTCGGCGTTGCAGCTAGCTGAGATAATGTATAAGCCTCAATTATATGAGATATTAATTACGCCTTAAGACACGCGATTAAAATGTCCGCCTCAAAGTCCGATTACGTGGATTAGCCCCGAGCAACATCCGTTAATGATGGGACAGGGTAAATCTCGCGTAGGTGTAGTGTAGATGCCGCGTGATTTTCATTATAAATTGTAAACATGGGGATTAATAAGGGAAATTTATGTACAAATATGTGATACAGAGCAAAGTGTAAAGTGTGTAATCGAGGTAGGAGATCAATGACAATAAAATGAAAGTTGGGAATCTGGTGATAGGAATAACATTAACAGAGAAATAGTGCTGGAATTATAATCCACAATGATCAATTATGCAGAAAATAATTATGCTAAAATGTTGCAGAAAACAAAACTATTTAGTAGTCGCAGGCCTTTCAGTTTTATCTTCGAAAACTCTTTTGGTTCAACAACAGAAGTTGTTGCAACTTCTTGCTAGAGGAGTGCATGCACGTTATTTTCAAATCTCTAAAACTTACAACATTAATTTTCTCCCATAGTCATACGGCAGAGTATGTTTTGTATGGGATGGACACAAGTTTGCGATTTTTCTTCTTGCGAAGTTTTCTTGATAGATACTGTAATCGAGGTAGGAGATCAATGACAATAAAACGAAAATTGGGAATTTGGTGACAGGAATAACATTAGCAAAGAAATAGTGCTTGAATTATAATCAATAATTATCAGTTATGCAGAAAAGAACTATGCTAAAATGTTTCAGAGAACAAAAACTTGCCTATTAAAATTATACATTTAATAATTTTATATTTAGTATAAAAAATATTTTAGGTTACAACTATTTCTGTTGCAAAATATCTTTAGTCTAGTACGAATATTTACAGATGCAGCATATATGAGAAATTCTGGAGATAAATCGAAAAAAGGTTGCATCTAATGAGGGCATGTCATTGATCGCTTTATCGCTTATATAATTATAATGGAATGTCATTGCACCCAGAAGCGTTGTTATTTTTCTAAACTATTATGGCTGCTAAGTCGATACGTCTATCGAGTTTATTCTGTTGCCAGGAAGAGGTTAATTTTTTCCTCGGCGTTGGCCTTACAATCGAATAGTATCTGAAAATAATGTTTCCAAATGTTTTTAGAGTTTTCGGAGACGCTTACCTTATGTTCTGCCTCATTTTCATATAAATTTGTATTGGCTGTGTCTCTTTCTGTGATATCTTGTATATTTTGACCATAAATTCCGAATATTATAATGTTTCCACTATTGCCAAAAATATTCGACCGTGGAGACTCTCGGACATAACATCGCGTCGGTTTGGTATGTCGGACTATGGTATTTTTAAAAAGTACAAGTTTCAGGAAAGCGATTAGAAAATTTCTACTGGTGGTTCCTTTCTCGATTCCCGACTTATAACTTACTGAAAAAATTCAACCTCAAATTTTCTCAATGATGACAATGCAGGAGTCTGAAATTTTAACCTTAATCTTAATTAGATTAAGATAATAATTTTATTAAATTAAAATAATTAAAATTAAAATAATTATTTTAATTTTAACCTTGGATATCTATAGTAAGACTTTCTCCGATTTTATCCTCTATCTGATTAATAATGCCATCATACAAGTTCCTTCCTGTCATTTTGAGTTTTCCAGAAATGTATTCAACACAATTTTCAACAATTTTAAGATCTTGCTGTAAAGGAAGAAAAATACTTAAAAAAAATATCATGATACTTAACTGGTTTATTCTTGGAAAATATAGAAGGAAGAGTCAAAATTAAAAACTTAAATGTCACGACGACAAAGAGGTACCTGCGATTAAAAGAAGGTATCATCTCATTCTTCGAAACTACGATAAACCTTTTCCCCGTAATTTTTAATATTAAATTATATCATTTCGATTAATTATAATAATATTTCTCAAAGTAATCGACACATTCACTTGAAGAACCTGGAGACAACTGAGATAACGTGGTCTTCTTCAAAAGGTGCATTAGAAAAAGATGATGCAATAGTGTTGATAGAGCTCTCTTGAAGCCGAGACAGTTGAACTACACTTATAAGAGTCTTGTTCATAAATTTTTAGCCGACTTTAATGCAAAAAAACCGAAAAAATAGGTGTTTTGAGATATAACAGTTTTCTTCCAAAGCGACGATATAGTAGGGTAATCTAGTACTACTTTAGCTCTTTAAAATATCCACTTAGTGCATCAACGTAGCAACAACTTATTTGTGCTTTAACACTGTATGAGTAGGTTGATTTAGAATCTTATAACCCTTATAATTATTTGTGATATTAAGATTACAGGTAATAGATATTTTATAAAATCTTAGTTCTACCGTTAAAGTAGCAGCAAGAGCGCCAATAAAAATATAATAGATTCGTAAATAAGAAATCAGTGTCCCAGTGTATTTAATAGAACACTAGATAAATGTAGTAATAAAGGAATGTGAAGATAGGTTAAATTGAAATGGCCCCGAACGAAATATTTTTATATTGCATGTGAAGTATATGAATTGAAAGGAAACCCTTGTGAACTAAGAATAACTAATTAACAAAGAATAAATATCAATAAATGAAAAGTCATTGCTTTACGATCGCCTTGCCCTGTGAAGGGCAGTTGAAGATTATTTAAAATTAGAAGTCATTGCCTTCAAGAATGACGTTACATGGATTCATACAAAAAGTGATCGCCCTCATATTCTTTGACGTAAAAGAAACATACTATTATCAATATCTAAAGAACCTCACAAACTGCCTAGAATAGTTTTCACAAAAAATAAATTATTCAATAAAATGAAATAATAAATCAATCAACGTTAATAAAACTAACCACTACCCACCCACCTAACAGAATACCCAGTAAGAAGGAACTAACAAAGTTATTTATTAGATTTTCGAATATTGAACTGCCGTATGAATTTAACTGTAATTGTCTTAAATATTTAATGCACAAAACTAACAGTTAGGACTTCGTTATTATACTATTTGTAAAATTATTTTTCTGCAAAAAAATTAATTTAACTTAACACTGACTTAGTTTTCCACAAAACACCAAAACACTATAAATTGCATACTATAAATTGAAACTCGAGTCAAATCGAGTTTCGCCAACAAATTTGGCACCATCTGGAGATGATTTAAACATTTTTAATCGTCTCCAGACGATGTCAACTTTGTTGGAGAAACGCGCGTCGAGTATAGTGTAAAGTGTTTTGGTGTTTTGTTGAAAACTACATAAGTCAGTGTTATCTTCACATCAAAGGTTTCAACCTACTCCAGTATTAATTTAACGTATATGTTAATATTAATTTGTCTACGTAGGCTAAGTAGTCTAATACTTTTTTGAATAATTGAATTTTTATATAGGTACTTCTTATTTTAGATTTACATACTACAGAATAATTATATCCACTTACTTCAACGTGCACAAGTTTCTACGTTGTACCCAGTTTTTGTATTACTGTTTTGTTCGTTTTCCTTACGCTAAATATATTAAGCACCACACTACTTGAAGAGAAGGCAATCATCCTCAAAAAACTTTGTATATATTATGGAAAATAATTATCTGTTGTCAACTTAACTTCATCATCTCCACTTCAGTAAAACAACAACGCTTAATCAACTTTACATATGAGAGTCAAAATGCACAAGATTCGACGTCATACTCATTTTTTTTTGTTATTTTTGTTTCGTCCCTGCCTTACATTTAAATATAATTCTCTTTTCCCTATCTGCTATTACGCCTATGGGCGTATTGATTCATTTCCACCCTATTGCCTTTCGTTTTCTTCTTTCTGTGCTCTCATACCACAAGGAACAGTAATCAATGAAAGAAGGTATAGAGAGTGTCAAAAATAGGAACAAGTTCAAAACCGCTACATAGGACCGCCCGTGAGGTACGCAGTAAATAACCTGAACACTCAATCGCATTGAGACCTTTGCAGAGTGACTATCGAGTATGTATGAATTCCATTTGGCAGCACGTATAGTGCATCCTTTTTCCTCCGAATGCTGCCTCACTCTTTCTTCTATGCATACAAATACGATATCATACTTTTTTCTATTCTCGACTAGCCATGCCTATAAAAATTATGTGTACTGTCGCCAAACCTAGGCGACACCACATCCAAGGGGAACCTGCGGTGACCACTCAGTATATCTTAATTATATCGTGAGACATCTCCGAAGGACTCTTTACATCTCTTCTACTCCTTACATGAATTATTTCCTTTGGCGATTCACCCAGCGTGCTAGACTAAACTATTATTATTATTATATTATTATATAGGTTTGGGCCTCATCAGCCACTGATCGCATGGCTAGTCCCTTGGCGATCCCCTCTTATCCGGATCATTGTCCAAAAATGCTATCCCATAAAAGGAACAACTTAGGCATGTCCCCCGCCTTAAGCCTGGCCTCCTCTAGGATAACAGGGGTCCCTAAGATAAGATACCTCTTCTCCTCCAGTGCGGGGCAGGTGTAAAGAAGATGAATCGAGGTTTCCTCCTCTTCTTTACAATATCTGCAGGCCGGGCTGTCAGTCAGCCTCTGCTTATATACATTCAGGCTACTATGGTGGCCCGTTATGATTCCCACCAGGGTTCTGGCTTTGTGCCTGTTCAATTTAATGAATTCTTGGGTCCATTTCTCAATTTCTGAGTATTGGATGAAGAGTTTGGTTATTCGAAAACCCGTTTCTCCTCTCCATCTTTTATTGTGCTGGTCTCTTGCGCAGCCATTGATACGGTCTCTGATCAGATTCCGACTTATTCTCACTGCAGGTTCTGGTCCACAGAGGTTTTTCCTCGTCCCTAGTCTGGCAAGGTCATCTACAATTAGATTTTCCTTATTGCCATTATGCCCAGGTATCCATAAGAGTTCCACCAGTCCTTTCCCTGCCAAGTGGCTCAATGTTTCATAGTAATTATAGACCAGCTTAGACTTTGTTGTTGCTGAATTCAGGGCTGCCAACGCCGTCCTGCTATCCGAGCAGATACATACCTTCTCCCGGATCCGATTTTGGTCGGCCCCCAGAACACCGTATGTAATTACAACTAGCTCGTCCTGGAGTGCGGTAGTGTATTTGCCCAAGGGGGAGGTTTTACCTATCCCGTCGCGTCGCCTATACACCCCCGCATCCGCTCTGTTCCCACTCTTGGCTCCATCCGTGTACCAGATGTCTCCATTGAGCGGCAATCCAGCTCGACCCTCCATCCAGTCGGTCTTACTGGTGAGGGTGATCTTATATTTCTTGTCAAACAGGAAGTGGACACCTGTACTCTCAGAGGGCATCCAGAGGCGTCTCTCCTCAGCTAGCTCTCTTGAGAATCTATTCAGGTCCCTTACCTTCCTATTCATGTTTCCCACCCTGTGCATTGCCTTTGCGGCTTCCGCTTTCAGAGTGACATCAAGAGGTGGTATCCCCGTCAGTATACCCATCGCCTCGATCGTTGTTGATCTTGGGGGTCCGGTTATACTTCTAAGAATCAATCCTCTTAGCTTCTTAAGCCGGTTGGCTTCCGACTTTAAACAGGCTCTATCCCACCAGACCAGTGCTGCATACGTCAGTCTAGGTTTGAGAATTGCCTCATGCATCCATTTCATGGTTTCCGGTTTCAAGCCCCAGCTATTACCAATGGCTCTTCTCAGTTGCCAAAGTGTTGCTGTTATCTTGGAACATATGTGACTTAGATGCTTTCCCCATGACAGTTTCCCGTCCAGGATTACTCCTAAGTATTTCACTTCGCTATTATAGCTTAGTTCCTGGCCACCAAGTTTCAGCGGACATGTTTTGTTCCACTTATATTTCTTGGTGAACACCATCACCTCAGTCTTAGAGCGATTGACCGAGAGTCTCCTCTCCCTGCACCAATTCCCAACCTTGTTTAAAGCTCCCTGCATTATATCGAGAATAGGCTCCAGGAAAGGGCCCTTCGTTATTATTACTAAGTCATCGGCATAGCCAATTACTTGGTATTCCTTTAACCTTTCAAGCAGCTCATCAACTACTAGGCACCACAGAAGAAGGAACAATACCCCTCCCTGTGGATAGCCCGAGTCGACCCGGCCCTCGATGGTAGTCTTGCCTTGTCTGTTTCCCAACATATGGTCTATCCATTCAGCGATTATTCTGGGGGTGTAGTCTAGTGCCTAGTGCTCCGCTAATCACCTTCCTGGATGTAAAGTTGAAGGCTCCTTCAATATCAAGGAAGGTGCCGACAACGTATCCTCCACTAACATAAGCCAACCACCAAATTACCCATTGTTTCATACACTATCATGAATTGTCAAAATTTAGAACCAGTGTTAAAAAATGTATCAATATCTACCGCTACATAATAATTGTTTCAGTTGTTACGTTGTTGTCACGATAATATATTAAATACAAGACTATGAGAAAAGAAGTCAATCATCCTCAAAAAACTTTGTGTATATAGAGAATGATTTAACCTTATTTTCATCTTGTAATAAAATAACAACTTTCAATCACCCTCATTAATTTTTAATGGAAAATTTTCCTCATCTTCCATTAAAAATGAATATACAAATTAGTAATTACTCTATACCCAAAACATTAACACGCATTATGAAAAAATTAAATATGATCCTTGTGTATGCCACTGAAATAAACTCCTAGTGGCGCTTATTTCATCCTCTCGAATATTCATACAACATCGTTCATTTCTTTATTTTCTTCTTCCATGAAGTGTAAGCGTACATTTCCCACACATGTTATTTTTAAATAAAACACTTCGGCCGTCCCTCTAAATTATGTAAATATGGGTAAAAACATGTACGCAACGAACAAGTTTAGAACAACAATGGCAACGTAATTAAAATTTAAATGCAATTACAAATTTTAATTTGTGATGGGTCGAGTATTACGTTTTCAATTATGATAATGATTATTAAGTGTGGCTGTGGAACAATGGAAAATATCAACTGATTGCAATGACCACCAGTAAATTGTTGATTAAAGCAGGTAATTGTTCCACTTCACGGGGATGAATGTTATACGTTTCGAGGATTTATTTTCTATAACTTACCGACAATGTATTCTGACCTATTTTATCTAATTCAGTATTCGATATTGATATCACCATCCAATTTAGTTTCCACATGTAATTGTGTTTTAAAATTTCTCTTCAATAAATTTTGCAACAATCTTCTCTGAATTCACTTCGGTTTTACGGTTTCATCTTTTTATAAGTGAATAGCCTCATTCCTAAGAAATTATTTTATTTTCTGATAGTGCATATTTAATCTAATTTTCAAATCAAATTATAATTCTATACTAATCTTTCTAATAAATACCGTAATCAAGCTGAGCTAGAGTTGAGCAAGTTGAGCCGGCGTTAGTTGAACTGGAGGTTGTTCAGGTTGAATTCTAATGTCTTGAATATCTAAAAGTAGTTTTAGTAAGTATCCCTAAAATATTTCCAATTTGTTCTACAGACACAGTTACATGCTAACCCACAATTTATTTTTCTTTTTGTTTATCAATAAATGCCTTGCTAGTATTCTATAAATTATATTTTAGTTGGGTTACATGTTTTCGTTATCCAGATAGAGTTAGATTCTCTCTGGACAAGAAGACAAGGAACTAGTTCTTTTACGCCAAAAATATTGTATGTCTCCAGAAGCGCATTCTTCCAAGTAAATTGGCATCATTTGGAAATTAAAACTCACTTTTAAACTGCCTGTGGTCCTATCTATGCCTACGTTTATTTCAGATTCAGTAAACCATTAGGCAAACTTCTTCTTAGTTAATAAACAGTGAAAAGATAATGTATTCCGGTTTACTGCTCCACTGCTTCTAATACCTAATCTCTAATTATTAAAAACTAAGAAATAACTATTTTATTTCTTAGTTAATAGACTATAAGAAGGTAACAACCTTCAGTTTTATTCAGAGAATGTATTCGATTGTTTTCGACGTTGGATAATGGAAAGTTTTTCTAATCTTCTATGCTTTAAGCGAGCCAAGTGTTCCATTAACCGATGTTTATTTCTCTTTTCGCCTGCCCAATATACTTTAGACTACGGTATTTTGTTAATCCCAGACATTTAGCTGTTTTCAGCTTTATCTTTGGAACCTCTTAGTTGTTGTTGTAAATAGTGGCTAGAGGAATGCATGCATGTTATTCCCAAATCTCTGAAACTTAGTGCATTAATGTTATCTCATAAGTCATCCGGCAGAGTATGTTTTGTATAGAATGAACACAAGTTTGCGATTTTTAAAGTTTTCTTGAAATATCGAGGTGTTACGAAGAGTTGCCTTAAAGTTTCGACTAGGTTTAATAGATATATACTATGGAATCCATTTTTTATAATATTATTAAGTATATACCTATACAATAATATATTAACTTATTTAATGAAAAACAAATTATTTCATATTATGCCATGCATTCATTGCCACCCATACCATTAATTCGGTAGAATGTAAGGGATTTTGGTTCTTCTTTCAAGGGTTTTCTATAGATCAGTAACAGCAATAGTCGGAGAATAGGAACATTTTCAAAGTTTTCGAATTTCGAAAACTGGATCAAATTGGATAATCTTCAATCTCAAAAGCCTCTACCAGATGCATCTTATAAGGATGAAAGTTCAAATCCTTTGCCAGGATATCGTGGATAGTGGATCTCGAAAGATTTAAGGCGGCTGCATGTTTTCATATAGAACGGCGAGGTATACGCTCGACGTTTTCCACACTTTTTGCTCTTCTGGGTCGACCCTTTAGTTTTTTATTAGTGATAATGCCTTCTCCTACAAATATAGCGACACACGATTTGATTACGTTTGCTGAATGAACTTTATTAATATCATGGAGGAGGTAGTGCATTCGATACAGGCGATGAACTTTAATGAAAGAACGATGGTTCTCGTAAAAGCTTCTGCCGCACATGGCACGTTGCTCACCGGTGAAACAATCCATTGCAACTGCATTTCCAAGGCGTTGGTGTCTAACAAACACATGCGCACGCGTATTTACCATTACCACTTTCCAAGATGTTCAACATGCAAATGAGGAAAACATTTCAAGAGTTGTATTATTTAAATGTGTAGAAAAAATGTTCTTTTAAATCGCCCAATCAAAAAGTGATCAAGTGGTGAGTAAATAATGCTACCGCCTTTCACACCTACATATAGTGAGATCAAAGCTTCGACCGGGTGGCCCTACTACTCCATGTTCTCTTACAAGAAGGAAGGACTGCATACAATTACAATTTATTTTGTAAATACCCTATACTTGAAGTATCGTAAAATAACATTGTAAGTCAAATGGGTAATAAAATATTTTAAACTGAAATAGAATGGACTTTCGCACCACGAATCTCGGGTTCCATTCTAAAGGGCGGCAAGAATTGATCGAGGCTTTTTCACACCATTTCTTGACTTTCGGTTCGAATCCGAATTGACCTGGATGTTCAGTATATGCAGACTATCTGAGGGTATATTATCCTATAATTACCTCGCAGAAGGTTTCCAAGTTCCCTGGAATAATCTGGGGTAATTATGCCAATCGCTTGGAGCTAGTCTCGATTACCCGCTTGGAATAATTCGAGCGTGGGTTTGATTGCCACACAAGTCAGCTGGGTGTATCTATGTGTATCTGTATGAATGTCGGTGGAGGCTAAATGGAAGCTTTGAGCTAAATCTCGCTCCCTTAAAACTACTTCCTGAAGCGACTGAAAAAAAAAACGATTTTTGCTAGCTCTCTCAAATTCTAAAAAGAGGTTCGAAGGAAGGGAATGGTTACATTTGAGAGTGGAACAGATATTAGAATCACTCAAGTTTAATACCATTTCAGGCAGATAGCGAATAAAATGGAGCTTTCTATTAAAGAGAATATCGATATCATTACAACATTTAAAAATATAGCTTCGAAAAATTAAAAAGCAGCTTTTAAAGTGGTATTTCAGATACATATTTTGATGCATTCGACTGATTTTGTTAGTACAGAATTATTACTATCAATTTTATCGAATTTATGTATTACCTTTCGGACTCTCTGTAAAGAAGTTTGTGGTACTGAATAATAACTTTCCGATGACAGTTTATTGAAACATATAACATGCATATTATAGTATCTTATTTCACAACAGGTGTGCTCATTTACTCATTGATTGCGTTATTAACGATCCCTTAACAGAAAATTAGCCATTTCTGTAGGCATACAAATCAATTATGTAATGGTAAGTCCTGGACGACATCGCTCCACATCAAGGGAAGCTGATAATAAGGGGAAAGGGCAGGTCGACGCTCTGTGCGAATTTCCAACTGCCCTAGGCGAGAGCAGGGCGCTCCCACTCTAATTAATAGCTATTAATCATTCCCGCTGTAGGCCCTAGGCCTATTTTTTACATAGATAAGGTTCCGTTCGGTTACTCTGAATCAGTTAACGGAAGCATTCAATATTGTTATTACCCTATTATGCAAAGTCGAAGGCGGAAAAAAATTGATGGACGGATCTATGGGCGAACCGGTGTAATGTCATTAAATTTACATATTTCTAAGGCACGCTTTTTATGGTAATGCGCCGGATTGGAAGCTTTGTAAGGCGGCTCGGTGATTTTTTCTTTCAGTTTTCTCACTGAATCGGTGTCGATGTTGTTCCCTAATTGCCACACGAGTCAGTTCCCAAAGGTCGAAAGAATATCTTGAAATTATATCAAACAAGTATCGAGGCTGAGTAATATAAGTTAACAATTTTTTTTAATATTCAAAAATTATGCGTATAGACAGTATGTTCGTTCTTTAGCGTCACAAATCCTTATAAAGAGAAGTCGTCGTAAGATCGACAAAAAACATATTATTAGTAGAATCCTGCTTTTCGTATAAGAACATTATATATTGATGTTACTTTATTCATAGGGGTGAGTAACTGAATCTTCGGAAAGCAAACAGGGAATCCTTAAAATATATACTTGTACTATCATTATTTATTTAACTACATACATAATCGACTACACAATCGGTTCCCATTGATGATCTTGCTAATGGGAAAAACTCATACACTACTCCAACCTGAAACTTTTGCCAATTCCCCACTGGAATATTGGGGAAGGGTCCATTTACCAACATATAATAGACATCTATACATATCCTATTTACAGACACTAGTCTGACATATCTTCTAATTTATGTGGTATTTTTTTATCATAGGAATGTGAATGGGGGAAAGGAGATGTTTTTTCCTTTCGCCATTAAGGATAGACAAAGTATGGATGGAAACAGATGGGAACGAAGTTATAAAAAATACAAATTAATTTACAAGTATAATGGGTATGATTTTAAGTTAATATGCAAAGTTGTTTGAAGAAAGTTGCAAATAGATGATAGACAGTGATTTGTACAGTTGCTTGGTTCATCAGCTTGCGAGAGAGGTCACCTTCGCAGTTTTGTAATAATTCAACTAAAATAAAATAAGTAATTCTAAGTAATTAAATAATAACAAGCATTTGTGTGTATGTTATAATTTATACAATTTTGTAAAACAGTTACTCTTCTAAACAGCTTTATCAGCTGGATTAGCTCGGTAATACATCTGCAACATTAGATATGTTTCTACAGTTTTTTTCAGCGAGTAATGTTCACCGTGCTAAAGAAATATCTTATATGAAGAGGATAACCATTTGGCATCCAGAGATGTAATAATAGTATAATTAAAATAATCTTTGCAATTATAAAACGGATCTGTAGACACAGTAATACTCTAAATTTGTTTTAATCTGGCAAAATGTGAATAATTTTTTTGAACACTGTCAAACATTACTATAACACAATGATCTTTTACGTCCCTTAAACCATGTATCAGTATCTAAAGTATCCACTATTTTCTTTGAAAAATATTCTGAATAGTTTGTAAATCTATTTAAACTTGAGGGTCTTGAAATATTCCTTGCTTTTCCTTGATATCAGCTGTCTCTTTAAGATCTATTCTTTAGACCTCAAATTATAATACTACAGACTTTATTTTGTGGAAATGGTCAACATAATAAAATGTTGCCTGTAACCATGTTCTTCGTTGAGTAAGAATAGCTTGTGGTAGTTCAGCAAGACACTATCTGTGAAATTCTCGAATACGTTTAGGAGATTTGAGAAACACCACTTTTGCAGAAGTTACCACATTCTTGTTTAAGACAACGACCTACAGATTGCATGATTTCTAATAAATTTATCACCGCCCGCGTCCTCGTAATTACTTCGTCAGTACAGTTCTGTAATCGTTTGCTAGCTAGAAAAAATGAACGTAGTTCTAGTGATTATTTAAACTGCCCACCGTGAGTATTGCATCAATGGTGTTACACTTGGATAACACTAGTGCAGCCAAGATGCCGTCGCGTAGATTTAAGGTATTTGAATCAATGTAGGTACTAGTAATTCAGTCAAATTCGTTTGGCTCTGTCATCGTTCTGTACCACCTATATATTATATAAACATAGTAATATATTGTATATGAATGATTATAACTTATGCGTACTTGCTTATATTCGATACTGTCAACTATGATGTATCCAAGTGAGGAGTTCCAGTTATTAGTCACGTTTTCCAACCAATAAACTCTAAAAACTAACCTACCTCACAAAATGAAGCTGTAAGAGATTTTATTAACTTTTATAGAAATACATCATTATATTATATGAAACAATTTTAATGATTCGGTTTTAAATACGCCGCTTACAATTATTCATTAGTTTTGCGTATTAGGTACATCCCTTAAAGTAAATGGTAAAACAACACAATGATAACACACGACATTGTGTTATATGCAGTTTCACGTTATATCAAAATCACTAATTATATATCAATATATAAGTAATGATTAGAATTATGCATATTTTAAATTCGTTCATTCGGTCTCTTGAATAATTGTTCCCTATCAACAATATTTAAAACCAGTGTTTATTGACTTTTTTCTAAAAAATGTAACATGCTGCAAAATGAAATTTTATTCTGTATGAATTGGAAGCGTGAAATGAAAATTTTAAGAAAGTGTAACAATCCAAATAGTAGAGCAATAAAAAACTAGATACTCTAATTTTCTGACAAGGAAAAACCGTTCAGACGTCTCAACTTACGGGCGTCGCGTCGACGTGAGTTCTTCCTAAAGCCAAACACAATGAAAAATTCATATTTGACTCGCACTAACTAGGGTCGTCATTTGCATTTTTATTATGTTGGCTTCTGCCAACCTTCTCGTTTGTTTTCGACTTGTCTTTTGTCTGTTTGCTGAACAATCGACAGATGCACAATGCCTACTCTTAACCTTCACTCATTAGGGACGGCATACAAAAACAGATAAAACTAAGAAACTGAAATGCGTCTAATTGCGTGCGCCTTATTTATTTTATTTTCAAAACAAATTTGCTGAGATTATGTACTTTTACAATACTTTTAAATAATGGCTTACATGATACATTTAATAATTTAAAATTAAATTAGGAGGGAAAGGTTCAAGAAAACTTGAACGTATATATGCAATACGTAGATATACATCGTACTTATAACGTTTTGTAATATATTCACAATTTTAAAATTAAATGAGTTATTTTTGAAGAACTCGTTAACTTTTGTAAAAAATTACTAATTTAAAAATTTATTTTCTTTCAGATTTTATGCTGGAGTTGTAACGTCATTACAGTATTTTATAAATTACAACCCTCTTCTTTTTCAATAGAAATTAATTTTTTAGAGTTTATTGAGTACCACGTTACCCTATATTAGAGATTTCGTATTTATTATTCAAAAAATAAAGGTTGATAAACCTAAAATTATAAGTACTTTAAAAAATAAAAGTGGTTTGTAACTACAATGATCGTTCATGTTAGGGATCTGTAGGTAATAGTAGATAATTAATCACATCAAGCATTCCATAATCGGAAAATTATTAAGAAAAGAGAAGTTCCAGCGTCATAAAAATCATTTAGTTGAATGAAGATAATGCAGATTGTCGCCTGTAATTCAAAAATATGATACGTTGTGATGAAAACTTTTTTCCCTATTCTAAGCCTGTTGTTCTTTTTCCGACAAGGCGACTTTTTCCTTAAATAGCATAACACAGCTTTATAACTACAGATATTAATTTCTAGAGAATCTTCACTGGAATCAAGAATCACATAGCCAATGTAAATGTATGGACTGAACTCATCTTAGGACCTTACTTCTTTGAAGAAAGTTTGACTATTGTTAAATAGTCAGAATTTCTGTTTCGAATTTTAGATTACTAGTTCTTCATCTATATAATGATGAGGATGAAGTTCTAATGAAGGATGAAGGATCTAATGGACAATTTGATTTCAATAATACGAAGTTCCTCATAATTTCCTTGGCAAATAGATATGCAACGAGGTTTAACTGAATGGCTGAGATCCCTGATTTGACCACCTTTCACCTCTTGTTCTTAATGTTGCGGGTATATCTTAATCTGGAAACTAATTTGAAGGATCAAAAACAATGAATTAAAATGAAAACTGTCAGCCCATATATATATATATATATATATATATATATATATATATATATATATATATATATATATATATATATATATATATACGTACCAGCGAATGTCAGATTACTCTTAATGACTTGAGATATGAATTTTTTATATTTTTTTCAAAAAATATTCTCTATCTTATAAACGGTAAATATGGTAAGTCGTTGTACTTGTGAAATTTTAAGAAAATTTATATTTGCTAATAAAAGAGAAAGTTGCGTTTCTAGGACGATTATAGTGACGCAATAGATTAAACAAACTCCTAAGAAAGACAGTTTTTGCGTTATTTAATCTCATTAAAAAACAATATTGATATGTTCCACAATTTTTTTATTTTGTTACAAAATTATGAATATTGCTGTGTAAATATTTAAATCTTGAATCAAATATTTTAACTCACTTTAAAACCCTAAACAAATGCTCTATGAATTTGTAGGACACAGTTTTACATACAAATTTTACAAGAATATACATTTAAAATAAGGTAACTGATATACAGGCAATACATCATCAGACACCTCATTACATATAGAAATGAAAATTAATTATCTATAAATGAAACAAACTAAATAATTATGCCAAAACGAAATTGCACTCTTTCTGCTAATTTCTTAAATAGCCAAGATCTGAGTAATCTCTCTATTTATCGTAATATATCTGAAACAGCTGAGACCGAACTGTTTCAGTATTACCACAGGCGGGGGTGAGGATAAATAAAGGTATGGCATGGAAACGAAGCCAATGTTAGCACATGTAATATAAGGCAGTGGAGCAATATTTTGGGATTTATTTTAGGCATAATCATTTTTGTGCGCCCGTTTTATCTTCTAATAAATATTGGCTCATAGCAAAACTCTCCAGAGATACAAATTTAGCAAAATTTACACAAATACAAATAAATCACATACATAATCAAGGTCAAGTAGATGTGGTTCTCTAGCCACGAACAAGGCATCGTCCGAGAAAAGACACCAGCTGTTCATCAACAGTACCTTTAGCGGAAGAGTTATATCATTATTATATTATATAGGTTTGGGCCTCATCAGCCATTGATCGCATAGGTAGTCCCTTGGCGATCCCCTCTTATCCGGGTCACTGTCCAAAAATGCTATCCCATAAAAGGGGCAATTTAGGCACGTCGCCCGCCTTAATCTTCGCCTCCTCTAGGATAACAGGTGTCCCTAAGATAAGATACCTCTTCTCCTTCAGTGCGGGGCAGGTGTAAAGAAGATGAATCGAGGTTTCCTCGTCTTCTTTACAGTATCTGCAGGCCAGGCTATCAGTCAGCCTCATCTTATACTTATATGCAATCAGGCTACTATGGTGGCCCGTCATGATTCCCACCAGGGCCAGGGTTCTGGCTTTGTGCCTGTTCAATTTAATGAATTCTTGGGCCCATTTCTGAATCTCTGAGTATTTGATAAAGAGTTTGGTTATTCGACAACCCGTTACTCCTCTCCATCTGTTATTGTGCTGGTCTCTTGCCCAGCCATTGATGCGGTCTCTGATCAGATTCCGACTTATTCTCACTGAAGGTTCTGGTCCATAGAGGTATTCCTGGTCCCTAGTCTGGAGGAAGAGTTATAAGATTGTTTGCAATTTTTTTACTAAAATGTCAGTAATTTACCTAACAGGAGCTAATTTGTCAGTTTGCTGTATTTCTTTTCTTGTTGAAAAGTCATCAAAGCGAATAAATTTCATAATTTCAATGAATCTATTTCGACTCATTGAAGCGGCATAGATTGGCCTGCTGAATGCAATATTTGTATTCCATAAAGTTATTGGACACTCTCGAGATTCTCTAAAATGTCCAGCTATAATGGGTATCCTAATAAATGCTTCAATTTCAATATTATCAACATTTTTCCATGACCGTTGCGTGTTGTCTTTATTTTTTTGATTCCAATCATTAGTATATGCTGCACCTTTTTGGTTTGTATATCAATCATAATGAATAATCTCAATCATTTGCTTTTTAATGAACAAATCAAAATAATCAAGAACGGAAGCTACAAATTTACTCTTTTGTGTTAATCCCTGAGCAATACGTAGAAGGTTATGTGTGCGTTGTTTACCTTTATATCTATAGACATATGTACTTCCACGAACGCCCAGAAAAATTAAAATAATTGGCAAATTATACGTTCCCTGCAGTACTATAGTCACTTGAATCACCATTACTTCCAGGCATATAGTCATCATCAAATGTATTACCTACATTTTGCTCAACATTGTCTTCTTGTTTCGATTCGTCACATTCCCCAGTATCAGCCAACAATTCATCGTCCTCGTCATCTCTTATTAGTTCATACCACAATTCCTTATCTTACAGACCTCTTTTAAACATTATTTACGATCACAATACACAGTTGAAAATGATCACCTCTCAGATTATGTAAGACAACGGATTAGAAATTAAATATCTAGCTACATAGCGCTTGGGCACCTAAATTAATAACTTTATTGTACTAAACACCGTAATCGGGTTAGACATGACCCAAGTAACTTTTTTGAAGCAATTTTGTTATAGAATTATAAAAATATCATAATATATTATAAAATAGTTATATGATATCACTACTAAAGCAATCCTGGATGAACCATGTAGGTACAGACAATATTTTAATAAAAAATATTTCAAAAACAACATATATTGGGTCAAATCTGACTTGATCTTGGTATTACGAGTGTTCAAAATGATACATAGATATATGATATTCCTACCTAACTACCTAAAAGCAAATAAATTCGATAACACATGTTTGCTGAGAAGATGGTATATTTATAACGTTTTTGAAACTATGTATTCCATATGATCTTATATAAATCGTTATGATAAAACTAGATATCTTCTGCATGAGGTTATAATTACCATTCCTGTTACTGAAAAAAAAACTTGCCCGGGCCGATATGTCGTGCACCATATCGATCGTTATCTCAAACAAAGTAACTTCCAACATGGCACTTTATCACATAACGACGTAATACAGAAAGTCTTCTAATTAAGATTTTATATTCACTTTATGCTCTCAACTAGTGCATAATAGGGTTAGTGCGTTTCTCTTTATTCTATTAGAGCGACAGTCTTCTTAGTCTTCCAGGCTAAGTACCCAAGTAATACTAATACATCATGCTTTTATGCATAACTTTGATATGTTGTAAAGTCTTCCAGCTAACTACATTATCTAATGTCGGAATTAATAGCGAATATTAAGTTTAAGCTGCGTAAATTATTCACTTAATTTTAACCTCATAAAACGTATTCAGAGTGCCTCGTCGCCCGTCTTGTTTAAACAAAAAGCGATTGGATCAGGGGGACGGTTTATTTAACGGAGGTATAAATGAAATTTTGGCCTTGAATTGCATTATGAAGGTTCTAATTACAATTTTCAAATATGTATCCGTGTTCTATGAGGAGCTGAAATGTTTGTAACGAGGGGAAATTTAAGAACGTTTACTAGTTGTAAAGGCTTCAATATTTTTCTTAAACAGAAGCTTATCGTCAATGCTTCGAAAGGAACAACTTTTTATGCAGTAACTCTAGTGTAGTAATAGAAATAAACATTGAAATAGTAGGACTATTTCAATATTTATTTCTATTAGTAGACTAGAATTATTTCTAATACTACACTGCTGCCTTAGCGCAACGATTTCAGCGATTTGATGTATTTCAAATATACCTCTAGCAATAAAGTACGAGTATGAGGTGGAGCTTTACCTATAATAAATTCTATCATTCGAATATGGAGGATTTCAATAAAAATTCCTGAAACAGGTCGATTTTTAGTTTTGGTTCCGCACACTGGGAGTACTTATTTATTATTTATTTATTTATTTATCGATACAGTTACCCAGATAGACTGATATAATTAAAAGGCAGCAAATTACTAGAGAACTAAAACCTTCACAAGAGTAATACAAGGTAGACATAATAAATATATATACAGAGCTTGTCAAGAATAGGAAAAAGTGTGAGATTCTCTATGTGCGTAGAAGAAGGAATGAGGCAGCACTTGGAGGGAAAATGATGTACATTACGCACGGCCAGATTGAACTACATTCACAATATATTCATCGATATTCACTCTGTAAAGGTCTCAGTGCAACCGAGTAAAGATGAGACTATTTACTGCGCACCTCGCGGTCGGCCTGATATCGTAGTTTTGAGAGTTGTTCATATTCTTGACAATCATAGTATTTTCATGAAGTAACGAATAAATTCGTTAACAAATGAAGGAATAATTTTTAGGAAAAACTCTTAGATCCGTAGAATTTTATTTTTAGTCGCACATTTTTGTAAATATAATTAATACATACGAGGTGATTTATGTAGGAAGTATGACGTCATTGAAATTTTGTTTAATAGCAACCCTCCTTTTTATTACTGAATATGAAAGAACTAATTTTTTTACATACATTATGGTGATAACTATATTAGCATGAGTATAAGTGAGGTAAGAAAAATAGAAAACGATTTTGCAATTTCAAACAACAGTCAGCTATCTGCTGTCAATAAAATCTAGATAGCTGTGATGATAGCGAACCTCCGAAGGAAATGCACTATGAGCGGGAGGAAATTAATTAGTATAGGATTATCTAACTTGGAATTACCAGATAAATGAAGTAAGTGATTTCCATTCCAGTTAACGTATCATTCTCTAGACAAATGCAGGGAATTAAAAGCGAGAGGTTATGATGTTAATAGGCTTTCAATTAAATACACCGATAAAACTAAACTGAATTTATGCTAGCAGCACGTACCTACATCGATTCAAATATTTTAATTCTATGATCAAACATGAATATTGAGGAGGAGGGCTCCATTTTGTTAAAATAAACTGTTCTGTTACAATGCCAGTTTCCGAAAATCTTTGACCTAATCTATTTATCGTTGATTTTGAAATAGGTGGCCTATCAGGAAGATTTTGATTAAACAACTCATAAGTTTTCTTGGGAGATGTTAATCTGTCCAAAATTTAACCATTATTAATGTTTTAATTATATCCCGTTCAATTAAACGAGTTGTTTTTATCACATATTATTGCTTTTTATATATAACATTTAGAAACGGTGCCCCATAGTTGTTACTGTTACTACATATTAGTCTCTTATTGGTGACAAAATTATAAAAATTCTAAATGTGTTAGTCAATATCATAGTTTTTCGAAAAATAATTTAATAATAAAATTATAAATAATATTATGAGAAATTTTAACGTTATGCTATATAAAGTAAGCTTATTTTCCATAGAATTATGTACAAATGAGATACTAGCATTGAAAATATTTATCACTATATTTTATTTAATAGCAACCCTCCTTTTTATTATTGAATATGAAAGAACTAATTTTTTTACATACATTATGGTGATAACTAGCATGAGTATAAGTGAGGTAAGTTATTTCCATTCGAGTTAACGTATCATTCTCTAGACAAATGCAGGGAATTAAAAGCGAGAGGTTATGATGTTAATAGGCTTTCAATTAAATACACCGACAAAACTAAACTGAATTTGTACTAGCAGCACGTACCTACATCCATTCAAATATTTTAATTCTATGCGACGGCATACTCGTACTAACTGCCACGAAATTACTCGAGTACAGTACAAGTCATGCGTCACTCACCGTGAACAACATCAATGAGTTCGATGAAAAACATAGTGTCCAAAGTAAATCCTATTAGTTTTGTCGTAGATTAAAGAATGTATCGAATATTCCTCGTAAGTACCTTACCATAATTTTACATGCAATGAAAATAATGTCCGAAAACTTTCATAACATTTGTCTCCTATTGTATTTAAATTTTTCAGCTTCAATTTTTTAAAACATATTTTTTAACATTCCTGTGATCGGGAAAATATTTTTCGCATCGTCCGCATTAATAGTGCGAAAACTGCCGCTTAAACGCCGCCAATTTAACACCCATTTAATTCTCTTGTTCAACTACCTTCACGCTATAATCAAATTAGTTTTTCATCTGTTCCAAACTGCTTAAGAACAGACTCCGCCGTATCAAGGGTGGCCTTAAAAGGCCGTGACAACCCCCGGCCTGGTTGTTGGCCCTCCATTCATCAAGGGACACCTTCTGCACGTGACGTTATCCGTGTCGCATTTAGTTTAATGGTGTGGCGCTGCGCCATTACCACAACACGTGTATGTTGTTTTCAAATGTAAGAATATACTCGTCATATTGCGGTGTTGGCCCTATGTGGAAGGGCAAACTAATGACGGCCATGCCGTAAGTACAAAGTAAACATGTGTGAAAACTTGAACCAGGAACTTGATATGGACTGAGGAGTGTGATTGTGAAAATCAAAAAGGCTGAAAAGGTTTTTGGGGATCGTTTCGTTGGAAAGAATTTACCGGCATTTACTCTACTACACTGAGAGAACAGTTTTCTCCGTAAAAAAAAAAACGTTAATTTGTTCTACATACGTATACGCATTACTTGTAATTAACGTAATACATTTTACCATAAACTTATCGCAATATTAAATAGTAACATATTCTTTATTAGTCATTTCAAGTTTTACAAAGTATAAAAAATTTTCAAAATATGCATTTTAAGAAAGTGCTAAAAGTAATACAAGTGCTTAAAGTAGCATAGAGCATCTAAGGTGAAACTACAGGGTTTGAATTGCGCGCCATTTGTATTCTTTCAAAAATAGAACGTCAATATTTAACGACTGTCATCTACAAACCATACGACGTCAACATGCCGCGAGTAACAACCCAACAACGAATAGTTTGTGTACAACTGTTTTGTGAAAGTGAGAGATCATTATAGTTGCATTAAGAAATAATCGCACAAAATGAGGCACCTACAAAGTTACAGAAGTAAGTCTAGTGGTTTTAAGTTACATGATATTGCAGGTCAATTGATGATAGCATTCTGCTAGACACAACATGATTAGAAAATTTGGTATGCAACAGAATTATGATTTTACGTGCTGTATGGCACGTTGTACCATCTTGCTAAAATCACATGTTGTTCAAATCCAAATCAGCAATTTGGTGAACTAAGAAATAGTTTAACATGTTACTATAGCATTCCCCATTTACTGTGATAGCATTACCACCTTCATTTTTAAAGAACTATGATTCAATTACACCACCACTTCAAAACGCGGACCAAACCGTTAATCTATGTGGATGCCTTTCTTTTTCGTGAATAATATCTGGATTTTCAGCACCCCAAATTCGACAATTTTGTTTGCTGACGTATGAGTAAAATTTTGTTGAAAAAATTAGCACCATATTTTTTACATTCTAACACCCAATTAATAAATGTATGATGTTGTAAAGGGTCTGTCTATTGTTGTGTCAACTCGATATTGTGTGCTAACTTATGCAGGTCATACTTTAAAATCCGATGCGTGACGGCTCTTGATAAATTCAATTGTTGTCTACGACGTCAGAATTGATGTATTTAGATACTCCCGTACACTTTTTTCCACTACAGAAATATTTTCAGCTTACCGACCACGACGAGAATGTACTGGTGTTGCTTTATCAATAACATATAGTTTTTTTAAGAGATAGTTTTAGTAAATTTTAGATATATCTATAATACTGTAGTGTAGTGTATTAGGAATTTTTAAGAAAGCATTCATTTGTTTGTCGCATTCAATAACTTAATTTATTGTTCAATACAGTGTTGTTGAAATTGAAACTTAAACAGTTAAATGTTGTAGATTGTACAACCCGTACTATTTTGTCAATTTCATTAGGTGCCGTAGTTGCTCCTTACATTTACAGCGGAAAGTGTTACACCACATATTAAGCAATTTTATTATCTGGACGTCTACAGACTATTTGTGTTTGGAGAGGCTGTAAAGGGGTTTTACGTGGCCAGTCCCCGTACTAAAAAACCCTCGAGTAGTTCATGGCAGTTGGAAGTTACGGTCCTCTAGGACGCCCTCATAGCTCCTGCGACCATAAATTAACAATACTTCACGGAAAATGTACCAGAAAATTTAAAATATATTACTGAAATATTTCGGAAGGGTGTTTGGTTAAGTTTTTGTATATATCACCGGATTCGGTGCAAATTCGAAACGAAAAAAAATATTCTAGCTCTTAATAACAAATTATTAAATTTAACTATCATACCATTTTTCTAATAATAAGATTTCTTAAAATAAATTATTGGAGAATATATTCGGACAAATTCACGAAAATATTGATATTTTAAGATGTAAAGGTATAAAATCTTTTACGAAATTATTAGTATATATTGCGAATCCAAACCATTAGTTTAGGGATATATTTAAACGTGATTAAAGAAACTGTTTTGCGAATACTCATTTACTTGATATAACCAAATAAAACTTAAACTGTCAGAGAATCATAATAATCCGAAATCAAAATGAAATTTATAAAATTAGAACAGTAATTCGCTATGGTAGTACAATACAGTAGAAATAGATAAAATAATTTTCTTCAACAAGCAATAATATTATATATAAATTGGTGGTGATAAATTTTAGCACAATGTGCATAATATTATTAAACTTAGAAACACGTCAACCATATTTTTCGAAGTGACATTGACTGATTTTATTTTCTTCAAATTTTGATTTTGGGTTATAACATCATCATTGTATTTTTAAATTGTAAACCTCTTTCTTCAACAAAAATTAATTTTTCAAAGTTTTCCAAACATGAAGGTATCCCATATTAATGGTTTCCTATTTACTATTTATAAAATAAAGGGTATTTTCTAAAGAAAATATAAATAAACCAAAACGATTTTTAATATACATTTTGAAGTTGTTCTAAATGACCTTCATTAACAATCTGGTGTTAGCCTTTACACTTGTAAACATTTTATATTTTGAGTAATTTCTTCGCTGATATTTTCCATTTCAATTCATTGCTTCCAACCAAATGATTTCAGAATATTTAAGGGTATCGAATCAGGTGATGGCCATTTAGTTAGTTCTCGTTCTCCTATTCATCTGCCAGCCAAAGTGTCATCAATAAATGACCAAACATCAATAATGGGGAGGAGGACTCCGTTTTGTTAAAATAAAATTCTTTGATTAGGAACATCATCATCTTCATGGTTTAGATTAAGCATCAGAATTCTTATTTCTTCAAAGGAGTAATCCCTACAAAATGACTTATTTTGCATTGACTTTGGACCTTGGTTTGCATGTGGTTCTTGATATCCAGCGAGAAATCAGATGGTGTACTGTTCTATTCAAGATGTCACTGACTAGATCAGAGTAAGTCTGATACACTGTTAGTTTCCGAAAATCTTTGACCTAATCTATTTACCGTTGATTTTTAAATAGGTGGTCTATCAGGATGTTCTTGATTAAACAACTGATAAGTTTTCTTGGGAGATGTTAATCTGTCCAAAATTCAACCATTATTAATGCTTTAATTATGTCCCGTTCAATTAAGCGAGATATTTATCACACTTTATTGCTTTATATATAACCTTTAGAAACGATGCCCCATAGTTGTTACTCTTACTACATGTTAGTATCTTATTGGTGACAAAATCATAAAAATTATAAATATGTTAGTCAATGTCATAGTTTTTTGAAAAATAATTTACTAATAAAATTATAAATAATATTACGCGAAATTTTAACGTTATAAAGTAAGCTCGTTTTCCATAGATCTATGTATAAATGAGATAGTGACATTGAAAATATTCATCACTAATCTCCAATTCTCATCAGATATCTCCTGTATGTGAAAGCAAACCATTATTCATTACAACCATACGAAGCACAAAACTCTAATGAAGAGTTTAATGAATTTCGACTATAGATCTCCGACAAAAAAACACTAATATGCAATATATATTTTAAATTATTTTTAATTCTAAAATTACTTAATTAGAATATAATTTCTCCATTTGTATGCTATAAAAACTATGTAGTTTATACGCTGAGTATCTAACTAAATTAAATAAATCTAACTAAAGTAAAATAACAATAAAATCACTAGATTACTAAAATTTTTAACAGTACCTTGGATAAAGGATAAAGTGAGAGTCGGAATATCACAGGTGTGCCACCTAACTATATTCACTGTTGAGACTTTCAAGAGATGCGAATTTGGTTAAATCGGGCTAAAGATATAATAAATATTGACTATGTTAAATCAACTTTAAAAATCCAAAAAAGTATTCATATTATTAAAAAACATAAAAGTGGCATTTTCTAACTGTCTCTTCATTCTTTCTTTTCATTTTCAAATTATTCGGAATTTGGGTATCTAAAGCAACAGATAAAAGTTAATAGCTAAATAACATAACATACAAAATGATCAACACAAAAGAAAACAAAACTTTGTAATCATTACAAATGTCTAAAATAATCCCTTTTTATTAACTAGGAATATAAGTACTATTTTTAATTTTGAAATTTGATCTGATATCATTTTTGATATGTTACGGTTTTCAAGATCCCAATGCTGAGAATAATTAGGTGGTACATCCTGTATACTACGCCGACATTTAATCCATTTTTTAACTGTTTCATCACAATGAGCGATCATTTATATTTGCACAAAGAAAAATTCGCACAACATTAGGACAAAATTAAGTTCCTACAGAGTTAACGGTTCATAACTTAATCAATAAATTTGAAGAGATGTCCTCGTCGTCAGATGAAAATATTGCTGCAGTGAGAGAATATGTACAGGAGTATCCAAACACATCAATTCAACGTCTTGTACAACAATTGAATCTGTCGGGAGCCGTGACACATCGAGTTTTAAAGAAAGATCTGCCTTTGTCAGCATGCAAAATTCCGTTCACAAAACAATTAAATATCGTACATTTATTAATTGGGTCTGAGAAAAGAAAGTAGGTCCTATCTTTGACAGAACACAAATGGCGCGCAATTCAAATCATATAGTTTCAACTGAGACACCCTGTATACGTTTTTAATGAAATGTTCCTATTCAAATGTGATTTGCATTGCAGACATTGACCATACATTTTGTACTAACCATCTTATAGCATGTCACATTTCTAATAGAATTTTGTAGTTTTATTCATAGTTTAATAAACAGTTGATAGAGGGTATTATTAATTTGTGTCTCGTAATGTTTTCCCCAAAACTTAAAAAATCATAATCCATAACATAATGAACTCAAACCGACTTCATTGTATCTATTGCAAAAATCCATACATAATATTTATTTACAAGGGGAATATCGAACACGGAGGAATTTAAACGTGCGCCAGTAGGCATCAAAGCACGTTTGGATCACCGAAAACTTCAAAAGGTGTTGTTTCAGATAAAGTAAATGCGCTATCGGTGCTTACTGCTATCGAACGCACTCGCATTTCAAAGATAAGGAAATCAATTCGTGGCAACTTAAATCGAATTCCAGCCCCAAAATTCCCCGAATACTCGGCTCGAAAGGTCAGCATCCAGTTATCCGTAACTAAGGAGGTATGAGATAGAGCAGATTTATGTAAATAGTTTTTACGCAGTCTACCACCAGGATAAGAGATCCATCATTGATCAGTTGGAAAGATTAGGATTTACATTATTAAGATTTACTGGATCAGAATCATAGAGATACACATTTCTTATACAGCTTTCTTATCACCTAATTCCATGCCGCTCTCAGAAATTATTGAGCAAAAAAAGTTTAGTTATTGTCAATTATGGCAAAAAGTTGGTTAGACTCATCTAAATGTAAAATGTATATAGAGCTATGCCGATTTTTATTCCGCTGATGTGATTGTAATTTTTTGTCTTGAAGATTAAAGGAAGGAGATTTACAATTTGTATAATGACTCTTTGCCCGTGTATCAATTTAGTGACGACGCACCGATCACATGCTACACCATTCGCAATTGTTACTAATATACCACAATTACCGGCACGTATGTCTACCGACATATAATTAAAGAAGTTGTCCGACGAATAACGTTTTTAAAAATATTTATTTATGCCGAGGATTACAATTTCCCTAGTACTAACAGTTATGAGATCTCTAGAAAAGAAGGCTAATAAGAACTAATCTAAAATATTATCTACTCTGGGCTTAAGTACTAAATCTTATCTAAACACAACAAGGGTTGTTTACGCATTCCGATGTAACGGCCTCATGCGAGTGTTCTCATATCGATGTGAAACGTCCTATGTTTATGTTGATATAATTATATATTTCAGTCAATTAGGTACGGTATAGACAATTAATAATTTGCCGAACAAAATGCAATTATGAAGTCACGTCTTATCTTTATTGTATAATTTGATTCATTGGCGTCTCAACATTTCTGTAAAATTTATTTCACTTTTGTTTCATTTATTTTGATTTTTGTTGAATCTATGTCATTTATCTTGATGGAAATATCACTTTCATTGAATGTTTTTGTAGAAACGCCTTTTAATTACTCTGTTATAGGTTGACGATGGGTTTTTATTGTACTAACTGTTATCCTAAAATGTGTTTTCAGCACGACACTGTTCAAAGATGTCAGTTGATTGATTCATACGATTGTTACCTGTGACGCACACGCAAAGAATCATTATAAAAACCATACAGCAGCAGCACTACTTTAGCGTCTAATATATAGGATACCTCTGTTTGAACTATAGGATTGCGCGCCATTTGTGTTCTGTCAAATATAGAACGTCAATATTTAACTTCATCTTCAGCTTCATTTTCAAAGAAGTATGATCCAATTACTCCAAGACTCCAAAATACTTACCAAACCGTGCATGCCTGTTGATGCATTTCTTTTTCATGAACAGCATGTGAACTTTCGGCATCCCAAAATCGACGATATTGTTTGCTAATGTATCAGTCAAGATGAAAATGTGCTTCATCGCCGAACTAAATTTTGTTGCAAAAATCAGCATCACCTTCATTCATTTCTAACTCCCAATTAACAAATGTACGACGTGGTAAGTGGTGAGCAACTTTTAACTGTTATGTCAACTGAATTTTGTATGCTGACAGATGCAGATCGTTCTTTTAAATCTAATACGTGGTGGCTCTTGACAGAAATTGTTATGCACAACGTCAAATTGATGTGTTTAGATACTTCCGTACACTTTCTCCCACTGCAGTTTTTTCAGGAAAACTATTACAACTTTATCAAGGAAAGTAATAATAGATTATAATTTCTCTTGATTTTGACCAACATATCCTTGAAATTAATAAAAGTACATTTTTCTAATGCTCACCAATCGATTACTTGTACTCCTTTACATAAGTTTCCTTAGACATATCCGGATATTACAAATGTGTAAGGAGTAGCGGCGGGGAGAGGACATATGTACTGCTACAACTAGGAGTCTGTTTTTCTAGGTGTTTTAAAATAATTTTCGAAGAAATATGTGTTTACAAATTAAACATTTTATGTAGATAATAACGGAAAATTTAATGATAAAACCAATTTTGGTGATTCTATTTTTTTCTGCAAGGAGGGTATTGTAAATTCTCATTTGTTCTAATTTTGACCAACGTATCTTAGAAACTATGTAAGTGTAAGGTATGACGTCAAGGGGAGGCGAGATTATGTACTGGTAAAACTAGCAGTTTATTTTTCCAGGTATCCTTTAAAATAGTTTTCAAAGATATGGGTGTTTGTAAATGATGTGTCTTATATAGAAAATTACCAGGAATTTGATGATAAAACCAGTCTTAGCTGAAAATAATTGGTTTTCGAGATATAAATTTTTTGTGGGCAATATGTTAATATACCGTATCTTTAAAATTAACTAACGTACATTTTTCTAATTTTCACTAATCGATTAGTCATATTCTTTTACATGGAATATTAGAACATATCCAGATAGTACAAATACACACAAGGATGTTTACGACTAAATAATGGAGATCGAAGTAAAAATATTTGTATACCAGATGTACAGGATGAAATCTTTACTGGTGAAGATTTACAAGTTTGTAATAATTGTAGTTTGTTGTTTCTATCTTATGCCCCTTACAAAGTGCTTTTATTTTCATTTGCCTTATGCCACGTATTTTTTTTACAATAGACAACAATATTTAAGAAAAAACACAAAAAGAAAAGATGTAATCATCCATAATGGACCATTTCAAAGTACTTTGGATAGTAAATTTTCAATATTTGCAAAGTACGGTTTAAATTAACTTTTATTGCAGTTGGTCGATTCTACCAGAGATAACGTATTGCCATATTTTCGGTGACTTTTCAGTCAGTGGCGTGACGTAAACCTATCGAAAAATGTTTCACAAAAATTTTCTACTACTGATCGGCATCTGACTCTCTCTGTCATAGTTATAATAATATTTTAGAAATTATTGATATTGTTATTAAGTGTAGCTTTGTCAAACGGTCAAGACTTTCTGGCTTGTAGTTTACAATTACATTTAAACAAAGTAACATCATTTAAAAAAAATATTTCATTCACAATTCATTGATTTTGAAACTCTAGAATAGTTGCATTATATATTTCATTGTCGTAATTTTGTACAAATAGTAACAGTGAATTATACTTTTCCTAATATAGATTTTGTTATGTTCCAGGTAAATGTGACACATACGCAAATGGAGGACTAAATAGAAATTAAAAGTAAGATTAGTTAATTTTCTATACTTACTGTTTGTAGTTATTTTCTAAAATTCACAGTAAGGGAAACGGAAATACTTCAGATTACATATTCTTTTGAAGTCATTTCATTAAGTCACAGTCGGTGTTAAATAAAATATTTTATTTAAAAGACATGCACGCAAGGTAAACCTATAATCTCCAATGCTCATCAGATATCTCCTGTAAGCACGACGCTACTTTCAGATTCAGGTCAAGTCTCAGGGTAGTTTGAGGTGGCTAAAACCTTCCTCATATTTACCAGCCTGTTACAAAATTCACCTTACAGTTTAAAGTAGACTGGTATCGAAATTGCATTTAAGTTTACACTTCGCGAACTACAAGTTCCCTTTTCAATAGTTGGACTGAGCATATACGTACATATTTTTTTTTATTTGGATGAATGTTATGAAATTTATATTGGATGGTGATTAATTTTCATGCAAAATTCGTAATCTTGTTATTAAATGATATTTTTTTAACTCTGTTATTCTGATTTTCTTTTGAAAAAACAGGTGAGTTTCATTTTTTAAAAAGACACTGGCACACATTGTCTTCAATATTATGTTTCTTTTTCACTGCCGATTTTATAATATTATTTATTATATTTATTATGGTTTCTGCGATATGTTTTATAATAAAATAATATGGCTCTTTGGAACCCTTTGTGACTGAAACAATAATTATAAAACAAAACTGGAACAAATATTGAATCAAGATCGAGAAGAACTTTTCAAAAAAGACTATTATTAAAATATAATTATAAAGGCTTTTCATAGAAATCCAAAAATATAATACATTAACATGAAATATTTTTTAACAATAGATTTATTTTGTCGCCATCAGATGGATAACGACTATTCTTTTAACACTTAAATAAAATTCAATGGACAACAAAACTGAGATTACGACTTTTAAATATTTTTATAATACTTAAAAGCCCGATCCCATAGGACTTACACCTTTACGAAGTTCTAGTGCAAACTAGAACGGGTGGGTCGGCTTGCACGTTTTAATGATTTAAGGAGCCGTACCATTGGTTTAACCATAGTGGGGGGGTCCTTATTGAAAAACCAGACTAAGTCAAGTCCCTGAAGGAGGGCAGCAGCTCTTTCAGTAGTCATAGTGGCAGAAACCGTGGGGGTTGGTATGGTGCTATGACACACACGACTGCGATGTGGAAGGCAAGAGGAAACCACCACATATAATCCTCAGAATAGCTAACAGAAAGCTTATCCCAAAAAGACGAGGCTACAAAAACAGACGAGACGAAGAGGGACTGAAAACTTATAAGTCAATAAAGTGGGAAATCATTAGAAAATGTAGAAAAGCGAAAGAACAATGGATAGAGGATAAATGCAAAGAAGTAGAAGATAAGTTGCATGTAGGTAAAACCGATGAGGCTTGCAAAATAATTAAGAGGAACTTCAGGGATATAGGAACAATAAGTAGAAACGTTAGGAGTCAATCGGGGGACATACTGATCGGAAAAGAGGAGAAAGCGGATAGATGGAAGCAGTACTTAGGAAATGTATACGAGGGTCAGGAATTAGGAGATATATTAGAGGAAGAATCTGGCATCTATAGGGAAGATGTACGAAAACCTATATTGAGAGAGGAATTTGAAATAGCACTAAGGGGGCTAAAGAATAATAGAGCGCCGGGTGTAGATAAAATACAGGCGGAAATTTTGAAATGTGCGGGACAGAAAGTAGTAAATAGGATGTTTGAGCTGGTAAAATACATATACGAAACGGGCGAGATGCCGGAGGATTATAAGAGGAACATTATCGTTACTATACCGAAAAAGAGAGGAGCCGACAAATGCGAGAACTTTAGAACGATTAGCCTAACTTCCCACGCGTCAAAAATCTTAACCAGAATAGTGCAGAAGAGGATGGAAAATAGAGCGGAGGAAATACTAGGAGAAGACCAATTCGGATTTAGGCGAAATAGGGGAACTCGCGAAGTTATACTGGCGCTAAGAGTAATGTTACAGAAAACAATAGAAAAAGGAAAGAACGCTTATATAGGATTTATAGATTTAGGAAAAGCTTTTGATAACGTAAGATGGGAAAAAATGTTCGAGATACTAAAGAGCGCGGGAATGAAGTATAGAGATAGGAGAGTAGTACACAATCTATACAAAGAGCAAAACTGCTGTTATAGAAGTAGAAGGGGAAAAAAGGGAAGTAGATATTAGGAAAGGAGTAAGGCAAGGATGTACGCTATCACCACTAATTTTTAATCTGTACATCGAAGAGGCGATTAATGTGGTAAAAGGTAGAGTGGATTTCGGGATTAAAGTACAGGGACAGAACCTAAAAATGCTGAGATTCGTGGATGATATAGCAGTATTAGCATCTAGTAAGGAGGAATTAGAATCGTCATTGAACGGAATGGAGGCAGTGTTGACAAAGGAATGCGGAATGAGGGTGAATAAAAACAAAGCTAAAGTGCTAGTGTGCAGAGGGCGCGATATCAGAGCAAAAACGAAAGTACAAATTAATAATGAAAGATTGGAGGAAGTTAAAGACTTCACTTATTTAGGAAGTAAAATAAATTGGGATGGAAGAAGCGATAAAGACATAAAACAGAGAATAGCGCAGGGTCGAGTAGCTTTTAACAAAGAGAAAGCACTTTTATGCTTGGGGGTAATAAACTTAGAAACAAGGAAGAGATTTTTGAAAACATATGTATGGAGCACGGCACTATACGGTTGGGAAACCTGGACGGTAGGGGAAGCAAGTAGGAAGAAATTAGCAGCTTTTGAGATGTGGTGTTACCGAAGAATGATGAAAATACCATGGACTGATAGGGTTAGAAACGAAGAAGTATTGGAGAAAGTCGGCGAGAAAAGAAGTATGTGGAAAAACATAAGGATGAGAAGAGATAGAATGGTAGTCCACTTGCTGAGACATGGGGGAATGGTCCGAGATATTTTGGAGGCAGAAATAGGAGTGAAGAAAGGCAGAGGTAGGCCTAGATTAGACTACTGCTCGCAAATAGTAAGGGATGTAGGTTGTAGCACAATTAGCGAAATGCGTAGATTAGCACAAGATAGGAGAAGCTGGAGGTTAGCGTCCAACCAGTCTTAGGACTGATGACCTAATGATGATGATGATGATGATGATTTAAAAGCCTCAAAAAATATTTATATAATTTATAACACAAAAAAATAAATATTATTTTGTGTTCTATTCAGTTTGTCCACTAAAAAGTGCACACTTAAAATTCTATGCACAAAAAGGTTTCGCTTATTAGATTTTCAGTTCATACTGTTTCTTTTTTCACAAACTATACATCTACTACTTTATATATATGCTACTATAATAATCAAACGTAAATCCAGATTAAACTGCAGTGCTCGGTATAATTGGGTATTTATTGCAGTAGTATATTTTACATATGCAAGTTTAATCATTCGTCGAAAGAATAAAATGAGATACCGGTGGATATAATGACATTTTAATATTTTCCTCAACTGAGGTTGCAAGTCCATATCTGTGCAAGAACATGTAACATCAGAGACTCATATATAATACAATTACTTTTTTACTGCTTTGATTTTTTTTACTTCATTTAACTGACATGAAGTTCACATCGTTAAAAACATCAAAAGCAGAACAATTATATAATTAAATTTTATATATTTTGTACAAAATAATTCTTATGGTTTATTGTATTTTTTTGTAAGCAGATATAAACTTCTGAAATGTCATTTTGTCTTCCTTGTTCTTGTTCGGATTTTTTTTCTCGAAAATACTTTCATATATTAGTGGGCTTTGGCCAAGGAATTTGGCCGAAAATATTAAAATTTCAAAGTTGACGCAAATTAGTAAAGAATTACTGGATCTAGGGGAAGACGCCGCTCAATTTGCCTGTCTTTCTTAAGTTCATACGAATTCTTTTGGATTTTTTAAAAAATACGAAAATCTCGAAGTTTATGCAAATTAATAGAAAATTACTGAATCAAGGGGAAATCTTATTCAAGTTGTCTATCTTTTCTAAATCCATACGATTTTAATCGGAATTTTTCTAACTAAAATTATTTTTTGGGGAAGAAAATTAATAGATAGACAAGGGAATTTTGCCGAAAATATGAAAATATGAAAAAGTTGACGTAAATTACTACAGAACCACTACATTTTGGGAAAATCTGAAGGCGCTTGAATTTGTTTGTCTTAAGTTCATGTAATTTTTTTCGCATGTTTTTCACTAATATGATTTATTTAGGAAGAAAATCGACGGATTATGGCAAGAGAATTTTGCCGAAACAATGAAAATCTTAAAGTGAATGCGGATTGCTAGAGAACTACTGAGTTTACGGCAAATGTGAGGGAGCTGTTGAAATTGTCTATCTTCTTTAAGTTCATCTGAAATTCTTGGGATCTTTTATCGCGAAAATCATTTTCTGTGGAAGATTATGGATGAACTATACCTTTGAAAATATTTTCTTGTGGCAGAAAATTGGTGGACTATAGCGAGGCAATCAAAATACTGTCTTTTTTAAGTTCATATGATTCTTTTTGGATTTTTTCTAGGGAAAATTTTTTTTTGAAAAAAATCTATAGGCTATAGCAAGGGAATTTTTCCGAAAATACGCAAAAAGACGGACAAATTCAACGGCGTCTTCTCATTCGCGTCGCCTTAAACTAGGGTGATCAGATTTTTAGGGTTTAATCCAGACACGTTGGAGATATTATTGAGGTAGACCAGGGCAAAGTTTCTGAATGGCGCCGCATGCGAAAATTTTGAAAATTTTTTCAAGGTCACGCGTTTTCCTGCCACTTCAGAATTTCAATGAAAAATCCATTTAGACAAAAATATAGACTGCCACAAGTACAAGTTTAGGAATTTCATAACTTTTTAAAATAATAAAATTTATTTTTAATCCCTAAACCCGCTGATTCTTTAGGAATATGCGTCGATTTTGGGACTTTTTTGGATATTTTCTACAAAATTTCCTTCCATTTTTCTAAATCCAAAAGTTCTCAGGTGATTTGGCTGGATTCTGAAACAATAGTATTTTCAAAAGAATTATCTTTCTATTGTTCCCCGATTTTATTCTATAAAATACCGTTTTCTGATTCCAAACATAGAGTTCTCCTAAATCTAGCGGTTCTCTAGTAATTTGCGTAGATTTGAGATTTTCATTTTTCGATAAAATTCTTTTGCTTAGAACTTTTCCTAATCTTGAGTTTCTCTATTAGTTTGCGCCAATTTTGAGTCTTTCCTATTTTCGACAAAATATCGCTACCATAGTCTACCTATAGTAATCTATCTAGAAATTCAATAATTTCTTAAAAAAAAATAGAAAAAAGTCCTATGTACTTAGAAAATTGAGACATATTCAACGGCCCCCTCGAATTTCCCTTTACTCAAGAGGTACTAGTCCATCGACTTTCTTCCACGAAAAAAGATTTCAAGATAAAAAGATTTTCGTCAGAAAAAATCCGACAAAATTCAAATTTACTTAAAAGAGATGGATAAATTTAACGGCGTCTTCGGATTTCTCCTAAATTCAGAGGTTGTCTTGTAATTTGCATCGATTTTAAGACTTTTGTATTTTCAATAAAATTTTCTTGTGGTACTCCACCCATTATCTCCATAAAATGGCATTTTTGCGATCTATTGATTCTCTAGTAATTTGCATCGATTTTGAGGTTTTCGTATTTTCGATAGAATTCCCTTACTCTTGTCTTTCGATTATCTTCACACAAAGAAGCATTTTCGAGGGAAAAAAATCCAAAATATCCATGTGAACATAAAAAATTCAGAAAAATTAAACGGCGTTTTCGGATTTCCCCTAAATCCAGAGGTTCCCTAGTAATTTGTGTCACCTTTGAGATATTCTTATTTTCGACAAAATCTCATTGTTATAGATCATCGAATTTCTTAAAAAAAAACTTTTTCGCGAAATAAATTCAATAAAATTAGGATTAACTTAAAAGAGTAATATAAACTCGATGGCATTTTCGGATTTTCCCTAAATCTAAGGGTTCTCTAGTAATTTGCGTCGATTTTGAGACATTCAAATTTTCATCAAAATTCCCTTGCTATAGTCCCCTGATGTTCTTCTACAAAAACAATTTTCGCGAGAAAACACCCAAAAAAATGTGTATAACCTTAAAAGACAGACAAATTCGAAGGCATTCTCGTATCCTGAATCCAGTGGTTCTCTATTAATTTGGTCCATTTTGACATTTTCATATTTTCTACAAAATTTCCATACTATTTTATATATAGTTTATCGATTGTCATTAACGAAAATGCATTTTCGCGATAACTAATCCGAAAAATGTCATGAAGCTAAAACAAAGGCAGTTAAATTGAATAGCATCTTCGGATTTCTTCTAAATTCAATGGTGCTCTAGTAATATGCATCGATTTTGAGACTTTCGGCTAAATTTTGTTTTTTGCAATTTTCATCACAGATGTTTTCGGCAAAATTTGATGCGGACCTAGCAGAACTACTGTGCCCTGCCCCCTTTGCTTATAAGGTGCATAAATAGGAACATTAAAATAAGGATATAGGAAATGAAATAGTTATTTCGTATGTGTATTGCTAAAAATAGCAATAAATTGTGTATATTTACTTGACAAATGTTAATTAAAACTAAATATTTTTCCCTACGATTTGTTCAAAAACTATCCATTCTTTGTCGTCCTCATAACTTTAAATTTTCCAGAAAAAGTATAAGAGTTAATCGTTATCTAAGTAGAATTTGACAATAAGAAATAACTCTTATTTATACCAAACAATTTTTAACTTTAACTATTTAATAATAAAAGTATTTCTACTGAAGCAATTTTTCGTGGTCGTCGGGATCGCTCCGCATAAGTATGTCTTTAAATAACTATAGATATGTATGCATCACAGCATCAGCATATAAAAGTAAATTTAATATTGCGTCACTACCATCAACATAAGCAGCAGCACGACAACATTCATTCCGAACCTATCACCAGGTTCAGCAGTGGTATGGGAATGAACAAAATGCTGAGCAATGGACGTGGAAAAGAAACAAGAACGGGCTAATTCCTGTTACCACACTCGAGCCCCCAGCTCCGGAAAGCTTGTTAAAACTTATTTCTTGCAAATACAAAAAGAGATGTCAGAAAACCTGTGCATGCAGAAAGGCTGGATTAAAGTGCTCCGTTATATGCACGAATTGTAGTGATACCTGTGATAACTCGCAAGTTTCATTACAAGATAGCGATGAAGAGAAAGAAACGGAGACTATTTTCGAGTAAACGTATGATGAAATCGAGAACGAAGAGTATTGCGATGAAACTGATAATCCCATCGCGGATGATGTGGAAGAAATTTCGGTCTGTGACGTTTCGATCGGTACTAAAGATAATGAACTCGCAACACCTGGTCCATCAAGAACAGCGAAGCGAAGGAGAATGCCCTAAATTTTGGAATAGTGAATTGCATGTGGATTAGGTCTACTGGGGATACCACGATAAAAAGAACGCGCCGCTTACTCTACCTCAAGGTGGTGTGGAAATGAGTTTTTTGGCCAAAACGCGTGTTGAACGACACTACGGCGTTCGTACGCCAAAACTATTAATTTTACGAAAAAAAAAAGGTAATTACATATATTGTAGGAAATTTTCTCTAGTTTTATTTTGTATATAAATATTTTTATCGCGAAATGAGTCGCAAAGGAGATATTATCAAAAAACTGCTTTTAGACGCCATTTATCCAATATGGCGGCGCGAACGGCAAAGATTTTCTTGTGGCAGAAAATTGGTGGACTATAGCGAGGCAATCAAAATACTGCCTTTTTTAAGTTCATATGATTCTTTTTGGATTTTTTCTAGGGAAAATTTTTTTTTGAAAAAAATCTATAGGCTATAGCAAGGGAATTTTTCCGAAAATACGAAAAAAGATTTATTTATAAGCGCCATTTATCCAATATGGCGGCGCGAACGGCAAAGATACGAGGTGTCAAAGTTGAAATTCGGAAAAAGCACATCGAAATCTATAAAATTACCCATTTTCAAAACTCCCGGAAAACTTTCCAGGAAAACTACCAAATGACTAGTATAAGCGCAAGGTAAAATTTTTATTTTGGCTTGTGTTATTTCTTTAGTCACATTGTTGTTTGAATCAGATAATTACAAAAAATATATAATTTCTTATGTGTATCTATATGAAATTACAAAGCCTCTTTTTAAATTCTTTTATTTGGACATCGTAGCCGAACAAAAGATGAAACGAAATAAAAGCGATCAATAGTGAAAGTGAAAGGAGCTTTAACGGACACAAAACGAAATTGCAAACTTTCGCAAACAGAAGTTTTAAAATTGCTATTTTATTTATGAATTACAGATCAAAGAAATTAATCTTTATTTCATCGGGCGAAATTCTAGATTCGAAAATTGCGTTATGTAGTTTTATATCTCGTATAAAGCGGGCACGGATTTGTGAGTCAGAATATAAAGTTCATCTTAATTTAATAACAACATTGATATTCCGTTTCTGCACTTCAGAGGATTATTGGACTTTAATGCAGTAGGAAACACAAACCGCGTAATTTTGTAAATCGTATTTTAATGAATTATTCAATTTAATACGGAAACGAATGTAAGAAGAAATCTTACGAAAATTTTAGACGATGTGAACATAATTTGGTTTGCTAATTAATGCAAAAGAATGAATAACGTTTACCTGTCTTACGTTACTTGTGATTTTTTCGTTATTATTCTATTAGAATTGTATAAGTATTATGTTTCTTGGCCATCTAATTAATATTTCTATTTCAAGAGGATCACACACACACACACACACATATATATATATATATATATATATATATATATATATATATATATATATATATATATATATATATATATATATATATATATATATATATATATTTATAAATTTACAAAGAATTCGATGTCACGCGAATAGTTAATATTCACCTGCAGCGTAAGCAGGTTCACTCTATTATTCCTCTTCATTTTCAAACGACTCCTTCAGTTTTCTATTTGCTATTCTCTTCTCTCTCCTTGCTTCCAGTTGCATGTTAGCAAAATATGTATCTCCCTTTCTTTCCTTTTGAAACTCTTTTGGAACCCGTGAAAACCTTTTTTTTTTAACACACGATTGGATAATCGAGGCATCACAAATTACGCAGTAGCAATAAAAGCAAAGGACGCATTCAAACTAATTTTGGATAGCCGTTTCCTTCCCTTCGACAAACGGCTGAATACTAGATGTCGATCACGCATCGTGTTCTCCTCCTGAAAAATACTTTTTTTAAGGAGCATAATAATTATAGTTATATAGTAATATAACTATAATTTTTTCCGGCACTGTGTGTTAGAAAAGTATACGATACACGTCCAATATATCGGAGTAGAAAACCGGACTAGAAAGGAAAAATGTCTTATATATGCCCTCTTTCATTCCTGAGCCAGGAATGAAGGTCCCGAGCCAGGAATTCCCCTAAAGGCGACATCATGATGGGTTATATAAAATCCTTCAAATAAGAAAACAATACATCAGTGAAGGAGAACAACGGAGGATCAGTTGGTTGACCGTGTCGATGTGCTCTTTGACCCATGACGCAGTATTTGCGACTGGGGTCGTTACGCGTGGACTCCAATGAGTCCAATGTAACTCGGGAGAAATTGCAATCGATGAGAATTGACTGAAATCCTGCTGAATGTATCTTTAAACTGAATTAATTTCGAGGTACACATTAATGCAATTGTATGTGTTGGAAAGTTACACAATGATATAATCTATAGAGGAACCTTAAATTTATTTCAAATATTTGTACGTTTCAATGCAAGTACACATATTTGTCTACTTAACTAATGCAAATTTATCAATTGTAGATCTGTTTCACTTTACATTAGATACGAATAATATTATAGTTTGTATAATGATTTCTCGCATGTGCGTCACAGGTAACAATCGTATGAATCAATCAGCTGACACTTTTGAACAGTGCCGTGCCGAAAACACATTTTAGTATCACAATTAGTACAATACAAATCATAGTAATGAGTAATGAAAAGGTTCTCCACAAAAACATTCAATGGAAGTGATATTTCCATCAAAATAAATGAAATAAATTTAACAAAAATCAAAATAAATGAAACCAAAATGAAATAAATTTTACAGAAATATTGGGACGCCAAGGAATCAAATGACACAATAACGCTAAGACGTGTCTTCACAATTGCATTTTGTTCGGCAAATTATTAACTGTCTATGCCATACGTAGTTGATTGAAACATATATAGCTAGTATGTCTAGCGATATATGTTTCAATATGTGTTGGTAATTGCGGCATATTAGTAACAATTGCGAGTGTTGTAGCATGTGAGCCGTGCGTCGTCACTAAATTGATACCCGTGCAAAGATCCATTATACAAATTGTAATCATTTACAGTCTGATGTTCATTAATTTATTAAAAAAATAGTAGACGAATTACACCGGTGTCGTCGTCGAAATAGTCTTGATCCGAATCGGACTGACCATTGGATTTTTCAGAATAAATCTAAATACTGAGTTCTTAATTCCATCCGAAGAAGGTGATAGGATGATCAGAGAAAAGTCAAGACGTTTTACAAATTCTACGACATAACCTGGAAAAAATGTATTCAGTGGGTAATGATTGTGAAAGCATACACCCTAAAAATACACTCTATAAATAGACACTATTTCTCAATAGTGTTTGTGATAGTTGTATAATTATAAAAAACAAAGTTACAGAAAAATGAAGAAAACAATTTCGTTTTTCATTTTCGGAATTATATCTTACGTTCCTTTTCTATCTTTTGGGCATCTAAACTGAAATTATAAATTGAAATTCGAAAAGTTAAACTGAAATTTCAGAAATTATACAAGTAAGATTTATATACACATACTTTCAGCTAACAAAATAGAAGATCAGTTTTTCATGAACACTAAAAGATTACATGTTCTTCGACGAGCATTTTGCGAACCAAGTTGGCATCATTGAGGGATAATTAAAACTAATTTTAAACTATATCTAATTTCTATTTATACCAAAACTTACTTACTTTAAAATCTATTTATTGTTATTTAGATCTTTTATTTACATTATATAACCTGAATCTAAATATTACAATGTCATTGTATAAAAAGTAAAATTTTGACACTTGACATTTTAATATTACCAGTGTATATGTTAATACATTTACATGGCAGATGCCTTAATATCTGTATTACATACAAAATAAGACACTCGATCATAGGGCAGACCTGTTAGATTCTTTGGTTTTCTGTTGTTTCTTAAAACTTAAAATATCTGGCTCTGATTAATCTAAAATAATGTTTTAATGCGCTTGCTTTTATTAATTAGTTATTTTTATTTTATGTTTATGATGCTTGTAATATTCCATGTTAGTTTATTATAGGAAAAGAAATTAAAAACCTATTTTAGTTAATTCTTTTATAATCTTACACGTTGTTTAACAGTAAACTGTATTTTTTGTTTGGACGATAATTTGCATCACTGAATTATTTTACCTGTGTTTTCGGTTTCGGTCAATAGGTAGGTATAATTAATACTGTTTTCAATATTCAATATTTAATTATTTCCATTCATGGTTAGTGACCCGTAATGAAGTCATCATTCGTTTCCTTGATCCGTTAATGTCATCATTCACCGTATCAACCAAACCGATGGACTATTAGGTATGGGGCCCTTGCCTTTGTTCATGCTATTATCACATTTAGCCCTCTTAATACTTTCCATTGCATCTAAAGTCTATTGTTTGGGAATGACATTAACGCACTCTTTTGGAAACAAGTTACAACACCTTCTAGGAAATCTCAAAAATAAAACTGAAAATACCGAAAGGTCTGCAATTTATGAAATAAATTTCCAAAATTGTAGTCACCGGTATGTTGGGCAGATGGAAAGACCAATTGCAACTACGTTCATGGAGTACATAGGTCATTTAGAATATGGAATATTAGAAAAAATTTTTTTCCTTGACCTTTTAATATTTTTTTTTGACTTCTTTCCTCCAATGAAGAAAAACAGTCAAGTTCAGTAAGTTTAGTGAATAGTTCATGTGAAGCAGGAAAATATTTGTAATGGTTTATTGAACCTGAACAAAGGTTTGGTACATATAGTGGATAATTTAATATTAGCTCTAGTTACCTCCCGAAGATACCAAGATACCAAACGAGCGTCAAAAACGTGTTATCTTGCGGAGTACGTAAAAACCTTCTGTGATGTCTCCTGTATTTTTTATATAATATAGTTATGATAAAAAATGATATACTTATGAAAACTGTTGCCATAATCGAGATCAGTGTTATACTAACAATAAGTGGTACAAAGATCTACTATTGAATTTATCTGGGTGAGTTGTTTAGACTCTTGTTATTTTACCCTTTCTATTAACTGAACCTAAGTATGGCCGTGTTTTCCAAACAATCGTGGGTACCCTGATCCAAAAAAGATACTTTATATCAGTGCCATTATTTACAAAACAGATTGTGTCTTATACAAAGAGTCTTGGATTTTAAATTAATTTTACGGCTTTAAAAATTTTAAATAAATTGAATTAAATCATAGTAGAACAGCTAGTTTTATAGTCCTGATCAACTGTATATATAATATTTATAATCTAAAATGCAATTAATTAAAATTACGTATTATATAAAAAATATTTACTAACTAATTTTTATAACTTATCGAATTACTTAAAATTTAGATTTTCCTTACAATCTTTGTGTATGTTTGAAATAGATAAGTTAGCTTCAGTTTGACGCGGACAAAAGAAACTAATATACTCTAAATATCCCTAGTAAATTCTAAACATATATTGTTATGTAATTGATAACGTCATCTTGTGGTAGATCCTAAGTTTTCCAAGGAAAACGTTCGGAGGAAATACAAAGATAAACATTTTTCTGGTTTCATATAACTTGTGCAAGTACACGAATTCAGTAGTCATGATAATTTATAAAACTGATAAAATATAATACAGTTAACAAAATGTGGCTGTGTAAAATTTAGAATCAGTAATAAACAAGGCATATCTTACAAGGAAATTGTCCCAGATGACCGCTTTAGAATGTGCTGCAGCTTGATCGAGCAACTTGGTTATAACGAAACTAAAACTGAGAAATACGTACTTCTTGTTTAAGCCACTTATGTCAAAATATACAAATACAGGACATAACCAATATATACCCAAACCACATACCCAAACCATATACATATTTCGAAAGCTAGTGGAAAACGGTAAATGTAACATATTCTGAATTTAACCTTGTGTACCAGAAGATATAATTGATACCCTGCAAAAAAATTGTCATTTCTATATTAAATTAAGCAAAACTATATTGAAGAACTGGAAGCAAACACAGAAAATATGACTATACATGTTTATCAGCTCATAGTCATATTTAAACGTAGCAGACTTATTTATTATATATGCAAATAATACTATTTGCTTATCAAAATATTGTAAACGTAGCTCATTTAAAAAACGTACATTGTGATAGCTACTAATTCAGAATTAACCTTATGAGCATTATACATTCTACTTTATTAAAAGTATAATAAAGTTAAATAAATAATAATAGGTTTTTTTTTGCAAAAATGCAACAAAAAAATATAGCTAATGTATTTTTTGTTCATGAAAATAAATATATCGAGTGTATTTAACGGTATGTAGCATATAATACAGAAATAGTTTAAACATGTACATAGAGCGAATTTTTGACAAAACAATGCACATACAATGCTGTTTTTGCCACTCAATTACAATAGAATTTGAAAATCGTATTGTGTGTAAATGCCAGTGTTTTAGCTTTTTTATATAGATATATATTAAAATCTTTTACAGTACTCTTCTATATGCATATATTTTTCCAAATTGCAGTTTTAACAGGTAACAGCAATAATACCCTAACCCCAGCATAGGATGCATAAACTTTTACAAATAGGATACATAAAGACAAAATTTTGTCTTTATGTATATAACACTTTAAATACTGCGTGTTACATTTCCAAGTGAGATAAAAATATATCTGGCAAAATATTTTAGCAACTCTGTTTCCGCAAATGTTTTGTTGAGCTTTACTCCAGAATTATTCATATTGCAAAAGAAGAGATATATAACAAATTATTAAACAATACCACCTCATCGAAACTGTTGATGAGAATTATGATCATGGAAATAAATTACTGTCAAATTGTACAATATGCCTATTTTGAATATGGTACCCATAAATTTACAGTTTTCTTTTCTACTTTAACATACATTTTATATAACTTTAGATTTACTAATTCCTTACAGTTTTAGTTTAACGAATCATCTTACCTTTACTTCATGTAAAATGGTGGTGTGTGAATGAATTAAATAGTAGTATGCCGTTAAAATTTTAAATTAAGAGAAACATTATTATCATTTTAATTGTTTTTGTTATTTTGCGTATCCAGTTTTACTTATGATCATATATTTTTCATAAATATCTAACACTTTTACATGTCTCCAATTATAATGATGGAATTGTTCCAATAGAACCAATAGATGTTCCAATAGAATGAAACGAAATCCTCGACGAAATTTCAAGCATTCACCATAATTTAATTGATGAGGTGTTCAATCGCAAACTGTCAATCGCAAACTGTCTTCATCCGATGGAAATGGTTCTTTTTGTATTTAATTTTTCAGTTTTGATGTACTGCATATCATCGAAACTCTTCTGTTTATGTTTACACAAAGTAATAATATGTCGATTCTCAAATTTGAAGGCTCTATATATATATATATATATATATATATATATATATATATATATATATATATATAGCGTGGTGGATTTTCAAAATATTATTGATTAATTTTTGAAAAACATTTTAATCTTACTTATTAAAAGATATTGACTAACAGACATATTATTTTTTTTTAATTTGTGGTTGAACTATAATGTGGTTGGTTTTTTAATTGTAACCTCTTTTATATAAAAATTAAATCTCTGAATTTTGCCAAGTACAACAGTATACAATGTTAGGAGTTTCCTGTTTACCATTTAACAGACAGAAGATGTTTAGAAATATATTTTTTTTAATCAGCAAATGTGACTTTATTATAAAGTTGTTGAAAATATCTTCCATGAATAATCGGATATTACCCAGCATACATGTAAATTATATTTACATGTATGCTATTTACTTTGTATTAAACGTTCAATAATTTCCGGCGATAATAAGCGAATTCGTTGCTTCAGATTATTTGAACTATTTGGTCTGTTAAAATAGACTCTCGATTTTAGGTAACCCCACAAGACGATATTCAAAGGGGTGAACTCAGTTATACACGATAACTATTCAGTTGGTTCTTGATTTTTGTGAACGTGAAGGATTTTTTGACTCCATTATCTGTTTTATTCAAACTTTGATGTACTGTTCCATTCAAAGAAAAATAAGTTGCTTTAAATAGTTGTGATTCTGCACAACATAATATAGTATCCTCGGAAAATTGTATGGGATGATGTGGATTATCTCATACCCTATGGCACCCCGTTGCCTAGTAGAAGTGTGGGGATATTTTTTGAACTTCGATTGATCCGTCTAATTTAGTAAATTCTGTGATTTGAGGTCTACCTTGCTAAAATACATATTTCAGGCCACCAGTACCCAAAAATGTTTGAGCTATTCTTATTACTGTTTGTTGATCTTGAAGTAGATCGTCTGTCAGGATATTTTTGGGGTAAAGAATTGACAAGCCTTCTCGTGAGATCTTAATCTGTTACTATATCCAACAATAATCAATATTTTCTGTTCGGATATATGATCCACGTTTATTCACACTAATAATTATTAAATAAAATCTTTGCAAATTTCAGCGTTATAAAGTTGACCATAATAGTTATAAACTAATTACTTAATTTGGGGATATGATATATCTTCAACAGTCTTGATTTATAATAGTTTTTGTTACTTCTGTTGTTTCATTAGACAGATATTTACTTTTTTTCTCGCATTTACTCAAAATCTCCACCAGATCCTTTAGACGAGATACCTCCGTAGGTGCAATACATTTTAATTTTATCATATGCGACCATATGTTACAATTTTAAGTTTAATTCCATCCATCTTATAAACGGTAAATAGGAGACCCTTAATGTAGGTACTGCTATATTCGGAAAACTTTAAGGAATTCAGTCAACCTCTCAAATAGAAGAGAGGAAAGACAATCAAATAACAGAGCAAAGCAATGAATAAGGTTGACTTGTTTCAGAGTTAAACAAAAGTAGTTTAATAATAACAAAATGATGAATATAGCGCAAAACTTTCTCACCACGCTGTATAAAGGTTGTCTCGACTAACAATTTTACGACACTCAGAATATTTATGTCTTAGAGATCTTCGACGGAATAATCATTATGATTTTCAAATAATCTCATTAAAAAAAATCATAGCAGACCGTAGAAAAGTAACCTGGTATTAAATCACCCATTATAAAAGTGTGCAACTTAATACAAATTTATGGGCATGTAAAGGTGAGAAATGAAACACTGTATAAAATATTTGTTGAGAAAATAATTCGGTTAGTTAATAATAATTCAAAATATTATAGATTTATTACTATTTAAACATTATCAACATACCATATAGGTTCAGTGCGTTTTACCATTTCAAGCGTTTGAGAAATAAAATATAATAAAGTGCTACCTTCCGACTCGCCATTAATGGAATAGGCATATAGCGCCAAAATGCCTGTAAACAAACACTCTAGGGAAACATTTTAAGAAAGTGCATAATACACTCTTTTGCAATCCAGTATATTTTTAGCATATCTCACATCGGTTCCGAAAAGCACTTATATACATAAATTGATATTGTGCGGTGCGTGACAACATACTCAGATTTTTATTTGGGTTTACTTGTTAAGTACAAAAATCTTTAGCCAATAAATTTAATTAAGGCAAATTAGACGCAATGATAATTACATAGCTCTTCCATTTTGAGTTGCTCCTCTTGATATTTAAGCATAATTAACAGTTCGCAATGTCGAGAGAAATAAACATGAAAATGAATAATTCCTTTTTAATTATGCCTTCGCTGTATTGATAACATTAAATCTGTATATCATAAAATATTAATTTATATGTATAAGAAATTAAAAAGTGTATATAGTATAGGATATGTTTAAATGTATTAGGTAAAAATGTAGGTATCAGATAATGTCGTATATTTGATAGTTCTATTTTCTCGACATAAACTACCCGTATGCCTCTTTAAAATAATAGAATTCGATATTCAAGACCCGAAGGATTGTTATATGCTTAGTCAATGTGTTTAATAAAGCTGCCGACTGTAAGTAGACTGGATCATTGATGTTACACTCTAGTAACACCGGCGATGTCGTAGCCGAGATGCCGTCAGTAGAGATAGTATGTGAGTACGAGACCACTTTGAAGTGGATGGCATTTGTCCATCCGGAGTCACCATGCTGAAGACATGTATTCAGCAGTCTCTGGTCAACCCCATGTCTTCAGATTTTATGGTCACTCCAGATGGGCACGTGCCATACACTTCAAGGTGGCCCCATACTAGTAGAGATTATATGTGACTATGGGGCTACTTTGAAGTGGATGGCATTTGTCCATCCGGAGTGACCACGAGAGCTGAAGACATGTATTCAACAGTCTCTGGTCAATCCTATGTCTTCGGATCTCATGGTCAATTCGACATGCCATACACTTCAAAGTATTTGACGACATCAAAGTGTCCTCATACTCACATAGTAACTCTACTACCATCACATAGACTTATACTTTTATACTTATATCGACTCTTGAGATACAAATTTTTCTTTGTCGTCGTGCTTGAACATCTACATATTATATAAATAAATATAAATAAATACTGATTATATAAATAATCAGTCAAAATAATTTATAACGTATAGTAAGACATACGTTATAAATTATTATGACTGATACGCAGTTACTTATTAACAGCATTGTCACTGATGAGACATCCAAGTGCGTAGCTCTAATAATGAGTTATTTCGTATTCGATTACAGTAGTGGATAAGACTGATATTTATTAAGACTCAGTTGATAAGCTTTATCTTATTGAGATTAATGTATCATTATATAAAAAGTTGCTTGAAAGAAAGCGATAGAATTGTGAGATGGAATTCTTTCTTCACAATTCCATATAGTGTATACAATACAATTGTTAGACTGAAAATATGATGACTTTAAAGGGTTATTACATTTTTAATATGCTACACACGTACCGCCTGTATTCTTGCAGGCTTAGTGGCTCCTTTAAATAAGGAGGTGTAGGCCTAACAGACCGTACCACTTCTCTTCACCCGTAGTGTATCCGTTCAACGAAAATAAAAGAATATAAATCTAAAAAATACGCCATAAATTGGCGATGGATGTACTGCGATTTCGTAGACTATATAGTTTTAGATAATTACATTAGTACTTTAATGGTATTTGCAAAGCAGGTGTAGCTGTTTTAGTTTTTGAAATATTTTAAGACAAATGATATGCTGCATTTTCTAAAATCCATCATAACTTTTTTTATTTTTAAAGATACTTTAAATCTGCAGACTTTAAATTTACAGCATTTCTTACGTAGAAATTAAATATTTACTTTAATTAAAGTATACATGTTTCCGTTTTCTAAAAACATTATTATCTTAATTTTTTCTTATTGTCACCATACTGGATTATGTAGGAGTTAGAAAAGCAATGAAAATCATAATAGACATATTTAAAAATACTTAAATGGCATTTGACGTCCTTTACGAGATCTGATCTATTCTAAAGCCAATAGTTCATGAAGTTTTAAAGAAAATTCATTATTATCCGTATAAACCCACTATTGTGCAAAGACCATTGTGATGAAGACGACTTTTTGACCGAAAAGAAAATGTTTTCAACCAGTATCAGGATATATGTCGAAAAAATACGAATTTTCATAATAGCATATTTGGGGACTCTCCATGTGTATATGTTGACGTATTTGTTTGTCCTCGTATTGATGGGTAATTGTTTATGTCAATATCTATTTTACACCTTTCAAACACAGATTCTTTTCTGAGCTGTATGCTAATAGTTTGAAGCCTCTAATTTTAATTAAACTACTGTTGGAACGTTTGAAATTTCATCCTTTATCTAAATTTGCGCTTCAATATGTAATAGACTGTTCTTCGTCTTTTGCGGATAAATTGTTGCTTTATTAGTTAATAGCAAATCAACTGAGTTCATTTTAAATATTTAAAGTTGCAACTGGCGGATAGAATACTGTCAATAATCATTGTTATGTAAAAACTGTTATTAAAATATGTACTTACTCAAGTTTAACGAGCTAAATGTATTGGAAGTCGTAAAATATACAGAAAAGGTTAATTAAATCAAATGTGGTGAAAAATATCTTAGTCTTAAAGCTTATTAAGTAAATTATTAAAGGAACGATCGTGAATTTGAGAAAAAAATTATATCACGTGAACAGTACATCCAGAAGAAATACCGATTAATGGAAAAGACTAAAGCGTGTCAAATAAAATGTGCTGAATTTATAGCGATTGAAATTATACTGCTAAATTTCAATCGCTATAAATTCAGCACATTTTATTAATTAATTAGGGACAAACTGTTGCAGTATCGTATTTAATATCATACTGTAACTCATGTACAAGAGATACTTATCTCAAGTTATACCACTTGAAGTGTAGTTTAATGTGGCCTGTAATATTTAGTCTTTAATTAAAACTTTATACGCATTTACGCCTCCACTTTTCTTTAAGAATAATCACGAGCCGAGATTAGACCAAAATAAAAACCCTTCAATTTAATTCGTAAATAAAACAAAAAGACATCCAGACACTTGGGCGTGTTCGTTCATTATCCACATTTCGCTGCTGTGCCTCATCTGTTAACGCTTTCCGTCATGTTTACCTAAAATATTTGATCTTAACCGAAAACGCTAGGAACATCCAAACAAAAGTATAACATAAAACAACGCACATAATCATATTTTAACGAATAAACAAAGTCTGCGTTCTTTCAGTTTAACAAATGAAATGTATATTCCGTGTTGGACCGTGTGTACCTTGAGTTTTGTCTCGGGGCGTTGCATTTGGAACGAGATAAAATGATATATTCCCCTCGGGATTCTTTCTATTTTCACATCCTAAAATTGAAATATCTGGTACTGTGTTTTAACTGGTGTTCACTTCTCCAATAAAAATATTTTCGAAGGACCGTCTCTTTGAAGGAATATGTTGGTTTTTTATATTTATATTTCAGAATCAATGATGTGACTTCTGTAAAGCACCCGGATTATATCGAGACACCAGACATTATTTTGGTGCATCAAAGGTGGCCGTGGATTTTAAAATCATTATAGGAGATTTATGTCATTAATTGTTTTATTGTAAAAATTTGTCAAGCAGCCCTCCCTAATATTTATTGCTATTGTATTATGAAGAAGATTTTGATTTATGGTTTAGAACAAAATTTACATATATATATATATATATATATATATATATATATATATATATATATATATATATATATATATATATATATATATATATATATATATATATATATGTAAATTTTGTTCGTTAAAAAAATGGAAAGTCAAAGTCGATACTGAAAAATCTACCTAAATTACATTCACTACAAAACAAGGCTTGTATCCTCGAGTCTGCATAAACTGTACTCCCATACCAATAAAAGAAAAAGTGAAATATCTAGGACTTCATTTAGATAGTAAATTGAACTGGTCTACATACATTAAAGCAAAGAAACAACCAATCAATAAAAAAATTAGAGAAATGTATTGGCTAATAGACAGGAAGTCACAGTTGTCCCTTGAATATAAATTACTCATCTACAAAGTCAGGCTGAGGCCAATATGGATATATCGGATAGGACTGTGGGAATGCACAAAATCTTTAAATACCAAAATTTTACAAACAGTACAATCTAAAATTCTCCTTATGATAACTAATGCCCCTTGGTATATATCCAATTATACCCTTCATAATTACTTGAAGATCCCATTTATTATAGACGTTATAAATACACATGCCACCAGATACAATATTCCCAACACAGAACACACCAATACACTTATGCAAGACTTATCAACAACTGCTGATTGAACCCCGACTAAAAAGAATATAGCCAGAAAACCTAGATGAGTGAACGTAGACTACCATCAATGTATGGTAACATATTCAAGCCAACATCTTATACACCAAATTTATTTATTGCACTGTAAATATGTGTAGGTTGTAGATAAACAATAAATAAAATAAAAAAAGTAATTTTTAAGGAAAGCATTTAATGTTTTTCTTCTACAAAATACATAATTAGTAAATATTGTAGGGAACAAACACAACCCTGCAAATAAATAATTGAATACATTGCCACTTTCCTATCGCCAAAATTACACAGCAAGAACTAAACACAGTATATATATATATATATATATATATATATATATATATATATATATATATATATATATATATATATATATATATATATATATATATATATATATATAAAACAAAGAAACTATAAAACTGTACGCAAACCATAAATTCTCAAAAAATATATTTAAAATAATAAAAACAATATGTAGATAATATATGTTAAATCACTTGTCTTGATTTAAAATAACAGTAATACTGTACAAAAATTATACTGCCCGTGCAACGTCTCTGCTGTGACTTTATAAGTTCTATTATGCTGACAGAATTAAAAGTAATATTAAATATAGTTTGCAAAAGATGAATTTGAAGAAATAACTTTATAAAGTTTCAACAAGTCATAATAAGCGTGAGTTGGTTACAACTTAGTTTGATGATAAGACACATAGCAATATCAAATTATATCTAGTTTTCAGATAACAAACTGAGGGTTTTGTTTCCTGATAATAAGTGCTAAAGATTACTTTAAATAATAAATGCAATACAATATATTTTATATAAAATATTCATATATCCCAAACAATTACAATAAAAAATGTTTAATCCTTTTTTGCCTTTTTTGTTGATCGGAATTAAACAAAAATTACAATAGTTGATTCGGTTAAGTAATAATTGTTTGATGAATCAATTTTTAAGTTATCTACATACTGACATTTATATGCATTAAACCACTATCACTGCCAGAAACCTCGAGTGACTGTTCATCGTAGTCCTCATTATAATCTTCATAATTCGAGTCGGGAATATCGAGACTGGTTTGACAAGATTGCAACAGACTAACAACTTTGGAATTAAGAGCATGGTTAGGATTTTTCGAGGATTTATGGAAATTGGCAATAACTTGGTCACATGAAACCAATAACACCGTCAATATATCTCTGTTCGTAGTTTCCCGGGATCATTTTTTGGGTATTATGCTCTCTAAATCTGCGATAATCTTTGTTGCGGGCCTCCTGTGTTTCCTTAAAGAACTGACCGATTGAGACAATATGGTGTTTAACTATTTCACAGCTACGTTCTAATATTTTGTAAACAACTACAGTAGTTCGAACCCACGGATATATATTTACGAAGAGCGCTTTGAATTCAGAAGCATAATATTCAAAACCGTTGCTTGCTCGAAATGTTACGGATAGATTCTGAAAAAACCATGAAGCTCAATATGCAAGAATTTGCAAAACATATATTCTGGAAGTTTTCTTAACACAATACAAAAAAATCATTTTGGAACGTTTTAGGACTTACTAATTTTGTTTAATTTTTAGTACAAACCTACCATATCTACAATTATGACAAAATAAGCTCCTTTTTTTACTACTTTACAAAAGAAATTGATTTTTATTTTTAGGCGTATAGTGGGTAACATAGTACTTACCTAGGACGTTGAATCCCATTTCAAGGGAAAAATGTAGGTGAAATTTTAACATCGACAGGAGTAATCCTGTTACGAGATAACCAAAGTGTTTAGCTGTGCCTCAAATAATTCGCAGGGTAATAAACAAATACTTCGGATATTGTTAATCAATTTTATCTAATATAATCAGTTAGTGGTTATTAGTATTTATTAACGAAATCAACCAGATATATTAGATTAAACAAATTTACTATTTGCCTTTATATTCCTTTCGTTTTGGTTTATTACAGTAAAAATTTCAACGGACTTAATATTTTACGAATATCTTTTAAATATACATATTTACATAACATTAATATCCAAACGTTAACGTAAGCAGTTATTTCATTGATTTTGTTCAATTTGCTTTCATGTACTTTATCCTTTCAGTATGCTTTTTACCTTTCAGTAAAAAATTTTATAACAGAAATTGTTTTCATAAAAATATCTCTTTTGCTTTTTATAAAATACCTCTTTTAATTAATCGTGAAGTATACTGTTTCGTATAAATTAATTCCCAAAGGCAGGCGTGGTTTTAGGAATATTTCATCCTATTATGCAAATTAGCATATCATGCAAAATATATCAAAATGTAATTAGCAAAATCCAAAGATAACTTTGATTTTGCAGATTTTCCTGAGACCAATATATGCAGTTACGATGAAGTACTACTCTTTTATTCAAGGAAAACGTAGCTTTATTAGCAAAATCAACAAACTTTAAAAGGTTGTGGTTTTAGTCATTACATAACATTTTCGCAAAATTCTATGAAACGATCTGGATCACCCGAGACTCTTGTACTAAATATACATTATAAGGATGATTTTTTTTCAATTCCTCTTTTGGTGAAATGGTCAATTGTTTAAATTTAATTGTGTGAGGATATTCTTTAACATCAAGCAAAACGTTTTAACAGCCTCGAGGTCTGATACGAGATACTTTTGTGCTTTTAAAACATTTTTATTTTTCACCATATATACCATGTCTTATAACTGTACATCACAATAAAATACTCTCAATCTTATAAGTAGCAAAAAGAAACCTAATATGGAGACCATTGTCATCGAAACACTTTGTAGTAATTCATATTTGTAGATAAAAAGGGGATTGAAATTGCAAAATGCAGTGCAAAAATATCTATACTTGTAATGACATCACAAGATTAGATGTTTCATAGTATTTCAGAAAATAACGCACTAACAAAAGTATTAATATTGTGCAACACTTTATTAATACGCGTCATAGTTTACTGCAGAGACAAATTAGCAATGAAAGTGTATCACTATAATATCTCACACGTATTAGAAATTTAAGTTTAAGTAAATATTCACATGCAGAAGCTATCGTTCCTAAGAATAAGAATAGTGTAAGAAAGATCTGTTGAACTATTGAACTATTTCAGACATATAGGTACTAAGTTTGAAATAATTTAGACGCGTGGTCAAGTATTATAGGCTCTTTCAATAGGGATGCCCAAAATTTGTTAGGTTATAGCGGCCACGTTATTAAAACAACATCTGCTGAATTTATTGGTTATTATTCAGTAGTGTATGGCAAATCATTATGAAAGGTTAGATAGTAAGAAAGTATGCAAATTATTAATTTTTATTTTCAAAATCAGTTCTCCGTTCAAGAGATGTTCCGCTCATTACTTGATTTTTATCCTTGCAACGACCGTCCTGCCCAGTCGACTATTTGTGGACACGTTTGGTGACCAAATTCGAATCAACCGGTTTGATAAATTATCAGCCAACACTCTCACCTAACTGAAACGCAAGGTCTGCTGAAATCATCGCTGCTGTGCGTGAGAGTGTACGGGAAACCCCGAGGTAGTCAATTTCTCGTTGTTTGCAAGAACTTGGATTTTCTGCGAATTGTGCATCGGAACTTGGGTCTGCACCTGTATAAAATCCAGTTGACTCAGGAACTTAAGCTAAATGACCATACACAACGTGGTGTGTTGATTGATCTCTGGAGTAGTTAGAAGTTGCCCCACATTTTGCCAAAAAAATCATATTTTGCGACGAGGCCAATTTCTTGCTGAATGGATATGTGAACAACCAAAATTATCGGATTTGGGACAATACCAATTCACACAAGATACACCAACACCAAATCCATCCCGAGAAAGTTTCTGTTTGGTATGGATTCTGGTCTAGCTGGATCATCGATTCGTACTTCTTCCAAAACATACAAAAATACTGGACGATATGGATACCGACGACATGCAGTTCCAACAAGGTGGCGCTGCGTACCACATAGCGCATGACACGATGGACATTCTGCACGACCGATTTGAGGACATGGTTGTCTCGTGCGGCGTCGAAGTGAACTGGCCACCGAGATTGCGCGATTTAACGCTTTTAGACTTCTTCCTTTGGGGCTATCTTAAATTGCAGGTCTATGTGAATAAACCGAAAACAATCGATGCCCTTAAATTCAACATAACGAATGTCATACAGCAAATTCAGCCAAATTTATGCGACAGATTCATCGAAAATTAGACCTCCCGAATATGTGCCACCAAGCAAAGCCGCAGGAGACATTTGATTAACATTATATTGCATACTTAATGCCATGAAATATTATTTAAAAAAAGAATAAGTAGATATCTCATACACAACTTGTTTTATTTACATTTAAAAATCAAGAGTCCTTATTGAAAGACCCTTTATTTACATTTAATGTGTACCGAAATTACTAAGAAATTATTTTCAGTTACTGCAATATTATTTAGTGATTACGTCGCCCCTCTGAAAAGATTTTAATAATACGTTTACGTAGCGCCCACAAAACAAATTCTTATAAAATAATAAATTTAAAACCAGGTGACGTTTAGGAAAAGGTAAATTTCTGAACCATTCTCGCATTTAATTAAACAACAAAATCAATTCAACCTAATTTTCCTCCAGGAATGTGTTCGTTTCCTCCAGGCGTAACGGAAAAGTAAGAAATCCAATTTTTACGAATTCTATACGTACGCAAAGCGGGCACTTATATAAGTTTGATGCAGAAAGTGACGCTGTCAACGTACCCCTGGCTGAGATTCCAGCACAATTGCTTATTCCCGTGTCAGAGAGAGGAACCTGTCGCGGAATGATACACACAATCTTCCCCGTCTAAGTGATATTGCGTCTGGCTTTGCCATTCCATTCGGTTTTTATTCAACCTACACGGTCTGCAGATATTTCTTTTAGAGAAGGTAAATACGCATTGATGCTAATAATAGAACATGAACGCCTACTACGCCTTCTTTATATTCTATTATAAAGTGAACGGTAATTTCCAAATGAGATAGATTTTGAAAATATATAACTAGCTACTTGTGATACACCGTTTGGTTGTTTTTGCCGAACTGTAAATATAAATATGGAAAAATCAATACCATCTTATAAATATCACATGGAATATTTGACCATTTTATTGAATCAGAGATACTTGAGTCGCCTAGTTCCAAAACCCGCTAAATCCAATTTTCAAACACATCGAACTAATAACTCAAAACTCGCTTAATCATGCTTTAAAACATCGTAGATTTCTGACGTTCGATTCAAAATCCACTAATCCATATGTGAGTGATATTCAAATATCCCTAAATCGATTCAATAACAAAACCCACAAAATCTATATGATATTAGCATGTATACCGTATACCTACCTAATAGCTCTACTTATACAATTTTGCAGACGTGATTGGTTCCTCTAAAGAGAAACTGACAAAAAATAATGTCATGATGCATACTTGGTTGGAATCAGAAAGATCAAAAGGTTCCAACGAAATTTCTTCGGCTATTTACAGTAAAAAGTTTGAAAATTTCTGACGAGGTTTGTGAAATAAAAATTGTATCTGATGGGTGTACCGGATAAAACAAGAACAGCACAATGATTGCAATGTGTGATGGTTGATTCGCGGAGAACCCAATTATTTAAACGACATAAACAATGCATTAGGAATTTGCAAGAGATGTAAAGAAATTTCTAATATAAATCCAGAAGAAATTGAATTAGAGTTGAACTGAACATTAAAAAAGTAAAAAATGTGGATGAATTACTTTATAAGCATTTTGGAATTGACTGGCAAAAAAAGCTGAAAAATGAATGTATTACAAAAACATTGCAATGAGATTCGGAAAAGTAGTAGAACATGAGAATAGTGACGATGAAGAGGAAGGGAGAAGAAGAGGGACTGTGCGGGAGAAATGACTTTCAGGAAGATGAAGTCGTATAATGTGTTTTTCTTAAAATAAATGATAAATAAGAAATAAAACACGACTTTATTTGATTATTGTGTATATTTTATACCTACCACACAAAATTTTATTTTTGATTTTTTCCATTTTCCATTTTATTTTTCATTCTTCAGCTAACGTCGCAAAATAAGCTCTAAACTACAGTAAATCCATGCAAAATTCAAACTAAAGTTCCCTAAATCCAGTTAAGTTTCCAAAAACAGCTAAATCCGAGAAATTTTTACAGTTTTTCAAAAAACCATTAAAATGGGATTTTTCGGCAAAAGTCCTCTTATATGTTGTCACTGCCTATCAAGTTCTATAGTAAAAATTCTAGTATCCTTATTTTGTAACTAGTAACAAACTTTTGCATTTCCTGAAAAACGTGTTCAACTGGATTTAGTGGGTTTTGGAACTAGGCGACTCACTTATTGAATTTATATTAAATGCACATTTAAATTTTAGATTTTCAATGAACTGGTTTATTAAGAAATCGATATGTTGTACCTTCTTTAGAAGTAATTCAAAAATTTGTTGCCATCATCTACTTCTCGTTATACAGTGGATCAAGAAAGCACTAGCACACCCCACTTTTTTCTTAAGGGGCTACATCCACTTAAAATCTTCAATTTGTTTTTCTATAATTTGTATATATTTTCGATATTTGTATTCTTGTATATCAGTATACGTATAGTATACTGATATACTATACGTATAGGATAAAGAATACATACTGAAAGTTTCAAGTCGATATTTTTAAAACTTACAGAAATACAAAGCTTTCAGTCACGCGGTTGAGGATGACTAATGCTGCTAAGTACCTGCGCCCCTCAATGAGCGCCCTAGCCGGTCGCGGAACAATGATCAACTTAACTAACCAGAGACAAACTTGAGGAATCACTGTTTCACACATTTTTTTCCTACAATATTGTAATAATGTATACGCACAAAATTTCTCGCGCTAAGAAAGATGAAACAAGCACAGTCATCCTTTGAATCCGAAACGGTGCCCATAATAGCTCGACAACCGATCGACAGATTCTTTTGGATTTGGCACAGTCACGCCTTCGGCTATTGTTAACATAAAAACGATCGCATTCTTCAAAAATAACCAAAATGTTTTAAGCAAATTACGATAATAACTGAGTTTTTACCGAATTTTCGTACTTCAGTTTCATGTGTCGTTTTTTTTTAAGAACAATTTTCCGAAACGGTGATCGTAAATATGTTTCCTTTGCACTTCTCTCTGAAACAGACTCTCCCCTTAAAAAAAAACCCAAAAAAAGACCCAATAAAACCATTTGTAGCTACTGTTTTGAAGAAATTTTATTTCTTAGTACCTTCAAGTCCTGGATATACCACAAATGCTCTATGGGATTTATATCCGGGGACTGGGGTGGAGTTCTGATTTATCTAAGAATATTATGAAGTAACCATTCCTTTGTTTTATTGGCAGTGTGCTTAATATCATTATCCTGCTGGCAGATAAATGTGTCTCTAATGCCCATCTCTTCAACACTGCTATTCAAGTTATGGAGCAATATGTCAACATGCTTGTCTGCATTTAGAATACCTTCAATGAAACTTGGGTTTCCAACACCATTCTACAACATGTAGCCCCAGAGTAAAAAGCCCCCGCCAGCGAGTTTCATTGTTGGCCTGACATAACTCATTTCAAATACAGATTTGGTTTCCTCAAGTATAGTTTTTGGCTTCTCATTTCGTAAGCTTAATATTTTCAGCTCTGACGGTTGCAAATATGCAAGTACGGAGAAAATCAACTGTTTTTATTGTGTCAATATTTTTTTTGATTCTTGACATTCATGTTCTTATTTATTATCCTTATATTATTTTCAATTCGCTTAATTTATTGCCACTAAAAGTTAATAGTTGGATGCTAGTTTTTAAATAAATTTAGTAACGAACATTTCACATTTATATTTTTTAAATTTCAGAAAAAAGTGAGGGGTGCAATACTTTATTGACCCACTGTAGATATCATGGTTCTGCTTTGCTTTTGTGCATATTTATTATACTCATTCAGTTCAAAAACACTTATGCTTGATAAAGTAAGTCTTCATTTATTAAAATATTTATTATTAAAACAGACATTTCGATAAAAGAAATTATTTTTCGGTATTTCCACAGACTTTCCACCTGATGATACAGGGTGCCTCTATACGCTATGCGGGGTTACTTACCCGAGGTTACTCATATAGTCAAGTCTTTCACCAGTAGTAGTTAATTTATGGAAGTATAAATAAACTCCTCAAACTTAAGCTCAAGAAGTCAAAAATTAAATAAAACATCAAGATTATGACTGATTTTGAATAGAATATAAATATAAATTTGTCCTTCCTGGATGTCCTGAAAGAGGGTAGAACCAAGAAGACAAGTTTTTTTATAAATTATCGAATCACAAATAAATGAGCGGTCCGCTAACCAAGGTAATTATTTTTATCAGGAAGGAGATTATGATTAAAATAATATAAAGTTTTATTCTACTTTGACGTGTTTAGTCTATTTACTAAACAACGTCAAGTAATATATAATATTTCAGCATTTTATGAAAAATTATGGTCTGTCTTTCTTTGTGGTATAATGTATGTAATAATATATGGATGTACTAATAGCATAAGTAAAGCACACACAAAACAATAAGTTATTCCAAAGTGTATACAGAAACAGAACATATATAGATTGTTCCTACATTGAAGAAGTAAAAGATAACATCAGAAAGTTAATAACCGAAGAGGTATTTAGTGGATACACCGATATGCAGAGATAACATAATGCATAATAACTGAAGTAGATCTAAAGAGATAGAGAACATCGGAAAAAATGTTTGAAAATACAGAAATCGATTTCCCTCCCCTAAAACCTCAGACTGTGAAGGAGAAGGTTACACATAAATACAAAGGCAAACAGAACCATTCCACACTCCTTCTTTGGGTGTTGAACCCAAGTATACGATGACACCTCAGTACTGGCCCCAATCCGCCACCTCGTATCCTATTTTCAATATGGTTATGTGGACAATAGTATGATCTCAGCCACTTCTTCACAACCAGGAGAATACGAAAAATCACCCATCTATGCTATGTCCAGAGTAGACTCTATATAAGAAGAACTTTGGAGAAGAGAATATACACGGAAAGGAATATATCACGGAAAAACTAGAAGCAAAGAAAAGAAGGAATCAAAATACATGAAATAATATCAACTTACTTATATTTGATGCATTTATTTTCGCTCTAGATTTATCATGTATGTATATAAACTATTTTTTGGGGAAGGAGGAATTATCTATTTCATATTGCATATCTTTAGTGGCCCAGATAATGAAAAATTTTATCCAAGAGGAAAATAAGTGTATTGTTTTGAACGATTAAATAATTAGGGACGATCCTTTCCCAATTAAGAGTTACCATTAAACGTCTCTGAATACCGGTCCACCTGCAAGAAAAATAGAGTGACCAAACGGGTCAAAACATCCACTGTAGGATTAAATAATACCAGATAAATAGACTCCAGAATCGTCACAATAACCAGAACCATAGAATTGTCCTCGAACCCATCAATATATTAAGTAGAAACATTCAGTTCCTATGTATCACCAGGAGATATTTGTAAATGACCAAAAATAAATATTTAATAAATGGCACGAATATCCGGAGTATCTTGATATGGAGACTATATTTTGCAACCACCAGTTCCTCGGATTAATACAGTTCAGGGGCGGCTGGTGTATAGGTGCTGCAGAGCTGCAGAACTGCCAAAAAAATTAGATATTTGTATATTTTCGGGACGTAATAATTACTAAAATGTATTAATAAAATAATTTGGTTAGTTGGTGCAGCTAAACCGCACGTGCTTGCGTTAAAGTCGCATTCTACCCGCCGTGCTCTATTGAGTAGTAGACCATATGAATTATCTGGGTATCTACGCGAACGCGTCGCGGTACATTGAACTGGGCCACACGAGGTAGTTCTCAGCACGGCTCGGCACATCCGTCCTACCCCTCAACTCCCGCGACAATCCACACTTGACGCTAGCAAATGCACGAATTTACACGGTCAGTGAGCTGTATTTTTTCCAGCTAAGGCAACATCAGTGAATCCTCGTACAGTTGGCGGGCGTGAATCGCACCTATTTCGTATTTCGTGTTAATTTGAGATTTCAAATACTGTTTTGTGAATTTGTGTAGTGATTTATTGTACTAATTATTAATATTTATATACTGTGATAGTGATAATGGATTTTGTTTATAATTTAGTTCATGTGAAGCGATTTTTTAAATACTCTTATGAAGAAAAAAATGATTTAAAAAACAATGGTAGGCCATTGCCCGATATTGTTATTGAGACTGCAGGTGTTAGCCGCGGAAAAGCATATAAACATCAATTTAATAGAGACATTTATTCGAAGAACAATTGGATTGGTGGGTGCAACAAAAAAATGCGTTATTTTGTTTTTCTTGTTTACTTTTTGACGGTGATAAAGCATGGACGGAGGTAGGGATTTTTCTATATTGGGGCAACTAATATTAAAGCGCAGCTAGATTCAGCTTATTGGATAAATGTGCAAAAGCATAATGATAATGTGACAAAAAAGAGATACGTTTTGTCAAAAATTATAAACTGCATAAAGTTTTGTGGGGCATTTGAACTGGCGCTGCGAGGACATGACGAAGCTGAAACCTCTCAAAATCCGGGGATATTTTGTGGTTTGATAAATTTTGCCGCTGAGCTTGATGTAACTTTAAGCGAGCATCTACAAAATGCTTCAGTATTTAAAGGAACCTCTAAAGAAATACAAAATGATCTTTTAGACTGTATATTAAAAGTATGTCATGAAGAAATAATTAAAGCAATTAACAAATCTTATTTTTGGCAGTTATGACAGACGAAACAACTGATGTATCTTCAAAAACTCAGTTAGTGGTAGTTTTAAGATATATTCTCGATGGTGTACCGATTGAACGTTTTTGGACATACCTGAAACCTACAAAATGTGACGCTCGGTCGGTGAAATTCCGCGCGCCATCTATCAACACGTCGTATAAATAAACGGTTTATACAGTACATTTTACTAATTACTAACATGAATAGTACATTCGAATGAGAGCTGGCGGCGGCACCGTCAGTGTGACTGTGACAACCATCATGCATACTGTACATGTTACTTTATTTTGCTATTACCTATTGCCAAAATACTAAAAGCGTGCCCTATATACATATTTTCTATTTCTTATTTTTTATTTTTTATTTTTTCTCTTAACCAAAGAATATGACGGCAAACATGAATGTTCTTCGAAAAGGTATTAAATTCCAAAAATGTTTCTTGTGAAAGTCTATATTTTTGTATAAGCGGATTTTACATAAAACTTTTAAAGTATCAGGAAAACGCGTGACCTTGAAAATTTTCAAAATTTTCGTCTGCGGCGCAATTTTTATGCTGCGCCTATGGCGCCAGTAGTTTGGATACGTTTGAAATTTGCACGCGGGCGGCCAGTACCCTAGGATCGGCCCTGTGCAGAACACCCGTTTCATTTCATCACGAGCCGCCACTGATACAGTTATAGATAGTTACAGTTTAGACTTACTTATCCCTGAAAAAAATACAAAACAGAATTAATATAAATTGAAACACTTTAATATTGTGTTAATATCAGACCACCAATTCATAAAATTAAAATTATGTTTATTGTAAGATAAAACTTATTTTGGACAATTATCTCAGACATTGAATTTTGCTGTTGAAACATTCTGCTGTGCCTAGTGTTTGTGGTTCATGAAACAAAAAATAGAGAAACCAATCTCAATAAGACGTTATTATGCATATTAACTTTCTTTGTTGCGTTTTTCAGGTTACAATGTCTATATCGTTTATAATTAAAAATTAAAGTATGTACGATGCCGCATAAATAATTAAGTTAATTTCGTATCGTAAATTAGACTGACTAATTATAAAAAGTTATATATTTTTTGTAATGATATTGGTTAAACGGTCATATTTCATTGCATTAGTTGTACATGATATTCAATATTTAAAATAAGGACTGCCATTTCATTTATTAAAATTGGAAATATAACAAGAAAGAATCACTATGCCCATCACGCGTATTTAAATCTTAATTTTTATTAAGAAAAGTTAAAAGAACAACCCGAAAATGTTATTAAAATTATTTAGTAAAATATAACAATGCAGGTATGTACCTTGTCTACACTATGACACTCATTGTCAAACTTTAATTAACTCTAAATAATGGTGTTATTTTTTTCGAAACGTTACTGATAGATATCGTATCTATTAAATTACTAATAGATATGAAATTTTCATTAGGACAGTGGATGAGTACGTTATCAAATTCAAAATATAGGACTATTTTCAAATAAGATCAGATTTGTGTTATACATACAGTGTATGACAATTTGAAATTTCAAGTGATTTTTAGCGACAATACTTTTCAGTTGTCTATATGCTTCAGCTGTTCACTTTTTAGAAAGTCAATAACGATTATAATAATTTTTCCCGCTTTCCAATATAATTCTTGTACTTATAATGAATGATATTGATATTATTGAAGTATTTTAGTTAGAAATGGAACCTTGAGTGAGTCTTACAATTCATACAATTATTACCTTTTTTAATTGAATTTTAAAAATAATATTTTTAATTTTAAACCCTGTGTTACCGTAAAAAAATTATAAACTTTGCCAAGTACTAGTTTGAATAATGAATATTACGAAGTGGGTAATTGTATCTCATGATTGGGAATCAATGAATTCAGGGCTTTTAGGAGCTACCTCTACATCGCAGACAGATTGCTCATTTATCTCGCCAGGTTAACCTCCTGGGTACCGACCCCACCGCTTTTCCACTTTATATTTATTCTGGAAGGTCCATTTCCCTTGCGACGCTAATACTAACCTTCCTCAGAATGTACACTTGAATTCCTATTCGATTTATTGATACCGCTCGTCTTCTCTTGATTTATCATGGACACCTCGTTACAATAACGTTTAGGCACACTTTTGTTTCCGTTATCACACACGGTGTTGTCACAAATGCCAGGAAATTCAATAGGCGATTTTTCACTTGGAAATACCGAAGAAAGTTCTTTGAACATCGGTTCGCAAATATTTTCCAAAGGCATGTTACGGTTCTCAACAGACAAAGAACAGATGAGCTTTACTTTACCGTATTTTTCCACCCTGTTAATGAGGTTACAGCCCTGTTCTATTTATTTTCATGGAAAACTGGCTGCATGCATTATGATGTACGATATGTATTATAGCATTAATTCTCTATCATCGAAGTATCATACTTGACATTTGATTCAAAAATAAAACGTAACTAGAAACGCCGCGATATAATCGAACTGGATAAGATATTTACTTTTACGATATACGATAAGTTTTTGAAAAGGAACCACCACGAATAGACTGGTTCTTGGTTTTAATGACAAATTCCTAAAACAGGTAAATTGTTATTTTGATAGAAGGGGAGGGGGTTCATACATATAGGAAATTCAGATGTATAACTTCATACCCTCAATTGGGGTAGTCACAATATAGGGGACAGGGATAAAGTAATACGTAATACTAAAGAATTTCTTACTCTCTTGGTAAATATACTTAATACTCGGAATCTAGACTGGCCACTTTTGAAGTTTCGAATAATTAAAAATTAATTTTTTCTTTATTTCTTTGAAAAGCATTCACCTTGGATATCTCAGCCTAACCAAATAAAGGAACAATACAGCGCTGCACAACATATTAATTTCCAGTATTTTGGATATGTCAACTCACCCGCTCACATCCATTCAACATCTCTTAGAAATTTGAACTGGATACCCCACCTTGTAATACCTCAGTTAAATATTAATTTTAGCTGTCATTCAGTAATTTTTTTTGTATAATTTTATGATTTTTGTGAAGTAGGGGCATGAAGCCATCTGCAGTAGTCAATTTATTATCCGTTATCAAAAATTCTCAACTTTAAACTTACTTAGTCCTTAAAGGGTGGCATAAAATGTGTGACATAGCGATATCATCACTTTATTATCTTCAAGACAAGACTGGTACCTACTCATTTCTATTGTACTACGATAGAAATGATGTAGTACCAAGTGAGTCACCCCCTCCCCCCAAAAATATCATAAAATACCATTTCAAATTTCCAATGGGCGGTCGATGGGAACGAGGAAGAACACATCGAATGTAATGTAAATTTAAGTATTTAAAGAAGTGTTAGAATTAATTAAAACTCTAAAATAAATTAATCTGGACCCTGAATATTAGGCATACTTACAAACACATTTAAAATATTCGCTATGCTCTATAAAAAGTTGTGGTAGGATGGTACAACTTCATTCCTAGAACAAGAAATGAAGTTGTACTACTAAAGTTGCCATAAATGTGTCCCCTCGAAACAGAAATTGACCTGTTTCCGAAATTTGTCTCTTAAAATAAAAAACCAAAGGTGGGTCGTTATCAAAAAGTCATACGATTTTGGATAAGGTAGTTTTCACAAGTGAACAATTGAAGAATACATTGGTTTTTATAAATTGTTGCCAAAAACATTTTTCTTGATTCACTAAGTCACATAAAGTTAGACACTATCTTCTTTAAAAATCACTAAGATTCTCATGCATGCACAAAGTTTCTAATGAAGCTTATTTCAAAGTAACAAAAGTATATTTTTAACACATGATTTGAAATATCCAAGGCGGCCTATAGTTGATTATTGTAGCATAGTCATAAGAACAAGAAGCAAGAAAATATAAATCATAAATTGGTTTCAGGGATAACTAGAAAAATTATTTTGATATAAAATAAACTAAACATACAAAAATTCTACAATTTTAAGATGTCAACTGCTGAAGTCTGCTAGAGACTGTAAAGCTATTTAATTTATTCCTGAGGTTGTAGAATTTTTTTTAGGTTCTTGAAGCATCTGAAACAGAGACTTGAGAATATTTTGTTAACTGTTCTTTTTTTATTTGTTTGTACAGAAATTTCTTTAACAATAACAATTTAACCGTGAATAGAACTTTTAATATATTATTAACCAATTTGTATAAATTTACAACCTTTGTTTCAGTTCTAGGTCGTTATATGACCGCGTACGCTGAAAAATAATGTTGCCGATATCAATCTGAATGAATGACTTTAATACTCAGCTGCTTTTTAAGTTTTATTTATACACAGGAAGATCTTATTCTAATATATTTTCTTAAAAATATCATAAAATTACCAAACCACTTTTTATTAATAACGATAAAGAATTATAAAAAAAAAACAGAATTTAAACACTATCAAGGGTTAATTTCAATAACTCGTCCCTTCGACAGTCTTATACAGTTTCAGTATTGCGACGATCTACTAATTAAATCAACAGTTTTTAATGCTACATCAAATATGCATACCATATCTGTTATCTGGTGCTTTCTACAAAAATATATAGTTCCTGTTTGGTGAATATTCTTACATTTATTGTTTTTGATGGAAATCGAGCCAGAATTTATTATAAAATCGTTCATTTTTGCTTGGCTATTACTTAAGCAGCACAGCAAAATACTACTTTCAGTTTGTGCAATTTTGTGTACCTAAAATGCATAGTTACAATAGAAGACGGTCCAAAATAGTATAAAGTAGATGAGTAAGCAAATCGCAATAATATTGCACCGCCCCTGGCTCATATCGAAGGCATCTCCAGAGCATGTCTCTAGAGATTTCGGATCAAAAAACAAAAGTTACCACGTTGTTTGCAAGAGTCGATTTACTGTATTGATTTTGTCAAAATGCCGAAATTCGAACAAAAAGCATTTCGTACGTCGACCTAAAAATTTCGTAACACACCCATGAACACAGTCGTTTAGTAAATATAGATTTCTTAAACAAATCCGATTTTGGTCCAAATCCGATCCGATGATTTTAAAATTCATATATACTGCCGTTCTCATCGGAAATCCACTACTTTACCTACTTGTATCATAAATAACTATTTCAATTCAGATCACTTTATATAACGTTAACATTACTACTTTATTCTACGTATCAAAATGATACTAAAATATTCAAAACGAAAAATAAAATGACACCACAGAGGATTTTCTCGTTTTGCTTTTAACGAAATGAGATCAAAATGTAAATGCATTATACTCGATTCAAGAATTGGCGTGATTTAACGAAAATTTTACAAAATTAATTTTTTTTTATAAAATTCTAGGAAAATGTTTTTCAATTCTGACCGAGAAATTTTTAATAATTCCAGTGAAATAATAGAAGGTAACATTTCATATCTAAGTGGTAGATTTTGCTCATAAAAAGGTTCTTAATCTTTTGTAAAGAAATATTTAACACATTTTATGTCACCATTCATGGAGTACTATTATTGCTAACTTTAATATACGCGAGAAGATAATAAAATTTTCCTTCGTGCAATCGCCGCCTTAAAGCATTTTATGACCTTTACTTTATTTTCCTCCTAAACTTTTACAATGGCATGAATATAACGGCCTTTTGAAGGTGATATAAATATCCATTATTTTCATTTCTTTAAGTGATAATGAAAATACGATTGTGTTGAACAATGAATGGTGGAATTAGCGTCGTAAAGATTTTAAGTACTGTAAATTTCGTCTGAAAGTCCAATAAAGTAGATTTAACAAGAGAACTGAACTTTAAATATAATTTTAAGTCTATAATGGCGAAGTTAACAAAGTTGAATTTCCCATAATAGGAATTCATATGACAAAATCTGGGTGAAATATTCACTGGCTCAAAATCTGAAATAAATGTATAGGCGACGTATTTTTCAGGACTCAACTACTTCAGTGAGCCCCTGATTTGCATCGACTTGTCAAAGGAGAGTTTAAGTAAATATGCATTATCTTTTCGAAGTTTCAAAGTTCTTTTTATCTCCGCTTAAATTTTTCACTTAATTGAAGAAAGATAAATAAGGATAATTTTTAGCTTCATTTTAATAATGCATTTTTAATAATTTAGTATCTGGTAGTATTCATGACTTATTTATTGAATGATGATTAACTTCGGAATTGTTAATTTGTTTTTGCAAATAGGTTCATCGTAAACTTAAAAATGTTCTGTTGATTTGAACATTTTTTATGTTTGACATTCATATGAAAGTGGAAAGATGAATAAATAACATATAGAGGAATCCGAGAAAAACGGAAAATATTTTAAAAACATATTAAGGATATCAAAATTACGGCTCAAGAGCAAACCAGAAAATCGGCAAAGGGTTTTAAGAGAAATAAAATGTAATATTCCATTATGTTATTAATAATTGCAAAGTGCATGTGAAGAAACTTATATTCAAAGTAATGTATCCTGGATAACCTGTAAACTTTTATAATACTTTAGTTGCCTGCTAATCGTAGCTGGAAATGAATGACATGTTATGTGAAACTCTATATCTGCAAATATCTGATTTAACCTACCTAGTGAGTTTGAAATTATTGCTATCTAATTCTCAGTTGAGAACATCAGGCCGTCCTGGACCTGTATATTGCAATTTTACCTTATATAAGAGAGAGTCTGCTAGAAGTTTGCATTGAGAAATAGTAAATGTACATAATGTGTATAATTTTAGTTGGGTAACAAACATTAGATATTTATCATCTGTAGGTATTTTGTTTTACTAATATCAGTAAATGTATAGGTATAACATTATATATCTATTAGATACTTTAAATACATACGCATAACTTTATGTACTTACCTACAACTATTATTAGAAATACTTAAATTGACAGGTTACTAAAGATTTTAAATTTTCAAAAGTATACGTAAACTTATATCCTGGCGCATTCGCCATAAATTGAAAAATCACTGAAATTCTTTGTAAATATTTTATATAGAATATAAAAATATATATTGACACTATGTTAATTATTTAGTTATGTAACCAAATAGTTAAATATGATTGGATAAGTTTGTAGATGTCCGTCCGGCTTTTATATACTGTGCTTTAATTTCAAAACTACCCACTCCCATTATTTCTTTTCGCAAAGAAAACGACCTCTAAATAGAAAACTCATAAATTTAAATATCGAAAGAGAAGTTTAAAACCAGTATTCGTTGCAGTTTAGATTTAATTCCGTTTCTCGCAGCTACCCCCAATTAAAATTTTTAAAGGGCACCCCTATCTTGTAATACATCCTTTTAAAGGCTTTAAAAATTCTGATTCAATATTCGTAATAATATATTATAGCAAAAATAGAATAATTTAAATAAAAAAACATAAGTTAATGGCTTATTCTAAGAATTGTGTTATTTTCAAGGTTTTATGTTATTATTATTTAAATTTCAAGAGACTAGGTCAATCTGTAACAAAGTAAATAAGCAACAGAAAGTTCTTAAAGCTACACAGATTGGTATTTTGGGCCATTTTTCCATTGATTCTAGCGCCTCAATTCCATAAGTCACAAAGTTACCAAATGTTTCAGTTCATTCACTGTATAGAACTGTCTTGTGGAAAAATATATTGTATAAATATCGGTTGAAAATATGAGAGACATTACATATAAATCAGTTACTGAAGGTAATAAATAGTACATTTTATGAGAACAAGGATGAGAGCAAATTATAGTTTGGTATTGAATTATTATAGAAGGTTTCATTATATAATATGCAAAATTAAGAAAAGCTTTTCTGTATACAGGGTGTTTCCTAACTAAGTACAAAATATTTAAGATCATATTCTTAAGTCAATTTTATGAAGAAAAGTCTATATGAACATGTGTCCTCAAACGCTTCGTTTCCAAGATACATGCTAGTTATAAATTATTATGGTTACTGATTATCAAAATAATTTTTAAGAATCGTAAATAATACATATTAAGTTTGTATTTTGATTTGGGTTCGAACTTTAAACGAAGTTTCTAGTTTCTATTGTTGTGTTTATAAGTTTCCTGTTCCTTATTTTAGTAACTACTGTTACATTATGTATTAAAAGTAACATATTCTGACAATGGTTAACTACATAAACTTCAAAATAACAGACATCAACTTTGTTTATGGACTGGCTGCACAACGGATATACCAAGAAAGATTTCCCAACCGACAAATCCTAAATGTTCGCACATTTGCAATACTTCATCCACATTTAGTAGAAACGGGTTCATTTGCAAGGGCGACAGATATTTCAGGAAGGCCTACCACAAAAAGAACTCCCGCTTTGGAAGAAGAAAATTTGAATGAAATTCAACGTCATCCAGAAACAAACACGAGAAAAATTGCCAACCAGCTTGATGAATCATAAATTGGTATGAACCATTCTTAGGGAAAGCCAGTTGCAATCATATTATGTTCTGCGCGTGCAGCCATTATTACCTAGAGATTATCTCCTACGTATAGAATTCTGCCGATGGATTCAAAAAAAAATTGTACAACATCCTAGATTCCTTCACCAAGCGCTATTTACGGATGAAGCTAACTTCTGTAGAAACGCGATTATGAATTTTCATAAAAACCACATTTGGAGCGACGAAAATTCTCATGTGATAGTTGAAAATCATTTTCAAAATTAATTTTCATTAAACGTCTGGCTGAGAATAATCTCTGATTTTCTAATTGGTCCTTTTTTTCTCCCAATGAGTCTTGATGGTGCTACATACAGACGATTTCTTGAAGAACATTTAATCACTTTATTAGATGACGTCCCATTTATGCTTAGAAATAATATTTGGTTTATGCATGATAGTGCTCCCGCACATTTTAGTTTAACTGCCCGAGAATTTTTAAACCAACAATTTGCTAACCGTTCGATTGATCGAGGTGCAGACTTACCATTTCAACCGCGGCCTGCAAGATCCCGTGATTTAAATCCATTGGATTTTTTTCTATGGGGTCACTTTAAAACATTAATTTATACAAATCCTGTTCAAAATGTTGACGATCTTAGAAACCGGCTAGTTCAAGGATGTGACAGAATATGAAATACTCCAGGTATATTTGCACATGTGCGAGAAAATATGAAGATGAGGGCTGCAGCTTGTATCATGGCTGAAAGTGTCCATTTCCAGCAATTATTATAATTTCATATGAAATGTGTTTAATAAAACAATAATAACTGTAAATGTTACTAAATTGTGATTTAATTTTTGAAGCATCTATTCATTATTAATTAATTAAGCAAAAACTGTTTGTTTCCAGATGCATAGAATGTGTGTACCAAATTTCACAAAACTATTTACAGTGATATCATAGAAATAAAAAAATATATTTTATCTTAAAACTTTAACAACCCTATATCTTGGAAACGAATCGTTTGAAGACATATGTTCATATGAACTTTTTTTCATAAAATTGATTCAAGAATATACTTTTAAATTTTTTGTACTTACTTTGGAAACACCTTGTACAATATCTTATATAAATAATATGACAGTTGGGAAATAGTCTCTCAGAACTTTTATATTTAATGACCTAATAGTGAAAAATATTTAATTAAAATATATTTAACTTTTTCCTTCAAATGTACATTGGGCATAAAAAATTAAACGCTCATTTATTTGATCCATAGATTACAATGGCCTAATTGTAGGTATAATAAATACATTATGGGACAAGAATAAAAGTACGAACTGCAAGATTTATGGTGTTCCTTAAATAATAAAATAAATTAATTTGTTTAACGATGTTACAAGTTATTTATGTTTTAATACTGAAATAAAGATCTAAACACATTTTGTGATGTTCATGTCCAATACACAATACTCACACTACATACTTCTATGCTTTACTGAGACGACTACATACATACAATGAAAGAGAAGAGACAAATATTTAAGTCTAAAAAAACCTACTCTATTTCCCCGATGCAGCTGAACTGCATAGTTATCCTGTACAAAGTGCCAATGTGAAAAAAATTGAATTATTTTCAGCTAGTCGCATTATGTTTTAGCAAAGTCATTTGTGATAGTATTATATCTAATAACTCATGTGCAAATAATTTATTATATTTTGTCTAAAACACATTAAATTCCGAAACGATGGTTATGGAAAAAACCAAGGAATTTACGACTTATAGGTCTCTTAAAATTACTGCATTATTACGAACCCAAATAAGTATATGAAGTGCAGCTTATAGGGTATAGTATATATGAATTTGTGTATTTTCTATATATAGTCAACGTTTTACGTCTCTTGAAATACTGCAACTAATTAAGCTAAAATTCTACGTTTCGGTCCCCTCTTACGGAAACGATATTCAAATAGTATCCTCGTCGCTGGCTCGACTATTTTAATTCTAAATCATAAATATAAAAGCGGGACGGGAAGAACATGGAAAAACGAGTAAATAGGAATCACATTGTGGCGCCGAATGGTGTCCCGTGTGTTTGATTCCATTGTGAAGCCAGTCAAAGCTCACTCGTCTGTATTGACACTGCGAAATCAAACCAATAACATGGAAAATAGATGGACACGGGTCGGTCCTATCCAAACCCTATCACGCATCAAAGCTGGCGTTGTAGGAAAATGCCGATATATACTTTCTTTGGTCTAAACCGTTTCGAATTGAATTTCAACGGAAATATGACGTCTCGGATTTTTTCCAATAAATGAGGCGTTAAGTGCTGTGTATTTTCCACAAAAGACACTTTCGTAAGAATTCTGAAGATTTTTTCAATACAATGGCTGTTTACACATTATCGCGAGTAACTGTTTATGTAACTTAGCTTACTTCGTATATACGACCGTGAAACCATTAACTGAATTTGAGATCTTGGTGTTTGGCATAGTGGAATATACAAAGACTTCAATAATTATGCCTCATAGAGTAAACATATATACGAAGTGGATACATGGATAAAATACTTCCTAAGAATTTTATAAAAGATACATCTATATTTTTATTGGCATCCATACACTAATATACCGGGTACCATACAGTGATTTACCTATTAGATGTTTCTAAAAAACTACAAGTAATATAAGACTGAAATTTTTGAACAGGTATTTTCACAGGTGCACTTTCTAATAAAAATAAAGTCACATATGTAACATTTCTGGTTGTATTATATGCTTTAAAGTAAGTGATATACCTTACGGCATACGATAATTTGCCATGCTATATTTGAATCCAGTTCATTGTGTTGAGGTAAATTTCAATATCATTTGCTATTTTTAAATAACAAATAAGCCGGGAATCTACCGGGAGAAAGGAACTACCAAACCGCCAAGCAGTTATCAAGTAGTTCCCGAATAGCAATGTTATTACATAATCGCTGTAGGACACTTACACTATGCTATAGGTCAACTACTCCTCGGGATAAAACCCCGCCAGACAATGAATTATACCTAAAAGCGAACCTCGACCCCTTTCTCGTGTTTCTGCACGATCAGACAAGGTTTCAAAAAATAAAACCCGCCACGGGTAGAGCTCTCTGAGACATCTGTCCCGGATGGGAACCGAACGACAGACAGCTGTTTCGAACTTATTAGTTCTCATCTGTGCCGTACACGGTACGCCGATCCAGGATATAGATAGTATCGATATAGGTGTATACCCCACGGACTTCATTCGGCATTTATTCTGGATCGGCGTATCGTGTACGGTACTGATGAGAACTAATAATTTCGAAAGCAGCTGTCCGTCGTTCGATTCCCATCCAGGACAGATTTAGAATCCTATCCGTGGAGGGTTTTATTTTTTGAAACCCTATTTTTAAAACTAATAGTCTCTGAAATATTTGGATTTTAATTAAATATTATGTGAAAATTAACTCAGTGATAAATATTAATAATTTCCACTATCATACAGCCTTATAACTAAAGATCGTCTCATGCATTTATGAGATATTGAGCTTATGTATGAATATATAGTTGAGTTATTAACAATATCGAAATGTGAAAAGATAACCTTATTTGATCTGGTTTTTATTTTACCATGAAACCGGTAGCCATGAAGAATATAAGAATCAAAATTTTAAAATACTTTGACTATGATTTATATCATATATTGACTTAAGAAATCGATATTTGTAGCAAAAGTTATTGCAATAGCAATTCAAATGTATTTTTAATTGTTGCTGACTTTCTCAATTGGAGTAAACTAAAGAAAAAATTGAATTATCATATAGGGGTTATTAAACAAATGTTGTTTGACTAGTAAAGTTAATAAAACACCTATAAGCATCCATGTCAATTTGGATTTGAATTTTTACCATCTGCGTAAATGACCAAAATGTTGTCCACTACACCACTTGACTGTAAATTGACAATATACAACTCATAAAAATTTCTACACGCTATCTATCTTGTGTTTCTATAGGGTTGATTAATGTTTTCAGTATCTTGCAAAAGTATGATCTGAAAATGTTTATTAATCACAAAATTATGCTTAATGAATTGAGTCGTGGTAATTTAGCGTAATTCTTATTGCTCTTCAAGAAAAAAAATAACAACATTAACAACATAAAATGTGATTTATTTATTGAGATAGTAATTCCCGATGAAACCACGTTCAGCCTTAATGATGCCTTTAACGGATACAATTAATTACCTTTATTAGTAAAATTAAAAGAAATAATCCCCACTGGATCCTGCAAACATGCTTGAAAATTAGAGGCAATTTAATTTTAAAGAGGTATAGCTGAGTTTGTTAAGGAACGAATAGATACTGATATTTATTAATTCTAAATATTTAAAGATACAAATTGTTCTGGTCAAAAATGTTTTTAATTAAATTATAATCATATTTAGAGCTTATCACCAATTGGAACAATATATTTCCTTCATACTGAACTGGATGAAGAGTAACAATCGAATGACCGAAATGATTTATTTTCTATATAGTCGATATAGAAAATAAAATATGTTACTGACAGAGATCGTATCGATAAGTTTTATTTTTTGAAACCTTATCTGATCGTGCAGACACACGAGAAAGGGGTCCAGGATCGCTTCTGGGTATAATTCAATGCCTGGCGGGGCTTTAGCCCGAGGAGTAGTTGTTTCCTAGAGCGATTATGTAATAGCTTTGCTATTCGGGAACTACTTTGATAACCGCTTGGCGGTTTGGTGGTTCGTTTCTCGATTTCCGACTTATATGTTACTGACAGAGATCGCATCGATAAAGATGTATACCCCATAGAGTTCATTCGGCATTTGTCCTGAATCGGCATACCATGTACGGCACTGATGAGAACTAATAAGTTCGAAACAGCTGTATGTCGTTCGGTTCCGATCCGGGACAAATATCGAATCCTACCTGTGGCGGGTTTTATTTTTTGAAACCTTATCTGATCGTGCAGAAACACGAGAAAGGGGTCGAGGATCGCTTCTGGGTATAATTCAATGCCTGGCGGGGCTTTAGCCCGAGGAGTATTTGTTTCCTAGAGCGATTATGTAATAGCTTTGCTATTCGGGAACTACTTTGATAACATCTTGGCGGTTTGGTGGTTCCTTTCTCGATTTCCGACTTATATGTTACTGACGCTTAATATGATCTATATTTTTTAATGCACTTCAGTGGCCAAATTAGTTAAAAATACAATATACACATTGCCATGATGATTAGAGAACATTTTCAACATTTGCATAACTTTAATTACAAATATTATTGGTTCAACTGACATTTTTATCAAAAGTGTTTCTGTTTCTTTTTCTGTTCAACTGTTCCACAAATTAAATTAAGATCATTTCTTCCTAAATCTGATTCCCAAGGAAGTTTTAATCCTATATTTATAATGTGGTTTCTTCCGAAAGTAACTTTTATAATCTGATGTTTTTGGGTTTTCTTCTGAGTTTTTATTATATTTAATATACAGTACAAACTTGCATGGTTAAATATAAAAAGAAATTTTACATTCAAATAGAAACATATACTCGTATGTATATTCTATTTATGAAACGTGCGTTTTTGAATTGAGCAACAGATATAGCACACTTGAGCTTTCCTAAAGGGTCTTATACAACGTCGTAATAACTTAGCATATAAAGTATTTTCCTACACAACTTTAATTTAGCCTGTTTATCTTAATTTTTGGCCGGGGCATTACAAACGGCTGCAAGAACGTTAAGGAATGGCTGACATTTTGACCCACTTCTTTCATTGTACAACAAAGAAGTGCCTCCACTAGCGTAGTCGTAAGAATTTATATGTCAAACACAATAGGCGACTTGGTGGTGTTTTGCTCAATATTTTACCACCAACGGCATGATATATGGATGTAATTGTTTTAATTTTCTTTGTGGTATTTTCATCGTTTATACAAGTGTGTTATTTATTCCTCTATTATCTTTTATTATGCCGTTAACAGAACTAATATTTCACACAGAACGGAAAATAATGTAAAAGTCTTTAAATTGTTTTAAGTATGGAGTTTTACGTAAATTGTTCGGACGAACGAAGTTGTTTAAAACAGTTTTTTCGTGTTTCATTAGCTAAGAGAGAAAAATGTGTAGCTTTAATATCGCGAAGCGGTCTAATTTGGCTAAAGATGTGTGCTGTACACTAAAACATGCATGCTGTTTACTCAACAATATTGCCATAACTGTGTGTCGTACATTCCATTATGCATCTTTTAGTCAAGTATGCTATATGTAATAAGAAAATATAGGGAATTTGTTTTTCTGTTGTGTCAGAGCAATAAATAATGCAGTCAAAACGTATTCGTATGCAGTCATTTCTCACAGGTGCTGACAATAGTTTTTTTTATTGACAGTCAGTGGCGGTTTTATTGTAGGTACATTTGTGCAGTGAGCTCCCTTAAAAAATCCTAAATATACCTATTAGGTGTTTACTATATATTACATTATCATTATACATAGAATGTTCCGATATCTAACAGTCTCGCTTATAGCTTGTTAGATGTTGCGAGAGTCGCCAGCCCTAGAATTTATCAGACTTATCTACGGGATATTAAATCTGCAACTTTAAATACAGAGCGTGTTCAGTTTTCATGTAGCACACATCAGAGGACCGTTTAACCATGTGTTAGAAAGAGAGGACTCGGGCGCGTGAAATAGGAGATTTCTATACGCATGTATATGAGATTTGCGTGCATTGCATGGCCACGCAAAGCAAAGTTTATTCTGTAAGCTTTGACGCAAGTGCATCAGGTTGTCTATTGTATTATCTTGTATTGTATTGTATTGTATTGTATAGCATTGTATTGTCTGTTGAATCTGGACTGTTTACGTGGTTACGTGTTGTTTGTATTTTTATAACCACAACGAGAGAGAAGAGATCACAATAGAGGCATATTTTGTGGAATATATAACGGAATTTTAGTACGCGAACTGTATGAACCGTTTCTGAAAATGCTGAACTTTTAAAGGAATGCTTAGAATGTATTTTTTATACTGCGGGAAATGATTACAATACAAAAAATCAGGTTCAAATGTTATTGGGTTATTTAAATAATGATAACTTTAAATACTGACTCGCGTTTTTCGCCAAGGTCATGCCTCATTGTGAAATCCTTTTTAAAGGGTTTCAGTCTCGATCATTTAATGCTGTCAAGATGAGCAGTTATTTGTTATGTGAAAGACGCAATTATAAAAATCAAAAACTATTTCCTCAAATTCGCCTGAAAAAAAAAAACAATACGATCCCATGACATATCATTTTCTGCACAAGCTAAGGAAGCGTGTGATATACTAATTAACCAAACTGAGGACAGATTTGAATTTGGAGAATACCTGCTAGCGTCGAAACTATTTTCCCCGATAAACTTAGTGACTATGAGAAACAATTTGCCATTCAAGATTTTGACAATGTACCGAAAACTTATGGATTTTTGGACAAAGTTGAATTGAAAAGTGAATTAACGGTTATATACAGCAGGGAAGATTTTCGTGAAACAGCAAGTTGCTTAGCAATTTTGCAATTATTTATAGATCAAAACCTGATGGACTGTTTTAGTGATACTGTTATATTATTAAAATTAATTTGTACCGTACGCCATGACGAGTGAACGCTGTTTTTCGACGCTTAAAAGAATTAAAAACTTTTTGAGAAATACAATGGCGCAAGACAGACTAAAATTTACTTTGCATGATAAGTATGGAGAAAGTGCTAGTTGCAGCGATTCCAGATTATTAAAATCTGGATTTTAATGATCTTATACTTGACGTTCTTGCGAATTCCAAGAACACATGAATGGATTTTCTATATAAATAACCTCAGGCTTGGACATAGGTAAGCTTATTTTAAATTTCCGTTTGTTATTATTTTATCGATTCCACCCCCAGACAAAAGTTACACGGGCCGCCACTGTTGAGAGTAGAAATATATAATCTACTTCCATTCGGAATATTGGGATATCCACTGATGTTTCTCTCCTTATGGAGTGCTGTGGTCAGAGTACTAGCAGGTCTTGTCGCCAACTTCTATGTAATTCTCTTTCATCAGGACCATTATTATATAGCTGTTGGATCGCTATATTTGGTTTTCATTCTCTGGATATTGTCCTTTGTGAATGGTGCTTGTATGTCGTTGTGCAGGGTCTGATTGATGACATACCAGGGTACGTCGAACTACCGTTCTGAGAGTTTTAATATGGCTTTATATAATAAAAGTTTATTTTCCAGTGAGTTTATGTTTCCGTCTATGTAGCTAGTACACCCATCGGAACTTGAGGACTAGCTGTCTTTGTTTGGTGTCGATGTGTTTCTGATAACTAAATCGTTGATCGAGGTGTGATATTTAAAATCAGTGATTTATTTATTGTTACAGGTGGACTGTGTGGGTTAGTAGACGTGATTTGAGCGTACTTAATTGTATTAATTTTCGTTCGCCATTTGTAATACCATTCAGAGAGTAGTTTTAGCTCTGTTTGAAGATTGTCGGAGGCATATTATTAACTTTTGTTGGTGGATAACACATCTGCATTATCAGCATAAGACGCTATAGTGGTAGTACTTGTTTCGGGAACATCTGCTGCATATATCAAGGGTCCAAGGATGCTGTTTGGGGAACGTTTGATTAAACGGGTTAATAATTAGATTTCTGATTGTTGTATTCAACTAAGAAATCTGTACGATTTTAGCATAAAGTAATAGTTGTAAATTGTAAGAGTACTTTTTAGTTTAAACAGTAGACTTGAATATCATACCTTGTCGAATGCCTGAAACATATCAAGGAATACCACATTACAGATATTTTTCCTTTAAGACTTTTTTCAGTTTTGTTTACTATTCTGTGCGCTTCCTGTATTGTTGAATGGTCCTTTCCGAAGCTAAACAGATAGTCAGTAGTGTAGGGTGGACTAGTTAGTTAGGGTAGTAGCGTCAGAAACTCATGATCCTCATAAATCCTTTAGCCAGTAACAGAATCTTAATAATATTTGGTACTTGTCCTAATTCCACTAACCTGAATGTAGTCCGCTAACCTGAATTTGCAAAAACAATTTGTTTGATACTGGAGTGATATGAATCCTAATATATTTCGTGCAAGCCACACACAGTTTCCAGAAAAAGTCAATGCGTGGGCAAGAATCTTGGAAAACTAGATAGTTGGACTTGTGTTTCTAAAGCGGTGTTTAATGGGAGAGGCGTAGTTAGATAGATATATTGTAGAATTCTATGAAACTGCTAGTTTTGGAGACTATAGAAGAAAATCCTGATGAATTTCGGGATTTCGAAATAACTTTTCAACAGAACGGTGCTCCTCAAAATTATTATGCAGTAAAAACTTATCTCAATTACCAGTCTGGTCAGTCTCCAGATCTAACACTCTTAGATTTATTATATACTTAAAATCTAAGGTATACGCTAACCACTAATATCGAAGCTTTGAAGGAGAGAATTACTGAAAATCTGGGTTAATTTGTGTAGAAACACTTTAACGTACTGTATAAATAGCCACATCAGTATTAGTCACTAAGGTAATTGATGATTGTCCGAAACAGTGACCTGTCTAGTTAATCGTATTAAGCAAATTAAAACAAATTGCTTCGGCATATTTCGGACATTGCTTCGGCATATTTCCAAAAGTGTTCACTTTAAGATCTTGCCTGCAGTTGTATGATTCCAGGTATTAGAATTACTTAGTAACGATTAAAACCCTATACACTATATATAGTAAATGAAACGAAATTATTATTGTGATTATATGGTAGGTGTACATGAACTTGTCTCTATGTAGTTCACCACAAAAAAAACTCTCAACACTTCTATTAAATTTAAATCACATCATTTATAATTTATCACGAAGTTGTATACATACTTCTGTTCTTTCTGAATGACTTGTGTAATTCCTATAACCGATATCATTGCAGTTTCCTAAAGAGAAGGGTCAAGTATATAACGATACGTGTCTTCGCCACACTCTCGACACAACTTATATTATTAAAAAATACCAATGCCTTGAGTAGGCAGGTGATCTCACGTTCGACCATTATTTACAACGAAGGCAGTGATTGCAGCAGGTGTACTGGTCGGTCGTTTCGGCAAACTCGATTCAGTGATTCACCTGTCTGATGATGCACATCGCTGGACCAGTCCCATTTTTCACCTGCTCGTGCTTGTCAAACCCTTCTCGCGTATATCGCTACAGGTGCAACACTTTTTTGACTATTTTTTTTTTATCTAAACGGATTGATATGATCTCAACGCGTTACCTGAACCTGTCCCTTTAACAATAGAGTATCATTATGAGCCATATAATTTTTAAATAATCGTTAATAAACTAAGCAACTTCGGGGTTTTATGAAAACTGGTTTGAATGTCCCTACACTTATTCGGTAAATATTAAGCAATCCTGTTGAAAGGAAAATAGTACGAATAATGTACAGTATAATACAACTTGTAATGAAATGAAACAACATCTACACTATTGAAAACTTGAAGTGGTAAAATTGTATCACTGTTAATGGTGTGATAATGGTGTACAATTCAACTATTTCTGGTATAAAATTCGACGTCAGTATAATTGCTAAAATTTTTACCATTATTATTATAAATTTTTAGGTATAAAATTAATATAAACAAACAATAGACTTTACTTCACTTAACGTAGATTATAATCATTCCATGGCAACTATTCTAGAGTACAAATCTATGAAATCTTTACGTTGGCACTATTGAAACGTGAGGCAATATGGCTTCTCGTGATTACTGATTAACCAACTTATGCCCAATTACTTTTATTTGTTTTAAAAGCTAGAATTAATCATATTGGCCAAATACATTAAAAATATTTGCCAAGGTGGCTGAATAATGTGTTTAATTTTATGAGTTGCTGGATGCTTTCACCGAAGAGATATTATGTACAGGGTGTCTCAGTTGGAACTATAGGATTTGAATTGCTCGTCATTTGAGTTCTGTCAAAGATAGGGCATCAATATTTAATAACTGTCGTCTACAAACTATACGACGTCAATATGCCTGGGTGTCTACTTTGAAACCATAGGATATAACTTATGAATAAAACTAATAATATTTGAAAAACTAAGGTTTTTTATTCTTTAACATAAATAGGAGACGATCCTGCTACAAATGGAAAAGAATATCGTTCATATTAGAATAAAGTTCATATGAAAAATTTCAGTGGTGTTAAATCACATTATCTTGCAAGCCAATTGATGTTAGCATTCTGCGAGACAGTGATCAGGAAATTTGGTATGCAACAGATTTTTGGTTGCATGACACGATACACTGTCTTGCTGAAACCACATGTTGTTTAAATCCAAAACCATCAATTTGGTGGATAAAACATATATGTAACAGTGAAGTAAATAAGGCAATATAACATATATTTTGTATCTGTAATTGTTCATTTACTGTCTGCTTATTATAAAATGGAATAATATTAATATACCTAATATATTATTACGTTTTATAAGTTCTACTATGAATATTACCAAATTTTTATTTTCAGGGAGAAGTGAATGCCAATAAGAATTATTAAAAATCAAATTGTTAAAACTTGAATCAATGTGCCTATTTATGAATAATCAACTTATGCTCAAATAATATGTCTATCCTAAACAGCAAACGGAGTCATTGTCATAGCCAAATATATTAAAACTAATAGATATTATACATGCGAAAAATATTTTAAATTTTGATAAATTCGCTGGAGGATTTCTTTGGGTAGGAAGTTAATTTGTATTTTATATATGTCATTATTTTTATTCACTTACTAATAATAACAAATTAATATAATGAAAAATGTACCCAATTATTGGCAGTAAGGATTAAATCCCGTCATAAAAATAATTAATACAAATACTATTTTAAGTATGATACTTAAGAATTGTGTTGTTATTCACTAGCATATAAATATTTTCTATACTTGAACTAGTACATACATATAATATACATCAATATTTCATTAGTATAATCAAAAATTAACTTTGCACATTAAAAAGAAAAAAATATAATAAAGTATATTGTATTTTAAAGGTCTTTTTCCTTCATTTTAAAATACGAGACAATAAAAAGTAAAATTGAAATAAAGCTTACACCAAAATATCGAAACTATACACTAGACGTTGTGCTGATTTTACTCCATTACTGGGTTTGAAAATGCATACCAGCTAATGTACCCCATTTGATCTAAATAAGAAACTTGTTTAAAATTGTGTGTACATCGCATTTCAGTGTGATAACCTTCCGTCGGGGTGCAGTATTAATTCAAACAAATTCGGCAGCAATGCATCTGAGATGTCGTATAATGAAATCTTATACAATTTAGATTTTAATGAGGTGGAGGCTTAATTAGACGCTTATTTGAATTAAAATAATACAATAATAAATATTTCAAATTAGTTTTTAATCTCAATAGTTAAATGTACCCAAAGGAACTCATTTAATGTTGTAAAACAATATTATTATTATTATTATGTTATATGGGCTTGGGCCTCATCAGCCAATGATCACATGGGTAGTCCTTTGGCGATCCTTTCTTATCCGGGTCCTTATCCAAAAATTCTATTACATAAAAGGAACAATTTAGGCACGTCCTCCGCCTTAAGTCTCACCTCCTCAAGGATAACAGGGTTCCCTAATATAAGGTACCTCTTCTCCTCCAGTGCGGGGGGCAGGTGTAAAGAAGATGAATCGAAGCTTTCTCGTCTTCTCTACAGTATCTGCAGGACGGGCTGTCAGTCAGCCTCAGCTTGTACTAACATGCATTCAGGCTACTATGGCGTCCCGTTATGTTTCCCACCAGGGTTCTGGCTTTGTGCCTGTTCAATTTAATAAATTCTTGGGCCCATTTCTCAATCTCTGAGTATTCGATGAAGAGTTTGGTTATTCGACAACCCGTTACTCCTCTCCATATTTTACTGTGCTGGTCTCTTACCCAGCCATTGATGCGGCATCTGATCAGGTTCCGACTTATTCCCATTGCAGGTTCTGGTCCATAGAGGTTCTTCCTGGTCCCTAGTCTGGCAAGGTCATCTGCAATTAGATTTCCCTTAATGCCATTATGCCCAGGTATCCATAAGAGTTTCACCGGTCCCTTCCCTGCCAAGTGGTTCAATGCTTCATTGCAATTATAGACCAGCCTCGACCTTGTCGTTGCTGAATTCAGGGCTGCCATTTCCGCCCTGCTATCCGAGCAAATACATACCTTCTCCTGGGTCCTATTTTGGTCGGCCCCCAGAACACCGTATGTAATTGCAACTAGCTCGTTCTCTAGTGCGGTAGTGTATTTGCCCGAGGGGAAGGTTTTACCTATCCCATCGCGTCGCCTATACGCCCCCACACCCGCTCTGTTCCCACTCTTGGCTCCATCCGTGTACCAGATGTCTCCATTGAGCGATAATCCAGCTCGACCCTCTATCCAGTCGGTGTTACTAGTGAGGGTTATCTTATATTTTTTGTCAAACAGGAAGTGGACACAACCGTACTGTTAGAGAGTATTCATAGGAGCCCCTCCTCAGCTAGTGTAAAACAATAAATTTGGAAGCTTCTTACAAGACAACCAGCTATTGACAGGTTTTTTCTGTTTTAAGGACAAATTACAAACATAAATTATTATTGAATAATATTTTGAGGTCATACAGAAAAAAAGTCATCTATTTTTTTCATGTAAAATTCATAAAGTTATATATATATAAAGAATATTAGACGTGAATTACAAAGGAGAGTTATAAGTAACTGCCTGTTTTAAATGTAAAAAATTATAAATCCTCTTCATGATTTTATCGTGTTCTAAACAAAAATAAATATCACATCTTTGGTAACGGTATTTAGCATAAGCCAATAATTTAACACCCAAATGTGTTAATTTTGAATAATAATACCATAAAAGTCAGAATAAGTAAATATAGAGATCTCACAAAGTATTATTAAAGTAAATAATAAAAGAAACCTAATAAAATATAAAAGTGAAAATAATGACGTAATCAGGCGCAATGTATCTGACAGATCGGGAAGGCCCATACAAGGCCAGGGAATGAACTAAAAGGAATCGACACCATATCGAGAACAGTGGTTTGGAGCTAGGAAGCTATGAGGGAGTTCGAGTTAATATTCGTAATACACACGAAGGGGCAAAGAAAAAAGTCACACACGTATCTCACAGATCGGTTGTGTCCGACGAAGGGTTAATACCAAACAATTAAAATTTTTACCAATTATTAATACACAGGATTGATATGCTACAATATAAAATTATACTGTTTATGCACACTTTTATGATTTTACTGTCGCCAGTAATATTTGCATCATAAACCAAAAACTTGTACACAAATGTAAATAAATTCGAAATCGCTGTCGTAAATTACGTACGCTATAAAATAAACAGACGGAGATAGCGCTGCACGAACAGTAAATATTAATTATTTTAATAAAATGTGACTAGCTCTCGGTCTACATGAATAATAACAATACCTAAATTTTACCACATTTCCAATAGCATTCGAGATTTGAATTAATGCCCCATTAATCAACCCGATAGTCACAATAATCAATGCAATTTGAACTGCACTTCTCCGTAACCAGAACTCGTATTGCATGTAAACGATGCAATAATAATTCACGTTGAGCGCGTTAGTATAACAGCATGTTAAGTGGGCCTTAGGTGGATCATTTCGGCGGTTTGCCTGCGGGGCGCCCGCCTTTCTCCGATCGAAGTTCATTGTTCTTTTAGATTAGGTTCTAAGTATTAAATGCATTTTACGCTGTATGCGACTGACTGATCTTTTGGCCAAAACTAATACTTATCTAGATCATATTAATTCAGCACATGATAGCTTTAATACTTTTTTTATCTACATCAACAAAAGTAACTATTGCTTTATTAATTTTGTTTAAAGTTAAGTAGAATACTAACATTCACAATGCATCTTTAGTCATAGACCTTTAAAAATAAAAAAACGTGTGATTTGAATTAACCTTTTACTTTCATGAAGGGTTTATATAGTCTTAGTTAAAACTATAGTATTTGAATTGTGCGCCATTTGTGTGCTGTCAAAGATAGGGCGCCAATATTTAACAATTGTCGTCTGCAAACCATAATACGTCAACATACTGCGATTACCAGTTCAACAACGAATAGTTTATGTAAAAGGTGGTCCAACCAAAACGCACGATGTTAATTGTAAATAAAACAAAAAGTTTTCAGAGAATTATCTTAATATTTTTTATTATGATAGAAGGATCTATGACAATTACGTGTGAAACAAAATATCGGCCAAATGCTCGCCACGGCTTCGGTGGCATACTTCTATTCGATGGTTCATATTTTCAATGACTTTGAGACATAATTGAGGTTCAATGTCGTTAATGTGCCGAATTATCTCATCCTTTAGCTCTTGAATTGTTCTTGGCTTATTGACGTACACTTTTTCTTTTAAATATCCCCAAAGAAAGAAGTCCAACGGTGTCAAATCACATGATCGTGGCGGCCAATTAACATCGCCACGACGTGAGATAACACGGCCATTGAATTTCTCGCGCAAAAGTGCCATTGTTTCGTTGGCTGTGTGGCAAGTGGCACCATCCTGTTAGAACCACATATCGTCCAGGTCCATATCCTCAATTTCTGGTCACAAAAAGTCCGTTATCATCTCGCGACAGCGAACACCATTCACGGTAACTGCTTGGCCGACCTCATTTTCGAAGAATTACGGCCCGATGACGCCGCTAGCCCATAAACCGCACCAAACAGTCACTCTTTGTGGATGCATCGTCTTTTCAACAATCACTCGTGGATTCTCATTTGAACAAATGCGGTAATTCTGCTTGTTAACGAATACACTGAGGTGAAAGTGTGATTCGTCGCTGAAGATGATTTTCCTTGTAAAGTCAGCATTCACTTCTGTCTGTTCAACCAACCATTCGGCGTATTGACGACGCTTGAAATGGTCAGTAGGCTTCAGCTCTTGAGTCAATTGAACCTTGTAAGCGTGTAAATTCAAATCTTTATTCAACATTCGCGTCAGTGATGCTCGTGAGATGTTCAATTGTTGGGGACGACGACGAGTCGAGGTTGACGGCTCTTCTGCTACACTATCTCGAACAACAGCAATGTTTTCCGCAGAACCAATTGGGCGAGCATGCACAGGTGTTTTCACATTTCCTACAGATCCGGTTTGCTGAAATTTGCGCACAATTCTCCCGATTGTGGACACATTTGGTCGATTATGCTGACCAAAAAAGTCACGAAGTGCACGAAATGCATTTTGATTTGAACGCCCATTTTCGTAAAAGGCTTCAACAATCTTAACACGCTGCTCAATTGTGTACCTCTCCATGGTTGAATTTGTCAAACATTTAAACAAAGAAATGTCAAATTAAGTTGGGCAAAAAACTTGACGTTAAGGTGTGACTCACAATTAACATCGTGCATTATGGTTGGACCACCCTTTACAACGGTTTTATGAAATTGATCGATTATTTACAGTTGCATTAAGAAGAATTCGCACAAAATTAAGTCAAAATGAAGCACCTATAAAGTTAACAGTTCGTAACTTAATCAATAAATTTGGAGAAACGGGTTTTGTTATTCATAAAGAAACACCAATACATCTAGGCTGTGGTTGGTCAGATGAAACTATTGCTACAGTGGGAGAAAGTGTACGGGAGTATTCAAACACATCAATTCAATGTCATGCGCAAGAATTCAATAGCTAAGAGCCACCACGTATAAGATTTTATTGAAATATCTTTGTTAAATGAATAACATTATTCCAGATGAGTCGAGATGGTCATGTGAATGATATTCTTCTCCATTTGTAGACGTATTGTCGTTCACAAATCACATCCTATAGATCCAAATGAGACACCTTTTATAACATTTTTCTATAGCCTTATATAGTACAATATGTACCTAGTGGTAAAAGAAGTATATTCTTAGACGACGATCTAAATTGTTGAAGTCCAGGAGTGCATTTTTACTACGAGGTACATATACTATTTTTTTCCGAAATCGCAATTAATATTATAAATTAAGTAATTTTTATGAATGCATAACAGGTTTCCATTACAATCAAAATGCTTATGAAATAATTTCCTTGACAATCACTATTTGTTTATCGTTGTGATGAAATCCAAGTTCAGTCTTTAGCTTTAATATATACGTTAAAAAATATTTAAGATGGACTCTGATGATGATGTTTGGTATCCGAAACATCACCAGATTTAGTAGCAGCTGAAAACAATATGCACTAAAATTTATTTCCAAATAAGTCCAGAAAAATTACGAATTCGTTTACAAACGTTTCGTGGGTTATTGATATGAAAAGATACGACCCTTACGATTTGAAAATGTTATGATTTTATGCTTTTCTATCTACGATATTGGAGGTATCTATGTTTTAGGCAAATTACTCCATACTGAAAGCAAAATGTTCTAAATTACTCGTTTTCCTAAAACAAATGAATGCACTATACAAATTAAATTTAAATAACAGAAAATTCTGATTAAAATACTGGATAATGAACAAATTGGAAACAATATCATTTGAGATAAGGGAAACTTGCATGCCGCTATATAGAGAGTTCCAGTTTTATTTTAGGTGGGAACTTTCGATGCCTTCTTCGAAGCTTTGTTCGTTCTAGAGCTTCCTCATCATCCGCATCAAAAGATTCAGTTCAAAGAGTCAGTTTCAACTATATGTTATGCAGCGTTACATGTCCTCCAACAATTTTGAAAATTACCGCTTTTTATATTAATATTCAACTGGGAAACATTGCATAATATCTCAAATTGTTTGTAAAAATCTTTAAATTTGCCAAATGTAAATGAATGTGTAGGACACTGTTTCCTTTGGTCTTCTGCGATAATTTGAGTTAATGCTGGGACAGATTAAATTACTTTAAAGAGGCATGGGAGATGGAGACCCACAAACGTTGCCGAAGGATATATAGAGGAAACTTTTACACAAAAAAGCGGACATAGCAAACATGATATTTAGAAGGGTAAGAGACAAAGAGAAATTTGCTAATAATAGTAATAACATTATCGAAGAAGAAATAACAATTAACAGTAATTTACACCGGAGAACTGATTTTCTTGTACTGTTTTCCAATGGTTGTTTAGCAACAGACTGAATTACTGAAATAGGGTATTTTAGATCGGAAACGGCGCTGAGAAAATAAACATTGTTGGCTATTTTTAAAAATAAGTATCTTTCTTGTTGCATTTCTAACATATTTATGAATAAAAAAAGTAAACGTTAATATGCTATTCTAACTTTTCATCTGTTTATCACAATAGTTTAAAGGCAATACGTTGCCATGAGACCAAAACAATATTGCTTACAAGTTTCGAAAGCAAGTAGTGTGTAAAATATATTTATGCCACACGAATGTTTATAAAAGATACTGAAATACTTCTGAACCAAAATTATCTAATATTGAGGAAGTTGATTTGTGTGTAGAATATAATAATGAATTTATTATATGAAGATTTAATAGCATAGTGACTATAGTGCAGCATGTTTTCGAAAACGTATTGTTGCTTTATAATACGTATGCAATACAAGGCATAAAATGCCATCATTGGCGATTTAATTAATTCATCTTAAAAACTGTCTGTTAATTGTTGAGAATAATAGATATTGGTATACTGTGAACCGACTTGAGTTAATCAAAGATAATCTGAGGGATTCAAACAAAACATTAAACGAAGAAATTTCAAACAAATCCTTTATTGTTAAAAGTGCCATAACGATATACATTTCACTACTTCTGAAATATTTTACTTTTATTTAACCGTATCTATATTCTTAGAGCATCGGAGGCTTGTAAGGTTGAAATGTTTACCAATTTGTGTAAAGAAGATGCTCATTCTGTGGGAGCCTACATCAATGTCAGCTTATCAGGTAAAATAAAAAAAGAATTTCTGGACAAAGCTAGAAATATTCAAGAGTGCATTTCTATGCTTCTTAGATAAAATAAAAAATATGTATATAATTATAGGTATGTTATAGGTATATCATGATAAAAATTATAAATTATGAACATATACAGTCTGGGATTTGAAATACACTGTAAGGGTAACAAAGCAAAAACGACATAGCTCAGTCGACAAGAATATTCCAACCATAAGCTTCAGAGTGGATTAAAAAATACGCAAAGAAACTTACCATTTGAACTACTAGAGTTCGTTCCACTAACATTAATTTGTAGCTTTGCTAGAAGATTTCTAGATGGAATAGGATTACAAATCAATCGATTTGTGTAATTCCTAAATTTTTAATTACGTGGAAAAATACAAACAATAAAAATTTATACTATAATTTTATGTAAATAGAATTTTTTGTATTTTAATGTAAACTTCTCCATAACATTAACCCCTATCGTGGTTAAATGCACATATAAAAACATATATATTTTTATGCCAACATAAGAAAAATTATAGTTATAAATTTGACCTATAGTTTTAATAGATTTATAGTAAAAGGTACGGGTGTTACAAAATTCTATAAATAAAATTCTGAGCAGTTAAACATATGGAAATTAGATAGAAGATATTTTTTAATTTTTGCTGAATACTAATCGGCTATAAAGGTAAATGAAATTGTATTTTATGGCACGTGCCACGGAATATCTGTTTCTACATTTCGTTGGCTAAACCTCAAATAGATGAAGAAGCGAAGACTAGCTGATTGTTGATATGGTATATTGATAACTTACAGCACTTCTCTGATGATAAGAGCAGTGCTACAATAAAGGTAAAAGTATAATCTTCATCTGGGATCTGAGAGAGGGTAGGAACCTTTGGTGCAGATATTTTTTTTTGATGGCATGATATACTATTCACGTGATAATTTATAGTTGGATTATTGTATGCATAGGTATTGTTGAATATAAATGTTACATGTTCTAGATATTCTAGATGTTACAATATTGACGGAAAACTCCTGCAAGGGTTACTTTGACCTTTATTACACTTCTTCGGTCGCTGTCCTTGGCGCCACTGAAGGAGGTTGCACTCCTTGGTGGCTAATAACTAGATCTATATAATCGGTGCCTCATATATGTGGCTTGCGTATGGGAAGGTGCAGCGGGGGCTGTACCTGATTTTAATCACCTTCATGCTGATTTAATCTGACTTTCCACTTTTTCACGTGCAGATGGTACATAGCTGCGTACTGTGGCCCTAGTCGGTAATGGGTACTTAGGATTGTATTTCTTCCAAAAGTCCTTAAATGTTAGTGTATCAAGTAATGTAAGTTGTAAATGACGGGTAATTAACATGAGAAGTAGATAAAAAATAAACTCCGTTTTCTGTGGCAGAGACCTTTCGCGAAGCAGACGCAGAAGGTCTCAATGTTAAACAGTAACTGGATACCTAGCACAAATCGAGTATATTGTGATACTTAGTTTGTTTACAGCGTGAATTGAACTCCGCGCAACGTGCTCGAGGCCCTCGTTACACCTTCCCATATGGAAGCCACGTGTATACAGCTATACCAATAACGGAGACACTCCTGAAGATTTATGGCTGCAGCTATCAATATAGAAGTTTCCTTCCGTGATATTCTGCGCTATTTTCCAGAAAGTAGAGAACTTATTGCATGCACACAAATACCCCACATTTTTGTGCATATAATAAGATATCTGTTGTTAAAACATCCAAAAGCTTGTCTCACTCCTGCTCCTTGCATTGTTAAGGAATGTATTTTTACTTTCGAAATATAGAAGGTGTATTATAGAAGAAAGAAATATATAAATGCATATTTTATAGGAGTATTTTTTTAGATATTTTACTGACGGCCTTAACCTATATGTATTGAAACATTACATTTAATTAAAAATAACATCAGTATATTTTTCGTTACTGCTACTTATATCTAAAATACAATAAAGTTTTATTATTCTTAGTATTTTAAGTATGAAATATTAAGAATGCTATATATACAGTATATATAATATAACAGTATATAACAGTACGCAGCATATAATAGTATGATCCAAAAGTATTTGGACCATACTCTTTATGCTTCTCCTTACTTGTTTATTTACACTGTGGAGATAATCGTATAAAATTCTGGTTTTTTATTATAAATAATGTATATCTAGAACGACAATTCAAACTAGAAAATAAGTGCTAGTAAAGATGGTAGAAGGTACACACACCACTTCACACATTGGAATATAGTTAGCTGCAAATATTCGTTAGTCTGAAGTCTGAAAATATTCACTGTTTAACAATAGCAATATGGCGGTCGTTATTAGCATTACCTGAGTCTCTTTTTTTATATACAATGACGTTCGAAATTAAGTAAATGGAATACGCTTTTCCACCCACTGCGTGTTACGGTTACAGTAAATCCGATTGTTGAAAATGCAGCCCGTTTGAATTTTTAATTAATTTAAAACGAATCGCGTGTTGATTAGCTCTGCCATGCTGTCGTACCAGAGATGGATTGCCGGGATAATATATTGCTTATCACCACCGCCTCAGCAACCACCATATAATTAGAGTTATTCGAGTTAAAGGGAAAAAAACATGCAGGAAAATAGCCGTCGTTATCTGATCGAAAAAGAAAACCGTTTCTTATCTTTCCGCCGGCTAATAAGCGGTACGGTAGCCCTACAAGGCGAAGTGGGGCTTTTGCGTGAAGCGATTTTAAAAATGGACTTTGTTTTCCACGAGTCGCTCCTCACGTGCTGATTTACATTTTTATTATAATTACTTCTTTATACAGGGTATATCACGGTGAGTGTCTTCATTTATTAGCCGTTTTTACAAAATTATAGATAATACGAAGCTGATAATTTATCAATTTTAGATGCTCCATTTGATGAAAATTATGTTTCGTATATAACACTTAATAGATATCAATTCCCTTATATTAACCCTCCATCGGGCGCAGCGGATCTGTGAGATCTGGTAGCCACATATTTCATTGCCCTTTCGTGTGTATTACGAATATTAACTTGAACTCCCTCATAGCTTCCTATGAGGGAGGAACTCTTAAAATAATAAACCACTCTTGTCGATATGATGTCGATTTTTTTAGTGCATTCCCTGGCCTTGCATGGCCCGCCCGAATATTTCAGATGCATTGCGCCTGATTGCGTCATTATTTTCACTTTTATATTTTGTTAGATTTCTTTTATTAGGTATTTAAATTAATAATACTTTTTGGGATCTCCATCTCACGACAGTTTATAAAACTATCATCTGGAAACTTTGTGTTATATATGATTCCTAGTCATTATAGATGACAAAAGTTTTATTTCGATTTGGATGGTTTTCGAAACTACCGAGAGATGGCGCATGGTTTACGTTCTACAATTCTACTACTGTAGAACGTAACGGTGTCTGTCAGATGTGAAGCCTCATTTGTCAAAGGCATACTCGCTTACACTACACTGATGAGACCCAAAATAAGGTCGAAACCGGTCTGTACTTAGCGGTATCCGGAGACAGAGGACGCTTTGCATCTTCCTTGTGATTTTCGAACAATTAGAATCATTGTATTTTTAGTTATATGTTAGAACAAAATACGGTAAATTTTGCCATGTAATTCAGCGCCCGTCGAAGGCATATAGCCATGGGAATAGCTGTTTTGGCTTAATTTGTTTTATCCTTAATGTTTAAGGAATTTACAGATGGATTGGAGTATAACCAAAACTCCATCTCACGACGGATTTATAATTCTTTACACTTAAAATAGACAGTTACTTATAACTTTTCTTTGTAATTCACGTCCAATATTGTTTTATATATAACTTTATAACTTTTACATGAGAAAATAGGTAGTTTGTTTTCTGTATTCAAAATATTGTTCAATACTAATTTATATTTGTGTTTTGTTCTTAAAACAGGAAAAAAGCTTGTCATTAGCTGGTTCTCCTATAAAAATCTTGCAAATTTATTGTTTTACAACATTAAATGAATTGCTTTATGTAAATTTAATTATTGCGATTAAAAACTAGTGTGAAATATTTATTATTATCCACTTCATTAAAATCTAAATTGTGTAATATTTGGTTATGGGATCTCTCAGATGTATTGCGCCTGAATATGTTTCAATTCATACTGCGTCCGACGGAAGGTTAAATATAATATATATCTCGATACTATATCTAAATCTATTCTATTCACGTTTTAAAGTAATTTCCGTTAATATCGTTCCCTATATAATATATCGTTCCCTAAGACATAAGTTTCAGAGATATTACAATATTTATGAGGTGGTACCTGAAGACTAACATAATTAAATAGATATTAATAAGTTCTACGGTTCTAGATAGGATTGGAGTCTTTGATAGAGGAACAGGTATAGGAGACTAGTTTTCTATGTACACCGAAAGATTATATAGTATTTCGGTGTAAGTGTAAGTTAGTCTAAATATTTTAATTTAATATTTTAATGGTTTAAAATTTAAGTATATGTAAGGAAAAATATACCTTAATTAGAATATACCTTAATTAAGTATAAGGTAGAAAGAAATCTTTCTTCTCCATGGCAGACTATTCTCCATATTAATGTTAATTTACACTTTTCTCATCATAGCTTTAAATAACTATGTCTCTATATCTATAAGAAAATTAATTAGAGATATGAAACATGTCCATATCGGTGGAAAGGTAATAAAAAAGAAGGCGAATAGGAAAATAAAATGTAGTACATTTCATCTTAAATAAGTGATTTAATTGTGGTCAAGTTGGTTAAAGTTCAACCTTCTTTTTTGGACACCCTGTACATTTTAAAGCATTTTCAGTTTATACATACAAATTTTGTATATAGTAAATGCAAAAAAAGACCAGTTTTCTTGAAATGCTTACACTGACTTACACTTACATCGAAGGATTACGAGTATATACTCTTCGATGTTGCGATGAAAAAAAAATGCGTGCCCTTTGGCCCTGTAAACGTACGCCACTGTACATACACTGTATACTATATACGAGTATAAACATATTTATGGTTATGTTTGTACATATTTATAGTGACTAATATGTTGAAGAAGAAAAGTCTAATAGAGTAAAATGGGCTCCATTAGTAATAAATCTATATAAAGGGTAGGTATAGAAAATACTTCTACAATTTCTTAACAGTAAATAGTGTATATGTAAACATCATTGAGAAATTGCACTTCTGACTATGTGCGGGCTGCATATAAAAAGATAGTGAATTATGAAATTTATAAGATTGTATTAATTGAGTTCATCATGTACATAAGATCACAAATAAATGAAGAAGATAACACAAAAACGGCCTAATCCCTTAAAGCATATAACATTTAATAAGTTCATTTTTATTATTCTGTTTTCACATTTTTATTTAAATTTTCTTATGTTGTCTACTAAATCCGAAAGAAACGCGAATAGTAACGTTACATTGCCCTACACTGACTTTAATCAAAATAATAACCTAATTTGTCGCCCATAATATTCCCTTCGTGATAAATGAGACACGAATGGAAAAACTGCCAGGAAATCCGACTTAGGAATTCTATCAAGTCTAACTCGAGCTCTCTTTCCAGATTTTCTCTTTCAGAATGAAAAGCCACACTAGGCAGGCTTCGGTAGGTCATTCGGAGAAAATGCGCGCCGGTCGCGTGTTGATTAGTACTGTCAGGCTGTCGTAGCAAGATGGATTACCGGCGTAATGCATTGCCTTATCGCCTCAAATCTCGAATACCATGTAATAGTCCGCTTATTATTTCTGTAGATGGAGAATAATTTTAGGAAATTATATACTGGAGAAATTAGAGAGTTACTTGTCGACGTTATCGTTTAAGTAGTTCTCTTTATGTCAAGAAATACTCGTAATATTATGAGATGTTATATACATTATCCTGAAACACAGAGACTAATTAAATTAACTTTAGGAGTCAATTGTGCCCTGGTCCCTCTACCGACGAAAATCATAATTAACTCCGCAAATAATTCGGTATTGTCTAAATTTCAGAAACATATTAAAAATGTCTCATTCCATTAGCTCAAGATGGTACCTAAAAGAGAACTAATCCAAAAATAAAAGCGTAGATTGGAAAATATTTAGCGGAATAGAATTTATTGGCGCCATTTTATTGGGATATGAACGTTCGGTGTTAGATCGTTAAACTAAAATATAGGTGTCTGAACGAAATCTTAGATATTTAGGTAAGTACGGAGCCTTTTTTAATCGATTGCCTTGAATATTTTTATGTTAGAAAAGTTAATTGTTACACATTTACACTAAATCTGTTGTTTCTCTACTACTTCTATTGTTACACCTCGATGCATATTTATGCGTAATTCCGTACCTCGTTTCTAAACTATTATGTGAATGCAGTATGTTGCAAGAGACGGTTGGCTATCTTGACTTGGAAACATTCATTATTTATTTTATTTGTTTTGTTTATATAATGAACCTTCTGATGTGGGAATCGAACTCACGCCTGGAGCACTCTGAACCGAAAGGTCAGTTTCAAGCGACTGGCACTTGTTACCGCGGATGAATTCAGGGAACTTGGAGGCCTTCTACGAGGTAACTATGGTATGATTTACCCTCAAAAGGTCTGGCCGATACCGATAAATATTTATATCAATTCAGATTCGAACCAAAAATCAAGTGATCTATAACACTTATCATCTAATTCAGTCATTAGTTAATTATAGGCACCAAATTGGGATATTTTTGAACAACTTTATATTACCGTTGTGCGACACACAAAATGTTTTGTTTTCCTATTACTTTCCCATTACTATTTTAAAACTAAAATATCTGAACTTAAATGTTTTGTTCCGAGCACATTTATGTATAATTCAGTGCATCGTTTCCAAACTGTCATGTAAACGCAATATTCTGCAAGAGACACTTAGCAATTCTGACGCAGAAGCATTCAGCAGCTCACGAGCCAGAAAAACAGATTCACGTACACCAGAATGTGCCAAGAACTATAATCTTCAAAATATTAACCTACGAAATATAGCAGGTGCCAGTTAGCTTCCAGACGTTAAAAAGTTAGCAAGCTCAAATACGTATTTGATATTTCATTTTGAAATACATACAGTTATTTGATCTTATATATTATATTTCTTTCAGGTGGATAACTGGGACCTGTAATAAAGAAAGGGCCAACAAGGTCACTCGGTTGATGTTTAAACTCCCCTTAATATTTTCATTAAATTTTAAACACTCTTATTCCGAAAATTATTAAGAGGTGCTCGTGAATATAATGTTAAATACTTTTAAATAATTATTATTTATTTTACTCGTTTTGTTTATATGCTTTTTAATGAGAAAAACTATACAAACCAAGGAAACCTAGTTTAAATAACCGTTATGTTGAAGCAAAATGGCTTCATTTTTATACGCCTTTATTTTTCCGGGGTCGATGTTCAGCTTAGTGCTATTTTTCGATATACTCCCGGACGTTCACATGGACACACACAAATACACCCATCCGAATTGTATGCGAATCGAACCTATGCTTAGATTACTTCGAACCAACAAGCTAGGTCAAATGCAAGCTGTTGGTATTGTTACACCAAATAAATATCACCAGGCGTGGGAAGTGAACACACTTACTCCAATCCGGAAATCTAAGCCAGTTTCAAGCGATTGGCATCGTTGTCTCGGATTAATTCAAGGAACTTGGAAGTCTTCTGCGAGGTATACCATGGAATCATTTACCCTTAGAAGATTTGGCCATATAAAACATGCATAAAATATTAGAACCGTAAGTCAAGAGGTTTTGTGAAAAAGACCCCGGTGAATTATTGATGCCACTCGACGTAAAACGGAATGTGATAATGGTGAACATTACACCACTCGATCGACAGGTCATTGATGATTTTATCGTGTAACATCTCATGTATTTCGATACAAAGATATACAAGAATACGTCATCTTTGAAGAGATTCAAATAGTTTTTACCTGTATACTACCCTATGATAAAAATTGGGCCAATAATATGGTTGCTAGTGATAGTTGCTTAGACGTTAATCTTTTGGGGATATTGTGTCTTATGTATGCAGTGAGTCCGTCTAAAGTAATGGAAAAAAGAGGTGCTTTATTTCATGTTAAATATCATTTTATAGGAATAAAATTTTTTAAAGTGAGATATTGGAAAAACAAGATACTATTGATTTGAAACGCTAACAACTTCCTCTTAACTTCTACACATATCCCTGAAAGAATCTTCATCAATATTTTTTGTCGGTGAGTTTTTTCTAAACATCGAATTCACTATTAAACGCAAAATAAATTTGGGAGGATCAAATTACCAAAACATCCATTAACTAACTCTTCTACTCTTTCTATCTGCCTCTATTCACCCATTTAAACTATCACCATTATAGTTAGATGAATGAATTTTCAGAATAAAATTAATTGTTAATTTGAAATTGACGCTTAACCAATGATTACAAATGTCAATAAAATCAAATATGAAAATTTAAAACGGCACTACTCAAGAAATTTAAACTTTACACTTAACTAAATTGTACAAGTTTACAAAGTGAGCTGTTATTATTTATATTAAGTGTTAAATTTAATATAGTCAGTTTCGATTGATTCAATATTTAAATTCTACAGTTTATCATAATTTTACTACCGCGAGTGAAAATAAAATTATGCTAAAGGATAAAATATATGTTAATATTATTTTAATTCTTTCAGGTGAGAATCGTGAAATTTTGTACATCTACATCACAATTAGGTATGTAATAGCATAAATTATTATTTTTCTAATTCATTATTTCAGAATTATGCAGAATACTTAGTATTTAATATGATATAAATGAGTACGAGGCCTTATAATTAATCTAGATTGTCGTTATTTTTTGTTGGGGAATTTTTATGTATTCGGTTATGTTTGGTTATCTTATAATTCTGTCTGTTTGTTAGTTTATTGTTAATTAGTCTTATTTCAGATAGATAGTATTCAACACCCATACAGAGAAAACAGTCTATTCTTATGCGAGTACATATTAATATGACCTTTATTTGTTTACTGTAAGATTACAACTTACTAGAAATTCTAAAACGATTATTTTTTTCATATAGTCTTACCATCCTTTCCAGTGAACAGAGTTTTCCTTGAAAACACATCACATAATGTCAAATTTAACACATCAGTTTGATTGACACTAATTTGGTTTTACTATTCATCTGCCTTCCACTTTTATCTATTAAAATAATCACTAATTTTAATATAAGAGGTACCTCTGCCTGAATACCCATTGCGCTGAGTATGTATCGAATAATTGAAAAGCATTGTGACAGGCGGCGTTTTAATATAGCGCTAATCAGTATGTTAATCAATATTTATTTTATGACAAACAGTATCTGACCAAATCGAGAATTAAGCAGAAACGTATCATTAACGAGTTCAAAATATATCGATGCTAATACCGTTTTCTTTCGCTTGGCAATGCGACTTTCTTCCTATTTCTAGTGGCATAAGCAGTATCATATAGATTATACCTACTAGAGTGGTTAAAAAAACAGAACGTTAAATAAAAGTTGTATCGTTTGCGTAAATCTACGTTTCCTTTTTTCTACCTAAAGTATGAGTTACATGACAAAATGAAGCCCTATGGAAATTTATGACTATACAAACGCTATTCTGCGATTTTTTACGCTCTAATAATAGTTTCTGTCCATGCAGTGCACCAACTGTTCGTCAGTTATATCATACGGTAACTGAATAAATAAATAAAAAAACTCCATCCAGGCTGCATTTGCGCAACATCAGGCGATGTAAATTTTTTGCAGGTACGGAGCGTTTCGTTGCCGAGATTTATTATTTCAGCAGACATCGCAATACATGGAACAGAACTCATATGTTGTTCTCCAACAACAGTGTTCGGGATAGATCTGATTTATTTATATAATAAAAACGAGTTTACTAAAAAGACACGGTTGGAAGACGGCGCCGTAGATCACGGCGAATCTCATGTGAAGAGGCCATAAATTATTAAAGTAATATGAGTTTTATTTGAGGAAGAGTGTAGTAAGATATTCGAGGGCGGCATCACACCTCACAAAAATTGATAGTACGTCACGACATGCACGGCAGCCTTAGATCAATCAAGCGCAACCCGGAGGAGAGCATGCTCTGGGAACGTCGGGTGGAATGGCGTGCGTGCCCCGAAACCTCGCCTAGTGCGTGCTGGCTGCTTTCCTCGGAAGCATCGACAGAGCTGGATCCACGGCCTTTTGCCAGGCGTGCCCTGAAAATGTGACATAATTGTTTATACTATTCACTGTGATCCGTAAATACCGTCATAAATCATATATGATTTTTTATAAGTTTCTTTTTAGTGCAATTCAGAAAAACACATTTTTCTTTTCCGCACTCAGCTATACCAGAGTGGAAAAGTAATGTAATTGTGTAAAGAAAAATGGCAAAAAATTTTTTCTAGTATTTATTTTTCATTTTTCGGCCTAAAAACCAAAAGAAAATTGTTTTTAAAAAATGTTTGCTGTGTGTGTGTCGTCGTCGGCATTTATTCTTGTTAGCACGATAACTCAACTAAATCGTGTCAGATCGATCGGGTTTTGACTAACTGATCAGAGACGTCTCCCAGACGAAACCTATTGATTTTGAGGTGGATAAAGGACACTCTACCATGTTCATGGGTCATGAAAGAGCACAGTGGTGGACTATTTGAAGAATTTTTTTGTTAACACGATCACACAATTAAATCGTGTCGAATCTATCGGGTTTCGACTGATTCTGATTAGGGACGTCTGCCAGACGACATCTATTGATTTTGAGGTGATTAAGACACACCGCACCCCGTCCATGGGTTATGAGAAAGCAAGGATGGTGGACTATTTGAAAAAAGTAAAACTGTCGCATAAAACACATATTCTGCATATATGTGTTGGTTTATTTTTCTCGGTCCCTCAATTTTGAGATAGATATGTTCTACGTACGGAAAAGTCGGTTTTAAAGTTTTAAAACTGTTTATTTTTTCTAAAATAACATTATATAAGTAAAATTTTATTGGCCTATGTGTAAGAGTTGCAGTTCTTGATATAAATTTAATAAATCTAGCAGCCTTTAGTTGGATTCTGTGATTCTAATTCTAAAAGGAAGGGGTTGGACTGGTTGTTTCCTCCTTTTTGTTTATAGAAAAAGGAGGAAACTCCTTGTTTATAAACTGGGAGGTATATACTGGTTGTTTATACCCTCCTTCGCTTCCTTTGATAATACGCTTCTTTGATACCCCTTTAAAAATTTAAGAAATTAGGATATTCTTGAAATGGTATTTAATTCTTTATTTAGAGATGAATGTTTTTTAAATTTCTCTATTTTACTTAAATGCGCCATTGAACTGCACCACCGCTTCTAATAACTAATCTTTTATAACTATTTTATTATTTGATCTTGGGAAGGCATTGGTATCTTCGATATAGTGATCGGAGATGATCTCCCGATGATGCCAACTTGGGTGGTGAAATTCGAGTCTAAAAACGTATAATTTTTTAGTGTTCGTGAAAAACGGGTCTCTTGTTTTTATTTTATTTCATAGTTAATAAACCATAAATAAATAAATTAATGTCATCACTCACCGTATCACCAGTAAAAACGCTAGCGTTGATAACTATCTGACATAAAACGTTAGTATAGTGTTTTTTTTTATATTTCTTATACGTTGTTCTCTAATGAACCATGATCAGACCTGTCTTGACAGCAATGCAGATAATTTTTAATATCTACTAATTTAATTGTTTTATTTATTTATTTTTTTGTAACTATGACTGATAATCAAATTTAAATGAGTGTAATGTATATAAATAAATGTGGATTCTGCAATTTAATAGATTATCAATTGTTTTAGTTTATCATTACTTCCCCAGAATGCTTAAATATAATTAGTTTAACCAAAAAATTAACTGAAAGTACAATTAATCATGCACTATTTGGTTATAACTAAGCCATATATGTCCAATGGTCACAATAGCAATAATATTTTCCTTGTTTAAATTAAATGGTTCCCACGACAAATAATAAAGAATAATACAAACCTCAAAACAGAAGAAGACAATAAGAGGAATTGGTGTAATTAGAAAATAGTCGAGGGAAGAAAAAGTACTAGTACAGCTCTGTAAAGAGGTTTAATCGCAGATGCTTTTCTTTAACTGTAGTGCGACATACGTGTATTATATCAGTAAATGACTGCACAAGATTAAAAGAAAATAATTAACAAATATTAAAGATGTTTGATAAGATATGACAAATAAAATAACTATCCAGCGTATATATCGAAATGGAAATGCAAGTGGATATAGGTAAATGAAGTCCATCCCTCACTTCATCTCTAGAATATATCTTTTTGTTGCACATTGTATATCAAATTCTAGTCTATGACGATTTCTAAATACTATTTAATTAGACTCTAATTAAGCTTTTGTTGCCCTCTGATGTTTTTTACAATCTAAATATCATTAAATGTTATCGTAAACAACCTTTTGAAATGTAGCAATTTCAATCACATGTTCACAATGAGTGTTGATTACTGATCGACTCAAAACCGTTCTTCATAATCTTCAAAAACGTTTTTCTTAATTTTTTCTTCAGCTATACTCACACTAATGTAATTAATACAGTAGCGTATATAAAAAAATATCACATTCCGTGATAAAAACGAGGTTGTCATTAAAAAAATAATATCATACCTCTCACATGAATCACCCTGTATATCTTCATTATATTTTGGAAAGTGCACAGTTAAAAATAAAATTTGACGGGTCCCATATTTTTTCCCAAAAGTTATTCCTTAAATTTTTAACGAATTCATGACTTTACGAAAGCACTGTTATTAGCTTAAAACATGACTTGGACAATAAACAAAACATTGAAGTCCAAATATATAAACCAAGTGATATCCAAGGGTTACACCTGGGATTTATGTCCTTACGTAATATTAATAATAAAAACGTGTTAAGATACAATTTAAAATATTAATTAACATATATTAATATTAATGTATTGCCCTTTGTCATCCTTGAACTGTTTATCTGTAGCATGTGTTGAGAATTGCCATCTAACATACAATCATCTATTTGATGTAATAATAATTTTATTAACTTGAATATCTACAAATTCAACATAATTTTAAGAAAAAAAAGTGTAACAATATACACAGGTACTACATTACAAATTACAACTTAGAAAGTGTTTAAAGTACCTATAGTGTTTTTTACACATATATTTTGTATTACAGTGTAATCTTGTTGTCAACCAGGCATTTAGAGTTTGAATATCATATGTGAATACGGTGGGCATTCAGGTCAGTTACTCGACGCAGAGCTAATAAGTGCAGCACTTCGTACTGCGAGTACTACATGAATGGAAAATCTATCATATTTTCCTACAGAAGTAGCTGCAACAATATCATTCGTTCTGTGGTTCAAGGTAGCAGACTGCGCTCAAACAGTATTGGGGATGTCATTGTGTACTTGGAATTGAGCCACAATGAAAAAAGTTCGACACGTCTTCCTGTGCCCTTGTGTGTATGTGTAATCCTCCCAATAAAACGATTTCTATGCGTGCAAACTTTGAAACCTACTTATTTAGTGTCATTTCTTCTTTACATGTTTTAGTTCATGAATATTAAATAATGGGGAGTTCAATATTTTATCACAATTATTGTCACTTATGGGTTAAGTAGAGAAGTCATTCTTTATTTATTTAAAGGTCAATTAAAAATTTAGAAATAAGTTTTTTGTTGAATTCGACATATGAGATACTTTAAAACAAGGCATTACATGGGGCATCTTTTGAAATTTTAAAGTTTCGGCAGTTAGGGCTTAAGTTATAGATGTTGTCTTGAAAATAAAAATCGACATGTTTCATAAGTTACTCTAAAAAATGTTCATTTTAGTTGGATGAATTTAAGTCCAAACTTTAGGGACACACTATATAAACACGGCTCCCTACGATCAAAAGAGTTAATTTCCACAAATTTCTACTGGATGTGATTATTTGAGTTCAAATTATTGCTAAAGGTCTTATCTGAGTATAGTAATTTAAGTACAACTTGAACTTACTGTACTGTGAATTGGACACTTCGGAAACATTCTAAAATTACTTTCGTGGTACATTTTACGATTGTATATTTATGTATAGTTATTGTACATTACAGTATCATTACACGTACGATTTTTAACTGTCATGTTTCTACATTGTTTCTCAATACTTATGATAAATATGTTACATTGTATACGAGTATATTGGTAGGTGTGAAAAAGAAGATTTACAATGAAAAATCATTCCATGTATAGGCAATAGTGATTGACATGTGTTAAATCTTCTACTTTTACGTTCAGCGTAACTTTTTGGTGTGTTATATCTGTTTGAGTGAATCCTGTGATGTTTATATCAGTAAAGTTTTAATGGCTGTATTCGAGGCTTGAAAAAACGAGCCTTTCTTGTATTAGCATATTATGAAATTTAGTTTGGCATTGACGAAAGATATACTTTTTAAGGTTATTTAACCTCAATAACAAAAGAAAAGTTTGCTTTTCGGTTCTTATGGGTTAAATATCATTTAATTTTAGTAGTAACTTGGCTTACCTTATCTAATTTATTAAGTTTAGCTAAATTTCCCCTATTATGCTTGTTAGTAATTAATTATAACAATATATGGAAGTGTTTCATTTCTGGCGACTGCTGGGGTATGTCCTAATAACGGAGTATGGGTCTTGCTATTCTAAAATGGTGATTAATCCCGAATATAAAATACGTGTAAAACATTCTATGCATAGAAATTTAAGAAAATTTAACAAAAAAAAAAACGTCCTTACCGAGGGATCCCCAAAAAGATGTTGCACGTAATATTTTAACTCATACCAAACTAAAATTCGCGGTTTTTAAAAATGGCGGAAGCGCCAATGTAAATCTAAAGTTGTATACATACGTTGCCATAATACATTATATTTAAATATGTTATCACTGCTATACTATATTTTTACTACATTTAATTACCATGAAAAGGTAATTAGAGGTAGGAATAATTCAGGACATTAGTCTAAGTACAATAATCTTCATTTATTTCTAACCTCTGATCACCCTGAGTAGGTAAGCATGTATAGTCATTGTCCTGATAATTGACGTTTTTATTGACAGCTGTGTTAATTGACAATAGTTTTACCTGATAATTCTATTTACAATTTTATTACGTATGATGTTGTAGTAGGTTACATAACAATTACAAAAAACATATCAGCAAATTAATCAAAACTATTTTATAAGAAACAATAATTAATATAAACAAAAATAATTAAAATAAGTACTTAAATTGTCTGTCGTTTACCTCTTGACAATGTATAAGTTAAAAGTAATTTAGTGTAAAATTAAATTATTGTAAAACGTTATTTAGCATTTCAGCATTAATTAATTACACTTCATTCCGAATTCTGTTATTTAATGCCTCAATAGTAATGGGCTTATTAAAGTGTACATTAGACGTAACGCAATTCCAAAAAATAGGTTTAACGGGATTAGATGCGGTGATCTAGCTGGCTACTCAATAATCATCTCCTACCAATCCATTTAATTGCTGTATTTCAATAATGACACACAATTCGTTAATATGCGTATATGTGATGGAGCACCACCATGTTGGTATTATATTGACCGGCTGGTGTTTCAGACGGTCAATAATTTATGAAGTTATAATATAAATTCACATCTAGACTAGTTATTGAAATAACTCGAATTGCGAAAGGTATAAAATTATAACAACCTTCTCAGGTCAACGAAATAACTATCTGGAGAATAACACACGTAGTAGCTCTCAGTCATCTATTTATCTCAAAGAAACTAATAGACAAGTGTCGTAAAGATAACTAGCATTATCGTATATATTTTGCATTAGTTACCCGAGGAAGTATTAGTGTTACTACGTAACACTAATACTTCCTAGCGTTGTAGTTATTAGAAACTACTGCAATAACAACTTTTAAATTCGTCTAGAAGAAATCGTGGCAATAAACTGATAAAACAATCATTGGTTCGTCATCACTCGGTATATAAATTAACTAGTAATACACGCAGATCAATCAAACATATTATTCTGATTAATTATTATTACAATTTATACAAACTGCTAGTTCGGAAACTAAACTTAATTATTATTTGTGTAGCTTATAATTGCTATATGTACATTTTTAGTATAGAATCAACTTTAAGTATATTTAAAGAAATTTACAAAAAGAAATAAGTCACTTATTATATTAATTTGCAAAATAAATACATGTGTCTTTCGATTATAACTATTATTTAAGTGTTACCTGTTACCCATATTTCTGTGATTAAGGGTTTACTTTTCATGGGATACTTTGAATCAAATCGGTTAATGTTTTGTATCGTATTCTATCATCTAACTCATAAAAGTTCTTTGACCTATTAGAACAATATTTCAATTCTAAGTAAGCCTGCAAAAACAATCTAAGAGGAATGCATAATACTAGTTATTTTTCAAGTCTTCTTCTATTCCTCGTCTTTTGGCCTTCAGGTCAGGTCCTAGCTTATCGCAGCTACACAGTTCTCTTTGTAGTAGGTTTTCCTGTATTTCTTCGTAGCTGTAACCTCTCGTGTCTTCGATTATTTATTTAATATATTAGGTGGTCATCCTTAGGTGGAAATCTTCCTGCCTATTTTTTCTTCTACATACCTTTAGTAATTCCTCTCGGTCTAAAAATGAGCCTTAGGATGATGATATCTTTAAAACTTTTCTATAACACCACTTTTAGAAGAATAATTCTAACTTCCTTTTTTCTTTTCCTTTCTACAGATAGAGCTATACAGTATGTTTTAACAATTTTTTTTGTTTTTGTTGATATACCACTAAACATCAAACTGTTGCCTTTTTTGTAACGGAAAGCTTTTGCTTCATTTAGTCTATTTCTTATTTGTCTCGTATACCTACTATTTTTAGTAATTACATTCTTAATTAATAAAGATAGTGAATGTTAATAATATATGTTAATAATAATACGTAGATAATCAGTAATTACATTTTACATAAATATTGGAATTGGTTTACTGCTTTTATAATATTAGTGTCTATCTAGCTATGTATCTACCTGTTAGATATATAGATAGGTAGATTATCTATATACATATCTAATATTTACCAAATTGTTGGTTTTCTATCATTATTTTTATTGTTTGTCAACTAGTCATTTGTCTTCATAGCTAGGCCTAGTTCATCTGTGTGTCTTATCATATATATTATTTATTTATATATCGCTGTTCCTACTTCATAACTTGTTTGAATTCGTTTATACGTTAGCTTCTTGAAAATTCAAATTTAAAATTACAAAGTGTGGTTACATCCCTGCCTGGTTTCTTCCTGATCCATCCACTGTGAATGGTTAGATTCTTGATAACAGTCAAGTGGTGTAAAGATAGTCGGTATTATTAACATCTAATACATCTAACATAGTTTAGAAATAATACCATCTAATGTAAGAATGGGTTAGAACCTTAATCTCTGAGTTGCCTTAAAATCAATCATAAAATCTGTCATAAGATAGACATAGCCTTTTAGAGGGATCAGGTTATCGTTGCCGCAAATAAATAACGTACCAAATCTAAACAGGTACTATTAACATCTATTACATTAAACATAGTTTAGCAAACAAAATATTTAACATAGCGATAAGGTAAAACCTTAGTATGTTAGTTTCTTTATCAGTTATAGTGGCTTTAAATAAATAAGGCGCCACAATTACGAGGGTGGTTCTTGACTTCCAAAATATTTTCTTTATACTGTTTCTGTTCGTAAGCAGTTTTTTTAAACTAATATAATTATTATTATGGTAGAGATCTTTAACTTCTCCATTTCTGTTGGTCAACAACCTTTGTTTTAATTTTATAACACAGCGGATAATTTATGAAATGGTAAAATGACTTTCGTAAAATGAATTATATTCCTCACAATTAGTACAAATTGTATGATAACAAAATAATTGTAAGAAATTTAATGAGACAATTATCTGGTTGATAGTGATCTTTTTCGTTAAAAATATTTCACGTTCCTATTAAGGATTGGTCTCAATGGAGAGAATTTGGCACCTCCTTCTGATATGGGTTCTAAATGTAATTGTAACCTTCCCCTCAATAGCTTGGTGTTTCAGGGCAAAAACCATTTCGACCTGTGTAAACTTTTTTTATGTTTTCATGTTTTGATAATAGACATAAAACTAATTACCTAAGTGAAAGAGTATTGCAATGAAAAATACTTATAATACTGTATGTAACCAATACATCTATGCGGATACAGGTATTTTTCAAATTAATAGAAGCAATCCTATTGATATTACAGCTGGACCATTCCTTTTCATCTCGTACACGTGTCAAGCTAATTACAACAAACTTTGAGTAATTTTAATGACAAATAAGTTGGGCGAAACTTTCTCGTAAATTAGAGACACGTTCAATTAATTGTGCTCTTACTAAAACACATTTGGGATATCTGAAACGTGTTTCTCAGGCCAGGCATAGGCTCCCCAAACGCAGATCCTTACAATGTATTAATAAAACCCATAAAATCGTCGAAGCGCACACAAACAACAATAGGAAATGTAGATTTATATTACACCGCAATGGCAGAGGCAAAGTTGAAATGAACATTAAATGCAAAGGAGTAAAAGGGAATCCCTGGATGTATAAATTTACAATTTAGACGAATAGAGTTCGGTTGTAGCGGGCTAATGTAATTAGTAACATCCTAGTAACACATCCCCGGTTGTTAAGTTAACGCAGCACCGGCTCACAGAGGGTAATGAGTCCGGACCGCAGTATGGAACCGTCCTCCGGGGCACTCGTGTGAGGACTTGGTGTGGGGCAATTAGCATACAATACCTAGAGACCCTCTACAAGACTGTCGACCCCTGTCACTACAAGGGCTGTCTTATTAATAATAATGACGAGGCTGTTAATCCTCCGTCTTGCTCTCTAGAACCGATCCGGTGTAATTGTAACAACGTGAACGGTAAGTCGACTTGGGTGAACTCACATGCCGAGCGTGGGTTTATTGGGGGCAATTAACCCCATTTCCGGGATTATGCATGACTTTGGAAATCCGACTTGATTCTGCGGGTGTTTTATCGCTTTCAAAAGAGCAGTGGAGGTTTATAGTCTTTGGAAAATCACATTTACATAAGCAAAATCCGAAGAAAGAAGCCACTGATTCCATTTGATAGTGTGTAGGAGATTAATGGCTCTTGTAGTTGATTTTGTTGGAAACCTGTAATCATTTCCATCGCGGTATGGTATTAGCTCACTTTTTCCTATATTTGTAAGTAATTGTTGCATTTTTATCTCGATTGATTAGCTCATGGTGGTTTTATAAATGATCTTTTAATAGTGGCGCTCGAGATTTGTTAGATTATAGCGGCTATCTTCTTAAAACTACATCTATCATATTTATTCTAGATTATCCAGTGGTGTGTGACAAATCATAGTGAAATGTTATAGCGTTCAACAGTGTGTCCAAATCATCACACTTTATTTTCAAAATCAGTGCTCCTTTCGAGAAATGTTCCGCACATTATGTGATTTTTATCCTCGTCTCAACCGTCCCGCCCACGCCGAGTCGACTATTCGACGTTTGGTGACCAAATTGGAGTAAATCGATTTGATAAGTAATCCCCGTAAGATAATACCCGTACGTCACCGAAACGCAAGGTCTACTGAAAACATCGCTGCTGTACGTGAAAGTGTACAGGAAACTCGAGTCAGTAAATTTCTCATCGTTGATAAGACCTTGGCCTTTATGCGACTTCAATTTGACAAATTTTTGTCGGAACTTAGGTCTGCACCCGTATAAAATCCAAATGACCCAGGAATTTAAGATGAGCGACCATAGACAGCAGTTGGAAGCAGCAGGTCTGGAGCAGTTGGAAGTTTCACCCAAATTTAGCCAAAAAAATCATCTTTAGCGACGAGGCTAATTTTTGGATGAATGGATATGTCAACAAGCAAAACTGTCGTATGTGGGACGATACCAATTCATACGAGATACACCAGCACCAAATGCATTCCGAGAAAGTCACTGTTTGGTGCGAATTTTGGTCTGGAGGAACCATCGGTCCGTGCTTCTTCCAAAACGAAACCGGCATTGTCATAACCGTCAACGGCGAGTGCTACAGATCGATGATAAGCAACTTTTTGTGGCCTAAACTGGATGGCATGGATACCGACGACATGTGGTTCCAATAGGACGGCGCTACGTGAAACACACTACATGTCACGATGGACATTCTGCACGAACAATTTGGTTATTAGAGAAGAAGTGGATCAACTTGCGCTGAAAAATCATCATCGCTTTTCAGTTCATTGTACTATAGTTAATTCTATGAAACTTTTCAAAGCTCTGTCCAGGACTACAATTTATAGAAAATTTTAAAACGAGAAACAATGTCCTTGGTTCACTTGTGCTTTACAAATATTTTAATAAATATTGTTTTAATATAAAAAACTGTAAAACCAGTTTTCTATGACCACTGACACATTACACCTTTTTCGACGTACGTTTCGCCAGCTACGTTGGCAACATCTCGAAATGAGTAATACTTTACCCCTGAAAATTTGCCAAAAAACTTACCCACAAGATCTTATCAAATCCGGTCCTAGAATATTGAATGTATTAACTAGGGCTCTGTATAATTATTGAAATTATAATTCTGAATAAAATTATTATTCTTTATTTTAATTTACTGTATAAGTCCTAAAGCACACTACATTAAAATAAGGTTTAAAGTGTAATATGAAATTTGATTTTGAACTATTAAATTTTTTTGTGGGTGTAATAGATTAATACGCACAGTTCATTTTTTAGTCATATATTAACAAATAAACAGTTTTAAAACCTTAAAGCGAACTTTTCCGCACGTAGAACATCTCTATATAGAAATTGAGAGGCCGAGGAAAAATAAACCAACACATAAATGCAGAATATTGTGTTTATGCGACAGTTTTACTTTTTTCAATTTTTCTCAAATAGTCCACCATTGTGCTTTATCATGACCCATGGACAGGGTGGGGGGTATCCTATCCACCTCAAAATCAATAGATGTCGTATTGTAGACGTCCCTAATCAGAATCAGTCGAAACCTGATCGAGTCGACACGATTTAATTGAGTGATCGCGTTAACAAAAAAAATTCTAAAATAGTTCACCATTGTGCTTTCTCATGACCCATGAACTTGGTAGAGTGTCATATCTACCTCAAAATCAATAGGTGTCCTCTAAGAGACGTCCTAGATGAGAATCAGTCTAATCTCGATCGATCCGACACGATTTAGTGGAGTTATCGTGCTAATAAGATTTTTAAATGCTAACGACAACGGCGGCAACGACACAGCAAAATTTTTTTTAAAACTTTTTTGTTTTTAGACCGAAAAACGAAAAATAAACGCTAAAAAAAGATTTGTTTTCAATTTTTCTTTACGCGATTACATTACTTTTCCGAAATGCGGAAATGTATAATGTCTTTCTGGAACTCGATTTTATTATTAGTGCATGAATACGATAATGCCATATTATCGACTCTACTGCACACCTAATTTGAATAAATTCGTGCAATATACATGAAAATTGTGGCTCGAATTAAGAAATCACCCTATTCATCAAGAAGAAAAAATATTTTAATTTCTTTTATTTTAGAATACAAATTTTTCTTGTCCATTCATGACGCACATAATAAGACTGTATTTACGATCAGAGTTTGTTAACTCGTCATGAATAATCTGGTATAAATAAGCTTTTTAAAAATACCTGTATGCTTGTTTCGATGTTACGCATTTTGAAACTAAAGACAAATTTATATACTCGTATATTATGTAAATGGGAGTCCAATTCCTTTTGAAAGCATTTCCTCTCGTGATTTCGCCTTTAATGCAATTTTATTTATCATACGCCTTTATTATCATTTAATCTTCGTGAGCAGTTTACAATTGTAATATTATGGTTATTTATCCTGAAGTACTCGTATATATTAATTATTAATATAAATTAAATATTATAACGGATATTGATATATCTATAATTAAATCTTAACCCTTTTTATGTCACTAACGAAAATTTATTTTAAATTAGAATAAAGTAGAATAATTCTGCTCTTCAGTTCTGATTTTTTTTTTCATTTTTAAACATCCTAGCCTTCTTTGTTAAGGAAGCGAATGCGGAGAACAGAATGTCCGAAAGCGTTAATGAAATCACAGTTACCACACCGAACTAAACATCAGTAATAAGGGGTATGAGACTTAAAATGAAGTGATAAAAGTCAGATACAGCGCAAAATATATGTAAACCCAAGGGAATAAATTGGATGCCTTAAAACATTACCATGATTTGAGATAAAATGAATAATGAGCCGAGATCCTCTAAAGAAGGCCCCTTTATGAGTTATCTCTTAAATAATAGTATCATAAATTTTGTAAGTAAATTACTATAATTACCTGCAAAAATTAATTAAGCCTCACACCCCTTGTACAGCGTAATGTAATAATTAAATCGTCTACAGGCGATTACTTTGATAATTATCTAATATTCTCGAAGAAGGGAAATAAATTGAAAACCCTCTTAATAATAAAACAAGATGCCTCAACACATTCCTAGTAATATCAATTAGTTTCAGTAAATTGGGTAGAAGAGGGGCCGAGATAGTATTTGAAAGGCGCTGAAAGGAGCTGCTTGTTTTTATAACAATATTTACGTACATCCATTAACCCTTACCTTGGCTAATGCACTGCGGAGTTTGAAGACGAAACATGTCCTATCTGGGATCGCGTCGTATTCATTTTTTGATTAAATACTGAGCCGGGCGACGAACTGATAAGAAATCCGGAAGAAACTTTAAGCTTGGCTTCAAGTCGCCTTGAACGTTTTAGGGGCGTACTACGGAAACCTTGACTCCGGGGTCCGCGTGAACGCCCACGAGGGGGCAAAACTACAGGGACATGATTGCTGAATTTATTTTCAGGAATATCCTGGAAATTCTCGGGTTGTTACGTTTATTTTGGGACACATTTATACCGATTACGGTAGATGTAACTTGAAGTTAATTTTGATGCTTTATTTCGTTATGGCATGATGCAAAGGAATATCATTTTGTTATATTCACATTTCAAAATTATAAACTTGAGATATTTGAATAATAATTTTTGGATCCTATATACGAGTATACAGGGTATTTACGAGTGGGGATTCTTTTAATACATGAATAGTTTTAATAAGCAATTTTCAGAAATTTTACTTTATAAAAGACATTGTAAAATACATTACTACTACATTAATGAAATTTTATAAATTTAAATACTTTATATTTAATTATGTCATACACTTTATTCTTTTTGTACATGGACAATAAAAAAGTAAGTTGTAGATAAAAATGGAGTTATTTACAATAAACTTTTGAACAGTTTTCAGTTTATTTAAGGTTATGAGATTTACACGTATAAATACCAGTAGAGATAAAAACACTCTTCAGACTACATTTCTGACTATACAGGTTAAGATAGCTTTGTAAATAATAAACATAGTTGTGCACTTCATGTTAAAGAAGATATCATCAATGCTCCATACCTTATTCGACCTTTTATCAATAATTCTCCATATAGTGCAATGTGTGTCAGAATATACCTACCTGATACCTAATACACCTATGAAAGAATCATCCAGGAAAACATTTTCAAGTTTCATTGATAAATCGTTATGACCAGGAAATATGAGAGACGTGTGCATTTGGATACATGTTAATTCTGCATTATCTATTTTTGACAGCACGAAAACTATTTTTTCCTGTTTTCTGATTGCATATTATATATATACATTTAACAAATTGCAATAACTGCGTTTTTAATACTTTACTTTACAATTAATACGTCTATTATGGCAAGCCGAAACAGAGCCGAACTCAGGTCACAGTTGCTACACAGCGATAGTTCACAAAAAATACATCATAATACAATAATCAATAAAGAGAAAAACGGGAAGAGAAACATATAAATAAAAAAAAACTTATCAACGCGTCTCAGCTGGCCTCGGATTTTGATACACATAGGGACTGGTGTAGATAATGAAAGTTTATTATTAGATACTTTCTGCAGTAAAACCTCGACGTCTATCACTTAACAGTAGTTTACGTAATGAAAAATGCCTTTCAGCGTCTACTCCCACTAAAGGCCTATACCATAAGTTAATCATGTATGGACTCTATTTTAATAAAGTAGTAGATAAGTCTTGATGTATAATCTTTAGAACAATTGGAAGACTAAACAACTGTGTCCAGGATTATTCGCAAACAGCTCATGCACTTTTTCTATGACAATACTGAACTTCACATGTGTTGCGGTTGTTTATTTTTTGTCTAACAGCATCTTTTGTTTAACAGTACCATAAATTCATTAGAGTTATCGATAGCTATTTGTCGGATAGGTTACTCATCTATGACACAGAAGAAGGACAAAGAGAATACGAGGTCACCGCGGGAGTCCTACAAGGGTCGGTCCTGGGACCGCTACTATGGAACGTCATGTATGATGGACTATTAAACCTGGTACTACCGGAAGACACGACGATAATAGGATTTGCTGATGACGCAGCGGTAGTGACAACTGCAAGAAGCACGAGTACTTTAGAAGTAATAACAAATGATGCGGTCTTAGGGGTGAAGGAATGGTTAAACGAAAACGGGTTGGAAATGGCAGTGCATAAGACAGAAGCTGTATTGATAACTGACAAAAGAGCTTTCACTCCTCCAGTGCTTAAGATAGGAAAAGAGAAGATCCAGTGGAGTAAAAGTGTAAAATACTTGGGAATACAAATAGACAACAGATTGACATATGCTGAACACATAGCAAAAACAGTAGAGAAGGCAGTAAAAACAGCCTCGGCCCTGGCAAGGTTAATGCCCAACATCGGTGGTCCAGGCGAGATGAAGAGAAGGCTATTAAACAGCGTAGTCCACTCTAAAATATTATACGGGGTGGAAATATGGACGGAAGCGATGGAAAATAAAAGAATCAGGCGTACCTTGGCGCAGTCCAAAGACGCAGCGTATTAAGAGTGATATCAGCATATAGGACAGTCTCAAACGAAGCGGCATTAGTGGTGGCAAGCACACCGCCAATCGACCTCCAAGTTCGAGGAAGACAGGAGGTGTACAACAAATATAGATTGGACGAAAGGGTGAAAGAAAGAGTGAAAGTTAAAAAGATGACAAGGGAAAGGCTCATGGAAAGGTGGCAGGAGAGGTGGGATTCAGGTACCACGGGTAGGGGGACGCATAGACTGATACCGAATGTGAAAAAATGGACAGACAGGAAACATGGACAAGTAAATTACGAGTTAACACAGGCTCTGACAGGACACGGATGTTTCATGGCATACCTTAAAAAATTTAAGAAGAGGGAGAGCTCCACGTGCTTGCTATGTGGAGATACAGAGGACAATGCACATCACGCAATTTTTGAATGCAAGGCCGGACAAGGAAAGAGACAACGACTTAAGGAAAGGGTAGGCGTTGAATTAACTGTGCAAAACATGGTGCCAGTCATACTGGAAGAAGAAATGAAATGGGTAGCAGTGCGGGAATACGTACAAGAAATAATGAGGGAAAGGAGGAATGCGGAGACAGAAGGGCGTAGAATTCAGCTCCTGAACCCCTAATCTCGAAAGAGGATGGGGGATGTAGGGAAATGGCTAAGAAAGGACATCACTCCGAAGTAATGCGAAAGCGGTTCCGGGGTGATGATCAGGAGTTCAGGGGGGCCACTTTTGAGTAGCTTGCTGCTCCTATGTCCCCAAAAAAAAAAAAAAAAGTACCATAAATTCACTCATATGTTTCCAATTTCTTTATTTCAGTAATTAAAACAAAATAGTTATTATTAATGTAACGGACATCATCTCGTATGATTTGTACTTGCAATAAATTCTGTACTGTATGTATAGTATTTATTTCGTTCGGATAAATACTTAAAATATCATGTATGTCATAAAAATGCTTGTCACAATAACCTACAGCCTCTAATGGAGTACCCCATCTTGTGACAACCGATTCAGGAGGCAAATGTATATTTGTCAGAGCTTATCTAAACGTTTATTTCCGAGTAGTATTTTACAAAAAAAGAAACATTTTCACATTCCCTATTATCTCATTAACTAAAGGGAAACTTTCTCTTATTGTTTCTGGTAGTCGGTTAAGTTCATGAGCTGCATATGTAAAGTTACCATGTTTGGAAACGTTTCAGTTAACAGGTCTCCTTCATGTATGCAGCTACGTCCGTTAGCATTACTATAATACCTTCCGAGAATGGTATTTATCTGACCATATGTAGTGAAAGTACACAAGAGCGTACACAAAGAAGTATACAAAATGTTCCCCGATATGATTGTAAATGTTCTGCAATGTCCTCGTACATCTGTTTCTTTGTGTAGTTAGATTAGGGAATTTTCAGTCAATATATTTTTTCTAGAAATTGACATAGTGTTGTGGGGTTCTTCAATTTATATAACGGAATGCCACTTGTTAAAAGGGCTACCGTGAGGTAGTAGAAAAATATAGTAATTGTTATCATGACCACTAAAAGAAGCCATAGCTTTTCACATATCTTGTTACACTACTTTTTTTAGACCAATTAATAATGCGTTCATACACATTACAAAATAATTAATTTCCTCTAATACATATGTTCGCAAACAATTACAAGTCACTATTAATCCAGAGTACCTGTAATTGTGGTCTGGATTTTTTGTCTCGTGGTATGTTAGATTTCAGTTTTCCGCACAAGAAATATAGGAATTCAAACGCACAACGTGATCTGTACACGTGATCTGTAAGACCATGTAAACAGAGAAAACAGCGATGAGATGAAAACAAACCCATAACAGGCCTCTGTATAACACACGGTGGCAATATACTTGGTATAGAAATGGATATCGACAGTGCATCGCCTGTTAGGCCATCTCTGTTACGGTTCTCCGGAATAGACGCTTTAATTATAATAAATAATTTAGTTTGAATAAATATACATCTACATTGGTAGAAGTGAGATCTCTTGAGAGCCTTTTCTGATAAAATTCCGAGGTATCCATTGTAAGTATTTCTTTTTAATCTTTATATACAGACACCAGTGAAATTATTTAGTCACGGCTCGTTTATTCAAGTTTAACTTTGCGTCAACACCGTCTGCTATAAACTTTTAATTAAAAAATAAAACAAAAATGACCAACGGATTCGTGGTCTTGTTAGGGAGGGCATTTTTTGTATACGTCTCTGTTCCGTACTTGTGTTTCAGGAGTTAATTGAAACATCGCCTCTATGGCATGCCAGCTTGTCCAATCAATGTCTGCCGACACGAACCTTCTTGCCATTTTAATTGAACTACATTCAATTACTTGTAGTATTTCTTTGGAGTTACTATTAGATTATTCCTTGTTGTTCGGATTAACCTGGCTTCTCTTTCATTAGTGGTTTTACTCCCTGAGGCCATGATATTTTCGGGGACAAATTCGATTCTCGCCGGTGCTTCCCTTTCACGGACGAAGTAACTGGACGATGAGTCTTTTCCTGAATCTGATTTGTGTCATATATTTTGCTATAAACGTGGTAAATGGTGTTATTAGACAATTTCTATAAACGTACGCGGACATAATAAAAGCGTTTAATAATTGGTTATATTCTTGATAATATTAACATATCATCATCAATTAGTAGACAATAAATGAGAAATACAAATATTGGATGTGTGTTTATTACACAAGCATAATTACCAGCGCTTCCGTTGTTTCACCAGAATTCGCAAATATTAATAACATAGCATGTAGCTGTGACTCACTGAGTAAAAATTAAGAGTCAAATATTATCTCATACATTGCTCTATTAAAAAATGGAGGCTTTGAGCTTCGTAAATGGGCAAGTAATATTCCCCCATACTTTTATTTTACTTTGATCAAATCTTATGAACTTTGTGTTGAAATTCCATTACAACAAAAGTTAAAAAATCAACTCATTTTTCTATTAAAAAGTAGATGCTTTGAGCTCTGTAAGTACACGGTTAATAGGCCCCATATTCTAATTGACTTTTATCAAATCTCATGAATGTTATGTTAAAATTTAATTCCGAGAACATAACATATTGCCTTAGACAGATTCGATGGTTACCTTGTGGATAAAATCTTCTCATAAATGGAAAACATTCATTAGTAATCATGTAAGTTATATTCAAGGTAAAATTTCTCCTAACTACAGCCATTGATATATCACAGATATTGAGTATGTGTGACATACAAATAGGGATATACCATTTTAAATATTTCTCCGAGAATATTTTCCCTCCAGGAATATTCTAGCTGATGATTTTAATAAATCTGCCCATCACTTTTAACGTGATGAGCAAGTGACAAGATGATTCTGTAGACACATAACGCCATTAGGATATAAATTGGTTAATCAGAAATCACAAATAGATACGGCATTGTTTCAGTCTTTAACAACTGTTAATAACTAACAATTATTCTTAAAAAATACATTTAATACTTTTTACTGAAAATAAAAAAAATAATTAGAACAATGTTAATATGGCAGTAGCAATGTGTTCACATAATTAGTTATTTAATAATTACATCCACACGTACATTATATGCGTACTACAGAATACTTGCATCGGAGAATTATAATTTATTTGCCCCACGTGGTGAAAAATGTACTACACTGTCATACATGTATGTTAATTACTTACAAATATATATAAAAGTTTACAGTCATGGTGATCTAGGAAAAATTTATTAATCACACAGATGTTAAAGCGGAAAATATTTAGCACTGTACTAAACAAAAATGATAAAAGTTTTATCCCCGCAGATTTGTGGGTAACAGTGTATAATGTTGTTTTTATTCCTATACTATGTATCAGCTTTTGTCAAAATATCTCCATAAACATATTGAACTAAAATATGTTCAATTGACTTATTTTAAGTTGATAAATTCTCAGAATAAGATATTCATTTATTGAATAATAACAGTTGTTTAAAAAAACCTTTTTTCTTTAGAACAAAGACCTTTATATATCAATTGTAAAACAGTTAAAAATATTGGGTTGATTACTGCATGTTAGATATTGATTAAACTTTTTGTACCACTGATCATTTTAAGTGAAGTAATCCATAATAACACTAATACTAACTGTGTGGTATAATATGGTCGATATACGTTTTGATAGAGTGATCTTTATAGAAATAGATGTTTATATTGTTGTATGATGTACTTTAATTGTTTAAGGTATATGTATATTTTTTATTCTAAAAAGCCATATCAACTGTTTTTTAGTATTAACAGTTAATTTATTTTTCCAACAATAGTTAGCGAATTAGCAAGAGATGGTATTATATTTATCTTGGAGTTCAGCAGTCTTGCAGTCTTATTGGGATAATGTGTTTGAGAAATTTAAATTACCATTGAACACACAACACACTAATCATTTTTATAGTCCACTATATTAGCACAATCTATTCTAAATGTTCATGAGTGAAACGTTGACGCCTATCACTTAAAATCTATTTATATGCTGAAAAATACCTTTCAGCGTCTATAGAGGTAACTCTATATTAAGCATATAGAGCATATTCAATATGTATGAAATTTTTCAAAGGAAGCACGTGTATGTTGAGTTGAAAAAATTCTACCACTTTATCTACGAGGACGTCCACAATACGAAATCCGGTATTGTGTTGTAAAACTGTTTCTAAATTAGCTCTCATGCATTCAAGAGAGTGTTTTGTTAACTGGAAAAGGAACTGGCGAAGGTCATATAAAATGTTTACTGCGTTAACTTTTGTATATCCAGGGGAAGTAGGTGTACACTCAAGGTCCCTTATTTATAAATAAGTTCCTGAAAACTTGTTGAACATGTTTGTGTAATGGAGAGTACTTCGTTTGGATTTAGTTGTTAGTCACTTTCCATCATCAAAGTGAACCTAATAGTACCTTATCATCTCTAACGATGAGCTACAATGGAACACAATAGATTGTAGTGATAATGGCATATCAAAAAAAAAGTTTTTAAATAATTCTCTTGATGACGGCGGTTTTAGAAATGTCTTCTTTACGTTCACTATTAATTTGTTAACGATTTGAGATGACGAAGTTCGTGTACTAAAACACGTTACATGTGACAGTTGTACGTGTTTGCTAAGCATCCTACAGATGCATTCGTGTAGGAATCACCGGTTGTATAAAGGAATGCACGTATTTTATTGTCCCTTAAATCGTCACCTCATATTTTGTTTAAACTACTATCCACGAATTAGGCTACTGTCTCTGAATGTCACATAGGCAATTGGCAAACCATTGTCGTATTAACGTGATCTCGTGCATTCTGCCATCTAATAATACGTCTGCGATTTTTCGGCCTGCATCGTCAATGGTTTCATCCATAGTAAAACATATTTTATTGTTGCACCGCTCAGAAACTTCATTGGCATTACATAACTTGTTCTTAGGGTTGGTTCAGCAGATGTAATAACATTATTGTAGTTTCCATCAATATAATTGGTCAAAACATTGGATTCGCCAGCGTGTTCCAGGGTCTTGCAACTTGTCGTTATATTAACTAAGTTATGATTTCCCTTAGTACCTCGATTATTACGTAAACCAGATTTATGCTTCTCGCATGTTCTATAACATACGTATACGCCTACCGACTAAAAACCCCCCTCTATCCTATCAGTGTAATGCCGAAGAGGAACCGCTCTCGCTTTACTTCTCTTCGGCATATCAGTCAGGATACTTATTCATTCCCCACTTCCCTTTCCTCCTTCCTTTTTTCCTTCATGATAGCCGTTACCATCTACTCTACCACTGTCCATCTTTCCCTGCTCTCGAGCATGATCGAGATCATGTTATCTACAATGATAGCATGTCCTATCTTTTGCTCCGCAGTTCTCCTTTCTCCTATCTACCTTTTGCAGCTGAACACTGTGTGGCAAGCATCATCGATCTCTCCACAAAACCAGCACTCTCTGCTCTCGCGTTTGCCTATATCCAATAGGTAGTCCGCGAAACAGCCGTGCCCAGTAAGGGCCTGGGTTAAATAATACCCGCCATCGCTATGTGCCCTTTCGCACCATGGCCTTATGTTCGGGATTAGCACCCTCGTACATCTCCCTCGAGGCTCCGCCTCCCATCTCTCCTGCCAGTGTTCCCATAGGCTCTCTCTTGTTGCACCTCTGTCAGCTCCTCCGTACACCTCCCGTCTCTCCCTTGCTGGAAGGTCAATGGGTGGTATACAGGCTATCACCAGCGTTTCCGCTGCCGATACGGTCCTGTATGCACTACAAAGCCTTAGCGCTGCTCTTATCTGGACCTTGGTGAGCTCTCTCCTCCGATTGTCCCTTATCAATATATCCACACCGGAGCGGCATACAGTAAGATTGACTGCACCAACCTGCTGAGAACTCTCTTCTTTGCCGCCCTGGGACCCTTAATGTTTGGCATCAAACGACTAAGGGCCGGGACAGTTTTGCCAGCCTTTTCCAGCGTCTGTTTAATATGTTCCCTAAGCGAGAGGGAATTATCAATCCAGACTCCCAGGAACTTAATAGTCTACTTCGGCACGACTTCGGTATTCCCTGTTCGAAACGTGATGCACCGAGGCTTTCTTCTCCTTGTCAGGAGCACTGCCTCCGTTTTGTCCAAAGCCAGAGTCAGTTTCCTATCTTCAATCCATCTCCTGATCCTCTCGACAGTGAGGTTGGCATTTTCCCTCATTTCGATACCAGTTCTTCCAGTAACGCCCACCGCAACATCATCAGCGTAGTCCAAAACCCTCACTTCTTCGGGCACTCTGAGTCTAAATACGCCATTGAATACCCATTGAAATACCCATGTTCCATACGGTAGGATCCATGACCGACCTCTGTGCACCCCACACGAGATTCCCCTCTCACTACCGTCTGCGGCCAGACAGATAGCTGGCGATCATGTTTACAACATACGGTGCTATTTCTAGCTCCCACAGTCTACCCATGATCCTTCCTAATGATGCCGAATTGAACGCGTTTTTCACGTCCAAAGTGATCAACGCGCATAAATTCTTGGACTTCCACGCCTTCTGTGCAATGGTTTTTATGACTATGACAGCATCTACCGTAGATCTTCCCGCCCTGAACCCGTTCTAGTTCTCCGCCAGGCTTCCCTTTCTCTCCAGTTCCCCTAGGGGTCTCCCTAGGATGAGTTGTTCCAAAAGTTTCTTCCCGAGCACATCGATCAGACATATCGGCCTGAAAGATGTGGGGTCCTCCACCGGCTTGTTCTCCTTGAGAATTAGTATAAGCCTGGCCATCTTCCATACCTCGGGGAATCATGAACGATGTCATGAGGAGCGGCTCATGACATCGTTCATGATTCGCAGCACCTCCCCAGGATATTGCTCCACCACGTCCTTCAGAATCTCAGGAGGAATACTGTCCGGACCAGGCACCTTGCCATTTTTGATCTTGACACAAGCCCTTAGCAGTTCCTTCTCCGTAAGCGGGTCGAAAACTGCTCCTGGTTGGCGTTCCCATTCTTCTACCGGTTTCTCGGGGAAGAGCGCGTCCACCGCCTCTCTCATCTTTTCTAGAGGAATCTCCTGCTGGTGACTGTTCGTCCTCTTCACAACAAGTTTGTATTCTTTACCCCAGATATTCCTATCTATATATACGACAACTATTTCTATACGAGTATATACGAGATTCAGAAACCAAGAAGTTGTGAAGCGAAGAAAAAGTATCTGACAAGTAATTATTCGATAGCTGTTTTATGTATTTTGTCTCTTTAATTTTGTTAGCGGTATATGATTCGTTAATAGTAAAACATTTGACTACGTCAACTACCGTATGAAAAAGTAAAATGTGACATCAAACAGAAAAAGTAATTTATAAATTAATTCTACCAAGGAATTAGTTATAAATACTTCCCTATATCAATTTCCATTTTATAATAGCTAGGAAAGCTTTATTTAATGCCAAGTTTTACAATTTGAATTTGTATTCAGTCGCAATAAATATCCTCCCTAATACCGTACCCCAATACTGCAACTCACTTTTAGTTAAAACATTTTAAGAAAGAGCTGATAATGAGCATCATAAATTACTTGCGGAATTTTAATAAAATTAAAACTTCCATCTTTATTAAGCCCAAAAATTTGCAAGGTAAGCCCGGAGGTCGGCGAGGCGAGCGAAGTACATTATGCAGCCAATAACCTGGATCTGAAACCGAGCACGGCGATTTTATTTTAAAGATTCAAACTAGGTAGGACCATATTTCGGGTGCGATTCCGCCGTAAATTCTGATCAGACGGCCAGAGGGAATCGAAGCCTCCCCCGCTTACAGCAAATCTTTATTATCGGCGCTGTCTCTAACTCAAATATTTTATTGGTGGATTTGTGACTTAGACTTGATTTCTCTGTTTACCACCCTAACCGTCGACAAGGAATCTCGTTTATAAAAGCCTTTAAAACCTAAAATCTATAGCGAACTTTTTATCCGACCAATGCCGATGCCTTTGCAAATAAAAAACTTTCCGAATTAATTACAGTTAAAGATTGGGGATATAAAATCCTGCTGCTCGATGCTTGGAGTCAAAAGTTTTTTAATATACGTCTTTTATTTAAAGCCCAGGTAATAATTCCGATAATTCAATATGTGTCTTTGAAGGCTAAAAGTCCTTACCGTCGAGTTAAGTGGAAGGGATTGCGCGATTTTTAATGTTTTGATCTCTAATAACATTAATAAGACTCCAATAAGGCCAGCATGTAGTAGTAAGTACGGCCTGATAAAAAAGTACCGTGAATAATTTTTTTATGAACAAATTAATAAGCTTACTTTAAATTTGAACTAATCTCCTTCAAAGTGCTGTCCTTGGCTAGCGATGCAATTATCGCCACGTTGTTTCCATGATTAAAAACAGTTCTGGAAAGCTTCTTCCGGAACGGCCTGCAACTGTTCCGTCGTGGCCTACTCAATGTCGGAAATGGTGTCAAAACGTTTTCCTTTTAGCACGGCTTTCATTTTTGTAAAGAGCCAGAAGACGCATGGTGCTAAATCCGGCGAGTGAGGCGGATGTGGACAGACAGAATCTTTGTTTCAGCCAAAAAAGATCAGAAGCGAAGTGTAGTACGCCGGGTTGTCGTAATAAAGGAGAAAGCCATTGGACCATTTGCTGGTCTCTTTCTCCGTACATCGTTTTGTAAACGTTGCAGTACGCCCTTGTAATATTCAGAGATGCAATTTTTTCGTCCATTTTTGAGGTCAAAGGACGTCTCCACCGTTACTCGTCATCAACCGACTCATTTAAGCTTTTAAATCGCTCATACTACTTCTAAACAGTCCTCAGAGTCACCATATTATCATTATACAGGGTGAGTAGGGAGGAATGAACCAAACTCCCGGAGTGTATTGTACGCGTGAAAATAATGTAAAAAAACTCAAATGTTGTTATTCGATTTTTATTTGTTTTCAAGTTATAGCGTAATTAAAAATGTTTATCTAGTTGCCATGTTCGAGATTTAAAATCATTTGATAACTTTGTTGTTTTGACAATGTGTCAGTGTATTTTGTCAGTGTATTGTGTCAGTGTATTGTGACAGTGTGAGATGATTTAAGGTTTATTTTGGAGTTTGAACGATTAAAGTACTACAAAATGCCACACACGTATTCAAATTTAGAATATGCAAATATAGTGTTTGTTCATGATTTTTGCAATGGGAATGGTGGAGCTGCTATTAAAGAATATCGTCAACGGTTTCCACATAATAGACATCCTAGTAAAAATGTATTTATTAGAGTTTTCAAGAAACTTTGCGAGACCGGAAAGCTCTACTAGAGGATTACTACTAGAGGCGAACTACTAGAGGATATTCCTTCAAACATAAGAATGCAAATATACTACCAGCACAATGGAGCTCGTGCACATTTTGCTCGTCAGGTCAAGGAAAATTTGGACGAAAGGTTTCCAGGGCGTTGGATTGGTCGCGGTGGTCCTATTAGTTGGCCTCCAAGATCTACAAATTTCACAGCATTAGATTATTGTTTATGGGTCTGGTTCAAAGATGAAGTGTTTTATTGAAAGATGAATTTTGTTTATTTTTAATTACGCTATAACTTGAAAACAAATAAAATCGGATAACAACATTTGAGTTTTTTTAGATTATTTTCACACGTACAATACACTCCTGGAGTTTGGTCCGTTCCTCCCGACTCACCCTGTATACTTATTTTAACATTTCTTGAGATTATTTGGAACTTTTCTGTAACTTAAACCAAAACTTAATGTTAATGCGTTGTACGAAATTCATGATACGCGACAGATACGGTAAACAAGTCCTCAATCTTCCGGCCGGCTCTGGAAGTCACTTAACAAGTCACAACTTGTTCAAAATTGACACTGACTATGTCAAAGGGTCAGGCTGTCGGACTCATTATTTCACACAGATGTAGCGACAACAGTTTCTGCTATAAAAATTCGTTCTTTTTTTATCAGACCTCGAAAATAGTCTTAATATCGAATATATATTAAGACTTAAGTTTCTTGAACTTAATTTTCAGTTCTTTCGGCTGTTCAAGAGACAGCCAGCTTCTGCCAACTTCTTTAAATTTAATATAGTACAGTCAGATAAGATGAAATAATGGATACACCTCAAAATAAGTCACAAAGCTAAATATTTGCATAAACCTTTATTTTAACGTGCTAAAATTTGCCAAAAATGCTTATTCAAGCTCGTGTTTGCGAGTCAAGATATTAAAGGTCAAAAGTCACAATAATCAGTCTGAATCATTTTTTCATACGAGCAACTAACCTGGAGATATAGTGCAGAGAGAGGGAGGAGCGCAAGCGTATATACAATGATGTCATTAAAATGCTGAACTACATGTATATGAAAAATACGTACATGAAAAATTCTTCCACATATAATTTATAAGGAATTTCTATGATAATATTAAGTAAATTAGTTAATATTGAAATTATTTTTTTAATGCACTATGATTTTCAGTATGATATACATTTTATATATTTTGTTCAAGAAGTGAAAGTTTGAATGTACCTTACTGTACTATTCTCTAAAAAACGATCCCCTTCAGTAGGCTCCTAGTATGACCACTTCTATTTATAGTAAATTAAGACAGATATTTCATTATTAAAGACGGTTTCATTTCTTTGTATAAATCAAATTTCTAGAGAATTTTATGATCTACAATGTTTATAGTAACCTCTAAAGTCATATGATGCATGGGAAACGAGATATAAAAATAACGATTTTTATGGCCTTCGACCTTTAATTTCTTAAATCGCGGACACGAAATTATATGAAACTTTTGAGCAAATCTTTAGAACGCCAAAACAAACGTTTATACAAATATTTAGCTTTCTGACTTTTATTCCGAGGTTGGATCTCTATTTGACTGGAGTAATATCTTAGCGGCTCTCATACGGTTATGCATTTGAATATACTTTGTTCAGTCATATCTAAGTGACTTTTACTAAGGAATTCTTTTATTTGACATCTTTTACCAAAACATTATTCATTATTAAAAAACCTTGGAATAGACCTTAAATGTCATGTGTAAAACAGTTCCTTACTCGTATATTTTATTAGGAATCTAATTGTTTTATAAGCTTTTATTTATAAGTCAATAATAATAGTTATAAGTCAAATTTTAAGATTTGACTCAATAGGTAAATTTCATTATTAAATCATTGCTACAGGAATCCGACCCAATCTAAATTCATTGCAGATCAATTTATATGCAAGTTATGTCTACAGGAATGCAATGCCGAGCCGAGTACTTTAGGAAATGCACTCGAGTTAACCACGACATCGCCGTCTTCCAGATCTGGATACTATTTACTTAGTTAAGAGAAAATCTGTTAATCAACGTTTGCACTTAAAAGCGAAAGGTCCACAAGGCGCGAAGTCTCATTACAGTTGCATCGCAATCACGATCAACACTTGCATCGAGCCGGAGATCTTAGTACTTACTCCATGTCGGAACTTGTGTACATCGCGAGCGGAATAGTCCCGGGCTCTGCGACCGGAAACAATCCGGACTCTGTTTGTCTCATTAGGAAATCAAAGAGCGACTCGAATTTATAGGTCCCGTTAAGTGCACATGGCAAGCGAAGTGTGGTAAAACTCCCTTATTTAGAATACGTTAATTCGTTTTAATTCGCTACAAAACAATATACTTTGCACCGCATGTCGCTGCGAGTTCCGCCAAATTTATGTCGCGTTTGTTTTTCTTTTCGAGTACGCGATGTGAATCCCAATGGGTCAGTCGAATGGAATACAAAAAGTTTCAATTTAATGCAGTCAACTTTAAGGAGATACAAGACAAACGGATCTCTTCTTGAATAATATCTAGAGAGGTTTTAGGAACACCACGCACTCATATTTTCCACTAGTAAATGTTTGATGTGATGGATCGGTCTCTTGACTGACTTGAGATATGTTAATATCTTGTTAGCTACTTACTTTGTTCATCGCTAATAATAGAGCATCTCAGGTCCTACGAAATGAATGACTGGTATGGCTTTTGGATTTTTTAAAACTAGAACTTTAGCAATGTCACAAGAAACGTTTGTAAAAATGTTTATCCCTACGCGCTGGTTAATATATTTGCCATATTCTGTAGACTTCTTACGACTTTGTCCTGAGTTTTGATAGTAACTTCCAAGTTCATTGAAACATTTAACTGTTCGACTATTTGTTGATTATCTAACTCCTAACAAATTAGACACATGTCACTGACTATATCCCTCGCTAACTAGAGTTACTGCTTTCATTGCTTCATATTCTTTTAAATTGCGTGGACGAGTCATTTCTTGTAGTGGACAAGTGTAGTGGACAAAATGTTTCATTCATTTGATGACATTAAATTTAAAAAAATCATTTACGTAACTGAATTTATTGCCTTTATAAATCACTTTAAATGACATTAATAATTGTATTATTAACAAGCAATTACAAAATTTTACTTTACATCTATCAAGCTTTTGCAATTATTTATCAATTGTGAGAGAGGCTATACTGGGCCACCTACATGAATTCTTTAAACATTTATGAATTATATGAAGTAATGAAAAGTTTTGCTGATGCATTAATATTGTTCAGGAGTGTATTTATATTACCAATAGAATTTTCATGCCATAATCACAATGAAGACATAATACTGATACACAAAAAAAAACTTAAACTAATTTTATCGATATAGTGATAAGTACATTTACGCTACTGTTGGTTATTTCTGTTGAACTTACAAAATTTTCCTGTATATTTTCCTCTGAAATGGTTGCGTATTTCGAATTAATTTTAATGCTATCATATACGGAAATTCGTTTCAGTTTTATCCCTCACATTTGTTTTTAACGTGCCTCAGTCAACTTACATGGGATTATATTATTTTCGAGAATGTCTCTCTTGTGAATAAAGGGTAATTCACCAAAGGTAATAATATTTTTACAACCATCATGATACAGTGCACGACACGCTTTAAAATAAAAATATTACTTCCTTTAACGACTTTTATTTTCTTCTGCGCGACGGTCCAGTTTCTAAAATGTCTTTCTTTTATGGCTGCGATTCCAAGGTATGAGTACATTCGCCTTGTTCGTTATGTGCATTGGTTTATATTGTACACGCCAGGTTATTGACAAATAATAATTTAATTATTAATAACAGGTCTTCAGTAATAAACACAAGGTTTAAAAATATATACTCTAGAATACAGTAATAACAATTCCATTATTTTGTCAGAAATAATAGAATTCTTATTATTTACAGGATATTTTATGGTCATATGAAATGCATTGAATAATTGCATTTTGTCAGAATTATCATTTGATTATCATTCCCATTTCATATTATTATTTTTCAATAAGTTACTACGACTAATAAATAAAATAATCAGAATAATTTAACCCGAGTTAATTACTTTCTAACCTATTTACCATAACTCGCGCCCAGTCCCTGTTAATAACGGGTCTTTCAATAGGGACGCCCGAGATTTGTTAAATTATAGTGGCAATTTTGTTAAAGCCATGTTTATCAAATTTATTGTGAGTTATTCAGCAGTATATGGCAAATCGCCATGAAACAATGTGTGAAAATCATAAATTTTATTTTCAAAATTCTCTGTTCGAGAAACGTTCTGCGACTACGTAATTTCTAACCTGGACAATACCGTCCCGCCGAGTGGGCTAGGCGACGTTTGGTGGCCAAATTCCAGTCAAGGTCTGCTGAAAACATCGCTGCTTTGCGTGAGAGTGCACGGGAAAACCCTAGGCAGACAATTTCTCATTGTTCACAACTACTTGGCCTTTCTGCGACTCCAACTTGGCGAATTCTGCTTCGGGACTTGAGTCTACACCCGCATAAAATCCAACTGACCCAGGAACTTAAGGTAAATGACCATAAACAACGCCGTGTGTTCGCTGACTATGCTCTGAAGCAGCTGGAAGTTGACCCAAAATTCGCCAAAAAAATCATCTGAAGCGACGAGGCTCATTTTTGGATGAATGGATATGTTAACTAGCAAAATTATTAGATTTGGGATGATATCAATCCACACGTGATATACCAGCACCAAGTGTAGCCTGGGAAAGTCACTGTCTGGTGCGGATTCTGGTCTTGCGAAATCACCGGTCCGCACTTTTTCCAAAAAACGAAACTGCCATTGCCATAACCGTCAACGGAGCGTTACAGATCGATGATAAACAACTTCTTCTGGCCTAAGTTGAACGATATGGATACCAACGACATGTGGTTACAACAGGACGGCGCTACGTGTCACACAGCACATGCCACGATGGACATTCTGTGTATATTGTGTCTAAATGGTCAAATAAACAAAGAAGAAACATACAATAAATAATGCGTTACAGAAAATATTCACTGAATATAAAATGAATGTGTGGACATGAATTTTACACTCACTTTTCCACTGGGCAATTGATGTTTGTAAATGTCTAGAAAAACATTTCCAGAGAGACCACCTAAGTTATCCGGTCTAACTTCTTCAGATTTCTTTAATGGGTTTATTTAAACCCTAATATCTATATGAAATAGGCCAAATAATGTGTTTAAAGACTTAAAAGAGCAGAATAGTTCAGGAAATCCGATATATCTTATCAGAAAAGCACGGAAGTAAATTAACTCCACTTTGAATAAAAGTTATAACTTATACACAATTTTTTGCAGTTAGTGTAGTGCTTTAGTATCTATTTTCTTTTTTGTAAATTATTACTAAAATTTACCCTGTATGCAGCTTAACTGATGCAAATTGAAGTGTCCGAAATTTCTTACAACAAGTGTTAAAATTGTATCAAATTTGTTCTTTTCATTGTAAACTTACTATATATTCTAACTTTCGTCAGGCTATTGAGACAAAAATCCATTTTAAAGATGATAAATGGCATACACGCCAGAACCTCCGAAGAGGAAAAACTTTCGACACAAATACATAGATAATAGGCTGCCTTTTTCTTGTGATCTATGCTAAAGGGCTTTTAATGAGGCGCCACTAAAGCATACATGATACGCCGTGTAATGGAAAGAGACGACGTAACGCCGACCCGACGAGGTCGATAAAGGATAAAGGATATCTAACAACGCCAACAATCATCAATCATACACTGTAAACTACTAGTTGATGCTTTATCGCGGATTTACTAAAACGATGACATTAAACTGTCTCAGTCCTCTCGGGCGGGCCTACTGTTTTTATCAGGTGATTTATTGATATGTTTAGTAGCAGTAATGCGAGTTTTATTATAGCTGACGTAGGTCCAAAATAAGCAGAAACGATGTGTGAATATTGTAAGATTACTGCAGGGACCAGGAGCTCAGTAAGGCAGGAGGGAATTTTGATTTGAGGCGTTTGGTTGACATTCTCAAATTATATAGTACTATACTGGAAGAACTGCTGAGAAGCTGGTTTATTTCTGATAGGAAAACACGCATATTTGACACTTATTTCTTCAACGTATATATGCCAAATTGTATTGTCAGTTACGATACCGGATACTGGTTCCAAGGTATCTAATTAGTGAGAAAGTATGAGAGAAACAATTGCTTATTAGAACTTCCAGGAAAGTTAATAACAGATAAAAGACTAAAAAGAGAAGTTACTTCTGGAGTTCCCCCAGGAACTACCAGGCCTAATCCTATGAAATAATGCTCATGATGAGATTCTAAAGATTAGGGTGACGGACAGGTAAAATCTATAGCATATTCTGACCATCTGGAGATTTCGGTCGAGGACGATAATGAGGATGTGCTTGTGAATAGAATAAATTATTCGATGAGGAGCCGACCACTTTAAACCGACGTTTACCAGGTATGTAAATATGAAACCGAAATTTGCCCATAGACGGCCCAACTGCTAATGTAATTACTCTCATACCATATCATTGGCGCTATTTTCTTGTTTTGACATCTGATAAAGATTTTTATTTCACAATACAAGCGTCATACAACAAGATCGTTTTTAATAGTTTCGATCATGTCAAATTTTGTGACTGGAAACTACGATTTGTGGACAACATTGATTTTCTGTTACCATTTGAATAAATCTGCTGCAGAATCGTATCGAATGCTTGTCGAAGCCTATGGCGAGCATGCTCTTGGTAAATCACAATGCTTTGAGTGGTTTAAAAAATTGAAAAGTGGCAATTTTGACGTAATAAACGTAGAAAACCACCGAAAAAGTTTGAAGAACTCGCGGATCAATTAAATGTGACACGTGACATGAGAAGCCGTCTGCATACGTTTAAAAACCATGGAGGAGATCCAAGAGATGGGAAAATGGGTTCCACATCAGCTGAATGAAAAACAACGGGAAAACCAAAAAACCACCTGCGAAATGCTACTCGCCAGGTATGAAAGAAAGTCAATTTCCCATCGAATTGTCACTGGTGATGAACATAACTTAATATATACCTCTCCTACCATTAGGTGTAGAGGCTAAACACACCTTTCTTTAAACAATTAGTCTAAATACTACAATTACAGGTAAATACACCATTCTGTGTTAAATATACTTAAAAGTACTTCTACAATTTCATCCCACCCTATCTTACCCCTTCCCTTATGCACTCCTCTTTTCTCATTCCAAACCTATCAAGTATGATGAACATCTAACTTCCCTTCACTCACATTTACTTCTCCACTGTCACGGTTTTCTTCACTATTTTATCATTAATCTCCATCTAACCCTGTCCCTTGCTGTAATTTCAGCCTGCTTCCATGTGATTCCTCTCGTCTTCATTATCTTCGCCACTTCTCCGTCCCATGTCATCCTTGATCTGCCTTTCTTTCCCTTTCCAATGGCTTTTGCTTCCCATATTTTTCTTTCTCCGCTCAATCTATTCATGTGCCCCACCACCTCAGCTGAGCCCTCTCTATGACCTTCTCGATACTTTCGCTAGCCAATCTTTTCCTTATTTCTTCATTTCTTATTTTATCTATTATCGTAATATTTGCTACTTCTCTGAGATACTTAACTACTACTACCTGTATCTTTTTAAGTTGCCCCTCTGTCAACACCCATGTTTCGCATCCATATAGTAGCGTCGGCAAATACTCGTATATAGTTTTATAAATTGACATTTTTGTTTTACTGCTAATTTCTGCTTTACTAATGAACTCCCTTTTCATACTATGGAAAATATTTGTCGTTGCCGTTATTCTCTTCTTTATGTCTTCATCCTGCTTTCCTCCTTCATCTATTGTTACTCCTAGGTACTTTAGGCTTTTTACTTGTTTCACTATCTGATTATTTATTTTTATATTCATTTCTCGCTCATTATTATTGCTAATAACTACTACCTTTCTCTTGCTTACATTTACTTTCATTCTCTGTTTGTTCAACTCTTTCACCCATAGATCCACATTAAATTGTAACTTTATTTCCGTGTCTGCCACTATTGCAATATCGTCTGCAAACACACATTCACTTACTTCTACTGGCTTCATTTTACAGTATCCTACCGTCACCTTCTTACTTTATCTGCTTACTTTTGTTATTATTTCATTCATGAAAATGATAAAAAGCAGATAACCTGGACTAAGATTTCCCCCCTGTCTCACTCCTTGTGCGGTTCTGAATTTTTTGGTTTCCGTATTGTCCTTCTTTACTATATTCTCCGCTTTACTGTATAATAATTTTACAGCTTCTATCAATTCTTTTGCTGTACCATTTTTCTCTAATATGTCCCATATTTTCTTTCTCATCACCTTATTGAATGCTTTTTCCAAGTCTACTCAATATATATATATATATATATATATATATATTAGCATTTTCAGCATTTTCTCTATTATATTTCTTAATGTAAATATATGGTCTTGTGTGCAGTAACCGGAACTGAAACCAATTTGTGCTCCATACAACTTTCCATCTACTTCCCTCCTTAATCTTTCTTCCAAGATCATGTCATATACCTTGCATGTTGTGCACTATATCGATACCCCACGATAATTTGCACAGTCTTTCTGGTTCTCTTTTTTGAAAATAGGTACTATTATTGCAATTCTCCACTCCTTAGGTATTGTTTATGTTATTCATGTTCTATTGAATATACTTTGTAATAACACCATTCCTTCTTCACCCATTCCCTTCAATAGTTCTGCTTTTAATCCATCTACACCTGGAGCTTTCCCGTTCTTCAACTTTCTTATTGTCTTCTTAACTTCTTCTATGCTAATGCTATCACTTATTTTATTCTTCTGTCTACTCTCTCTGGTGACGAAAAGTGGATATATTTCGAGAATTTTAAGTGTAAAAGATCATGAGGAACTCCAGGCGAATCATCGACATCGATTGCCAGGCCAAATCGCTATGGATGGAAGGCAATATTCTGTGTTTGGTGGGATCAGAGGGATGTGATCAGCTATGAGCTGCTAAAACCTGGCCAAACCATTAATATCGAATGCTACCGACAACAAATGATTGATTTGAATCAATCATTTGCGTGAACAACAACCAGATTATCAAAAAAGGCAACACAAAGTGATTTTTCTTCATGATAGTGCACCATCACATATAGCAAAATCGGTTAAAGGAACGATTGAGGCATTTAGTTAGGAAATACTCTCGCATGCGGCTTACTTACCAGACTTGGCTCTATCCGATTATTACTTATTTACATCGATGGGACACGTACTTGTTGAGCAAGGCTTCACTTCTTACGAAAATGTACAAAAATCCAAAAATCCGGTTCGATGACTTGTTTTTCCCAAAAGAGCAAGAATTTATTTGGCATGGGATCGATAAATTGTCAGGGAAATGGAAAAATATGTAGCTAACAATGGGTAATACTTCGAATAAAATATTTTTTATCATTTTGATACAATAAACGTGTATTTTCTATACAAAACTTTCCTGTTTCATATTTACATACCTGGTAAATGACAAACCCACCACTTGGCAGTCAATAATGTAGAGGCCGATACATTAAACTTTATCATATCGGTCTCTGTATTATTTCTTGTTAAAGGATCCATTAACAGTTAAAGAATCCTAGAGGAGGCATAGCGAAGTGTATTTTTAACATTTCTTCAAAATCTTTCATTAATCCTTCGTCAAAAAAAAAAGAAAAAGAAAAAGACTGACAATGGAGGAAATGCGAACTACTGTAGTTCTATTATTTGTATATTACTTTTCTTCATAATAATTTCATATAAATTTTCATGTACCTAGTTGGCTAAAATAAAGTAATAAAATAATTCCTTGCTTGGAATATCAAATTTATCAAAAATAACAATGATATATTAACGTTAACATAATTTTTATTCACATTTGTATATGAATTATACAACATTAAATTGTTTAATCTCTATAATTCATTACATCGACTTCAGATATTGTACTTACGCATTGGTGGTGATATCACTGGAATGACAGTTATTGTCACGCTAAACAGCTCTGAATTATACACTAAATACACACTAGGTTTCATCATGATTGTGTCGTTACATTTAGTAGGAAATTAATAACTGATATCAAAGCAAATGCGTTGATTTTATGTTGTCGTATAAAGATGAATAGCTTTTGTTGTGACGCCTTAGAACAGAGCAAACACTCTTTTGTTGCGTTAAATTTAGTACGGTGAGAGTTTGGTATAAATATTTTAAATTTATGCCGGATGCGCCGGTAACAAATATAAAAATTGATGCGTATTTTCATTGATAACTAGTCCAATGTAAGACGAATAGGTAGACGAAAAGTATGTTAAGGGATATGTGAGTGGCTGAAAATAAAACATACGTAAAATGAATTAAATTATTTTTGTTGTTCTTTGTACCAGGTATATCACATTATTCTATTTTAATTTCCTGTGTTGTGTCTGTGATAACGGAAATTGAAATAAACATACAAGCTACATTTTAAAGTAAAACATTGCCAATAAACTTCCCTAGAAAACGTAGTTAACTATTTCTGTGTACAAAAATGTACTACTCTATGCTAGTAGAGTATAATATTAAAGAATGGGAAACCCAATTAACATTAAACATATTTATTTTTATAAATATTGTAAGTTTACAAGAAAAATATTAGCAAATATATGTTTTTCGAACTATAAACCATCAGGATTCAATACCACCTTGCCATAAAACATTTTTAAGATAATATATTTTAATTAAATGTCACTAGTAAATATCATAATATTATTAAAGCAGTGTAATGTACCGTTATGTCTGTAAAGATAAGTATGCATTTAAATTTAAAGGGTTTTAAAAATTTCAATTATTAGTATTTCTAGAGATAACGACAGGAATGAAAGAGAATTAAGGAGAATATTCAATAATAGACATTCAAATCGTCCTGCCAGTACGTGCTATATAGCTCACAAAATAAACAAAACATTTAACTAAACTGTAACAACCCATATTTTTCAAAAAAATATTTTATTTAGTGACGGGGTCACTTTCACCACAAATAGAATTGTACTGTCACAAAATCATTGGCGGCATTGACCAATAAAAAAACCCGCCGTGTGTTATTAACTATAAGTCAGTATCGCTAAAAACAAAAAAAACATTTGATGATGAAGATATTATTGGTCCTTTAAAAGAAAAGACCAATAATATTTTCATCATATTTCAGTTCCCATTATTGAGATCATTTTAAAAAATTAAAATGATCTCAGTATTGGAAACTTTTTGAAATTTTTCGAGTTATCAGATGCAGTAGATGATCTTTCACTTAACTAATGGATAAATCTATATTTGTAATTAAATGGTTGTTCAGTACATAACGCAAGAGTTATAAAGCAAAGGCTTAACGAAGATTTCCCATTGAATAGGTCAAAATAGTCCTTTAATTGAATGGCCACCCAGATTTATAGATTTAACCATGTTGGACCTTTTTATGGAAATATCCTATGCTAAAAATAAACAAAAATCGTTTAAGGAACAGAGACAAATTATGTGACTGAATTCAGCAAATCTATACAGTAATTACACCCACAGTCATGGAATGTGTCAACAAATGCTAGTAGGCGGTATGATAAATGCATAGAGCTATATTATAAAAGTTTAATTAAAACCACTGAAATTTAAATGCTTATTTTATTTCGTTAATTTAAATTTAATACTTATGTTTCTTTGTATTGATTCTATTGTTAAATTTCGCTTTTCTATTTGTCAAAAAAATACTTCAGACACAAAACATACAATCCTTTTTTTATTTGTGGTTCTCAGAATTCTTAAGAATAGGTTTCCCATGGTAACCACCATTTAAATGCGAACATTTTATAGTTCGAGGAACATGTTACATGTACAAATCGGTTAGAAATTACTTATTTTACAGGGGTGCGTGCTTTCAACTCAAATGGGTCATACTGTATAAATAACTACGTATATACATATATTTTATAATAATTTATATAATATATAATACTTATCCAGATACCATAAAAATACAGAATGGCTAGATTAATAATCTGCAGCATTACATATGTTGATAATGTCGTCTCATGATCCTTTCTACAAACCATTCCCTCAAGAATGTGTGTGTCCGAATTTAACATATATATTACGTTCTTACTTCATCCATTATGGTTTGTATAATGATTCTTTACGTGTGCGTCGCAGTTAACAATTGTATGAATCAATCAACTGACATTTTTGAACAGTGTCATGCTGAAAATACATTTTAGAATAACAGTTAGTACAATACAAATCCGTCAACCTATAACAGAGTGACGAAAAGGTTCTCCACAAAAACAATATACATATTCAATGGAAGTGATATTTCAGTCAAAATAAATGAAATAAATTCAATAAAAATCAAAATAAAAGCAACAGAAATGAAATAAATTTTACAGAAATATTGAGACATCAATGAATCAAATTATGCAATAAAGCTAAGACGTTATTTTACAATTGCATTTTGTCCGGCAAATTGTTAACTATCTATGCCGTAGGTAGGTGATTGAAACATATGTCGCTAGACATACGTGCTGGTAATTGTGGCATATTAGTAACAATTGCGAGTGGTGTAGCATGTGATCCGTATGTTGTCACTAAATTAATACATGCGCAAAGATCCATTATACAAATGTTATGTCTAATAGCAGATATAATTTGATGGCGTTATCTGGATATAGAAGCATTAATTAATAGTCGTAATGGGTTTTTTCTCAAATCTCCCAAACACACTCAGAAATTTCATAAACAGTACCCTGGTATTCCATAATATTCACAGCCGACTCTGTGGAAGAGTATTTTGACATTTTTTTTAAATATTTATGTGTAATTATTATTTATATATTATTACACATATTATGTATATATTTAAAATATTAAGGTATGTTCATTATTGAAAATTATTCTTTATTGTAAACACATTCTTGATTATCCGTTATAATAGACATAATAAGACTTAACACTATTCATTATGAATATAGTTATCAATAAAATATCGCATCGTCTCTACAGAATGTCAAAATAATTCACCCTGCTCGATTTGGATGTTCTACAAAGTAAATCTTATTTTCGTGCTGGTAAGTCCCACTATTTCCACCGCAGAGTATAATCCTCTGTATTACATATACGCTAATCACCATGACAATATCCGGGCTTGGCCTGATAGAATTGCTAGAGTAACATGAGTAGTGTGCAAGTATAGCATAGCATGTTTACAATTAATCACACCCCTAGTGAGCATTATCAGTACGCGAGGCAGGCTGTGTTCCAGAGATATCACACGCGACCTTATTTATCCACGACCGTTTCGCTGTTAAGCCTTTAGCTAACAACGTGCGTCGCCTCGGGGACAACCCAAATATACGGATAATTGCCATCCTCTTTCATTAACCACCTCGAACTACAATGCGCCCGGCAGAACTTGATCAATAAACATTTATGATTAATTAGGGTTTACGAAAATCGCCCAGAAAAAACTGGGCCCGAAGGGATCTCGGTCCGACCCGAGTCATTTGGGTCCAACCACCCAAACGAGTCGGGATCCCATCGTCCCTATTCACCAGCAGCGTAAAAGTTTCTCTGTAAAAATGTTGGTGCAATGCCACAGTGGATTAATAAATAATTAGCTCAAGTGTTATAAAATTCGAATTTTATTACTCCAAATGATTTCATTTATTAATGTACACCTGTAACCCATTTAGTAGTAGTACAAACGACGTTCGATTCTTAAATGCAAATAAAACAAGTTGTGTGTGACATTTTTTTTATTTGAAAGAATATTTTATGGCATTAAGTATGGAATATACCGTCATTCAAATGTTCACCGCGACTTTGCTTAATCGCGGCTTTGCTGTATTCAGGAGGTCCAATTTTCGATGACTTTGTCGCATTAATCTGGCTGAATTTACTGGATGGCGTTCGTTATGTTGACTTTGAGGGCATCAATTATTTGCGAATTATTCGCATAGACCTGCGATTTAAGATAACTCGAAAAGAAGAAGTTCAAAGGCGTTAAATCACACGATCTCGGTGGCTAATTCAAGTCGCCACTGTGCGAGATAACCATGTCCTCAAATCAGCCGTCCAGAGTGTCTATCGTTGCAAGCGCTATGTGGCACGTATCGCCATTCTGTTGGAACCACATGTCGTCAATATCTATATCATCCAGTTTAGGCCACAAAAAATTGATTATTATCGATCTGTAGTGCTCGCCGTTGGCGGTTATGGCAATGCCAGTTTTGTTTTGGAAGAAGAACGGGCTGATGATTCCACCAGACCAAAAATTCGCACCAAATAGTGACGTTCTTGGGATAGATTTGGTGCTGGTGTATCTCATGTGGATTGGTATCGCCCCAATTATGACAATTTTGTTTGCTCACATGTTTATTCATCCAAAAATGGGCCTCGTCGCTAAAGATGATTTTTTTGGCGAAATTTGGGTCAACTTCCAACTACTCCAGAGCCCAATCAGCGAACACACGGCCTTGCCTACAGTCGATTACCCTAAGTTTTTGAGTTTTTTTTGTACGGGTGTAGACCTAAGTCTCGACGCAAAATTCGCCTAAGTTGAAATCGCAGAAATGCCCAGTTCTTGTGAACGACGAGTAATTGACTGCCTCGGGTTTTCCCTACACTCTCGCGCATCGCAGCGATGTTGTCAGAAGAACTTGCGTCTCGGTGACGTACGGATGTTAGCTGATTATTTATCAAACCGGTTGACTCGAAGTTGGCCATCAAATGTCGAATAGTCGACTTGGAGGACAGTTGTGGCGAGGATAAAAATCACGTAATGCACGGAACGTTTCTCGAACGGAGCACTGATTTTGAAAATAAAATTTGATGATATACACACGTATTAAACGCTATAACCTTCCACGGTGATTTGCCATTTGCTGGATCATTTATGTGGCCATGCCCTACATAAACTGATTCAGGGAAGAGAATCGTTACTTTGTAAAACATCGACCAACGAGGTACTCCCCCTTTCAAGAGGATCCCCAATTTGACAACTGGAAGTTACCACCGATGGAAGACCCACTTATCCAGGGGTTGCAACGAGACTCCCGACGACCGCGTTGTGAGTCAGCGGACCGAAATCAGAAGAGTAAGCCCGTTTCGACTACTCTACGTTACGCCCGTGGGCACTGCGAAAAGTGCCCTCTCAACCACATGTGTTGACGAAGTACCCGGACCAAAGAACGAATGGAAGATCAGCGACGTGAATCAAGATCAGCAATAGGACATGAAGATCCGCAGGGGCAAGAAGGATATTTTCCCATCGCAGAACCAAGCCGCCATCTATATAGGATTCATAACGACCCCCAAGGACGAAGATCAGAGACTAGGTGCCACCACAAAGCGGTCCGCCTCTAAGCCGAAGAGGAACGCAACGATGAGAATCAAGGAGGTATCTCAACAGACGGCCGTGGCCAAGACCACCCTTTCCAGGCGGGATTGGAGCAAAGACAGACCCCAAAGTCCCAAGGTTCAAGTCGATCGTCTCCTCGGGACGGAGCAGGGGCACACGCACGACCCCGAAGGAGGGGGGAGGTTATGACAATATAATAATTGATCGATGTTAACTGTTTATTAAGAATAAATTAAAATATTGCATGATAAATATTAATGTTAATATTAACACTAATAATATTAAGAAGTAATTCTATATCAAACAACTTCTTGTCACTCTTCAATATCTGATATACAGATGTAAACATCTCAATTTTCGAAAGACTTTCCGAAAAGTTTTCATATAAGTCACACCATACGCACGTTTGGCTATTGTATATCTATTATATATCTATGTTTGGCTATATATTGTATATTGTTGGACTTAACGAAATACATAAGAGACATCACGATAATCAGATACCCTGTATAATATTGTTTTACGCATCTATTTTACTAACACGCCTTGTAGGCAACTACGTTCTCCCTGTGCGATATTTCTAGCTATTATCCTTATGACACTGTGATAACAGTTATGATTATGGCCCTCGCTGAACTGCTGAAATCCAAACATTTATCAGTTATAACACTAATCGGTGCTCATCATCTTGTGACAGCCGTGTCACAGTTAGACCTTGCATAAAAAGTAACCTAGATAAAATTCACAATAAATCTCTCTTAATGTATCAGGTTGAAGCTAATGTCAGTGAGCAGGAGAGTACATTTTACTCGTGATAGTTTGTCGTTATGGATGATCTTCATTCTTCCAAATTATCCCATCTAGACAGATAAGTCTCATCTGATTAATACTACCGCGCCCATTCGAAAGCAGCCCGTAGCTCTTTGACGGAGCTGCTAACGATCCTTTATATCATCTCGCGCCCTGTCAGTGTTTTGTCGCAAGATAATGACTCGGTAATGCGTGTGAGGGATTATGATCGGGAAATTGCCTTTATTGTTCTCTGTTTGTACACACTTTTAGATTAAAAGAAATGTTTATATAGCTAGTTTTTCTACATTTATTAGTATCATTTCGAATAGCATCGCCTTGCCGTTATTAAAGCTTAATTATTAGCTTAAATAGAACCATAAAAACTACAATATACAAAGGAAGAGATGTGTGACATCGTTTCCCGCAGAGAGAATTAGAGCAGATGCTATTCGCTGCGTAAGGTATTTACTTAACGCAGGCACGAAAACCATATGAAGGAAAACAATCTAGAAGAGAATCAACTCATCTAATTTTGGGAAGGGGCTGGAACCTTCGATCGAAGAAAACAAAAACAGGAGACCAATTTTCTACATCGAAACCGAAACTCGAATTTGAACACAGAAATATTACAAGTTTCTCGGTGCGCGTTTCATCAACGAATTTGGAATCATCAGGAGATGGTTAAAGCTAATATAAAACTATAATTTCTTTTTATACTAAAACTTTTTTCAGTTTCAGTAAACCGTTATAAATGTTTTCCAGATTTATGCAGTATTCGCTAATAAACTCAACTTAACTAAAATCCTTCATAGTCAGTGAACAATCTCCTTCTAAGACAAAATCTACTATAACTATTTCCATTCATGGTTAGTGAACTGTAATGAGGTAAATATTCGGTTCAGTGATCCATTAATGGCAACATTCACCGTATCAACCAAAACAACGGACTGTTAGGTACAGGACCTTTAGACAGGTTGTTATGAATAGGAAAAAGTGTGAAATTATGTAAAAAGTGTGTCTATGTACGCATAGAAAAGTGAGGGAGCATTCTGAGGGAAAATGATGCACTTTTGGTGCATCGATCTGCACGCGCGGCCAGATAAAACTCTGTATACATTCATACGTACTCAATATTCACTCTACAAAGGTCTCAATATGACTGAGTAAAGATCAGGCTATTTACTGCGTTTATCGTGGGCCGTCCGATATCGCAGTTTTGAGATTTATTCCTATTCTGGATTACATCTACCTAATACTTTTCAATAGCATCTAACAGTATGTTTTTGGTTATCTTCTTTACCAACTTTAAGTTAATAGAGTATATTCTATAATAGTTTTCGAAAGCATGTTGGACAATGGAAGATGGAAGATTTGCATTATCTCTAATATTGTAAATGAATCATATGCTCCTTAAACCTAGTTGCACTTTCTCTTTTTGTCTGCCCAATATACTTTTTACTATATAAATAATTATTGTGGTTTATATGGAATGCGTATTCATTAGGCTCCATGTTGATTTAATATGTTTTTACTTGTTTTTGTAGTAGCTAAACATATTTGAATATAAAAAAAGAAGAATCACTTGAGACTTGGTATTGATTTAGTAATTGGTATCTTCTGAATTATTTTATATCAGTCTACATATTTTATGATAAATACAGCATTGATATGATATAAACAACATTATTTAGGCATCACTACTGAATGCGGTTAATGTTTACCAATAGGTTTGTTTAAAAAGTAGCACTTAGTTCAAACACAGGAAAATATTACCCATGGTTACCAAATCATGTCTAACATGATTGCATTAATCAAGGTTTATTAAATATATTCGAAGAATTTTTTTAGGGGGAACTTGTATATGTTTCGCTATATACAAAATTATTTGTATTAAATGTACTACATTAACAACAACAAAATTGTTATCTCAATATAGGGCAATATTTATACACATTTCATGAAATTATATATCTCTTCAAATATGTAACTAATCGCCTCGAAATTACTTCGCACTATACAAGATAGTTTTATATTTTATATTAAAAGAACATTTTCTATGTTAAAATATAAAAACTCTTTTTTACATTATATTAAAAGAAAAATGAACTGAAATGCACACAAGTTCTATGATGATTTTATTTTGAAACACCCTGTTTCATTCTTTTATGTTCTCTCGAGTTGTTGTCCTTATTCAGTATTGTTATAATGTAGTAATAATATAATGCAATAATACATTTATTTACATAAGAAAATTAGTTTAAACTGTTTACAAAGTGTAATATAAAGAATAAATGTAAATAACATAAGCAGAATGAGAAGTCTTGATGAACTTGAGATATTGTATGAACATTAAAACAAATAACAATAAATGTCAACATATTTATTACTTACAGAGAACAGCTTCAATACCTAAATCTAAGGAGGTTAATATTACTTTTGTTGATTTGTTCTGTAATATGCATTTTTAATATACAGGCTTTCAGGATAGTTTCTGGCATAATTTTAGCGAAGCAATTATCTCACTTACAGAGACCTAAATCTTAAATTTTAAATCTATCCAATAAACAAATTAAATATCTATAACGCAGTTTTCAGATGGTAGTTTTATAAAATGTAATGTGGAGGCTTATACTCCAATCTATTTGTAGGTTCCTCAAACATTAAGGATTAAAACAAATTAAGCCAAAACAGCTATTCCCCCGGCTATATGCCATCGAAGGGCACTGAGTTACGTGGCGAAATTTGCCGTATATTGTTCTAATATAAAACATTTCTATCTTCTATATTTACAGAAGTTTTATGTTAGAACAAAATATGGCAAATATAGCCACATATTCAGCGCCCGTCGACGACATATAGCCGGGGGAGTAGCTATCTTGGCTTCATTTGTTTTAATCCTTAATATTTAAAGAACCTACAGATGGATTGGAATATAAGCCTCTGCATTACGACATCTTAAAAAAATTAAAAACGCCATTTCGGCTACGACAGAATACGAATAAGACAGAAATATATTGTAACATTCAGAGCGACTACGGTTAGCGAACAGTCGACCACATTGCTTTACATATTATCTCTCTCTTTTACTAATCGGAACAGCTGTCTTTTGACATATGAAAAGTGGAATTTTAAGCTAGTGTCTTATTTTAATAATACTTATTTAGTTAAAGCGGCTATATTACATAGAATGAAGTACGTATTTCAGTTATTTTCGCGGATTAAATTATTTTCGTGAAAAAAAAAACACTTTTTGTCACATTTTAGAACAAAAGCTTGAGAGTGTCAGATTCAAACTGCTAGCAGGTTTGAAAGTGGTTAAAGGCTAGTACTTTTAATCGCGCTGAACTGTTTTAATGTACGTAAAATTAAGTTTAGCCTCTATTTATCTGTTACTACTCTGGTGAGATAAAGAAATAATATAATCCAATCAGCGATTAAATCAATATGATTAAAACTAGCCCTGTAAATCTGATGGCATATTCCTGTCGTACAGCTACGCTATTTGATATCATTACATAATCCGTAAGCTAACAGCATATTCCTGGACTGCACTTTCCTGGTCGGTAAAATCTACCCTTTTTAATATTGCTAAATAATAATTAGTTATGATAATGCGTGTAGCTATGCAGACGTAATTTACCATTCACTAAACTCAATACGTTATTTCCAGGAACTCAGGGATTAACTAAATTTTCGATTATAAACGTTCAATGACCTACTATGACCTACTCACTGTATGTGATATTAAGTATATCATTATGGATATTATTACTTTTTATTTACATTACTTATACATTACTTTTTATTTCGTGAGGCTCGTTAGTTATTTTATTTTTCATATTCTTTAACCTGAGGTATGTAATTTAAAGTTATGCCTGCAACTATCATGAAACCCTCTGTATATAAGATGATGAACATATAATCATCGGTTTGGTAAGTAACCATTTTTTAATTGTCTTTTTTTTATTATTATTAGTTGTAGTGTAGTAACTGTACTACTCGAAGTTCCATGGGATATAATGTCCTGTGATTAAGCTGTTTATGTTTAGGCGTATGTGTCTCTACGTCTTCCCATTATATTTTGCTATTTCCAGAAAATTTTCCTGCGCTTATGCAGTACACAAATGCACAGCAGAATTTGCCCTGGAGATAAACATTCTCATGAAACCTGAAAGGAACTGGTGATGCATCTCCCGAATAAATACGCGTCCTCGCCACCACAATAGGACCAGTTGAGATGTTTTTGTTCATTTAAGTTTCATATTTAGACGTTATGAAGAACGAGAAATTGAATGGGTTTTGCTTTTATTGTTTTCTGCTCATTGTCGGTAAATGTCTCTCTCGGCACCGCCATGTCTAATAACGCAGACCATTTCTTTGTTATTATATATTCGCTTGATCAACTTCCAGTCTGCGGTGCGGTTTCCATTCTAATTATAAATACTTGTATTCTTGATTAATTAGCGTTATATTTGTCATTAACGGTACGAAGTTCGTTCTACGAAAGTGTTTCATAAATAAACTTCAATAGGTGTTTGTCAGAATTTAACAAATTGTTAAATGAGAAAATTAGTCAAGCAAGAGTTTTTCTCATCAAAACATAGTATGCATTATGTTTTGATTCAAGGTCATGTGTTATGACAAGGTCGTAAGATTTGATACAAATTTGAGTCATAATTATTTTTTAAAAGAAATAACTGTACATGCTTTAACCTTGTTTTTAAAAAGACATTGACTGACCTCTTATTTAATCTTAAAATGATCTTCAATAAAATTGATGTCGATGTTTACTACAAATTTTCACTTTTCCGGACTTTGGATTTATTTGGAAAGCAATTTCTTCCATTCAGTTTTCTATCAAACATTATGTTTATAGATGTAAATGCGTTTAGCTAAAACAGTCTTGTATTTTATATAATATTTATTGATACGATAATAGAAAAAAAGGTACTTCGATATATCAATTAACGTATTTAATTGTTTTTCTGTTTCTAGCATCTTTGGTTGTCTTACTATATCTCTTTTAGATTTTATGTTTGAGTTACTACAGTATAGTATTTTTTAAATTATAACCCTTTTTTAAGAAAAATAAGTTTCTCGAGTGCAATGCCTTTTTATGAGAAAAATGAAGTCGTATTTGTTGTATTCGTATGTTTCTCCAAAAGAACACCTCTCTGTACAAACAGTAAATAACAAACCCTTAACATGGGGTACTGTTGTACGCGGAAAGATTCCAGAGATTAATTTTTATTAAAAATTAATTAAGATTACAATTTTAAAAATATTATGATATATAACCAATTCCCAGACAAAAGCCTAAAAAATTAAAGTCAGCCAATATCTTTCAGAAAAATCAGGTTGATTTGTTTCAATTTTTCAAAAAAGAATTTAACAACAAAATTATAAATACTGTATAATACTTTATCACCACCCTATATGCATACTAACTGCATCTGATATTTTGTGTAACTAATATTTCTTAATTATTGAAAATTTATGTTATACGCTACATACATTAATAGATGAATAAATAAATAAATATGAATAGTTATGGATTTCCTCTTGTAATATTTAATCACAAATTATTTAGCGGTATCATATTTCCCGATGTAACTAAATCGGATTAATGTAGTAATAGTTTCATGGAACCTGTCTATGTGTTACTAGTATATTTTTAATTCCTATAATTGATTGTTAAAAATGTCTACCATTACATTCTGTGCTATAATTAATTAAATAAATTCATATAACTTAATAATAAATTGAGTTCTTCATTTAACGTCTCTGAAATACAGTTTTTTCCCAAAAATAAGTTGGGATTTTCATCAGATCAATATCCACCGTTGTGTCTGTTGACAGCTCCATTAAGAAAGAAGGAACTCTCAACCAAAAAACAAATATTATATAACTAATATTTTCCTTTTACTTAAGAGATTATCTATATGATTTGAGTTATTTGTGTCTCTTGTTGTTAATTGAAACTGTTTCATAAAATGTTATTGTTCTGATCAGTGTCAATAGATAATATGTTTATTAGAATTTTTTTCAATGAAACGAAATGAAACATAGTCTAATCTGTCGTTTTGATCGATAAATACCTTTTAATTAGAAAATGTATGTGAGGCATTAACCATTCTTATTTGTTTGACACATAATATATAATTAGGCTATGTTTGATACTTTTGGATTTTGTACCAAACATATTTAAACTTTTAACTTGGAGATATGAACTATTAGTTAATTTTTTTTTTGTATTAGCTAGACATGTCGCAAATATACAGTATCGTGTCTTACTTCAAAACTATTTATTGTCAAAACAATATATATGCAATTAATTATTGTAGATGAAAAGTATATTTACAGGTATTGATACTTAATGATAAGATAATAAGCATATAACAAATAATAATGGTAAGATAAGCTTTCCAAGTAGATGGCATTTATAGCGATTTCTTCAATTTCTACCGACTGTAAATGATTTCGTCAGATAACATGTGTGTGGGAGTACATTGTTTAGTAAAATTATATTAACAATTTAAATATATGGTGGAAGACTAATCTGGTACCACTCAATATAAGTAATTGTAATTAATATCTTTTACGTCTAAAGAGTCTGCTATTACTTTTATTAATCATATTATTAATATGATTAATATATAATATTAATAACATTTATTTTAAATAAAGTTACTGAATTTAGAGACTTAGGAGTGATCTTTGATTGGAGTGATAAATAATTAAAAAATTTTAGGATTCATTAGAATGAATTCGAAATGGTTTACAGTGCTTAATATGTTAAAACAACTATTTGAGACTTTTGTGAGATCTAAACTAGAATATGGATCTGTTGTATGGAATCCCGGTTATAATGTTCAAATAGGTAACCTAGAAGGAGTTGAGAGGCATTTGTTAAAATACGTGAGTTGTCATTACGATGAAGTGAATGAAAAAAATGCATTTCGAACACTACATCCACACAATAAATCTGCTAAATCGTACATGCTTTTATTAAATTTTCTCGTATAGCTTCTGCCTCCTCATATTTTCTGGAAAATTGTCATATTCAGCCGAGGACATCCCCAAATTTTTCATCTGAACCTCTATCTCGTACATGAACTCATTTTTATCTATTAATTTTAAAATATTGTCTACTGAATTATTCATCATGAATACATAGTCCCGTGTAGTAGATTTAAGAATTTATCTAGCGCTATACACGACCGGGCGACCCAACGCACTCTCTGAAAGCTGCTTGGCTTGGGGCGCCTTGGTTTTCACCCAAATGATGACGTAAATCGACGGACTTTAACTGCGCGCACTACGCTTCTCACCTCCCACCATCTATGTGGCGCGGGACTACTTCATAGGTTGCCCTCGCTGTACACTCGCTGTAACCAGTAGTACACCCGCATTCATAAATTACACGGTTCCAGCAAAGCGGCCGATTAAAACTAAGTGTGAATTAAAATAATTATAAAAGAAATTAGAACTTCAATCGACATAATGATAAAATTTACGCAGAACCTGAATTTAATTATTAATAAAATATAGAACTTTAAGAACTTGAGGAATTAGTTGGGGAGGCACTGCTCCGTTGCCCTCCCTACACCATCCGCCACTGTGAGTGGGTCCACTATTTCAATCAATATTGTGTATTATAAATACACTTTACGTTCCCTATAATACACTAACTAAAATGTATAATTTTAAATTGACCCAGTTCTAAATTTTGATATTTATTACTCAAGTTTCAAAATAAATGCGCCTATCCGAAATATAGGTGAAGCTATATCCTGCCCGAGGGCCATTTATCTCCTGCATTACGTAAGCAGCACGACCTTACAGCTAAATGTGGACTAAAAGTCTTTTCGAATACTTTACCGAAACACGTTATGTGGCAGTTAAAGCCCGAGAACTTTCGATTGCGAATTCAGACTGAGTCATGGCCAAAATACTTGGTAAGCTCTCCCACATTAACTTTATCTGAAAGAATACACTGCCAAACGGTAATCTCAAAGTTGTTTCAATATTCTTTATGGGGGCCTTCGGTAGGCCGATAGGAATTTTAAGTGAGTAGAAGCAGACATTAATATGCATCATCGTTGTTTATACAGCGTCTGTAAAGCACCGTTTAATTAAATTTCGAGATTAATAAATGAGTACTATCTACTTCAAAGACAGAAGGAAGTAAGGGTATATGTAGCGTAGTATGGTACTACAATAAAGTATAGTTACGTAAAATATTTATTTTCTATCATAACTTTATAGTTTAAGTAATAGTTTTGTTCAAGTTATATATAATCGAACTTCTATCCATATTCATCATGAAACTCTGCCACGTTCTAACAAAAAAGATACACAATTTTATTTTTAGAAAACTTTGGTATTTAAAACATTTACTTTCTTTTGAAAAATTTATTTTGTTTAATTTATTTCAATTTTTTTAACAATATACAGGGTGTTAATTAAGTATGTTCACAAACTTCAAGGGGTAATTCCTTGAGTGATTCTACGACGAAAAGTTTATATAAACATAGGTCCGGTAATACTTCCTTTTCAAGATAGTGCCAAATTAAAAAAAAAATCGTTTTTAAGTAAAAATGTTAATAATCCTTTAGCCGACTTTGTTAAAATTCGGTAGTGTTATTTATGATAGAAAGGGACTAATTTAGCCCTAATTAGACGAAAATTATTAAGTTCAGTGGCGTCCCGGAGGGCACCTTAACTTATTCTTGACAAATAAATATGATCCAGTGTCTTTTTCGAATTAAGCAAACTTTTAACTAAAAATATAACTTCTTTGTCTCTTAAGTTTCTTTTGTATCTTGCTTCGTTTTCGAGAAAGAAATAAAAATCACTTCATTGCATGTCCCTGGGACAACATATCTAACTACAACATATACTACCAACTATCAAGAACTGGGGTGTACCTATTATTTTTTTCATATCAATAGTCTATTCTAGTCTTAGAAATTGTTATAAAAATTAATGCTAGCTGATTTTTTTTAGATAGCATTAATTTTTATATACTTTGACTATATAAAAATTAATGCTATCTTTAATTTATATAAAATAATAGTATATTATTTTATATACTAAGTTTGACACTCTGTATCTTGAAAACGAAGCATTGCCGGACCTATGTTTATATAAACCTTTCATCTTAGAATCACCCAAGGAATTGCCTTTTGAAGTTTGTGTACATACTTAATTAACACCCTGTATAGTATAAATGTTTATAAACATTTATAAAGTATGGCGACAAAGAATATTAATGATCTATATAACCTTGCTAATGGTGGCATGAATACAATTTTCCCCTTCCGTAATAATACAGTGTAGTAATAATATATGGCGATATGGTGATAAATAAATTCACATAATATTCATAGTTTTATTATTAAAAATTCTTTAAAATAATTTTTAATATAAAAACAAAATCTTTGTCAAATTCTGTATCTGAGTTGTGACGTCTGACCCCTGATTTTCTAGTACTATTCACTTCATCGCTATTTGCCAAATAAAAAACTCTCTTATCTTACCGATAAATGAAACAGTCTACCTGAGTCTAGCCATAGAAACAAGCCACGGTATGTGATAAGAGTCATTTGGGATTTTTTAATTACCAAACATATATCGTTTCTAATATTTAAACATACTTCTGTAATTTTTTAATAAAGATCTTGAATATGGATGACCATAGGTACCTAAAGAAATACCTTCAAATTATATAATTTTGGTCCTACTCACAAAAAATATTACTGAGTTCTGCAGGTTAAATTATGTTTCACTGAAATTGATGCTGTAAATATATTTAAACAATTTGATGCGCATGTGCTGAAAGAAATAAGATTGCACTCCTTGAATTTATTCATCATTTCGAACATTCTAAATATTCTCTATTTCCATTGAGTTATTCATCAACTATAGATTCTAGGGATGCTACTACAAAGTTAAATTAACATAACTTTACTCTTTGTGCGACCCTTTGCAACTACAAAATTTAACTCATTTTTTTTACTGTTCCCTATTCCCTGTCATAAGGGCGCGTGCAGTCTTCCTGGAAAGTTTTCCATCACTGATTGATTCTTCAGAACATATATCACAGGAAAATGCCAAAGCACTCAGTGAACTTCTTATAAACATTCTTAAGCTTAGGGCTTTTTTAATGCATGACTAACTGGTTTCTTTTTTTATTATTATTCTATATTATATATTTCCATAATTATTTTTACCAATTTCGTCTAAAGAAAAGCTGTTGTATTTATTTCCTATTGTATTTATAGCATACTTATTATTACTGCTAGTTGCTTTAGTTTATTATATGTATTCTTTCTATTGTCTCTCCTTACATACATCGGAGTGTATAATATGCACATTAATATCTTACAATAAGATATATATCTTTAAAAGTAGTTAACTATTATTAATACAATATAATAGCTACTATTATACTTAGAAAGTATTTAAAGTTACTATTATTATTATTATTGACCCAATATCCTGCGCAACAATATTATATTTAAAATTGAAAACGACGAAATCCAAATTTTTTAGTTATTTTCTGTTTTCTTATTTTTCCTTAAATAAAACAGTACATAACTGTACAACAGTACTTACTTGCAGATACTGGTGTCGACAGAATCCTCATTAGACTGAATAATGGCATAGCCAGCGTAAAGGTAAAGTAAATAAATGTATATATTGGAATGCTAGGAAGTCGCCTTTTCGGGTCTCTTGATATAGCGGCACTTACATATATCTATCGTATTTAATACAGCTGTAGCATTATACGCTTTATTGAAAAAAATGTACTGTTACTATTTATATCTAATTTATTGACGATACTTTTCCTATATGGATAGATCTCGTTAGATTCCTTCTTGTCGATTTATTTCTATTTTAATAGGCCATATAATGTAAAGTATCTGCAATTTGACTTTTGAAACGATCTTATCTGTAGAAAACTATACACTTCGGTTGGATCTGATCAATTTGCTTTAATTCGTAACAAAGCATAACGACTCAGGAGGTATCTTCAGGTTCATAAAGTTTAAAATGTGAGCACAGCTGGTTTACATAGCTTTTAATTTTGTATTTTTATTTTTCTTTAAAATATTCATAACGGTTTACTGAATCTGAACAAAATTTAGTATAAATAGGAATTAGAGGTAGTTTAAAACCAATTTTATTCATCTCTCGATGGTGCTAACTTGGTCGACGAAACGGACGTCAATAAACGTGCAATATCTTTTGATGCTCGTGGAAAACTAGTCTCCTATTTTTGTTGTTGCATCGACGATTTCAGCCTCTTTCCAAAATTATTTATGTTTATCCCCGATTTTTTAATATATATATAAATATATTTAATAAAATAATTTTCTACATAAATATTTGAAAGATGTTGTGGTTAATAATAAATAACATTTGCATATATACAATTTTGATACGAGTAAATGTACGATTTACTTATTGACATTTTTTTATGAATGAAGTTCTTAAAGCTATCTCGAGAAAATTACATTTAAGATACCTTCAGGAATTACATTTAAGGTATTTTCGAAATTTCAGGAATAAGTATGTATATGGTTTACGATCTCTTATAAACACACTTGTGTTTTATGAAATTAACTCTTTTTAGTTAGACCTCTGCCGTGCAAAGGCAAAACAATATAATATGAAAAAGGTAGTTTTGAGATAATGGAATTTAAAGTTCAATTATATGCCAAATCATTATTTCATAAGATATGTGTATGAAATTTTTTATAGGTGAATAAAAGTAACATATTTTTTGAAGTCCTGCAGACAATTCGTCAGAAAATTTAATTTTGTTTTCAATATTTTTCTTAAATTGTTTTGCCTGTGTTTATGCGATTTCAGTAATGTAAAAAAAATATGGCAAAACACTGTAATCGGCATTACATTGTTTTGCCCTAGTTCTATAAATATGTTTTTCGCATAGAATTTGTGAATAATAATGTTTGATATAATACATTATAAAACGAAATTTGAACAAGTATTATCAAAAACTTAATTTTACTGATATAAAATATATAAAAGATAACTTATTTTAATGGCTGACTTAAGAAAGAACCGCGTTATATCATTTTACTAAATAAATTATTATTATTAAAACCCCTCGTCTACCAAATCACTGGCGTTCTCATTTATACCTATATTCATCCAAAATGGCCTCCTATTTCGCTGCACTTTAGGAACTAAATTTTTTAAAATTACTATCTATTTTATTTTTAGATATTCCCCCGAGGGTTTTGAGTATTTGGTAGTAATTTCATTTCAACTTTTTTATATTACTGACACATTTATACTCAGCATCATCGAAATCAGTTTTATAAAACAAACTTAAAGAGTCTTTTTTAAACATACCGGAAACAATATCTTTGTAATATGGCATATTCTGTTCACTGTTATTTTCAGTATATTTCTCTTGCTATTGAAGGTTATAAATTTATTTTCTAATTTCATAAAATCATCCACTTTCATTTCTATTATATTTGTTTTATTAGAAGACTTTTTACAACCTTCAATAAAATCATTAATGTCTTCTATATTTCCCTGCTTACGAAAGGACTGCTCTACTCGTATTTTACCATGCAATCCATCGGCAGCCAGGTATGTATGTCCTGGAATTAAATAGTTTAATGTAATGATTATAGTGGAACAGTATTATAAGTTTACGTAGGTAAGAATTGAAGAAAGAAATATATTGTTTTTATTTTGTCCACCACAATTTTATAATCTAACCAAATAATTATGTAATGTGATCCCTGTTTAACTCCAATAACTTAAAAAATGCGTATGAGATATCTTCCGCTCGTCGTCCAGCTATTGCTTCATGCCAAATAATACAGAAGTGCTTGTTGTCTTTACGCATTGATGCAAAGGTTTCGGTTTGTAGTGGGGTCTTCGGGTCTGATAATGCGGGTCGAGCAATTTCTTCTAATTTCCTCGCTCTGGTCGACATTTACAATCACAATAAATACACAAATATGCAGTTGAATTTCTTAATACTTCACGATAGTAGATCACTATTTAGCGGGAAAACTTATAAAACAGCGGTAAAGCACTGTGTGCGTTACACATACATTGGAATGTCAAACAGAAATTTGAACACCTGGATTGGCAAAACAGTGTAATATCGTCTACAAAAAGGTCAATTTTTGTTGGTTACATTGTTCTGCCTCTATTTGAATCGCAAAATTATTAATTTGTCGATTACAGTGTTTTGCCTTTGCACGGCAGACCTACTAACTAAAAAACCTAATTTCTTATTAGGGTACTTAGTTGCCTGTAAATGAAAATGGCCAAGATAAATACATAATATATCCAATTACTACATAGTTTTCCTCTTATAGGTATTTCCCAATCTCAAATACAGCAGCTTCACCATAAATTAATTTAATATCGCATGTTTGGTAATTTTCTTGCGCCTTTCTACTTAACTGCCACTAAGTGGTAGATTCCATTAAATCGAGTTCTAGTTCAGAATTCTAGCATCTAGAAAATAAGTTTTTTGTATCTTCCAGTTAATTTCATTTAAAGCATAGGTCGTTCAAATTGAATTACATTCGCCGAGGCTGCCGGATTATGTTTACTAATTCCTTTTTTAATTTAGCTTTGTTAGGGTTTAATCTAATTTATTTTAATAAATATTAATGATTCAATGTACTAGAAGTATTCACATGAGAAGCTATGGTGTTGTTAACAACCCAGTTCACCCATTAATTATGAGAGTGTCATATTATTAACGGGTGAAATTAGCTGTTCTATGTTAAAAGAATCTATAAATACATATGCACATGTATACACGCTATGGAAAAAAATCTGAATACTCTCGCAAAATATTTTTCTGGAACATACGTTTGAAGGGGTCAAAAGGGATTTTAAATTTTCCGTCTCTTAAATTCCCATAGTTCTATATACAGTTGTGTACGTTTTCATTGTAAAAGAGACGCATTTTTGTTTAATGGCAACCCCTTTTTTTGTTCAATATAGTGAAGGAGCTATTTTTTTAATATTATTATAAAAATTTTATTAAGTTGTATAATGAAACTTTCAAGAAAAATGTATAAAATACTTGAGAAAACGTCAAATTTAATATATCGTTTAACCCTTTTAGCATTTTAGCAATAAAAATCTATATTGCGATAATTTTCAAGTGTTCCAGACATCTTTTCCACAGTACTTATCAGTACTGTAATCAAAATAATAATTTTAAAATGAGATAAAAATTAAATTAGCTAATTTACTAGTTCTCTATTTGCTACAGTTTTGCTTTAATCTTTAAATATTTACCTATAAAAAACTGACAATATTTTTTGCAGACACGCAACTAGGCGTACTTTTTTCCTCATATTATTATTAGTTGTTTACAATCACAGTTTTAAAAGTTCATTTTCTGAGAAAAATAAAGTAGTTCACCAAATGCACCTCATACTATCAAAATATTAAATGTTGTCTTCATAGATTCTTTTATTATTATAATATTACCGCGTTCTGGCGTTCAGCTATAACCATATAGCATTTAAGAACATTAAGGTTTTCAATTATATTATTATATACCTATAGTATTCTAATATTATAGACATAATTCACATTGCCTTGAAGTAACTGTAAGGGCGTTTGTTACTAAGGGATTACAGAATATTCAAATAACTTTTCTCTACATATATCGCAGAAAATCTTTCTTGAGCAAATTGTCAACAGGACTTTATTTTTGATAGATAGTTTAAAGCATCTATTGGTAATATAACATTGGCTGGCATGCGTGTAAACACTTGTATCTAACATCCAATAACTTCCGAGCCGACATTTTCAATTTCAATTTAAATCATAGTCCAAAATCCTCTCAATTATTTAGTCTACTAAAATAGACTTATCATCAAAATGGATCCACTACCGGAATTTTAACCCTGGGGAAATAATTCCAAGAGGATCAAATCAAGGCAATGTGGCTATTCAATTGGTCCTTGTCGTTCTATCTATGTATGTGACAGGTAATAACGTTAAGAAATCACTAGAGATCAACAGCAATATGTGAAGAAAATATATTTTTTTAATAGGAAACATCCCCATTCTCATTGTTTAAATAATTTTTTTTAAAGAATAAAAGCCCTATAAGACAATTTACCACCGTTATAGCCCATAAGTTTACTTTACCGTAACGCTGGATGTGTTTTTCTTGAATTAAATGAATAATCTCTTGAAAACAATATCTGTAGTTTTAATAATGTACTCTAGTAATTAATTGAAAAACTAACATTTAGTCAAAATATCCACCAAACTCCTGATATTAGATATAATTTATTTCATTGCTATTTGCCAAATAAAAAATCTCAAAGAATAACTTTGGCTTGTTTTTATGGATAGGCTCAAGTAGGCTCTTCCGATTATCGACAAGATAAGACATTTTTGAAGTGAATACTTCTTTGGCGGCGTTCTGATATTTGACGAGAATGGAGAGTGAATTGGAAAAATGTAACGTTTCGAGATTTCGTTACACGAGAGAGAAAAAAGATATAACGCAGAGAGAAGAAGAAAGAGAGCTATACATTTGGTATACCTAAAACACAGGCTTCGTTACAAGACAGAGTACACAGATATATAACATAGAGAGAAAGAGAAAGAGATACATCATATATATCAGTTTAGGCTATCCGCGTCTCCCTTTTGTGCGGTCCTTCGTCTTTAACACCCACTCATACGCCAAGTCCAAGGTCTAAGTTGCTTGAAGAGGGAATAGTTTAGGAAGCACCGTACGAGCAAGAGAGAGAGCCACGTATTCATTGAATACTAGGCAATAGAAGAAAATATAGTATGACGCGCATGCGCGTGGGTACGTACAACTCTGACGCCACACGGGAGTGGAGCAAGAGAGAGCGATATAAACTCAGTACGAAGTGATAGAATAGGATAGATAGATTGTCGCGCATGCGCGTGTTATAGATGTACGCGTCCAGACGCTATATATTAACAGCTGAAGCAGCACGCGTGTGTACCGAATATTTATCGTTGTGTTTTGTAATTATTTACGTTATTTACATCTGTGTTATGTGATTATTTGATAATATCCTTGAACCGTTTAACTTATTAAAATCTAGAAGATATAATATATTTCATTCACCGCTCCCTACTGGTTTACAGCCACACAGATGCAAATGCACTTGGAAGAGGCGAAGACAAAATCCCTTTGATTCTCGGGGAAGATTTCAATGTAAATTTCGGATCCAATGATTCTTTGACGTTGATTAACTTTCTTCGAAAAACATTTGGTCTGCTTATAAATAACAATCCCAAAGAATCAACAACAAAATCCGGAATAACAATAGATGCAATTTTTACACGTTATCTAGAAAATATCGAATCACGAACATATATTTCATATAGTTATCACAAACCAATCATATCAGTATTACCAATTGAACCACCAGCCGATAATAGTGTAGATAATGAATAAACCGAATATTTTTACACAAATTTTATATTGTTATATTTCCTTTGAAATTATCCCTCTCCCTTTCTTTCTCTCTCTCTCTCTCTTTTTCAATATCTTACTCTTAATTTCTCTCATTCTCTATTCTAAGGAAGTATTCACTTCTATCACGTGTACTGTGCTGTACATTATTTTTTTTTATTTGGCAAACAGCGATGAAATGAATAGTACGTGTATAGATATAATCACTGTAAATTTATAGCCCTTTTCTCATAACAAATCTCTATAATTTTGAATATGGGGTACCATTCTGCTCAAAAAACTACACAACTCGAACACAGAATCGGCAAAAACTAAATTTATATATCAGTAGAGAGAAAAGTTGCTGTATTTCACAAAATAATTCTCAATCATAAAATTATAAATATTGCGCGAGACTTTCTCACCACACTGTATATGTCTTGATAATACAACACTGAATGTATAATTAATAGATGTTACACATTAAATCAACATACTATTCCCAAGATTAACTCTACATTAGATAATAATACCTATAAATAATGTCTGTTATTTGGAAATTATACAGTACGTTGCTTTACAAGTCCCATAACTTTTATCCCCTACCATGTATTTACATATTTGCCTCTAGATAAATTTACATATTTACCATGAGATTACTGTTTAGTACCTGTTATCTAAAGATTATAGTACAATATAAATCAGAACGGCGCAACTAAGTTACCCTTATGTCACTAATTTAGCAGAGGAAACAGGAGGCCTATGCATTACAGCGCCCAAAGAGAAGCGTTCGCGCAACGTCTTAGTCTGAAGTAACCGCCCTAAATAATTTATAATAGCAGGTAGCGTATTCGTCTGATATCTTCATGAATATTTTTAAGCGGATTTATAGCTGCATAGATTAATTTTAATAGCTGTAATACTTCTTCCAATAAAAAATTAATATTCTCCAAGTTGTGCATAAATCTTTTTGAAAAATGTAACAATTTTATTCGGTCTACATCCTTGGTTGATTAAGAGGATAAATAAGTGCTGTATTTTAAAATGGCATTGCATGATATGCTCACTAATATTACATAGTGTGTTTCAAAATAAGAATATAAATATAAATAGATAAATCATGATTTATTGTCTGTCTTGCTGCCTAAAAGAACGAAATCATATCATTTGTATTTTGAATTTGACACAGTTGAACTTATTTTACCCTATTTGATACTGTAACGCCATGCATATTTCTTTAAATAGAATCAATGATATAGAATGTAGGCTTTCACGCTTGTCTTCTAATGTATGGTTTCCTTCGGGTTTTGCCGAGGTTGATTAACTTGTCCTGACGTTTCTTCGGTCATACTGTCTACTTCTTCACGAGGTTTTCCAAGGCTATTGTTATAGTGCACGGTCAGTAAATCAAGCCCGATCACTGAGCAAAACGGTCTCTCTGGAAGGGTCAAGGAGAATGGTGGGTACTCAAATACGGTCGGTGAGTAGCCCAATCACTTGATCATAACTGTTGATGAACTGTGTGAAGCAGAACCTAAGTATACATCGAGGAGCAGAAGGCAACAATGACCGTCTTTGGAAACCTTTTGAAGAAGCTCATAATATGATCAGCGAACCGCCAGACAAGTTGACTACAGCGGCAAGACCCCGACGAAACTAGTATATAAAATTATATATTTGCGTAACGCATTGGACATATTTAACCATTATATACTTTATATTAAATTGGGTGAAACTAAACTATATACATATACAACTACATCTAAATTAAATTAGGTTTTCATATCTTTTTTAAAAGTAATTCAAATCTTATAACAGATCAAGTACTATATATTTCATATAACGGAGTATCAAGTTAGACGAATTTTGTGCCTCTTTTGTTTTAGGGCTCTTGAAAGTTAATGCTTTAGACACATATATATTATTTGTTATATATATATATATATATATATATATATATATATATATATATATATATATATATATATATATATATATATATATATATATATGTTAAATCACTAGTTTGGATTTAAACTTTTTAAAAACAATTTATTTTATTTAACGGACGAACAAGAATTTAGATGTGTGAGTATAACAATAATACTAATACTAAAATTATACTGCGCATGCAACGGGTTTGCTGCGACTTTATAAGTTTCGTTATGCTGACATTGTTGAAAGTAAAGTTAAGTATAATTGGCAAAAGATTAATTTAAAGAAAGAACATTATAAGGTTTCAGCAAATCATCATAAACGTTGGTTACAATGTATATAGTTATATGATAAGACACGTAGCAGTATTAAGTTACGTCTGGCTTTCAGATAACATACTGAAGGTTTTATGTTACCTGATAATAAAGTTATAGAAGTGTGAGAACTACTTTGAGTAATGAATGCAATACAATATATTTTATATAACAACTCCCCTTTTTAACAAAAAGTTGGTGTTATACAGCAACTTTTCAAAATAAGTAAAATTGAAATTAATAATTATCGATTATTGAAATTATATAATAATAATAAAGTTAATTGAGAATATGAAGCCTTAAGTTAAGTTTAAATTATACAATTAATATTTTTTAAATATAAAATTTACAAAATTAAAATATATAGAGTCTTTGAAACCGATTTATACCTGAGAAACATTAGTGCAGTTCGATTTCTTCCTCTGGGGTTTCATCTTTGGATCTGATCGATGGTCTTCTTCTGGGCAGGATGCTCCTGAAGGATTCTCTTAAGCGTTTAGAAGGTCCAGGTGGAGGTGGTGGTGAATTTGTTGTGAGGGCGATTGCTAATCTGTTTCTCTTTCGGCATTTACATAAAATATATAACAAAATGAGAGTTACTATTAGTGTAATGATAAAATAAGTGAACCAAGAGATGTGTTTGGTGACAAATGGTTCATTGATCAAATCGTCTAACGTTCGAGAATACTCGTCCAATTTGTGTTTGGCAATCTCGAGGTCTTCCACATTTAAGTTATTCAATTTTAATGGTTCTAATTTTGGGATTTGGATGTCATCGGGGATTCCTTGACAACAATTAAAGGGAATTAAAATGGGGTGATCACTAACACTGGTTTGCGAAAAGTTCTTAGGGTCAGTTTGTATTTTTGTCACTCCTATGAAAGCACTACATCCAGGTTGCAATTTAAGAATGGAATTTTTATAAATGATCTCTGTTTTGGTGTTTATTTGTTTGCAATTTACAGTAATTTGAAGTGGTTCTGAAGTAATTGTTAGCCATGATGAGTCCGTTAGTTGTTGGACATTGTAGCCTTTTGCAAATATTATTGAAGTTTGGCAGCTCTCAGGTAAAGTTTTTAAGTGTTTCAGGATTTGGGCTTGACATATAGCATTGTCGTCGATGGGGTATGCAAATAGATTGGAACATATCTTTGTGCCAAAGAAAAGTGGTTTACAGTCTTTCAGATTTTTGATGGGTATGTACATCAAAGAATCGACGTCACGCGCTAAGTATTTTTGTGATGAAGATAAAACATGATATAGACCAGTTCTATTATTTAGGAGAGGGATTGGATATAATCTAAAAAGGGTGTATCTTTGTTGGTCTATTAGAGGGATTTTTAATACAAATACCAAGTCTGAATCAGTTTGGTATGCTTCTAATTCCATAATATCCAAATATTTGGCAATATTGGAAGATTTTATAATGAGTGGTAAATTGTTTTGGTGTAAATTTTGTGAAATTTCCTGAAGCGAGGTTATCAAATTTTCAGGATTGATTATCGACGTATGAATAATTTTTAATCGCGCGGAAGTTATTGAATTTAGAATATCATTTAATTGATTCTCGATATACAGGTAACTTTCCATGAGAAGTTCACATTTTTCTAAAAATCTTAATTTTGCTTCAATTACTTTAATTTTATCTGCTGTCCTATAAATTGTGTCTGATATTATTTTTATATCTCTATTGAAGGTGGCTTCATCAATTTGCAACTTTTGTATGGTAGCATTAAAATTCTTTATGACGGATGTTGTTACTGAGATTTGATTTTTCATTAAATTTTCTAATTGATGCTCGTCATTAGTTAATTTATTGATGCAATTCATGTAGTATTCGCCATCTTCGGAATCTAAATTTCCTGTAATTGACTTAAATATTGTACCAATGCCATTGAGAATTCCACGTTTGTAACGTTTAGTATCAAAATAAATTTCGCTTAATTTTTCTTGAATTGAATTTGAAATTTGGGTTAATAAGCTGATGTGTGTTTTTACTTCACCTCGAAAAAGGTTCATGTTTTCAAATGTGGGGTTAATAGCGTGTAAGAGAATTTCAAGCATTTTCTCGTTATGTTCAAAAGTGTTCTTTATTGATGAAATGTTTTTGTGAACCAGAAGAGTCCATTGTTTATTTGTTACAACGATTTCGCTGTCTCGATGATAATATATTCCAATGGTGTTGTTTATTGGAGTAATGGTGTATTGGGATACTGCTGCTCCAATCAGCAGAAGAAACCTGAAAATAATTTAATTCTCAAAATATGGTTTCATCCTGTCGAAATTGACTTTTGTCGTTTGTGACGTTTCGAGATTTAATAAAATTGCAGAATTTTGAAAGATTTTTATTATTTCGAAAGGACCGTTAAATTTATTATGTAATTTATCTTTAATTTGAGATTCCTTAACATAGACTTTATCGCCTATTTTAAATTGTGTAGGATGTTCTGGAACGTTTCTATCGAATCTTAATTTAGCCTTTTCCTTTTGAAGCTCAGTTTTTGTGCGTGCAATTTTATAATAGTATGAAATTCTATTATTTAGGTCTCGTATATATTTTGAAATCAACTCCTTTTGGTTATACAAAGTTTCAGGTGGGCGACTGGACGTATGTCCAAATACTATCTCGTATGGAGAGAAACCGTGTGTTTTATTCGTCGAGTTATTATAACAAATAACAGCGTAAGGAATTACGTTTAATGGATGTTCATTAGGGTTTTCAGCCTGATTAGTACGAATCATCTCTAAAAGTGTGGAGTGAAATCTTTCCACAGATCCGTTTGATTGAGGGTGGCTAACGCTAGAAAATGTTAATTTTATGTCGTATAAGGTACATAGGTCTTTAAGTAATACATTGTCGAATTCTTTACCGTAATCCGAATGTATACGAAGCGGAGTACCAAAATGCTGAAAGTAAAGAAGTAATGTATTTACTGTTGATTTAGCGGATTTATCCTCTAATGGGTACGCTTGAGTAAATTTGGTTAGTTCATCTCTAATAGTTAAAACATAATTTCTTTTTGGAATTTCTAGTATATCGATATTTATTCTTTCAAATGGTGTTCTTGGTGTTTCAGTTATCACCAGGGGATTGCTTAAGTTTTTCCGTAAAGTCTTTGTTTTCTGGCATATTTCGCAATTTTGAATGAATTTAGTTACGTCTTTAGTTAAACCGGGCCAGTTATATTTATTCCTTATTCTTCGAATGGTTTCGTTTATTCCGCGGTGTAAATTTGCTTTTCCTGTATGGTTTTGGTCTAATATTATCGGAATTTGATCTTCGTCAGGCGTCTTAGTTATGTTTTGGCAACTAACTAGGTTTAAATCTTTTTCAGTGAAAATAAATGACAACATTTCGAGTATTGGCAATTCTAAATTGTTTTCAATGAAATATGTTTTTGAAGATTCGAAAATGTCTTTGTCTTTGTAAAGAGTAATAAACATTGTTTCGATTATCTCTTCGATGTCGAAGGGTAACAAAACAATATAATATTTTCGGTTTTTCACCGTTTTACTCGTGACTATATTAATTTTATTGTGAATAAAATTTGGTTTTTCCTCGAAAATATCTTCAATTATTTTGTAATGTAAGTCTTCGAGTTTTTCTTTTTGGAAAAACGTTATTGTGTCTTTATGTCCTTTGTCCAATAATTGATTGTTCGTAATTTTAATTTTTGAATAGTCTATTAGTGACTGGGTTTTATATAGGTGAACAAATGTATTTAATTCTTGTAAAATTGATTCTGGTGAAATTTCGGTATTTTCTGAACTAATCGATTCGTCGTCTGTATTTGATGTTAAAATTTTGTTTTTGAAATCCACACATTTTTGAAAATGGTTAATTTTGATACGGGATAAGGCATCCGCATTTTTATTAATTTTGCCAGGTTTATATTCAATCTGGTAGTCGTACTCTTCAAGTTTTAAGCGCCAGCGTGCTAGGCGACTACCGGGGTCTTTAATAGAGAAAAGCCAGGTAAGAGGTCTGTGATCTGTTATCAGTTTGAACTTTCTACCAAAAATATATGGGCGAAAATGTTTTACAGCCCAAACAATAGCGAGGAGTTCTCGTTCTATTGTTGAGTACTTTGTTTCCGCACTGCAGAGAGTTCTGGAGGCGAAAGCTATGGGTAGATCTTTACCTATTGGACCTTGCGAAAGTACAGCGCCAATCGCAAAAGCGCTCGCATCTGTTGTGAGTAGGAATGGCTCGTCAAAATTTGGATACGATAGTATGGGGCTTGAAGTAAGGGTTTGTTTTAAATCTTCGAAAGATTTTAAACATTCTGAATCGAAATTGAAAGAGGTGTCTTTTTGTAGTAATTTAGTGAGAGGTTTGGAAATTTTGGCGAAATTATCAATGAATCGTCGGTAATATCCGGCGAGGCCAAGAAATGATTTAATCTCTCTCTGGTTAGTTGGTTGGGGAAAATTTTTGATGCATTCGATCTTAATTGGATTTGGTTTTACACCTTCTTTGGTGACGAGGTGACCTAAATATGCAACTTCCTTACGAAGGAATTCGCACTTGTCCGGTTGAATTTTTAAATTAGCTTTTTGAAGACGTTTGAAGACTTCGGTAAGCCGTGAAACATGGTCCTGGATTGTTGGGGAATAGACGATTATGTCGTCCATGTATACGAGGCATCTCTCGTTTTGGATTCCTATTAAAATGTTATCCATTACCCTTTGGAAGGTTGATGGGGCATTTTTCAAACCGAATGGAAGCCTATTAAATTCAAAATGACCGTTTTCGACTGTGAAAGCGGTTTTTGGAATGTCACTGGGTTCGATCTCAATTTGGTGGAAACCGGAGGCCAAATCGAGGGTGGTGAAATATTGACATTTGCCAAGTTGGTCTAAAAGATCAGAAATGTTTGGTAAAGGGTATTTATCTCCTACAGTTAACTCATTGAGTTTTCTGTAGTCAACTACGACATGCCATTTTTGTTTACCTGACGCATCAAGCTTTTTGGGGACAACCCAAATCGGTGAAGACCAAGGGGAATTTGAATGTTTGATAATACCTTGTTCTAGCATTTTCGATACTTGTTTTTTCACTTCCTCTTTGTGAATTTGAGGGTAGCGATACGACTTTGTAAAAGTAGGTTTAGCATTGTTGATGTCTATTGTGTGTTTGATCTCATTAGTAAATGTTAGAATATCTCCTTCGAGATAGAAGATATCTGAAAAGTCTAGGCAAAGTTGAGTAATTATTTCTCTTTCTTCCTCATTTAAGTGATCAAGACGAAGTTGCTGTTTTATTTATTCGCGTCTATCTATATAAATTTCAGAATTATATTCGTTTAAATTATTTAATGAAAAATTTTGAATTGGTTCTAGTTTAATTTCGGAAAAATCTATTATTTTTGGGACTGCGTTTGCGTTTAATACGGAGGCAAGAAATTCTCCTTTATTGTTAATTTTGACTAGTGCATTAGGAAGTCGTACTTTATCTATTTCCATAGCTGTTAATATGGCTTCTGTATTTACAAGATTACATCGAAATTTTGAAATTTGTTCTGTACGAGGGTTAATAGAAATTTTGTTGAGAAATTGATTATTTTGAACATTTTGTTTTTTATTATTTTGTACATTAGTGGAATTTTCTGTGGCTTTGAATAAAGGTACAGTTTTGAAATTGGTAATTAATTGTTTATTTTTTATGTCAATAATGCAGTTGTAATGTTCTAGAAAATCGGATCCTAGTAATCCGTCGAATTCAATATCAATATTATGAATGTAAACTTTGTGAGGATCGTTGAGAGTAAACGGAACGAGTGTAGATTCATTAATTAGAATTTTTTGATCGGTAATTCCCTGTATTATAACGTTTTCGGGAAAACGTTTAGAATATTTTTCACAAGTTTTTGGCTTAAATATGGATAGTCCGGCACCTGTATCTATTAATATTTTAAATTTTTTTGTAGCATCTTCAATGTAATATAAGTTTTTGGGATTTACTGTTAAAAGGGCACTTGATATTCCTCTATTTATAGGAATATTTGTTTGTCTTGTTGTTGGTTGGTGTTTAAATTCATTATTTGAATTTGGTTTTCTAATTCCGTTATTTCGCATAGCTGTTGATCCGGTGGATGATCTTGAGCTTGAGTAGTTTGCCGAAAATCCTGATCAGTATCAGAATAATTAAATTGATCTGTTGAAAAATAATAATTTTGTTGATATGTTGGTTCGTCTGAATATGAATCTTGATATTGTTCGTAATTTTGATCGCAATTGTAATTATATTGATGAGCGGTATCATCAGTATATTGTGAATGTGAGTTATACTGGTGAGCAGTATCATCAGTGTATTGTGAATCGTATTGATGAGCCGTATCATCAAAATTTTGGTTCATTTGAGCATTCATATGATGAGCTCTTTGTTGATTATAATTCGGATTTGGCCGAATTATTGGTGGTCTTGATTGGTTTGTATAGTTGGGATTCGGTTTAATAGCTGAAGGCCTGTTTTGTTGAAAACTGTTTTGCTGGTAATTATTTTGTTGGAAATTTGAATTCATCGGTCTATTATTTCCATTTGGATTAAATTGAGGTCGCTGATAATTTTGATTTAAGTTGGATGATTGGGCCTGATTAAAATTTTGTTGAAAATTAGGCCTAGAAAAATTTTAGAAAGGTGCTGAAGAATTTTGTTGTTTCGTTCGGCACTCATTTATTGTGTGTCCATTACGTTTACAATATGTACATATCTTCTTAGCATTTAGTGAATTAAGTGGTAATGGTTTGTTCGCTTTTTGAAATTTCTGAGATTCAAAGTATGACAATTGAAGTTCTCGTTTAATCCTGGATATTGCTTGAAGCATATCCATAGGATTACTTGCTCTTATTATAGATCCTAATTTTGGATCCAGCCCTGTCAATAAAGTGTTAAGAGTCATTGTCTCGATTAAATTGGATTGTGCGGTTTTTGTTCAGCGGTTAAATGTTGTTTCTGAATCGCTGCATGCATTTTCGCATTATGCGCTTGCAAGCGGGATACAAAATTTAAAGCGGATTCGTTTGATTGTTGATTAATTCTTTGCAAGTCCTGAATTAGAGACGTAAGGTCCCTAGAGTCTCCAAAGTGAGTCTCTAATAGATATTTGATTTCTTCCCAAGTTGACGGGTTCCTAGAATTTACTAGTTCAGCGGCTCTTCCACGTAATTTATTTTTAACATGGAGAGTTAAAAGTATTTTTTGATTATCGACCGCCATGTCGAAAGCGCATTTAATAGCATTTAAGAATGTTTGCAGGAAAATTTGATTTCCGTCATACTCCGGAACAATTGAGAAAATTTCCGACAGTTTGTAAGGTTCTAAGATAGCTTCGTTTGCCATTTTTATAAGTTAATTAATTATTATGTTTAAATTAGATATTGTAAAATTATTTAATTAAATACAATTAAATAAAAATAAATTTGCAGATGGGAAGGATAATAGTTTTTGGTCTATATCCTGTATAATATTTCTTAAAATTATAAATAAATGTTTCAAAGGTAACGTGTCAATTCTTTGACTTACCAAATTTTGTCCATTCGTCTTCCGGCCAGAGTCCACAACCAGTGAGGCAATTCCGTGTTCTGGAAGCGGGGTGTCTTCGGGAAGGATGGCTTGCAGAGGAGAATCACAAACAGTGAGGGCAGGTCCGTGTTCTATCTGCGATTTCCCCTGTTGTTTTCTTTGTTTCTTTGTAGATTTGTTTCTTGTTTCTTTTGTTGAAGTCTTCGTGTTTGGAAGTTGCTTCTTTGAAGTATTCTTGTTTCGTGTTTCTTTTCTTCTTGAGCTTGTTCTTGATTTCACTTCGGAATTGGAATTCCACGTTACTAGTGAGGCAAATCCGTGTTCTAATAACGCGTGAAATCCTACAACGACTGCGCCAAATTTGTTAAATCACTAGTTTGGATTTAAACTTTTTAAAAACAATTTATTTTATTTAACGGACGAACAAGAATTTAGATGTGTGAGTATAACAATAATACTAATACTAAAATTATACTGCTCATGCAACGGGTTTGCTGCGACTTTATAAGATTCGTTATGCTGACATTGTTGAAAGTAAAGTTAAATATAATTGGCAAAAGATTAATTTAAAGAAAGACCATTATAAGGTTTCAGCAAATCATCATAAACGTTGGTTACAATGTATATAGTTATATGATAAGACACGTAGCAGTATTAAGTTACGTCTGGCTTTCAGATAACATACTGAAGGTTTTATGTTACCTGATAATAAAGTTATAGAAGTGTGAGAACTACTTTGAGTAATGAATGCAATACAATATATTTTATATAACATATATATATATATATATATATATATATATATATATATATATATATATATATATATATATATATATATATATATATATATATATATATATATATATATATATATATATATACAGATGGCCTGAGTATATCAATTTAATTAAGTATGCTGTTATGATATTTACACATACATTCACACCATGTCATACTTAATTGCCATATTGAAAACAATACTCTACACTTAGACTTTTCAGAACCTAGGTGCTTCACATGTTTACAAACATTTAATGCTCACATGGAAAACTTAGCTTTATATTACATTGCAGCCGGATTTCATATTCAAATGTTATTTTTATTTTGATATCTGTATTTTAATTTTCGAAAAATTTATTAAATTTGATATTGGCATACAATCAAACTATTTAGGCACCTCCCTGTAAAAAGTAAGTGTCAGTTTTTTTGACATAAATCACGAAAAAAGTACACTTGAACGTTTTTATTCGAATTATTTATCCGAATATTATTTTGTGTTTGCAGTAAAAATAAATTCTAGATTAATAGAAAACAATAAATTTAATCCACAAATAAAAAAATGATATAAGCAAAAAGTAGTATCAAATATCTTTACATGATTTTTAAGTGAATACTTAAAATGTACACCATCCATCCAAAATTGCAGTCTTACTGGGGTGAACACTCAATTAAGGTCAGTAAAGCAACAATAGAAAATATATTAACTATTACTTACTAATTGCTAATTATTACTATAATGCGTATATACTGAACTCTCATGATTTTATTTATTGAATGTCAGCGTTGCTGACACTATATAAGTATCTGACAGTCGACAACTACTCCATGAATAGGTGGCAAAGGGATGGAATAACTGGACTCGGTCCTCAAAATGTGCACGTTTTAAATAGTTAACTTTTTAAAGAGTAGAATTATTTTTTACATAAAAAAATAATCCTACTCTGCTAAGAAATTTATTCTTTAATTTTGAAAACACTGTATAAATGCTGTAGATGTAACTATATTTTTCTAATTTTGCTGAAAATTACCAAATTGAGATTTCACCATAGGTGTATTTCCTTTTCTTATATTATTAGTTGTTTACAATAATATATCACAGTTTTAAAAATTTGTTTTCTGAGAAAAATACAGACCATAGGTCATCAAATGTATCTGATACTATCAAAATATTAAATGTTGTCTTCATAGATTATTATCTAACTATTTACTAAATGGCTGTTTTCGTGTATGTGTCACGAAATTTTTAGGTCGATGTACGAAATGCTTTTCATTCGAATTTCCGCATTTTGACAAAATCAATATAGTAAATCGACTCTTGCGAACAACGTAGTAACTTTTGTTTTTTGATCCGAAGCGTCTAGAGGCATGCTCCGGAGGTCCCTTCTATATAAGAGAGGGGCGGCGCAATATCATTGCGATTTTCAATTGCGATACTCGTATTATTATAATATTGTCACGTTTCTGGCGTTCAATTAGATACTATATTAAGAACATTAAGGCTTTTAATTATATTATTATAAACAAGCTCGTAAAGAATAGGAATAAGTCTCAAAACTGCGATATGGAATCTCCAACGAGGTGAGCAGTAAATAAATAGCCATTACTCAGTTGCATTGAGACCTCTGCAGAATGAATATGGAGTGAATGTGAATCTGGCCGCGCGTAAAGTTCATTATTTTCCCTCCGTGATGCTACATCACTCTTTTTTCTACGCATATACAGAGACTCACACTTTTTTCTATTCTTGACGAGCTTATATCTATAGCAGTCTGATATTATAGACATACATACCTTGAAATAATTCTAAGAGCATTTCTTACTAAGGGATTAAGTAATGTGCAAATAACTTTTCTCTACATAAATTGGATGGTGGAAGCCGTTACTTTGTGGTAATTAATTGATATATCGTGATAATTAATCGGTAATTAATCGATATGTAAGTTACTATGTATATCATTTTCTCTACATATATAGTAAAAGAGGTTTTTTTTAATTTGTTAACGCGATTTTATATTTGATAAACATTTTAAAGTTACTCAAAGCGTCATCTAATTAACAATCTAACATTGGAAAGCATGCACTTAAATATTTTGTATTGAACATGCAATAATTTCCAAGATGATATTTTCTATTTCAATTCAAATCATAGCTTTATATTTTGTAAATTATTTAGCCCATTAAAATAGACTCGTCACCAAAAGAAATCCACCTGCTAACAAACTTATTTTTTACTTTTGAAAAGACTGTATAAATGCTGGAGATGTATCGATATTTTTCTAATTTTGCTGAAAATTACCTAGTTGAGGTTTCACCATATAGGTATAACATACCAAACTAATATACTAACTTTATATTAAAAAAAAATTAAAAACCATTATCAACCAAAAGTACTTACGGGAGGTAATGAAGTAGAATAGTAGGTAAGATCAATAACCGAGAACAAACAAGTTTTGAATATCTATGCAGAAATTCATTTTTGTTAAAATACATCTAGATTTTTGGAAAAATCGATTTTCCTCAAAAAAATATATTTTCATGAAAGTAAACATTTAAAATTTTTTCTCAACTCAATATTAATTAATGGTATGAGGGCGAGGAATATAGAAAAACATTGAGGTATGTGAGAGGTCGAGATATCTAATAATAATTAATATTATACAATATTTTACTCATATCTTTCTTGAACTACTCATTTTATAAAAATATATTATTTGGTGAGGGTGTGCGTTTAATTGATACATATTATTAACCCCCTTTGTTACAATTAATAGGAAAGAAAACAATTTTTTCCTTGATCTGCAGTAGAAAACAGCCTAAGTAATTCCATGTTTATCATTTTTTAATCTTTCATATTTCACGTTTACGGCTAACATAAATTTCATCATATATATGATAAATATTATAACACATTTAAGTCTGCGGCATCTTTTCCTTCTTCCTTATGTCTTCTACAAGCCCGTAAATGATTGAATTTTAAGAGCACAATATAGATAAAATGTGAAGTTTATTAGAAATGAAAGTCTTTCGGCACTTCCTCTACCACACCCGTCTTCAAACCTCGCCTGTTTTGCTTAAAATTCTCTCCGTGTCATGTCACTGGTTATATTAAATTAGGTTACGCGTTATTTTTTTTTACTGTTCTACTTAACTGATGAGACTCAAGGCCTATAAATTCGATTTTGATGGGAAATTAAATAAATGTTTTGTCGTGGCTTTGTAAGTTTTAAAGTTGTTCCCGGAGAAACCTAATTGAAATTTAGCTGTAGCTCCAAGTGGTATGAACGTAGAACTCGTAAAAAGCAAACAACTACATCGATTGTTTCAAGGATGTTCTCCGTATTCGTTTCCAGCCTCCGACAATGAAGAATTTTCAGCCATTTCAAATTGCATGTTGTGTAACCATCCATTTCACGTGATATTTTTGTATACATGATATTTTTAAATAGATTCATATGCAAAATTATTACGCGTATCACGTAATTCATTATTTAATAAAAAATAATGCACTGTACTTGCTACAGCATCAGATATTGAAGAATGTTACTCCCCCTATATTTGTATCTTGAACGCACATGCACATGCTATACCACTTTCAATTGTTACTAATATGCCACAATTACCAGTACATATATCTAGCGATATATGTTTCAATCAACTACGTATGGTATAGACAGTTAATAATTTGCCGAACAAAATGCAATTATGAAGTCACGTCTTAACTTGATTGAATTTGACTCATTAGCGTGTCAATATTTTATAAAATTTATTTCATTTTTGTTTCATTTATTTTGATTTTTGTTGAATGTAGTTCATTCATTTTTGATGGAAATATCACTTTCATTGAATGTTTTTGTGGAAAACCTTTTCATTACTCTGTCATAAGTTGACGAATTTGTATTGTACTAACTGTTATCCTAAAATGTGCTTCCGGCACGAAACTGTTCACAAATGTCAGTTGATTGATTCATACGATTGTTACCTATAAGGCACACGCAAAGAATCATTATACAAACCATATCTATTTTGAGATAATTAGATATTTAATTCTCACAACGTACGGAATAGATATCACTCACAAAACAAACAATAGCTTCTTTGTATATTACTGAAATTGCCTGAGCGCTATGTTCTAGTAATATAAACGTTTCATCGTACTTCACTTAATTGATTATTATTATTGCATTATTGATCAGCTGTACCTGATTATAGCATTGCCCTGCACAATACAGACCGCCGTTTATTATTAACTAAACAAAGGGCATACGTACATCATAGCTTCAGTAGGTAATATTGATTTAAGTAGAACTATACCAATCGAGTCTCAACCAAGAACTAACTGTAATAATTATCTGTGGATCTTTTAAATCCCCATTGTCTATTCGGTTTTACCAAAATCAAACAGCAAATTATTGTCAGTAACATATAAGTCGGGAATCAAGAAAGGAACTACCAAACCGCCAAGCTTTGGCGCTTGGCACTTGGCGCTTTTAGGTATAATTCAATGCCTGGCGGGGCTTCAGCTCAAGGAATAGTTATTTCCTATAGCGATTATGTAATAGCCTTGCTATTCGAGAACTAGGTATTTGATAACCGCTTGGCGGTTTGGTAATTCCTTTCTCGGTTCCCAACTTATATGTTACTGACATAGATCGTATCGATGTATACCCCACGAATTTCATTCGGCATTTGTCCTGGATAGGCGTACGGTGTACGGAACTGATGAAAACTAGTAAGTTTAAAACAGCTGTCTGTCGTTCGGTTCCAATCCGGGACAGCTGTCGAATCCTACCCGTGGCGGGTTTTATTTTTGAAAGCAAGTTATTGTAATAGAGAAAGATCGCTTCAGATAGCCTATAACGAAAAAATAAAGGTTAATAGCATTATTTTGCAAATCAGTAAATTTAAATGTTAAAAACAAATATGTAGTTGTGATATAACAAAATAAGTTTATATAATCTGTAAAAATGGGAGATATTTGCGGTGATAATGTAGCGATAAATTGTGGTATACCGCAGGGAACTGTACTAGATTCAAAACTTTTTTCTATTTATATAAATGATATTTTAACATATCAAACAAAGGAGGCATATGAGAGTTTATAAATAATACTGGTATACTTTACAAAGAGCATACTTGCTAAGAATTAAATTTAAAGTAATAAATTGCAGAAAATTGGAATACTATTAAATAATGGAATCGACACAAAATTATTGACAGTCAATTTAAATTAAATTAATTACTAATTTTATAGTTGTAATAAATTGAACTTCCCTTCATTTAGTAACATCAAGATCGCAGTGGAAGGAAAGAATTATTACGTATGTCCTGAAGAAAAAATAACATATTTACAACTATTTATAAACATACACATTCATCATTCGATGATCATCAGTCCTAAGACTGGTTGGACGCTAACTTCCAGCTTCTCCTATCTTGTGCTAACCTACGCATTTCGCTAATTGTGCTACAACCTACATCCCTTACTATTTGCGAGCAGTAGTCTAATCTAGGCCTACCTCTGCCTTTCTTCACTCCTATTTCTGCCTGCAAAATATCGCGGACTATTCCCCCATGTCTCAGCAAGTGGCCTACCATTCTATCTCTTCTCTTCTTTAAGTTTTTCCACATACTTCTTTTCTCGCCGACTTTCTCCAATACTTCTTCGTTTCTAACCCTATCAGTCCATGGTACTTTCATCATTCTTCGGTAACACCACATCTCAAAAGCTTCTAATTTCTTCCTACTTGCTTCCCCTACCGTCCAGGTTTCGCAGCCGTATAGTGCCGTGCTCCATACATATGTTTTCAAAAATCTCTTCCTTGTTTCTAAGTTTATTACCCCCGAGCATAAAAGTGCTTTCTTTTTGTTAAAAGCTACTCGACCCTGCGCTATTCTTTGTTTTATGTCTTTATCGCTTCTTCCATCCCAATTTATTTTACTTCCTAAATAAGTGAAGTCTTTAACTTCCTCCAATCTTTCATTATTAATTTGTAATTTCGTTTTTGCTCTGCTCTCGCGCCCTCTGCACACTAACACTTTAATTTTGTTTTTATTCACCCTCATTCCGTATTCCTCTGTCAACACTGCCTCCATCTCGTTCAACGCAGATTCTAATTCCTCCTTACTAGATGTTAATACTGCTATATATCATCCGCGAATCTCAGCATTTTTAGTTTCTGTCCCTGTACTTTAATCCCGAAATCCACTCTATCTTTTACCACATTAATTGCCTCTTCGATATACAGATTAAAAATTAGTGGTGATAGCGTACATCCTTGTCTTACTCCTTTCCTAATACCTACTTCCCTTTTTTCCCCTTCTACTTCTATAACAGCAGTTTGATCTTTGTATAGATTGTGTACTACTCTCCTATCTCTATACTTCATTCCCGCGCTCTTTAGTATCTCGAACATCTTTTCCCATCTTACGTTATCAAAAGCTTTTTCTAAATCTACAAATCCTATATAAGCGTTCTTTCCTTTTTCTATTGTTTTCTCTAACATTACTCTTAGCGCCAGAATAGCTTCGCGAGTTCCCCTATTTCGCCTAAACCCGAATTGGTTTTCTCCTAGTATTTCCTCCGCTCTATTTTCCATCCTCTTCTGCACTATTCTAGTTAAAATTTTTGACGCATGGGAAGTTAGGCTAATCGTTCTAAAGTTCTCGCATTTGTCGGCTCCTCTCTTTTTCGGTATAGTAACGATAATTTTCCTCTTATAATCCTCCGGCATCTCGCCCGTTTCGTATATGTATTTTACCAGTTCAAACATTCTATTTACTACTGTCTGTCCCGCACATTTCAAAATTTCCGCCTGTATTTTATCTACACCCGGCGCTCTATTATTCTTTAGCCCCCTTAGTGCTATTTCAAATTCCTCTCTCAATATAGGTTTTCCTACATCTTCCCTATCGATGCTAGATTCTTCCTCTAATATCTCTCCTAATTCCTGACCCTTGTATAAATTTCCTAAGTACTGCTTCCATCTATCCGCTTTCTCCTCTCTTCCTATCAGTATGTCCCCCGATTGACTCCTAACTTTTCTACTTATTGTTCCTATATCCCTGAGGTTCCTCTGAATTATTTTGTAAGCCTCATCGGTCTTACCTACTTGCAACTTATTTTTTACTTCTTTGCATTTATCCTCTATCCATTGTTCTTTCGCTTTTCTACATTTTCTAATGATTTACCACTTTATTGACTTATAAGTTTTCAGTCCTTCTTCGTCTCGTCTGTTTTTGTAGCCTCGTCTCTTTTGCGTTAAGTTTAAGATTTCGTCCGTTATCCAGGGCTTCCTAGATTCCCTTTTATCGTGTCCTAAAACGTCCGTAGCCGCGGAAGCTAGACTATTCTTGATACCCTCCCACTCAGTTTCTGCGTTCTTGATTTCGTCCTTACTCGTTTTATTTATTAATTGATCTGTTTTCTCCTGGAACTTGTCTTTCATATTCTGATCCCTCAATATGTCTACATTTATACGTTTCTTATCCTTCCGGGTTTTCAGATTTTTTCTATCTAGCTAGATTTATTCTAGATCTAGCTTTCATGACTACCAAGTTATGGTCGCTGTCTACATCTGCTCCTGGATAACTCTTACAGTCTTTTACTTGATTTCTAAATCTCTTCTTAACCAGAATGTAGTCTATCTGATACCTGTCTATCCCTCCTGGCATTTTCCATGTGTACCGCCTCCTAACGTGATTCTTGAACAATGTGTTCGCGACTACCATCTTGTGCTTCTCACAGAATTCTATCAGTCTGCTACCTCTCTCGTTTCTGTTTCCTAATCCATAAGGATCTACAAATTCTCCTTCTTTCCCCTCACCTACGACTGCGTTAAAATCTCCTACTATTATTAAATTTTCATGACCCTTCACAAATCCTATTACCTGCTCTATGTCCGAATAAACGGCTTCTAACTCTTCCTCACTGTGGCTAGAAGTAGGCATGTATACTTGCACTATTACTGTTTCCACTGGCTTCGAATCTAACCTAACCATCATTACTCTGTCGCTATATTGTAGGTAGCTATCTACACACTGTCCTGCGTTCTTCCGCATAACGATCCCTACTCCCGCGTTTCCATTTACCGATCCTGTGTGTATTACCCTATAGTCACCGCTCCAAAAATCTCCTACTTCCGGCCAGCGCATCTCACTTATACCTACTATATCTAATCCTAACCTATCCATTTCTATCTTCAGATTTTCTAGCTTCCCTGCCTGTCTCATGCTTCTGACATTCCACGCTCCGACTCGTGAAATGCTAGTATGACACAAAAAATGCTATACATATTATACAAATTTAAACATCTTTGTAATGTTTTAGGTAGACAGAATTTAAAAACCATTTATGATTCCTAGTAGAGAGTCAGCTAACTTCTTATGGGATGGGAAGAAGCATGAAGAGAAGCTAAAAAAACTCATTTAAAACCTCTTAAGATTCTTAAGAAAATCTTAAAATATATACAAAAGGGAAAAATAACTGTTTGTAAAAACAATTGAATTTACTATTATAATAGTAAATTCAGTTTCAATTAAAAAATAAACATGCAAAGAAAAATGCACACTTCTAAAGTGTGCATTTTTGTATATTCCTAAATAATCGGTATATAAGACGTTTAGTATTCAAATCCATAGGTTAAAGTTCTAACTGATTACCGAGATTATATAATATTGTAGGGTTATAAAATACTATACCTAATAACGTCAGGATAAATATATCTTCTTTAAAGAAAAATTGACAGAATTTATTTTATCCATATCTAGGAAATAATTTAAAAATTAAATCGACTAAAGAATACGTACAATCAAATATAAACTAGTAAGTACAGTACTGTCTGTATAATATACTAGTATACTAGTATATATAGTATATTTTAAGTACGTATGTGTAGATTCATATCAGTACATTATGCATGTATAAATGGCTGTTGTGATCAATTAAATGTAAGGAAATTTAAATCTATAGAAAGTTTTTTCTCCTTTGACTATAACCATGTTTATTTGTTGTTGAAACAAGTATATAAGACACATATCGATTGAATATTTGATTTACAATTATGTATTAGAATTATGTACAATTTTTATTAAACATTTTTTTTGTTATTTATTAATATAATGTATAGCTATCTATAATTATATGTAGCTTTAAAATATTATAGGTAATGCTTTATCGTTACTATATTTACTTACAGAATAATAGCATACAGAAAACTTTGCTGATTCGTATGTTAGGTACCAGTAGAATTTCTGACATTATTATCTAAATTTATAAATATAACCACAAAAAAATTAACGTGATAACTGATCAGATAGAAATTATATGCTTGCCCATTTCTGTCGTTGCTAAATAGGATAAATTAGATAAACCAAACCCGACTAATACTCGAGAATTCACTATAATTATAAATACATTTCCGGCAACTCTAATTACTTACATATTATTCAGTACTACATTTAAATAGATCCCGAACCTTTTGCGTTTAATTCTCTTTTGAATCATTGTTTGATAATAACATTACTGTCGAAACTGCAAACAATTGTCATAAGTTTGTGTAAATGTAGATATAGCGAACGGTGTGGTATTTTAATCATTTCCATTTTAAACGCAGCTTTATCCCATACTTAGTTTCAATACAAAGGTGCTACTGAAATAATTCAAATACAAGAGCAAACCTCATTCGTTAAAGAAATTCAACGTTGACATCTTAAAATACGGAAGCCCTAATCATTCACGCACTTCTTTATCAATGAATGTAATATAACCATGATGAAACTATCTGGAAATCTATGCAGCCTAATCGATCTCTTTTTGTGCGCCCCCTTTCTATTTTTTTATATATTTTGAACTACAGTGTTCGCAATATAAAAGACACATCAATTATTATAAAATTGCGCAGATTTTTCTTTCGAGGTCATCCATCAGAGTTATCAAGGAAAGAAAAACCGTAACCGTAAAAACAGTTCATGCGTGGACAACTTTACGATGACAAAACAATCAGAAGCAGGTGGCTATGAAATAAAAGAATAGCGTTTGTTCGTGGGCCACAACCAGGAAATCCCTTAACTTTGTTCATTTCTCATTTAAATTAGGTCACGTTGTGTATCGGTCACTCACTGGGTCCCAACTTATCAGCCCTAAAGAAGGATTATTTTCGATCACTTTTTCTATTTTGCTGTTCTTAATTTTGTACGTGACGTTCATTTTTAGCCCTCTTCTAAGATAAGGGTCTTTCTGTAAGGACGCTCGATTTTTAAACGTAAATAAAACAAGTTGTGTGTGAGATATCCACTCACTTTTTTAATTAAAATAATATTTTATGGCATCAAGTATGGAATATAACGTCGTTTGAGTGTACGCCACTACTTTGTTTGGTAGTACGTATTCGAGAGGTCCAATTTTTCCGGAATTTCTCAGGAAGTCCAAGATTTTGAGGGCATCAATTGTTTGCGGTTTATTCGCATAGACCTGCGAATTAAGATAGCCCCAAAGAAATAAGTCTAAAGGCATTAATCATACTATCTCGGTGGCCAATTTAGATCGCTGCTGCGTAAGATAACCATGCCCTCAAATCGCTCGTGCAGAATGTCCATCGTGGTATGCGCTGCGCCGTCCTGTTGCAACCACATTTCGTCGGTATACATATCATCCAGTTTAGGCCACAAGAAGTTTGTTATCATCAATCTGTAGCACTTGCCGTTGACGATTATTGCAATGCAATTTTTATTTTGAAAGAAGTACAGACCGATGATCCCGCCAGAACAAAATCGGCACCAAGCGGTGACTTTCTCGGAATGTATTTGGTGCTGGTGTATCTCGTGTGAACTGATATCGTCCCAAATTGGACAATTTTACTTGTTCACATATTCATTCATCCTCAAATGGACCTCGTCGCTAAAGATGATTTTTTTGGCGAAATGTTGGTCAACTTACAACTACTCCAGGCCCCAATAGATGAACACACGCCGTTGTCTATGATCGTTTACCTTAAGTTCCTGGATCAGTTGGATTTTATACGTCTGCAGACCCAACTCCCGATGCAAAATTCGCCAAGTTGAAGTCGCAGAAGGGCCAGCTTCTTGTGAAAGACGAGATATTGACAGCTTCGGGCCTTTCCGTACACTCTCACATACACAGCGATGTTTTCAGCAGACCTTGTGTTTCTTGCGTTGACGTGCGGGTATTGGCTGATTATTTATCAAACCGGTTGACTCGAAATTGGCCACCAAACGTCGAATAGTCGACTCGGCGGGATGGTTGTGGTGAGGATAAATCCCATAACGCCCGGACCGTTTCTCGAACGGAGCACTGATTTTGAAAATAAATTTGATGATTTGCATACGTTCTTGAGCGCTATAACCTTCCATGGTAATTTGCCATATACCACTGAACAATCCACAATAAATTTGACTGATGTGGCTTTAATAACATTGCCACTATAACATAACAAATTTCTGGCGTCACTACTGAAAAACACTGTACAAGGTACTCAAAATTAACGAGAATGCCTTTCTAAAACATTTATCGAATTTATTCCGAGTTATTATAAGTAGTATTAAGTTTTTATTATCTTTGGAAGTTGAAGTAAAAAATTATTGAAAGTGTATATTTTTTTAATTTAGCAAGTTAGGTTGTGTAAACATCTATTAAAGACATAGTAATGGTAGTAGTAGATTGTACTAAAAACAGTCTATGTTATAATATGAGAACCAGTGAATATTGGAATTGCACAGATATAAAAAGAGTGGATTTTATAATTCTAAATTCTAATTATTATTTCTACTTCTATTACTTTTATTTTTATTTGTATTTCTACATTCTAATTAAGTATTATTTCTAAAATTTGGTCTTGTTAGACATAATAAACTTTCTTAGGAATTCTTGAACTATGTATGTTCCGTTTTTAAAAACTGGAAAATGTAACCCATGGCAAAATAGCATTACGTATTTGCACGCGTATCTCATTTTAACAAGGAAATAAATTAGTTACTACCGGCAACGAAATGTTACCACTTCTGTCTAATGAATCTTGCAAACTTGAACATTAATAAGTACCAAGACACGATAATCTAGTAGGGAATAGGGCTTTATTTAGATACATTAAAGGTGTATTGCTTTAGGGTAACTGTAATCTGGGAACGCCACAATAATTTCGGAAATACAAACGTGCTGAAGATACCCTACTATGGATCAAACTAACATTCCCTCCCATTATTTATTAAGGTTCCTTGTTTAAAATCGCCTATTTTCGGTTTCTGAGCTGCTTAAAGACGAGAATCAACATGATTAAATTCAGTAATGGAATTAAATAGGAGAAGATGTAGCCGTATGTGTACTATGCTTATATTAATCGAGCCTAGTTGTTCATCCATAGATTTTTACGTTTCTGTTCGTTCGCTTTTCGTTCATGTATTCATAGAACTTGATTATATACACTGTTATCCATAATTAATAGGTAAATTAATTTTGTATAAGTATAAAATTTTTAAGTAAACTTCTGGAACATGTCAGTTTTTATATAGGTATAATACCACATTATTTGAGAGAAATGGTATGTTTCATTCTTCAACCCCCATAACGTGAAAGTCACCCTTAATTTTTATAAGTGGTACAATAATATACAGAATACCTTATTATTTTTTATTTGTCTATTTATTATATTTTTGTTTGTCTATTTAGGAATATGAAGTTTTTAATTTTCCTCTTTTTCATAATAAAATATAGTACTAAAATATAATACACATTCAATGTTACTAAATTTTATGACTACATTTTTAGAATAAAACAGTTTAAACCACATGTTTAAATTGACAGCCCATAGTCCTTATCAATAATAGAGACGTTTTTGAAAATTATCGATGCTGTTTAGTATGCTGAAGTAGATCTACGATTGTAAATAATCTCATAAACAATAATTAAGCGGAATCAATTCGGGAGAACTAGATGGTTACTTAATTTTATCGCTTCCACTGATTCATGTATTGGGAAAAAAATAAATTGAGATTGGAAAAATATAAATTGAGCCTTACTGGCATTGGAAAATATGATGTATCTGCATGTTATAATTATCAAAACTTTTATTTCAATGTCATTAGGGTTACTGTCTCAAGTAAAGTCTTCCTAACTCTGGAACAGAGAAGAAACCTCCTGAACTTCTATCGTTAAATGTGGATGTCTACTCCAGTATCTACAGTTTTATTAGTTGACTGATGAAACAAAAGAACCAAATAAAACTGTTAAGACAGGACCACTTAAGACAACCAAATGAATTTTATAAAGATTATAAATATAAGTATAAGGGTTATAGATATGAGATATAAATACCTCATATATTCTCATCATCTGAATGGGTTTTCTACCAGGTTATATTTTCTACTATTTACTAGATTATATTTTCCACTAGGTTATAAATATAAGTACTATTCATTTCATCGCTATTTGCCAAACTAAAAAACTCTCTTATCTTGCGGATGAATGGAAGAGTCTAGTCATAAAAACAAGCTACGGTATGACATAAGAGCCGTTTGGGATTGTTTATTTGGCAAATAGCGATGAAATAAACTATACGAGGGTTATAGATATGAGATATAAATGCCTCATGCCTTCTCATTGTCTGAATGGGTATTCTACTAGGTTTAGGGAGACCTTTAACATTTCCAGATTGACAGAACAATATTTTGTTGTAGTCCCGGTAGCCACAGAATCAGAAATGCCACGATATAGATATATGTTATTGAATATTTTACATATCTCATGTGTTGCTATGGAAATGTAGTAAAGCAAAAAAGTTTCTTTTGAAATACCTCAAAATCCATGTAGTCTTAATATTGAATTTTTACCTAAATGTGACATTAACCATAATAGACTGGTTAACTGGAAGCATTTGACCGCTGTTTGCCAAATAGACAAATGTTTTAAATTTTCTAAAGTAATTTATTTTATAGATAAAATGATAGGTACATAGATTGATGGAGAAAATTATATTAGTATCAATGATACTAAGGGAATACCACAAAATTGTCCGTTTCAAAATTATTTCAATTTCACCAAATTGAAACTATTTTAAAAATTATATATAAATATACTGTTGAATATTTCCTGAGACCACCATCTATTTTTCATCCGTTTCATTCTCCTATATAATATATACACTTTTATATAGTTACGAGTCTCTTTATTAATAATTATTTTTTATTAACGATAACTGCATAAAACTATACAACCAAATGATAAAGTTTTTCCACAATATTCATGTTTTTCTTTTATTAAACAATTTAAATTTTTTTAACTTTGAAACACATCAGCCTTGCTTTTTAAAAGAACTAACGTAAAAAATTTTTTTTAGATTCTGCATTTGAGCTGTATGATTCCTCCTAAAGCAACAATCCTGTATTTTAAAAATCATGTTAAATAATGTCTTAAAGTTTTTCGAATATAATGGTAGGATACTGTGACCATTACGTTCACCTGATTTAACTTCCTTGGATTACTTCTTGTATGGTTACTTAAAATCGGGTGCCTATTTTAATAAACCAATTAGGCTAATTAGAATATTTGCAACGAGGATTTTGAATCGAAATAACAAAATATTCCCCCATAAATTATTCAACTTCAAGTACAAAGCATTTACAATTTGTATAATGGATCGTTGCACGTATATAAATTTAGGATTTACCATGCACGGATCACATGCTACACCACTCGCAATTGTTACTAATATGCCACAATTACCACTACGTATGTCTAGCGACATAAGTTGATTATACCATATGTGATTGTTGATTATACCATATGTTGATTATGCCATACGTAGTTGTATGGCATAGACAGTTAATAATTTGCCGAACAAAATGCAATTATGAAGTCACGCCTTAGCTTTATTGTATAATTTGATTCATTGGAATTTCAATATTTCTGTAAAATTTATTTCACATTTTCATTTATTTTGAATTTTGTTGAATTTATTTCATTTATTTTGATGAAAATATCACTTCCATATTTGATTGTTTTTGTGGAGAACCGTTTCATTACTCTGTCAAAGGTTAAAAGGTTAAAGGATTTACATTGTACTAACTGTTATCCTAAAATGTGTTTTCGGCACGACACTGTTCAAAAATCTCAATTGATTGATTCATACAATTGTTACCTGTGATGCACACGCAAAAAATCAATATATAAACCATACATGCATGCCGGTCCATATTAAGGTTTTGTCAGATTGTTAATAGAGAACATTTTAAACAACTTTAACATTTTTGTTAAAGATAAAATCGTATTTGTTTTATTTGTATTTCTCTCAGAAATACTCTGTATTTTATACATCGTAAAAAGAAAATTTTAATATTGAGTACATTTATACTTGGAAAACTTTGAACAAGTCGTTTTTGTTAAGAGAAGTTGATTGCCTTTAAAAAAGAATACGATGACTTGACAGCTGAAATATAAAAAGTTTTTAAAAAAGCATTTAATAACAATCTTTTGTCATGCTGCTTTGTCTGTAAATTTAGAAAGATACAAGGACATATAGGGTAACGAATGACATATAGGGCGAGGGTATAAGGTATTTAGAAAGACAAATATGTAGGTATGACATATAGGGTGGCTCAAAAAAACAAAGCAAACTATAGTTATTTTCGTCGAAACCGGATGTTGGATATGATAAGGAACTTTTTATCATATTCCCATTATAGTAGTTAGTAATATCTGACACTAAAATTCAACATGATATATAACATTATGTTTATAATATCATTTGTAAACGTATATGCACGAGTATAATAATTCCTTTTTTTTTTTGGAAAATTTTATAAAATTCAAGTCTTTAATATACTGACAGTAAGGAATAAACTGGGAAATGATTCACTATTTTTTAAAATATTGCATGCTTGAGATAATTAGTTATGTCCTCGATAACAGATTGTATATGTCAGGAATATTAGATAGGCGTAAACGAGCATTTTGTATGATCGATGTCGACACGACTTTTGTACTTAAATAGATCGTATGTATGAGATAACTTAGTTAAATGTGACATTATTTTGGAATAAATGAAAGATAAATGGTAAAAGCGGAGCGTTTCATAAGAAAGATTCTGTTAAAAAATTAATATTACAAAGAGCGAGTTTGTCCTTTGAGTTTTACATTAATTATCAATTAAAATTTGTATTTCCACGTCGCTTCAGGTTAATTATAACGGATAAACAAGGTGGAAGCGAGAACAAATTGTATTAAATCGGTAAAATATCGCCGGCCAATTAAACGTAAATCAATCATAATGAAAACCGTGTCGGCCCTGGAGACACGCTTGGTGGTCGCGTCCCGAGTCGGCCTGTCTCTTCAAGTTAATTTAAATAAAGAATAATGATCCACCTCCCAGTACTATTTTCCAAGTCATCTTTAAACGTTTACAAAACATGTATTTACCACCTCTTTAATTGACACAAGTTTTATGAATATTAATTTTTTTTTTATGCATGTGTACCTACCCACCATACAAATAGGTGCTTGAACCGTCTGGGTCTCACAATTAAGTTGATTTAAGATTCTCGTCTCCTGTTCTCTCTAATGTATGGTTTCATCAATTTTTATTTCACATCAAAGACTACTACTACAAAGATTAAACATATCACAATACAGCTCCAAACCCTTCAGTTGTCAGTCTTCTTCAATAATCCATTTATTACAAAGGTAATTTACTTTTGTAGGTACTAATGTAATTAGAATTGTTTTCACTAATATACCAGTGTCTATAAGATATTCAATATAAAATACTCTTAATGCGACTTAACTTTTGTATCAATTTTCTTCACTAAATATGTGATAAACAAGATAGAACACTATATCACCCAATACCCTTGCTGGCGATTATATCCAAGCTGTTCGAAAAGCTCTTTTTGCAAATACTCAAACCTACTATTCTATCTCATCAGTTTGAATTTCATAAAAGGCACTCAACCATTGATCAAGTATATCGAATCACCGATGTAATTAAGAGAGCGCTAGAAGAGAGAAACAGTTCTGCGCAACAACATTCCTAGATGTGGTCCAAGCATTTGGTCGAGTGCGGACCAGGGTCTAGAATACAAGTTAGAAAAATATTTGCCAAGCAAATGAGCAAATTCCTATCTCATATATGACTGAGCGTACGTCGAAGTCAAACATCTTTTTATAATACTTTAATCAGCAATCAGAATGTTTATATTCCACGTATCTTTACCATCTCGCAGAGAAAGTTTATGTGAAAGCATTCTTCAATGGAAGTAACATTAATTCCACACACTTTTGATTTCGTACTTTACAGTGTAATTTACTTTCGTCGGTATACAGACTTAAGCAATAAAAGATAAGTGAATTTAAATAATTGTTAATATATGTATATATGAACCCTATCTGTCATATGAACGTTGTACGCTACTGAGGCGCGACGAGATGTACAGAACCAATTAATAGTTTAGTAAGCTTGAAGTTCACCTAGTTTTTCTCATTTGTGGTAACATCAACTTCTTCGGAATATATCCTAGAGACATCTTGTTTAGTATTAAGCAAATTTGTCAAATCAAATGAAAAGTCAAAAGCATTATCTCGGCAAAAAAATATATACTTTATAATATATATCTTTTCGATAAGACTCATTCATCTATAATATATGGTTAAATTAACATATTATCTAATATTGTATATTGAAAATCTTAATAAGTTGCAGAGTAATCAAAGAATTTGAAAAATCAAAAGCATCATCTCTGTAAAAAATATATCACTAATATATAAGACTCATTCGTCTATAATATATGGTTAAATTAACATATTATCTAATATTGTATATTGAAAATCTTAATAACTTCATCTATTGTTCGAACGTATCCATCCATTGACGCTTTCATTGATCCTACCCCCTAGGACACGATAAACTATGCACGGCTTTAAATTCCTCTTACAATGTATTGTATATACATATAATACAAGGGGTTTATAATATATACCCGATACGGAATTTGCGCCATTTAATACATTGTCATTTGGAATTACCATAAAATCGATAAAACCAATAATTTACTGACTGCCAGCTGGAAGACAAATCCAGATCTGTCAGATTAAACCGGATTACACTAAAAATGAATACTCCCTAAAGGAGGCGATGAAAGTCGGTAGAGCTCCGAATTAATAGATTAACTTTGCGGCTTTCATTATTCTCGCATTTGAAAACACTTGTAAATAATACGCTGTTGTTTGGAGTTGTGAAGTTGCGTTGTAGCGATTTAGTAACAGTCCTTATTTACATACTCGATGAGATACATAAATACGCCAGTGACAAACTAAAATAGAATTCAAGTAAATCTCTAGTATAGTACGGGACCGAAATACGTTCAAGTGACTCATTGGTAAGATTTGGACGGGTTATACAGTTTAGATCGGTGTGTGCGGAAGACGCTATTCAATAGGCGTTCTATTTCAGAGGGCACCGCATGTTAAAAGACAGAAACTTATTATTAAAATAATTCTAAAACGTTTTTAAACTATTTTATAAATCTTACAGTCTACAGTAACTTATAGATAATTAAAATAATACCTACTCACTGTTACTATCACTGGAATTACTGGCACTTCGAGTTATAATTCGATCAATCACAATATGAACTGTTGTGAGGACACATACATGCTGTTCTTTCTGCTGCATTGCAGCGCTTAATCTATATGTTGTCGATACCACGAGTAATTACCTCATTTAACAGTAATATATTTATTCAAATATCAAACTAGCATTATATACATATATCCTCTTTTAGCGACGCTTTAAATTGGCGCATTAGCAAGGATAATGAGTGTGCCTCGATAGCTCAGCGGTCAGAGTAACCAACCGGAAATTGAGAGGGCCGGGTTGGATCCCGGTCAAGGCATATGCACTTTTATCCTTGCTATCGCCAAAGTGGTGACCCCGACGTGATGTGATTCGTTCCAGTACATCCAACATCCCTTACATCTCAAATTCGCGGATTCGATTACCGTCCTATCCATCGCCCTATAGTCCAGGGGTTACCGAACAACGGTTCGTAAGAATGGCGAACTCGGTCACATTCCGTTAAATTGTATCGAGATAAACCATGTCGCTGGGGAGGGAGTACTGTAGCGACGCGTTAAACTGGCGCATTAGCAAGGATAGTGAGTGTCCCTCGATAGCTCAGCGGTCAGAGCAACCAACCGGAAATTGGGAGAGCCGGGTTCGATTCCCGGTCAAGGCATAAGCACTCTTTATCTTTGCTATCGCCAAACCCTATATGTGCTATATCCTCTTTTATGTGCTCTCGGATCAATTCTATGGGACTGATCTCACAGTGGTTCAGTGGTAAGCGAAGTATTGTTATTTAGTAACTTGCAACTTTGGCAACTTTATCTACTATACATATATTTAACATACTATACATTGCCTCATTGTACAATGTTTAATAAAAGTACAAGTATACACAATGTGTACATTTGTGTCCTCAAATTTCATATTTTTAGATTTCCACTAATCTATGATTTGTCCTTTTCTTGATATTGATTTTGGTAAATTTTCTGTTCTCTGACTATGATAGCGTATCCATTATGATAACCAGGTTGTATATAAGACAGTACAGAAGCAACCCACTAGACAAAAATCTCACCGGTTATATCCTCATGGAATACATTTAAATCTGTTTCCAAAAAACAACTTCCTATCTCTGTGTGGTTGTTCATCGTCGTCCACTTTCAATCTTTAATCCCGTGGTATTTTTAAAAATGCGTGTTACCTACTGGGGATATTGCAATCTTGAAATACTTTTATCACAGCATAGAATTTGGTTACCTATGTTGCATCCATATAATATATTAATTTCTTATAGGGACCATGAAATTTTGTTAGGCTTTTCAAAATAATGTCTTCGCCACAATACAATTTCATATTGTTCTATAGGATAACCCTTTGGATTTCATTTCAAATAATGAAAATTAATGTGATGAATAAATATTTTTCTATGTTAGACATGTTAATATTTACTATAACTATGTATTTTGTTAGGTTTAATTTAAGTTTAATGTGATATTTTCAAAAAGACATTTATGACACGATTTAATAAAACATGATATAAATCACTACATGCAATTATTTGTGGGGTATCATCTAAAAATAAACATTGACGACATTATATTTTCCACCAAAAGACTGCAACTATTTTTAATACAAAATAAATGTACTTCCTTAATTCCTTTATAATAAGATGAGATGTACATAAGTTGTTGAATTTTAAATTTGCTCTTAATATAATTCAATTAAACCTATTTTTTAATTAGTCCTTGTCTTATCAAAGTGTTAACTATTGCAACTTACTTACATTTCATCGATTTTGGCTACTACCACACTAAATGTACTTGCAGTGATTTCTAATGAATGACATGTTCTTTCAACATCAGTCTGGAAAGTTTAATTGATACAAGAGTTACCGCTTCGTCGAAATATCTGAGTTGGTATACGATTGCGGCGGTCCACCCAACCGTGTAACAGATGCCTGTCTACAAGGCCTTCAGATCCGCCGTGAGGGAATTAAAAATTTGGCAAACCTTTCTGCTCTAATTTGACGGAAAGAAATGTTCGTCACCGAAAATGCGATACCGTGAAACGTGCCAAAAGTGTACAGAGAAATGAAAATAAATTGGCAAATAAATATCGTTTTGCTGTGAATTATTAACAGTTGGGTAGAAGTGTGGAATAATGTTTGTTTTACCCTTTTTTATCAAATCGTGTTTTTTTTTGTTAATCGGTTTGATTTCATTTACATTTGTGTTTCGTTTTCATAAAATCAGGAATACTTATGTTATCTTATATTATCAAAATAAGAAATTCTTGCGTATGTTTCTAATAAGCTGTAATTTTATCTTATTTCTATGTCGCTAAGAATATAATATATTCTTAGTACAATCATTAACCTCCACTTAACTTCAATATATTTGTCAGCTCATATCTTCATATGTTCTTTGTTACTTTTGCTTTTGCCTTGAAGTAATATCTTCACAAACATTAGTTATTATTTGGTGCATACACCTTTCACTGGTGGCTGTCTTGTTTGAGAATCCCCCAAAGGAAAAATTGAATGGCGTCAATTTCAGAAAACTTGGTGTTCACTTAACGAGATTAGTATTTTGCTCCATCCATTATGCTTTTGGTAGTATTTTCATATTGGATATTGGGTACTGAGTAGATCAAGTTGGAATCACAGGTTTATTCACGTATACACAATGTGCGTGTACAGATTTTTTACTTCAGCCTTCATGGCATATCATTTTGTTCTACGTCTGTGTGAACAATTAAGTATTCTAGGTTAAATTTAATATACATTGTCACTGGGTCACTGTCCCTTTTTTTATTGCTCTCTGTTTAGTAACAGAAACAAATGGTAGTTCAATTTTCAAAGATAATCTGTGAAGCTAAAGTTTCTTCCTCCTCATTACAAAATCTACAAATAAAATCTTTCTTGAATAGATCCACCCTATGTAAATGTTTCATTGGACTGCAATAGCTGTGTAGTGGGCCGTGTCATAATTCGAATTTTATTTATCTGTTATTAGATTTAATCTATTGATTTAATGGCTGGGATAATTACTCTTTACTTTGTCTATACCTTGTCATATAAATGCAACTAATTGAATAGTAGAACTTGAATGAATGCATATACTGGCTCAAGTCCTGCAAAACCTCTTTCTTGCAGAATCTCTCTTAGCAATATAAATTTATTAGTCTTTCTAATACAATCAATTAAATAAAGCAAGCAACTTCTGCTTGGTGGATCATCTTCAATCGACTGTCGGCAATTAATAATAATGTTAAGGTCACATATAAGGTCGAACAAATGTGACAAATAAGAGATTAATAATCTGTTTTAGAACCATCGGCACCAGATTTGAAGTTCCTTCTTAGATTAACTTCTTCTTGTGTAATCTACTTCCCCTATATTGAGAAAATTTTTCGGAGAAACAATTCACTAGGTACGTAGTTACATCCCAATTTATGGGAAATGTTTAAATGTTGTGGATTGTGATCCACTTGAATATAATGTACCTTATACTGAGATATCAAGAATTATCTTAGTCAAGGGTGGCCATGAAATTAAGTGTTTTCCATCTTAGCTTATGCGATCCTTTTAGAATACCCTTGTCAAAGTCTGTCAACTTACGTGCCATACTGACATCATTAACAACATGAAAATTGACTGCAGAAGTTCTGAAAATTATATTCCTTAAGTAAGGGAACATAAAATAGTTCTTAATGGTCAAGTAAAATGAGCTCAGAGGAAACCAAACTTGTGTATGCAAACTTATCGGTCGATCATCAATGAGTCCGTAGAGAAAAGCTGTAGTATCTCGTGTCATCTGTACTGTTGCATCGTCTTGCTGAAATAGTCATGGTAGAGTTCATCATCGTATAGTTCTTTAACAAATTCAGTCAAAATGTTGTTTCTCTACTGGCCTGAATTGGCGGTGGAGTTGAAGAAACAGTCTCAATTATTGTTCCTCAAGAAATTGCCATCGCGCCAATATTCATTTAGCGGCACGGCGGCCTAGATGAGGGGTGTATTGCGGAACGGGCAGGATTATTTCCCTTTACCCACTTATCGCTATAGACCTGGACAGCATCATAAAGGATGAGTCTACCTTTCCCTCCGCCTCACCCACTCCCAGCATGAGAAGCGCGAGAAGCGCAAGAAGCGCTTCTCGTAAACAGGAGCGAGTCCGAACGAACTTCCCTTTGTCCAAGCTTTAAACCCGCCGGCTGGGGTTTCTTCTGGGGCTCTTCTTGTCTTCTCATTTTCTTTCTTCACCGGCTGTTTGCCCCCGGGGGCGTAATCTGTCATGAGTCCTGCGTGCAGGGCAGAACTTGGGTAGGACTTAAGTAGGGAGATGGGGGTGTATTAGGGTGAGTCTTGTAACTCAGGACGGAGGATTGTCTGGGAGTTTACGGAAACCCTCAACTCAACTTCCCAGGGTCGGGAAGCAGGAAGTGTGACAATAGGGTCCCACTTCCTGTAGGTAGTTGTGGAAATGTCTATGTCGGTCCACCTGTAAGGTAAATTGCCATCAAAATACCTACCAATTTTATGAAGACATAGTGAGATACTTAGGGTGGTCCGCCGACAAAAAGAATAACGACTGCTAAATCTAGAAAGTGCTCTCGTAAGGTATATTTTAAGGAATATAGAGGCTGATTATATTCTCAATTTCTATTCCCATTGCTACATCAACAAGAAAATAGGATTTAATCCTATAGCAATAAAGATTTACCAAAACAATGTGACTAATTCTGATCAAAAGATGACACAAATGTGCGATACCAACTCCATAACAATCAATATATAGAACTATATTTAAACAAGATATTTTTACTTTTCCGCACTCCACTATACGCGGAAACGTAATCGTGTAAAATATTTTTTTTCTAGCGTTTATTTTTCGTTTTTCGGTCTAAAAACAAAAAAAAATTGTTTTTAAAACATTTTGTGTGTGTGTGTGGGTGTGTCGTTGTCGTCGTCGGTGCCGTCGGCATTAATAGAATTTCTTATTAGCACGACAACTCAACTAAATCGTGTCGGATCGATCGGGTTTTGACTGATTCTGATCGGGGACATCTCCCAGACGACACCTATTGATATTGAGGTGGATAGAACACCCTCTCCCATGTTCATAGGTCATGAGAAAGCACAATAGTGGACTGTTTGAGAATTATTTTAGCACGATGACTCAATTAAATCGTACCGGATCGATCGGGTTTCGATTGATGCTGATTAGGAACGTCTACCAGACGACATCTATTGATTTTGAGGTGGATAGGGCACACTCTACCCTGTCCATGGGTCATGAGAAAGCATGATGGCGGACTATTTGAAAAAAGTAAAACTGTCGCATAAAACACATATTCTGCATTTATGTGTTGGTTTATTTTTTCTCGGACACTCAATTTCGAGATAGAGATGTTCTACGTGCGGAAAGTTCGTTTTAAGGTTTTAAAATTGTTTATTGATATCTTGGTATGATTTGTTCATGAATATAATTAAGGAATTTAATATTACGTAAATTAATAACGTCAAAATGTCTCATTAGAACAATGAATAATTATTATTACTGCTATAACGTAGATTATAGTATGTTTCAATTATCTAAATAAAATCAATAAAAGTAACACAAAACAATTCGCAATTGTCTCCTCTTAAAAGTGTACTTCTTGTGCATTTCAGTAGAATGCAATACGGTTTAAAATAGTCTCTTAGATTCTTTAGCTACTGTTATTAAATAAGAGTGAAACGAAGTGAATATAATCGGGAGCAGTCTGCTCGAAATTTAAAAAAGTTTAATAAGAACAGGAGCTGCTGCTACGGCTTCACCTTCTTGATAAATCTCTGCCAGGATTCGCTATTCTCTATAATCCTTTTACGAGTTACACGTTTTGATATCTTTTTAATACTAATATATTGGCAGCACCATTGTGCAGGTGGTGTAGAGAGTTATGGAAAGTTGTTATCTGTTTCTACCCGAGTATAATGAATTCAAATTTTTTGCGGGTAAAGTGTAAATAAGGCTTCGGCGAAAATGTGATTTTGTATCAAATTTTCATATTTCTAGTTAAACTTGAACGCTTCGAATATATTCTAAGGTAAATATGGAATTGCGTATAAATAATATTACTGGCGGAAAATCGATAATTTATTCATGTCACCTGCAAAATAATGTACCTATCCCACTGAATTGTATAAGTGATATGTATACAGTAGAAGGTTTTCAAACCAAGGATTTATTTCTAACGAGAAATACACGCCACGCAGAGCCATATTATTACAATTTTAACAATGAAATTTACAGTATTATTACAAATATACATCAGAAATTCGACATTAAGGTTCAACTGAAATAAATACACTATCAATATTAAAACAATTAACACAATTACTCCAGTAATTACTGCGACATGGCAATGCACTTAGTTCTAATACAAATTTAAAATCAACTGACCGCCCATGATAACTACATATTTATACTAAGTTGCATCGAAAATGTAACAACTGGAGTAGTTGATATTTATTGATGAAAATCTGTCTGTTGTTTATGTCTATTTGTTTGAACATGTTTGTAAACATGTTCATTATATAGCAACCAAATACTGATAAAATGATGTGGCTAATTTTAGTTTATTTATTTTCCTTAAAAGCAATGCCTAGAGTGCCAAAACATAATGACATTACTCACTCTAGTAGCTTTAAACGTTTGAGTTACATAATTGAGTTGCATGAAGCTGACATGTCATTCAGGGAAATGGTTCACCACGTGAATGGAAATCAAAGCAAGTATAATGTTGATGTTGTCGGGCGCTATTTGAAGAAAGCAAAACAACGAGTATCCAAAAGTACTCGTCTGCCTCAAAATTCATGTGTTATTGCCTGTAAAAGATCTCCTCTCGAACCATTGCAAATCAATAGTGTATTGACTACATATGTAGATCTAAATACTGCGAATAGTATTTTGATGAATAAGGTATTTTGGACTCTTTTAGGGTCACAAGTATTATGTGTTAGTTACTGCTGACCATCGACGTGAACAATTGCAGTAGATCAGAGATATGGTCCAGTGGAATATGGAATAAAATAGTATTGTACTCAAAAATAAATTTAGAATCTCGTTGGAAATGCACGAAGGTCCTATGAGGATGAGGAAGAGATGTGGATGTGAAGAGAACGCATAAGAGTAACCGGTAGGTCAGGCTTCTTGGTTCCAAGTCAAGCTTATTACATATCCACGACGATCCCCTGACTTCTCCTCAATTGAACATGTATGTATGCATACGAAAATCTACCCCACTGTTAAATTAACCTTGCTCTTTGCAGCCTATAAAGGCCTCGACATAATGTTCAAGTAGACTGGAATGAGATACTTGAAGAAATCGTGGACGACTTTATTGAAACTATGTCCTGGTGAATTAAATCTATGCCCTGAGAAGTCCATAGAGAAAACTTTTATGTTCTGCTGTAATTTATAACATATTTCAATTACTGCTGATGAAAAACAATATATTTTCGTATAGTATATCTATATGCAATAGCAAATGGCAGCAAACATTCTTGATTCTTTGAATTAATAGTAATAATAACAATTTAGAGTTGCTCATTATGATATATGAAAAATCATATAGCAACGATTTATGAATAGAATTAATAGAAAAAATGAATAGAAAGGAACACAACAAAATAATAGTTCTAATTTCAAAACACGTTACATAGTATCTAGACTTTGGATAGTTATTATTGAGTATTTCTTTAATTGGTTAAAAATAATCAGGTATGAAGGATAATATGAACTAAAATTTAGTTGAAAGTTTGCTTCATCTAACTGATTTCAAAATTTGTTTTTTAACTAATGTTGATGAAGCAACTGTTTAGCTTAATTAATATTGCCAGTTTATTCATAATGAGGAGGAGATGGTTTTCTAGTTCCCATATAATTATGTAATTTTGGAAATGAAGAAAACGTAAGGGGGTAATTTGAAAAAAGAAGTTGCAATGGTTTCATAAGGGTAAAAATAAAAAAGTTTAGAGTTTGTAATTAGAAAATGTTTTTTTAAATGCTGTTTAATAAAATATAGAATAGTTTTTAGTTCGTCTTTTAATTTGTTACAATAACGAAGATATTTCCTGATAGTAAAAGCTCAATAATTCACATATTTCATGTTAAAATAAATTATAAAACCTACAATATATGAAAATGGAAATTGATTTTCTTGCTATGAAACTCAGCTTAAAGGAAAATAATTGTACAATAGGTGACAAAAGATATACATTGGCTAGCTGGTAGCAAGTTCTTATGAAAATAAAAAAAGGACTATCCAAAGTAATCCAAGTTTGGGGTTGCAAATAGTTTGTTCTAAGAGCTCGTATTGAAATGTGTGCCAGACATATTACACAAATTGAAATTATTGAAACATATGACATATATAATGAAGAGACAAATTTCCATTGAAGTAATTACTTCCAAGTACTTTACCATATTGACTAATATTCTGTCTACATATCAGTTGAACGTTCACTGTTTGTGATGTATTCGAAAGGGTGTGAGCTGGCGTGATATGAACAATTTGTACTATATAATCCTATTTCGTCTAGGTGTACACAGTAATTAATTAATGCAATCATAAGTAGCCGAATGCAATGTTACAGATATCAATGTGTTCTACCTGGATACTCAAGAGATATCAAGTACGGTCGACTTCAGCTTCATTTTATTTCGTGAAGTAACATTTGCGAATTTGGAATGTTTTTAGACCGAATTTTAAGAAGACGTACAAACTTCTGAGCACCATAAATGTATATAGATGGAATTCACTAAGTTATTCATAGGAATATTTAACTTACTAACTATATTAAGTAATTGATTTTAAGGACATCTTATTATTTTGTAATGTCATATTCTTCATAAAGTTGTACTATATTTTCTTCAATTTGAAGATTCAAAAGAAGTTGTTAATTTAATTTAATTGTATCAGGTTTCTGTCAATTGAGAAAAAAGAAATAATATTTCGAAAGTTGTATATCACTGTGACATAAAGCTTTCAAAAATGATCTATCAAATTAATATAGGTTTACATGGTAACGAAAGCCGGGAATTTGTTTTTAATTCAAGCTTCATTCATGTACTTTACAAATATAAAAATTTTTGTTAAATATTTTAAGAAGTATATTTATTTTCTTACTTCATTCGAGAACTATTAGTTCGGCGCTAGCAGCAATTAAAAAATTTCTCGATTTACTATCAGAAGTAGCTAAATAAACAAAATTATTATATTATAAATTTATTGATCCAAAGGATAACATACAAGATGAGAGAACACACGACATAGAACAAGTTAATATAAAGTAATAAAATAACTACATATGTGCTGCTTATTGCAAATAATTAGATATTCATCTACTGAATAGAAATAATGAAAAAGTAAAAAATAGAAGATAAATTAATATTTGTAATATTTTTGATTATCAAGTTTATCGTAAGTAATCTGTCTTACCGAACACATATAATACTAACCTAACCTAACACATACCGAACCCTATAATAAAGGTTCGATTTATATAATTCTAGTCCATGAACGAGGTATCGTTGAGTGAATTTGTGGTGTGTAGTATATTCGTGGTGACAATTCTGAATTTATTTAGTTAAATTTCGATATACAAATTTAAAAATTTCTAAAATATATAAACAAGCAAATGTTAATATTTTTCTTATGGTTAGTTATAATTCTTTTTTGAAGAATGAAAACACGATTCAAAGTAAAAAGTTTCTTTAAAATATAAGATCATATCTCAACTGTTTTCAAAAGTTGAAAAATATAGTTCTTATAGTATTAAAGCTAGATATTTACCTTAAACTATTTAAAGTATAACAACTAGATGTACATTTACCAGAAACATAATTTATATATGATTTCCAAATGTAATGAATAATATATAAATATAGGCACTTAAAGGTTTAAAATCAGTTACTTGTTGAATAAATTTCTTATTAATTTTAAAAAGTGAACTAGATACGTTTGCATATAAATGTATTGTCTGCATTCATCAGAGTATTAATATTAAAACGAGTAAGCAAATCGCAATAATATTGTGCCGCCCCTTAGCTCATATCGAAGGCACCTCCAGAGCATGCCTCTAGAGGCTTCGGATCAAAAAACAAAAGTTACCACGTTGTTCGCAAGGGTCGATTTACTATATTGATTTTGTCAAAATGCCGAAATTCGAACGAAAAGCATTTCGTACACCGACCTAAAAATTTCGTAACAAGCACAAGAAAACAGCCGTTTAGTAAAGATAGATATTTATAGCTATTATAATAAATTAGAGGTTAAGTCACTTATAACGTCACCTTCCAATTATTACTCACTTGATACAGTAATTGTATTGTTATCAGCAAAAGCATAAAGAAAAATTGCTTTTTTATATTACTAAGGTAGACGTCAAATTATTCTGATTTTTCATAACACTAATCTCCATATTGTTTTCTATAATGAAAATATGATCTAAGTGATTTATTGCATTTTCCTGATAAACGATAAGCATTGTAGTACATTTAAAAAAAATCCTAGTTTATGGAATCAAAAGCATTAAATGAATCCATAAATAAACATTACTATCTACAAATTACCTTATTTCCATTATTTGGTGCTCATATAGATAATTGAAAAAAACTTACAATGGTGCAGTAATAGATGAATGAGTTTCAAATAATTAGTCAGTTCAAATGACACAGTGATTAGTAAAAAGAAGTCAGTGATTAGTAATAAAAACTCAGTTAATTATGGGAAAGTCACATTGTATTTCATTCTTGTGTTTAGAAAAGCTCTTGAGCTTTCTTTTCCCTCTGCAAAGCTCTTCAAAATATGTGTAAAAATCCATAATAGAGATGGTTTTATTGTAATTTTTGATGAAACCAAATACAGAAATAAACTTGAAATAACACTGTAAAATACACAAAATGAATTGGATATTGATATTTTTAATATAGGTACATTCTAGTGTAACATGGCAAAGACAGTTTTTAAAACACAAGACTATATCTAATAAGTAAGCTTCCTACTGCTAGCAAATTCAATATATTTGTTTCAGTTCAAATATACACACTTCTCGTAAAAAGAGAAATAATAAAAACAAAAAACTTTTATTATAGAAAATATTTTATTCTATTTTCTTTCCCTAAATATTTTTTAACCAATATATTATTTTAAATTATTTTTCATAATTGTATTAAAATACATAAGAATACCTATAGTCGATAATATTTACCTAGTGTTAACGTTAAGTGCATATTAAGGTAATATGCACTTACTGAAGTAAGTGGATATTATTTTAATATGCACTTAAATGACTATAAAGGCAACACGTAGGTGTATTAGTCTATGTGATATACTTGTACAACTTCAGTAGCTTAATTTAATTGTTTTCATAGCTCTTCCAATGTTATACTACTGCTCCAATATTGCTCAGCACGATATAAAATGCCGGTATTTATATAATGTTAATATTTTATTTATTCGATAGATACGCAGCACAGTGAACATTATATTTGTCATATATATTAAAGAGATACAGATGATTAGTAACATCACATTAGTACCAAATAGGATTTGTTTAATATAACATTATATTTTGAGCCTCCGGAGAAAATTCTGTTCATAATAATAGACGGTAAGGATACACATAAAAATAATAATTTTCTAATTATGATAGGCTATTTACAATATATCGATATATTTCTGATACAGATGAATTTCCCAAATGAGGAATATATTGAACATTATTTTTTTTTCTTAGGAATGCTAAACTATTCTTTCGATGTACTTAGATCTCTACAGGCGAGAGAAAGATAAAATAAATCAAATTGTACTTAACTTATCAACATATAATATATGATGTGTATACAGATAACCAAGTAAGCATTACCCACTGCTGTATTAATATCTTGCTAACAATAAGCAGATGCTTAATAGCCACGAATAATTAAAAGACGGCACCATCGATCGCACAAATTTAATCATTGTCCCACGTGGACAATACACATTTTCTCGTTTCCATTAAAAATTAAACAGATAATTAACCCTCCCGCGGAACTTTTTCACAACCCGAATAACAATCAATCACTTTACCTAAATGGACCATGTAAATGAAGCAAATAAAGCCCGGTCCATTACACCCTTAAAAACGATATTGTCACCGAGTCGATTTTTCCAAACGAAACCCACCTGTCAAACGTTCAGTAAGGGGACAGAGCCTCCATCGACAACAAATAGGGAGGATTGCATTGGTGTTAGGGAAAATAATGACCTCGGACAGAATTTCGATCGGTGTGAATTTATCCGAATAATCGTGACTTTGCCAAACCACACGATCGAGTCAGTCATATTACACAAGCTGTTCAATATAAGTTATTTACTATTGTTAATGAACACTTTAAACTTTAAATTAAAACAAATAATTTATGTAATTTTAATAAAGGTTGAACATGAACACCTAAGATTCTAATATTCATAACGCCTATACATTGAAAAATCTAAACCATTCCATAAACGTGAGAGTGTCTTCCGATAAGATTCCAAGGCAACGAAAGTACTATTGGAAATAAAATATGAACTTTCCAAAGGAACGGCTGGTGGATGAAGTAATTCACGTATTAAATGCATTCGGGGTATTCCAGGAACCATAGTGTCAAAATAACAAAGTTTGACAGTAAGTCATTGTTTGACTTGACAGTCAATAGAAACATTGAACTGTCATTATATTTTCAAAATACTAGAGGACTTATCATAATAATTCATGTAGTTTATACATGTGTTTGTGACATTAATTACGATTGTATTACATCGGTTGAAACTTGATTAAAGGAAGACGTCTCTATTAATCATATTTTTACTAATATTTACACAGTCTTTTATCAAGATATGAATTATCGACATACACATACAGCCCGTGATGTGGTGTATTCATGGCATTTAATGCAAAGTTCGAAGTAACTTTATTAAATATTGAAGACATTAATAATATTATACCACTTATTGATGTACCTAATAGGTCTTAAATTAGATTATGATTTATAACCTATTACATCAATGAGTCATGTAAACATATGTTTGTAGTTTATATTTCTTCGCAAGTTAATAATGATGATCTAGAACTATTTCTAGAATATTTAGAACTTACTTTCATTAATTTTAAAAATGTGTTATTGCTAGGCGATTTTAACATTTCTCGTTGCATCACTTCGGATATACACGACTTCAAGATTAGAGCAGTTTTAAATATTTTATAGTTCATTAACTCTTAGCAGTTTAATTTTATTTTTAATTCGAATAGTCTTACATTTATGTATTTCCAACCTTAAATATTTTATTCAAAGGGATTTCCATCCCATAGTTGAAGAAAATAGTTACCAGCCCTTCCTATTAGTATTTATTGAGGTTAGTACATCTGAATCTTGTAATATTCTCCTTAATTCTACAAATAAATTATAAAATTTTAAGAAAGCCACTTTTCCTGGGCTATATCATGCTTTACTATATATCTAGTAATTGGATGTTCTTAAAAACCCTAAATTGTTCTAATTTAATTGATTAGTTTATTGTTGTATATAAAAAAACTAAGCGTAAATATCCAACGTTGTACACTGCTGAAATTTTAAGATTTATAACACATCCTTTTTTATTTCAAATATGGAAACGTACCCACTACCAGTTTCTCAGTTTATACGAGAGCCTTAAGCCCACGGGTTTATTTTATGTGTGTTCGCAAAATATTTCTATTTGTTTTTATTTTCTATTTTTATTATTCTGTTTTTTCCCATATTATTTTTGAGGTAAAATGCAACATATTTTTTGACAGGGTTTTCCTTTGAATATTATCACCAGCTGATATACGGCTCAACAATCCTCTTGTTCGTCTTCTTCTGGTCACCCAATTTCAACTTATGGATCATTATCGTCATCCTCGTTACCATCACATTTGACTCTAAAACTTCAAGGATCTCAGATACAAATCCCTTTTCTCCATCTATATCATTTGGTTTTGATGAAGCATTGAGACTTGTCCGTTACTCTAGCCACAGAGAGTAGAGCATTGCTACCCCACTTTTCTATGCATGAGAATTGCTATCCACAGTTTGCGCCACAGCCTCTCTTATAATTGCAAAAAGATCGTACTCAGTAGTTCTTCTGATGATGGGGAAATAATGTTATTTTTAGCTCTAGGATATCGCTTTGTAAAGTTATAATATCAATAATAATAGTAATTTTTTTATTAAAAAACTTAGCAAAGTAGCATATATATGTAGTTCATATAATGTATACATGTAGTTTAGCATTATATGTATAGTCTTACTATATATAACGGGTGATCCAAATTGAACTTAATTGAACAGGATTTGAATTACGCGGCATTTGCGTTGTGTGAACGTTGGAAGTTTCCGTTTTTACAGTTGGTATCGAAACACATGGAAAATTCATCATGGCGCCGTACACTGTGCACCAACGCGTAAATATCATACAAATTTATTATGAAAACAGGCGATCAGTTACTATTACATTAAGAAAACTTCGACAACTTTTTGGACTCAATAATGTGACTAGTGAGCGTGCAATTCGTGATCTAGTGCAAAAGTTTGAAACAAGCGGTATGCTTATTGATAAACCAAGGGCCCGGTATCAACGCAGAGGTCGGTCAGATGAAACTATTGCTCACGTAAGTGACAGTGTGCGTGAAGAACCAACCACGTCAATTCGTCGCCGTTCGCAGCAAATTACTCTTTCAAGCGGAACTATGCAACGAATTTTAACAAAAGATCTGCGTTTAAAGGCGTATAAAATTCAATTGACACAAGAACTTAAAGAAATGGACCACCAGAAATGCCATACATTTGTGAACTGAATTTTGGGAAATACAGAAATTGATGCTGATTTTTGTAAAAAAATCATATTGTCCGATGAAGTCCATTTTCATTTAAATGACTTTGTGAATCGCCAAACTTGGCGCATTTTGTGTAGTAAAAATCCCCATATTATTCAAGAGAAACCAATGCATCCACAAAAGTGCACTACCTGGTGTGCACTATGAGCTGGAGGAATCATTGGCCCATACTTTTTTGCGGACAAAGGTGGCAACGCCGTTACTGTCAATGGTGTACGCTATCGGCAAATGGTAAACGGCTATTGTTTCAATAAAACCAACGATTTGAACTTGAATGACATGTGGTGTCAACAGGATGGAGCCACATGTCACACAGCACGTGAAACAATCACTTTACTTCAAACCAAATATCCTGGTCGTGTTATCTCTCAGAGGGGTGACATCATCGATTGGCCACCGAGGTCTTGCGATCTAATCCCATTAGACTTTTTTCTGTGGGGCAACTTGAAGGAAAGGGTTTATGTAAACAAACCTGCTACGATTCCAGAGCTAAAAGAGAACATCAGACGTGTAATTGCTGAAATAGAGCCGCATTTATGCGAAAGCGTTATGAAAAACTTCGCTAAAAGAATGGTATCATGTCAGCGGAGCCGTGAAGGGCATTTGGCTGACATTGTATTTCATATCTAACTTCTAAGTTTGTACTTTATACTGATAGCAATACAATTCGGATTTTTCCAATATTTTGATTTTTATTCAGAAAGCAAATCCTAAAGTTCAATTGGGATCACCCGTTATATGCTTGCGCATTTCCCTCTGTCCGCTCTATATCTTGAGAACGGTTGGTCATATAAATTAGACCAAATTTGTAGCAACTTTTGTGATCTAGAAGTTCTGTAATGACCTCTAAAGTCATATGATGCATAGAAAATGAGGTATTTAAAAAAAATTTTTGTGATGTTTGCCCTTTTTCTTGACTTACAGATACGAGACTATATGAGACTTTTGGGCAAGTCTTTAAAACCACAAAACAAAAGTTTATGTATATATTTAGCTTTCTGACTCTCATTGCGAGGTTGGATCCTTATTTGACTGGACTAATACTTTTATACGCAAATTATGCGTATTCAATTCAAAATATTTTTTATCATAGTACTCGTCGTTTGATGATTCCATTTTCATATTAATTTCTTGGTTCACCTGTAACTGTATTAGAAACTCTACTGCACAATTACATAAGCAAATATTTGTAGTGATTTAGGTTAATATTATTTCGGTTATATACTATCGAATATTATATAGAATAAACAAGTAAACAAATAATAAAATGTTAACGGAGCCTTCTTGGGCGCTGCACTTGTAGGTCGCACATAACCAGCGACAACGGACAACACTCAAATCAATTGGCAACTTTTAAAGTGGAGACTGGCATTCCATTAGCGAGATTACGGATTGTTGGACTTAAAGAGATTTACTCGGAGAGCGTGGTCAGATCGGCATTAAAGTGACAGGAGCGTTTTTCATAGCACAATACTGGGAACTGCACCACTCTGCACTTTTACTGCATCATTTACCGCTTTCTCTGATTGAGTTCGGTTTTATGGTCATGGGGTCCTCGGCGATATCAATAAGTGAAACGTTACGTTTTACATGTCACGTAAGTGATTGGAGACGAACGTATCCAGGGATAACATGCTGGAGTGCAACGAACGCCTGATTCGAGTTTTATTTCACTTCGTTAATGCACTTCGAAATTGCTCCTTGAGACTTATCCGTTACTTCATCGAAATTTCTCAGCTGAGCTACACGGTTACTCGACCGTCTTAAAATAAATAAAAAGGCCGCTACATAGTATATTTTCAACACTAAATTGTGTGTCACTTTCATAGTATGACATTGCAATGTTACCCTACCTATTTAATGCTGTTTTGAGTCTCCAGTCATGGCCAAAACAATTTAAAACTTCAGTAATAATCCTTATTACCTAATCCAAGGAAAAGCTCAAACTCGGTAGCATGCTATAGACCAATTAGCCTTCTTTCAACCATATCTAAATTTCTAGAAAAGTTAATACTTCACAGGATCGAACCTATACTTGATAACATCCCTGATCACTAGTTTGGTATTCGTCATTCACACTCAATTATCAAACAATATCACACATTAGTCTATGAAATAAATACATCCATAAAAAATAAACACTACTGTCGATGAGTATTCTTCGACGTCAAGTATTCGATAATGTCTGGCACAAAGAGAGAGCAAATTAATTTCTCTCTGTCATCTTATTTTGAACTATTCAAGTCATATCTAATGGACCGTCAACTTATAACTAAGTAGAGTTAACGAAGAAGTTTCTATCGTGATCCTAATCAAATCTGGGGTCTCCCCAGGGTAATGTACTCGGACCAGTAGTATATTTACTATATGCCTCGAATATGCCAATGACAGACAATACAGTAACCAGAATATTCGCTCACACACGCACTAATACTTGTTCAGCACAGTAATACTGTCATTGCATCCCAATATCTACAGCAACTCTTACATCTGGTAGAAGATTGGACGAAAAAAGTAGAAAATAAAAATCAACACAACAAAATATACATAAGTTACAATGTATTTATTGTATGATCAACATGTAAGTCAAGCAACGCTAACATCTACGATTCTGTGGATCGTTACCCCACCATAGAAGACCTGTTTGATTAATTGTATAACTTCAAATGGTTGTATATATAAGTGACTATGTAGCAATTATAAGAAACTAATGCCCTTATGAAAGATACTTATTTATCTTAAATTGCGATATTTTTAAATTTATACAATAACAGGGCATATTTATTTTTACTCAGATCTTAAGAAGAGTGAACCCATCCAAACGCCAGAGCACACTTAAACTACTATATTTCCTCTCTGAATATTGTCTATGATTCGGAACTTCATTACCAAATCTAAATATTTATCTAGCCATCCACATAACGATTCTGTGGCTAACGGTGTTCTACTCTACTGTAGCGGAGTATTATTCTCAAAAATACGTATGAATATCTGTATATTCGTAACACTCCTCTACAAACCCCAATTTTTTTCCGGAACATTAACTATGATCTAAGACATCTCTATTATCTAATCTCAACCTTTATTGGGCCATCCAAATTATTAGTATATTTCTAACAATTGTTTAAACGAAAAAACCCATTTTCAAAAATATGTCTCATATTGGCATATGTGGAATGCTCCTCTTAAAATCCCCGTATTTTCTCTGAATATTATCCATGACGAGATCTCTGGGAAATCCATTTTCAAAAATGAGCATCTTTGCATATTCCATACATTCCTCTTAAAAGCTCCTTACGATCCTCCTGAACATCACGTATCATCCGAAACTTCTTCATTGCCTAATCTAAACCATTATTTTAACAGAGAAACCTTTTCTCAAAAGTACTTCTACATATTCATATATTCGGAAGAGCCCCCTTAAAACCTTTGTTTTCTTCACAAACATTACGTGAGACCCGAAACCTCTTCATTTCATAATATGAACCTTTATCTAGCTATCCAAATTAATAGTATGTTTCTAAAAATGGTTTTAACTAGAACTGCTATTTTAAAAAATACGTTTTCATATTCGTATAGTACGCATACACGTATGTATATTTGCGTATTTAACTTAATCGGAACACATATTTAATCGGAACACTTCTCTTAAAACCCATATATTTTCTTCCCGAACTCGACCTGTTATTCGAAATGTCTTCATTACATTATTATTCAATTAATATGGTATGATAAAATTTTAAGTAGATAAAATTTATAAAAAAAAATTGTCAAGAAGTATTTGGTTTTTAATAATTTATAATAATTTGTTTATACATTTTACATCATTAATGCAATAAGTTTAATATAGTTTATATGTATAAAAATTTCAGTTTTGTATAAAATAGTGTAAAGGAATACATATGTACTCTGAGAAACAGGATAGGAGGTACTAAAAGCCGGAATGGCTTCCTTTTCTATTATTAAACTATGTCTTAGATATTTTCCATAAGTTTTTGTAACCTTGTCCTAGCAAGATGCCCTAAAGGACTTAGTAGAACTGGAATTCTGAATGACATAATTTATTCTTGAAATTTTAATTTCCTTTAACATAGTCAAATATTTTAATTTTATATTATACTTACGGAAAGAGGCATCGAATATACCTGGAAAAACTTTTAAGCTAAAATTTAGTATTGAATTTTTAAGTACAAAGTCGCATTAGATATTTATGTATTTTAAGGGGTTTATGTGCAGAGTTATGGGCGCATACAATATATTTTATTGTTAGTTTCTTCTAAAAGCGGAAAATTTTTAAATACAATGAAAAGCTTTCACGTTAATTTTGTTATAGTAGTAATATAGTTCCATCCTTCCAGTAAAACTATTGCCGCCGAATGGACGTCACTTCAGCCTGCATACGTTATTTAAATAATTGTGGAGGTGATATCGATTTAGCGTTTACTGCTATCAGCCAATTAACTATCGGCCATTAACAATCATTATAGAATCTATTAATAATACCTGGATTATTACCATAGTAGAACACGATCAACTATCATCACATTTCATTATTAAGTACATTATCGTTTATATACATGTATACACTGAGATCTACAATATTTTTACTTTTCATTTATTTGAGGATACGGTGAGTATTCAACTCATTTTATCGATGCTAATAAAGAGCAGCACTTTACTTTGCACCTACAATATGGTTGGGTGACCTATCTATTCTCCTATTGAGGTAGCTGCAACAATATCATTTACACAGTGGTCCAGTGTTGGAAGTGGCCTTGTATGCTTGGGCTCGAGCCCCAACAGGGAAAACGTTTGGCACCTCTGAGATAGGATGTGTTTATCCTCGTCTATATGTGTAATTTTTCCCTCCGCAGCCTGCGGCTTTAGGAGAAGGAAGTATGTCTGAAATCTCACAGTAAATGTCAAAATAATTTGACATTGCCAAGACAAATATACTTGCCTGTGACAGATATCTTCTCATTCCATTCAGCCTTATGATACTTTACTAATTTATGTAACTGCACTAGAATATAATTAACGATTAGGTACAAGTTATAAATTCCACAAGTAAATGCTTCTATACTACACTTGTAAATTCACAGCTAGAGAAAATCAGCTTCTATATTTACCTTAACTATAAGAGTATAATTAAGTTCTATATTGATTCGGCACATTGTATCCGTCTGCTGTATAGTCTGTACTAGAGTGAGGTATTTTGCATATATGCAAGACCATATTAGGCCTCGTTGAGTTAACTTAACAATAATTTTGACAATAAAGGTGCATAGAATTTAAGATAAACATACTCAAGAAGTACCCTTATGGTTCATTCATTGTGATAAAAATAAAACCTGTCACTAATAATTATCACCACTTATTCCAGTTACACATTACCATCAGTAACATATAAATCGGAAATCGAGAAAGGAACCACCAAACCGCCAAGCGGTTATCAAAGTAGTTCCCGAATAGCAAAGCTATTACATAATCGCTCTAGGAAACAACTACTCTTTGGGCTAAAGCCCCGCCAGGCATTGAATTATACCCAGAAGCGATCCTCGACCCCTTTCTCGTGTTTCTGCACGATCAGATAAGGTTTCAAAAAATAAAACCCGCCACAGGTAGGATTCGACATTTGTCCCGGATCAGAACCGAACGACATACAGCTGTTTCGAACTTTCAAATGCCGAATGAACCTTATGGCGTATACATCTTTATCGATACGATCTCTGTCGATAACATATAAGTCGGAAATCGAGAAAGGAACCACCAAACCGTCAAGCGGTTATCAAAGTAGTTCCCGAATAGCAAAACTATTACATAATAGCTCTAGGAAACAACTACTCCTCGGGCTAAATCCCCGCCAGGCATTGAACTATACCCAGAAGCGATCCTCGGTCCCTTTCTCGTGTTTCTGCACGATCAGATAAGGTTTCAAAAAATAAAACCCGCCACAGGTAGGATTCGACATTTGTCTCGGATCGGAACCGAACGACATACAGCTGTTTCGAACTTATTAGTTCTCATCAGTACCGTATACGGCATTTCACTCGGCATTTCATTCGGCATTTGTCCTGAATCGGCGTACCGTGTACGATACTGATGAGAACTAATAAGATCGAAACAGCTGTATGTCGTTCGGTTCCGATCCGGGACAAATGTCGAATCCTACCTGTGGCGCGTTTTATTTTTTGATACACATTACCATGTTAAGTGGGGTTTTAGTTATAGTAATTAGTGCCCTTCTACTATATGATGAAACCACCGTTTACTTCTAAACAGTGCACAAGAATATGTATCATACCAATTTGTCGTACGGCAATTCCTCTATAACAAACAAATTAACTTTGAAGTCCTTAAAAACGCTTTTTCACATAGAAACTCATTGATATAAACCGTTCATTAAAAGTATTGGAAGCTCTGCTCATTATTCTTCTCTATTTTACACAAAATCTATATATCTTAAGGGGACCTTTAACAGGTTTCCCTATATTTAAATTTAATTGTTTTTCTATATTTCAATTTAATTTAAAAAAAGTATTTTACGTTTTGGAACTCTAAATGAACCCTTAACTTGATTAAGACTAATCCCTTATTATTACGCAAAAAGTAATAGTTTTTCCAAATTACTTACAGAGTGTACAAAAAATTATTTTATTTTGGTCTTAAATTTACCCCCACCTCCACAAATTCGATTTTATCAAAATAAAAATGCAATTGGATACTGCATTTGAAAATATCGAATTCGAAATTCTAATTTAGTGTTACGATGTAAAACAATTTTCTTTGAATTACAATATCTCAAGAATTATTGAACTCAGGCATTTCCTTGAAATAATAATCGGCAGAAACTAAATTCGCATAAAAAAATATACTCTTCCTTTTAAAATAGAAAAAGTTTTAGCGAGTTCCGATTTAATCGCAAATGTCAAAATTTTCATTGAGTAGAGCATAAACCAATATGTTTATATTAAAATAATAAATGACAATAATATGTTAAAAATAATGAGCAGAACTCCCAATATTTTTAATGTATGATTTCAATCAATAAGACTATATGTTATAAATTATTTTGTTTTATAAGACTTATTATCGTTTATTTAATATAAAACTATACAAATGAGCTAGCATGAAGAGGTTGTGTTCATATATTATGTAACATAATATTCTTAAACTACAAATACATTTTTAATAGAACAATGTTTTGTATATAAATATAAAAAAACATATTGATAAAAAATACGTGTTGAATATACATATGTACTTAAATGGAAAGATTTTAGTTGTCTGTTAAAAAAATGGTGTTCATTTAATATGAAACAGCGAGGCTTTGGTAACAGAAAAATAAAGTTAGGTTGAGGTTATGTATAAGTAGACTATAGTTTTCTATAATGTTTTCAATTGTAAGACTTTTTATAGGGTCATAAATGGGACACTGGGAAATGTATTCCAAGATTCCAGTACATTTAGGTGGCATATATATCTCATCGCTATTTGCTAAATAAAACTCTCAAAACATACTGTGGCTTGTTTTTATGGCTAATCTCAGGTAGACTGTTCCGTTTATCGGCAAGGTAAGAGAGTTTTTTATTTGGCAAATAGCCATGAAATGAATAATAGCAGTAGATATTTCGTTGGCATTTACAGTATATAATACACCATTATAGATTGTATATATTGATTGTAAGCCACCCGTAATTGAGAAATAATTCTTGTTATGTTGATACGTTTACGTATTAAATTTTAAGTGAAGCTGAGGGTTGGCTAATAGAGAAGATTATTGTAGAGCAACATATACGAAAAATGTGTCAGTTTTTTACAGTACAAATAAAACAAGAAGTTTTTATATTTATTACATAAAATGCTCTTATTTGCCTTCAGATTTACCAAGGAAATATACTATTCATTTAATCGCTGTTTGCCAAATAAAAAACTCTTTTATCTTGCCGATAAACGGAAAAGTCTACCTGAGCCTAGCCATAAAAACAAGCCACGGTATGAGATAAGAGCCGTTTGGGATTTTTTATTTGGCAAATAGCGATGAAATAAACTATACTGTTATATATATTGTATAGAGATATACATAAATATACTGTACTGTTCCCATATTGTTGAATATTCTCAGTATATAAAAAAGGATGCAACCTGTTTAACACAGTTGTATCTGGAATCAGCATCGTTGTATAACTGTTTAATCTAGTGATAACATAGTCTAGGATATCTACTATAGGATATTTGTTTCATTCAACAAATTATTCACTTATTTATTAACGGTATTTCAAGCTCAATTAAATATATATAAAAGCAATACATTCAAGCAATAAAAGTTACTGCTCTATTAAGAAATTACTAGATTACTACTACTGACTTAATAGTACTCGTTCTTACTAGTAATCGAGAACCAAACAAAACGCAAAACTACAAACATAGAGCTAAGGGTACAGCATACCCTGTACACTATTACAGATCTAATTTGTAGCTGCGTATACCCTATCTTATAACTGTATACAGGGTTTTCATAAAACATCTTGTAAATGGTCAACAGATGGTTGATTAAATTAAGACTCCCTTGCTTCTTTCCACCTCTATGAAACCAACTCCATTTATTTTTAATTGAAATTGGAATTTAGGAAAAGTAGGGGTGTAATTAACAAGCGGTTGATTTACATATTAAGGATTGAAAGAACATAGAAGGTTCTAAGTTTGATATGTTTATGTTTCTATTTATACGATTTAATTTAATTTTTACTCAACTTCTTATCGTTTCAAATAAAGGAGATATTGGCAATAGAATGACATCCCATATATGACATCAAAACATGTTAATATACAAGACGTATCACCAAACAAGTTTGCACAATGGGAAATTGATGTAACTAAATACAGAAAGCCTTTAGCTTTAAGGGAGAACTAATTAGGTGTTTCTATTACTGCATCAAATATTCTAATTCCACTTTTTGCGACATCAAGGTCAAAATGAAAAAACTTTTTACTAATTAAGTGCTTAAAATCGTAATTTTGGAGATCATTTTCTGAATACTTTTATCGTCAGCTCAATCTAATTCACTTAGTATTATGTTTATTCATTTATATTTTATATATTGGTATTATTTGCTAAACGTAACACATCCTTACATCAGGCACATATTAAATTGAAAAATACTAGTTGTTCTAAGACTAGGAATTCTGAGAATTCTTCAGTTATTTCTTCAAAAAAAGAACCCTCAATAATTTATCAAAACATGTTAACTGTTTCAAAAGTATGGTTTGTATAATAATTCTTTGCATGTACAACACAGATAACAATCGCATGAATCAATCAAATGACATTTTTGAACAGTGTCGGGCCGAAAACACATTTTAGGATAACAGTTAGTATAATACAAATCCGTCAACCTATGACAGAGTAATGAAAAGGTTCTCCGCAAACCCAATATTTATATTCAATGGAAGTGATATTTCCGTCAATATAAATAAAACAACAATCAAAATAAATGAAACAAAAATTAAATAAATTTTACATAAATATTGAGACGCCAATAAATCAAATTATACAATAAAGCTAAGACTTGACTTCATAATTGCATTTTCTTCGACAAATTATTAACTGTCTATGTCGTACGTAGTTGATTGAAACATATGTCGCTAGACATACGTGTTGGTAATTGTGGCATATTAGTAACACTTGCGAGTGGTGTAGCATATGATCCGTGTGTTCTCACTAAATTCATACACGCGTAAAGATCCATATAAAATTTTCCATTATAATCTGAGTTTGCATTAAGTATGCTCATTGAGGCAAACTTATTAAAAGGAAGTATCTCCTGTAATTAAGGTTTCATGTTTTTATTTATTTGTTTGTTACACATATATATTTAATAAAGTGATTAATAAACTTATAATTGACCTTCAATTTTTAAATAATATTTTATTACCACACATGTATTTTTTATTAAAAATAATTACAAATAATTATATTATTCTAATATTCTATTAACAATATAAATGTCTTGAATATTTATTCCATTTCACTACTTAATCCTATTCACTATCTAATTAGATTTTCCTGAGTCTAGTAGTTATAAACCTGAATTACCATTACGAAGATATTGCGTAGGGAGATTTCTACTCAAAGTTTTTCTAATCTTCACAGCAGATTAATAAAAGTAATTTTACTCGGCGAATGTGTTCTGTTCCTCGAGTAGACATTGAAGGTTAAGGTCTTTAAACGGCGGTTGAGTTTTAATTAGAAATACGAAACAAAGCATTCCAGAAATGAATGTACACTTTCCCTATCCAATTTAATTCGAGAAGTGGGTCACGAAACTAGACATGGAAAGTAAACTCGATATGGCAAGTACACATGCCAAATATTGACGCAACAAAACAGTGTAATAATGAACTAGGCAGCAAGAACCCGAGGAACGCTCTATAAATCCGCCGAACTATTTGATTCGAAATGGTATATACAACATACATAACTATTTGCAGGCTTGTTTACGTCTGACTGGTTTACTTTAATCCTGCATCTAGCGGAATTGGCTTCCGCACTAGTACGGGAACCTGGAATGGTTACCATTACCAGTGATTATTCAAGTGTTTGTGTTGCTCCGCTTGAAGCGTGTTTGTTTTCGCTTTATTAAGGATTCTTTAAAATAGAATAGGATGCGCTGACCGCTAATAATGGTCGGGACATTTTCTCTGTTTCGAATGAACTGTTCCGCTCTCGTGCCTGCTCCGGAATCGATATCGTGATATTTACATAAAAAATCATATGAACTACCTTTATTGATGCAGATTTTTTATATTCCGTCAGAATCAATAATAATATAATATAATCTGTACCTCTCTTACCGTTAGGTGTAGAGGCTAAATATACCTTTTTTTAAACAATTAATCTAAATACTACAATTACAGTTATTTAACTAAATACCCTATTCCGTGTTAAACAACTTAAAAGAACTTCTACAATTTCATTCCACCCTATCTTGCTCTGTCCCTATATCGAAACTCCACTCTGTTTGTGGTATCATTTGTCACTTCACTACCACTTCCCTTATGCACTCCTCTTTTCTCCTCTTTCTCATCCCAAACCTATCAAGTATGATGAACACCTGACTTCCCGTCACTCACATTTGCTTGCCCACTTTCACGGTTTTCTTCACTGTTTTATCATTAATCTCCATCTAACCCTGTCCCTTGCTGTAATTTCAGCCTGCTTCCATGTGATTCCTCTTGTCTTCATTGTCTTCGCCACTTCTCCGCCCCACGTCATCCTTGGTCTGCCTTTCTTTCTCTTTCCAATGGCATTTGCTTCCCATATTTTTCTTACTTGTCTTTCTTCGCTCAATCTTTTCATGTGCCCCCACTATCTCAGCTGAGCCCTCTCTATGACCTTCTCGATACTTTCGCTATCCAATTTTCTTCTTATTTCTTCATTTCTTATTTTATCCATTATCGTAACATTTGCTACTTTTCTGAGATACTTCATTTATAATACCTGTATCTCTTTAAGTTGCCCCTCTGTCAACATCCATGTTTCGTATCCATACAGTAGCGTAGGCAAATATACAGTTTTATAAATTGACATTTTTGTTTTATTGCTAATTTCTGCTTTACTAATGAACCCCCTTTTCATACTATGAAAGATCTTTGTCGCTGTTGTTATTCTATTATTTATTTCTTCATCTTGCTTTCCTCTATCCTCTATGGTTACTTCTAGGTACTTTAGGCTTTTTACTTGTTCCACTATCTGATTATTTATTGTTATATTCATTTCTCGCTCGTTATTATTGCTTATAACTACTACCTTTGTCTTGCTTACATTTACTTTCATTCCCTGTTTGTCCAACTCTTTCACCCATAGATCCACATTAAATTGTAACTTTGTTTCCATGTCTGCCACTTTTGTAATACCGCCTGCAAACACACATTCACCCACTTCTACTGGCTCCATTTTATAGTATCCTACCGTCACCTTCTTACTTTCTCTGCTTACTTTTGTTATTATTTCATTCATGAAAATGATAAAGAGCAGTGGGCTAAAATTTTCCCCCTGTCTCACTCCTTGTGTGGTTCTGAATTTTTTGGTTTCCATATTGTCCTTCCTTACTATATTTTCCGTTTTACTGTATAATGATTTCACAGCTTCTATCAATTCTTTTGCTGTACCATTTTTCTCTAATATGTCCCATATTTTCTCTCTCACCACCTTATCGAATGCTTTTTCCAGGTCCACACAACAAATATATATATATATATATATATATATATATATATATATATATATATATATATATATATATATATATATATATATATATATATATATATATATATATATATTTCTTTCTTATAAGGAAGCATTTTCTCTATTATATTTCTTAATGTCAGAATCAAACCGATTTTAAATCTCTTTTGAATTATAGTATTTGTTAGTGCTTATGACAACACTTTTCGATGCAACGATCCAAGGGAAGGCCTTGCTTGCAAAATAGCGAGTGCGATTTAATTTCATATTCATAACCTATTATCGCCCAGTCCGAATTCAGTTTTTCATGAACAAAGAGAGATTATATACTATAACCTTATCTCTCTTTTGTTCAAAAGTATACTATGAATATCGAAACTCATTGTACCTAGGTGATATTGCTTGCTTATAGCTTTTTAAGATATATTCTCCAGGAAAGTGAGTGCGAGCAATATTATTTGCAATTGGTTCAATAGCTTATCATCAAAATGATTAATAAAGGAGTTCGGAAGTTTACCTATTGCAGAGCCCAATTGTTCAGTGTTATACTTCACAGATTTCAGTGATAACATCAACCACATCCAATTGGAAAGTGAAATTTTTAACTCATTTGATGTCTGTGCAATTTGAAATTATACTATCTTAGGGAAGTACTTGAATTAAATGGCTTCATTCAAACAATAATCGGTGAATACTTTAGTTGGTCTCTGTGCGAGTGAAAATTGTTTTACATTTAATAAAGAATTTTTGAACAAAAGCGAAATGCGTGAAGAAGTAACTGAAGTGCGTAATTCTCTGGCGATTTTTATTGCAAACCTTTTAATGAATAAATTTGTGACAGAACTCAAAAATGATATCAAGTACTGCTTGTTAAGAATAAGAACTAGTCTCTATCTGATCGCCCACGCCATGCGCAGTAAATAGCCTGGTCTAAGTAAATAGCCAAATGCTGCCCTCACTCTTTCTTCTACGCATACATAGAGAAATGTCACACTTTCTTCTATTATTGATAAGCAATATTTCTCTATAGTATACCTCAGATATGCGGATGTTGTCTTTGCAGTATTTAATACCATAAACTGGATATAAACAGTCGTGTTTTAAAATTAAGCAATTGATTCGCTTCGATATATTTCGTATACGCCATTGAAAGGAATGGGTAACTACCATCTCTTAATCTGTTAATCGTTAGAATTAGGGAAAATAAATTATACCCTCGTTTGATAAGATTTCCGCTTAGTAACAATAGGTCCGAATAACAGAATACCCCATTCTCTTCTTAATTAAGGAGTAATATTATTTACATAGTAGAAGAGTTAGTTAGAAAACGTAAATTTAATAAAACTCTCCGTAACTTCACGAGCATTCTGAAAGACTCAGAATCTCGCAAAAATATGTCGTACAAGTTACAGTTGACCAGAGGACCCAAATTAGTCTTTAAAGATTTGGGTATAAAATTAGTGTAATAATCTGGGAATATATTCCAACAACTTTTAAGAAATTCCAACGACAGAATGTCCACGAAAACAACGAAAGGTATATGATTTAAGAAATTAGTTGTCAAGATTGTAGTCAAATGTATATTGGGCAGACGAGGGGATCAATTTTAACTAGATTCAAGGTGCACATGTTTGGAAGATATGCCCACTAACCGTGAAACAACTAGTAAGTCATTAGGCATTAGAATCAGTGATGCAATACATCAGAACATAATATCCCTTCACTGTTCGCTAACCATAAAGGACATAATTACAACGAGGTAATTAGGGTACTGTACAGAAAACCGGAAAAATGATTCGTTAAAGGTGTAATGAACCTGAGCAAAACTTGGGTATACAGAGAGGCTAGAGGTAGTTTTAAAATTAATTTTAATTAACCCCTGATGATGCCAACTTGGTTGAAGAAATGCACATAGAGTGATGTATAATCTTTAGGTGTACGTGGAGAGCTGATTTCCTGTTTTTGTTATTTTGTTGCTGCATCAAAAGTTGTAGCCCGTTTCCAGGGCACAGTTAATCATTTAAGAAAGCTGTCAATACATATTGAATCTCGTTCGTTAAAGTGCATTCCTGTCTTTCAATATGAAGATCAAGATACTGGAGATTAACAATGAAGGTGTCGACAGAAATATTTTACACAGAAATTGATAAATTTGTCAACATAACAACAGATAAATAAAATTTCCATTCCTATTGATTTAATACATCACCTTGCTTCATATAGGGTCTTTCAATAAGGACGCTCGATTTTTAATCATAAATAAGACATGTTTTGTGTGAAATATGCACCTAATTTATTTTTTGTTTGAATGATATTTTGTGACATTAAATACGTGATAGAAGATAGAACGTCGTTCAAATGTTCGCCTTTGCTTGTTGGCACGTACTCGGGAAGTCCAATTTTCGATGACTTTGTCCCATAAATCTGGCTGAATTTGCTGGATGACGTTCGTTATGTTGACTTTGAGGGCATCAATTATTTGCGGGTTATTGGCATATACCTGCGATTTAAGATAGGTCCAAAGGAAGAAGTCTAAAGGCGTTAAAACGAACGATCCTGGTGGCAAGTTACGTTGTGGATACACAAGATAACCATGAACTCAAATCGCTCGGCAGAATGTCCATCGTGACATCCGCTGTGTGGCACGTAGCGCCATCCTGTTTGTACCAAATGTCGTCATCCACATGTCCAGTTTAGGCCACAATAAGTTACTTTATATCGATCTATAGCGCTCGCCATTGACGGTTATGGCAATGCCAGTTTCGTTTTGGAAGAAGTACGGACCAATGATTCCGCCAGATCAAAATCCGAACCAAACAGTGACATTCCCGGAATGTATTTGGTGCTGGTGTATCTTGTGTGGATTTGTATTATCCCGAATCCGACAATTTTTTTGTTCACATTCATACAAAAATGAGCCTCGTCGTTAAAAATGATTTTTTGGCGAAATTTGGGTCAACTTCCAACTGCTCTAGAGCTCAGTCATCGAACACATGGCGGAACACATGGAACACACGGTCGTTTGCCTTAAGTTCCTGGGTCAGCTGGATTTTATGTTGGTTGGCTGATTATCCATCACACCGATTGACTCGAATTTGGCCACCAAACGTCGAATAGTCGACTCGGCGGGACGGCTGTGAATGAAAGGAAAAACACATAATACGCAGAACGTTTCTCGAGCGGAGTACTGATTTTGATGATTTGCACACATTTTTGAACGCTATAACCTTTCACGATAATTTGCCCTACATTACTAAATAATTCATATTGAATTTGACAGATATTGCTTTAACAGCATGGCCACTATAATCTAAGAAATTTGTAGCATCCCTATTGATAGACCCTATATTTTAGTAGGCTGTATTGCTTATAAATATGGTACAAGCTCAATATAAAGTACTTTATAGAGCTGGAATATATTACCAATAGATAGTATTATCTATATAGTGTTAGCCATCAAATTTACGCAGAGAATGCAGAGGTAGCAAGTTTCTTCTAATTTTTTCTAATCTTTTTACAATAAATTAATACCAATGGTAAATACTCAAAATAATTGCTTTACACTAAATGTTCTTTCTATATATAGCGGCTTTTAAAAGTACCATGATTCTATAAAAAAAAATTATATTTCTTTTATAAAACATATCACATTGAACCGATAGTGTACGGAAATAGCTTTTCCGTTGTACATCTCCTGTTCTCTCGTAAAAATCCTTGTTGTAATTCGACAATATAGGTCCAAATTAAAGCAAACAGTGGGACCAATTTAAAAATTCAATTTCTGCATTCAGATTCATGGATTCGGAGCTGAACAAAGGTGAGAGACGCAGATACAACGCAAAGCAGATTACGTGTATTGTTACGGTGTACAAGGAAACGCAATTTGGTTAATTTAAATTATTACAGACGGAATTATCTTCTGAAAAGGATTGTCTTCGAACATTAATAATGGGTATATTCAAGCTCGTGGAAGCTACGCATACAACGTAATGGGATTGAGCATATTTTATTACCTCTCTTTTGTGTAGTAATATATACAGTATCACGAAAAATGTGTTGATCGAAGGATAATATACATTTGTTTACCACGGTTGGGTAAAGCTAAAATAATTATTTACATATTTGTCAATAAATATTACTATAACAATAAAACATTATCCTATAAGTGTTCGTATAAGCTCATACGTAGATAGTTAAGTTGAAGTTACATTTTTTAGACACTATCGTTAATTAATTAGCATACTCTCGTAATGTAATTAAAACTTTACACAGCTTCTTCAAATATTCTGACTTGTTTTTATTTTTATTCTTTGATTCGTGTGAAGCTTTAGGGTGGTGTGAAGATGTTTTGAGTAAGTTACCAATCTTGAAACGCCATTCCAGATTGTTGCTGATGCTACTGTGATCAACTTTGTCTCTATCCACTTAACTGATCGACATTAATTTCAACAATTAATGCGTTATTAGAACTGAAACTGTCTACAGAAACAGAAGAGTACTGTTATCTGCTAAATTTAAGATTTAATAGAATACAGAAAGCAACTCATTCGCACACAATTGAGACATTTTCATTCATGTAAAGCCTTTATTTTCCTGTCATTGAAATTTTTCTGTATAATAATAACAACGAATATTAAAATATCAAGTAACTTAGTAATAAACAAGTTAACAGCGGTAAGGAAACGATAATACCTTATAATATGGGAACAAAAATAAAAAGTCAACAAAGAAAAAATGAATTAATGTCACTTTGGTATGGCTATAACAACAACGGCCGGACAGCCCCCCAACCCCTCTTATACGACGTTACAGGGTGAAGGATAGATCTGCGGATGCAGCATATATCATTAGATATACATTTGTAAACATAAATTCCATTACCACATGCATATACATTAAATAAGCAGATATAAAGATATTATGTATTAAATAGTAAAATAAAGGTTTTAAATTAATGTAAATGTCTCACTCGTGAAAATATGTTTTATGTATTCTACAGAGAAATCTTAAATTTTACAAGTAACAGTAATCTTCTGGATACTTTCAGTTCTAATAAATCCTTTTTATTGAAATTAATGTCGACTGGTTAAGTGATGTGATGAACAATGTTCGATTTTTCCAGGGGCGTAGCGTGAGAAAAAAATCTAGGGATGTGATAAAAATTTTATAAGAGGTATAGTCAGATATATGGTGGGCCATATGAAAATGGTAAAAATAAAAAAAGACACTAACCTAAAATATTATGCCGAGGTACATATCCTAATTTTTAAAATTAAGATCAATTCTTCGGTTTTTGTTTGTCCAGCGAAAACGTCTATCACTGTTTCTTCAAATCTTGGAGACGATTTCATATCTTCTAACAAGGCACTTTCAATATTTATTAATGCCAAAGCTGACAGTCTTTCTTGCTTTTGAGACTTTCGCAGATAAGTCTTTATTCTCTTTAAACATGAAAGTGATCTTTCCGTGGAACTGCTTGTGGCAGGAATAGTCAAAATTAAACGACATAATTTTGATGAATCCGGGAAAACAGAAGATAATTGACAGGACATAATATATTAGTGAAGCTTAAACGTAGTACTCTTTTTCATATCCGGATCACTATAAATCACTGAAAGTTCACTTTTTAAACGATTTGCGTCAAAAAATGTTCCATATGTATCTGCTAAAGAAGAAAAAAGTTCGTCAGGAAAACGCTTCACGAATGAAGTAAATTATGTGGAATTTAGATTTAAGAATTTTAGTATAAAAATTTCACTAAACCGTTCACTAATATTCAAAGTAATAATGTCCAAAATTTCATAAAACAGTCGTGAGTAGGTGCTATTCTTATCTTCTTCAGGAATTAAATCCGAACGCATTCTTTTACTTGGTGGTTGATTTTCTAACACAAATATGTCCATACGGTCCCACATGTCACTAAACTCGTTTCTTATTTTTTTAATATGTGATTTGAAATCGGCGATCCTTTTATTGCACTAACTAATATCTGACATTTTTGTCTATAGAATTTTAAGCAGACTCTCGAAATGTGGGAATATTGCAGAAAACACCGCTAAGAAAAATTAAAATCAAAGTCGCGCAGTAAAGTTAAATGGCTTCTAGCACAAATAACGGATTCTCTATCCCATTCCTCATTTTCATTTTCCACAATTACCTGAAACAGCTTCCAAATCTTCCTTATGTTATGACGACAGTCGCCAAGATGCGTTCACATAATCGCATAACTGAGTCCGGAAATAACGACAACACCCACTCGAGGTACTGTTCACTGCGTAAGATCATTGACCTTTTCGCCCATCTAATGCGTAGCTTGGACATAACGTGAACCATCGCATTTCAATACTGCAGCAAGTAACGCGGGAGTCCAATAATTTCGGGCGCCTACATGGCCGATTTGAAATAGATAAGTTGATGGTAGCGTTTAAAGTAAATAGTGTATGTTTGCGGTCGGTTTAAAGTAATAAATTTAAAAATTTACTAATTGAATAAATCGATTGAACTTGCCAATTTTTTAAGGGATGCCACGCATCACTCGTATCCATGTACACTACGCTCCTGGATTTTTTCACGCTGAGGTCCCACATTCTACTCCAAACAGCGGCAAAAATTGGCTGTTGTTTTAATACATATATTCCTTTTGTACCCAGTGGAAAGTTCAAGTTGTCATTATGGTCTAATACAATGAAGAAATCCTCAAACCACCTGGGCTCAAACCATGAGGATAATATTGTTTCGCACTAAAAAATTTAATCTCAATAAGACAGAATTCGTCTTTACTTTGGTGTTAATTATCCGGCCATTTCATGACAATGCTTTCGCTGACAAATGGATAAAGCGAAACGTGGGGATGATTCAGTTGGTCAAGGACCAACTGAATCTCCCTCACGTTTACATGATTTGACCCCCTTGGACTTCATGTTAAAATTACGCTCCTTAAAATCACGAATCTATTTCAATAGAATAAATAATTTTGAGGACTGAAGAAACGAATTCGAATCAAAATAAAAAATATCAGAGCGGAAATTATTAAACATGCAATACAAAATGTTTACATGTATGCCAGTCAATGGTAGACAGTTGGTGGAGGATATTTTGATCAACTTCAAACTTTGTTGCGATATCTTTTTGCTAAAGTTGAATTATTGTTACTTGTCTTGATAAAATGTACTTGTTTCTAATTTCCATCATGTCTCACTCATATTGAAGAAGTGGTAGGTTGTTGGTATATGAATTTTGCACACTAAGAAGTAGAAAAATAATATATAAGTTTGTTCAATAAGTGTGTCATATTTTTATGTTTAAATGCCTTGCTTCATGTGCCAGCTATTTGAAAAATATGTTGAGCATAATATGAACGTGAAGTCCTTTCTAAGGTCTAGCAAGGTATAGTGTAACCCTTCTAATACGGATAGCAGAGGCAGCTGAAATAAAATAGATCAAAGGTCTTTTATGCTGCTGATGAATTATCTTCAATAGGAACATATGACTTACATTGGCCATTCACCGAACGAAGTTAAATTAACGAGATTAAACTTTAGAAGATAGCTGACCTTTAAAGAATATATCACTGAAAAGTAGCGAGAAAATTACGCGATGCCCACCAGTTGTGCTCTTAATTATATAAATAAAAGTGCCTCTTAAAAGGTGCACTATTTCACTTCATCAGGATACGGTCCGCTGTGTAAACGGCCTACTATACTTAGCGTAATTAAATTTTAAATGTCTCCTTTCGACTGTTTTATGCGGATGTCGGGCTTTGTGATTTCACCGCTCGTATTTTAGGTTTAGTAAGATCAGGTCAAAGCATTAAAGAAAGTTCAATTTACTGCCTGAATTTCAGTTTCAATTAAACTGAGTATAAGTGAATTAAAGTCGAGAGATATAAATTAAGGAAATCTCATATTTATTCAACAGTGTATACACCACCAAGTCAGTGGCATTTATATAATTTGCGAATATTTTTCATTTGCATAAGAAACCCTGGAAAGGAAGCTGTTGAAATACACTCATTTTGTCTTGAAAGTTTTAAGTTCTGCAGGCAATTAATCTGTTCATAATTAAAGGAGTGGAAATACAAAAATTTATACAAAAGAGATCCAGGACAATTGAAACATTCAGGACAATTTGACGTGTGAATAAAGTTATGAATCAATATGAATCCCCACTAGAATATATTACTTTAACAAAGACCAGAGTTTTTTCTGACAATGAGTAATGTTACATAAATTCTAGTAAATACACAATAATTTTAGACTTAAGCTTATACAATGTTCGCTTAAGTCAGAATGTTATAATAGTTACGTAGTTTTTCTCACTGTCTATTGAAATAATATACCGAGATATTAAAAATGACCTTGGTTGAAGATGTAGAATTCGCAAAACGCCATCTACCTGCTATACGATAAAATGTCATCTAAAGCAGTCTTTAAAGTAAAGGGGTAATAATTTAAAAGAAACTATTGCCATATATGAAGTAGTTCACCGTCCTGAAACTGCATATCGAGATATCATCTTTACTATGAATATCAGTGCAAGTATACCAGATTATTCCTGGTGCTCTGCGAAAGTAGCTGACAAAGCTTGCATTAAACGAAGAAATATGTGTCAGAAATGAGAAGCAGCATAGCTTCCCATTGATGAAACTTTGCTATTTAACAGATAGATGGCATTGTATCAATTCTACATGTACCTGTATTTTTATATTAGCTTGACACAGATTTTTGACATATTCTCACATCTCAGTGATTTTCTTTCTAAAGTTTAAATATAGAACTTACATAAATTACAGAGCAAAGTATTTGTGTTGTTTCTCTTCTTACGATATAAGTAAGTACCAGGCCGTAGCGTACATGGATGCGAGTGATGCGTTGTATACCTTAAAAAATTGACAAATTATTATTATGTTTGTGTTATTTAAAAGTTCAATCAATTTATTCAATTATTACAATTTTTTAGTTACTTTAAACCGATCGCTAACATACCTTGTTTACTTTAAACTCCACCATCAACTTTTTTATTTCAAATCGGCCGTGAAGGCGCCCGAAATTATTGGACTCCCGCGTTACTTGCTACAGTGCTCAAATGCGATGGTCCACGTTACATCCAAGCTACGCGTTAGATGGGCGAAAAGGTCAGTAATCTTACGCAGTCAACAGTGAAATCCCGAGTGAGTGTTGTCGTTATTTCCGGACTCAGTTATGCGATTATGTGAACGCATCTTGGAGACTGTCGCCATAACATAAGGAAGATTTAGAAGCGCTGTTTCAGGTAATTGTGGAAAATGAAAATGAGGAATGAGATCGAGAAACCGTTATTTGTGCTAGAGGCATATTAACATTATTGCGCGACTTTGATTTTAATTTTTTCTTAGCAGTGTTTTCTGCAATATTCCCACATTCCGAGAGTCTGTTTAAAATTCTACAGACCAAAATATTAGATATTAGTTACTGCAATAAAAATATCGCTGATTTCAAACAATTAAAGTGACATTTTGGATCAGAGTTTAGTGACATTTGGGACGGTATGGACATATTTGTGTTAGAAAATCAACCACCAAGTAAAAGTATGCGTTTGAATTTAATTCCTGAAGAAGATAAGAAAATAACCTACACACGATTGTTTTATAAAATTTTGGACGTTATTATTTTTAACAATAGTGAACGGTTTAGTGAAATTTCTAAACTGAAATTCTTAAATTTAAATTCCACACAATTTACTTTATTCTTGAGACGTTTTCCTGACGAACTGTTTTCTTCCTTAGTAGATACATATGGAACATTCTTTAACGCAAATCGTTTAAAAAGTGAACTTTCAGTGATTTATAGTGATCCCGATATGAAAAACAGCACTGTGTTTAAGCTTCACCAATATATTATGTCCCTTCAATTATCTTCTGTGTTCCCGGAGTTATCAAAATTGTGTCGTTTAATTTTGACTATTCCTGGCACAATCAGTTCCGCAGAAAAATCATTTTCATGTTTAAAGAGAATAAAGACTCATCTGCAAAATTCTCAAAAGCAAGAAAGACTGTCAGCTTTAGCATTAATAAATATTGAAAGTGGCTTGTTAGAAGATATGAGATCGTCTCCAACATTTGAAGAAACAGTGACAGACGTTTTCGCTGAATAAACAAAAACCTAAGAATTGATCTTCATTTTAAAAATTAGGATATATACCTCGGCATAATCATTTTAGGTTAGTGTTTTTTCTATTTTTACCATTTTCATATGGCCTACCATACATCTGACTATACCTCTTCCCCTTATAAAATGTTTATCACATCCCTAGATTATTTTCTCACGCTACGCCCCTGGTAGGTATCATAATTTTTGGAGGGCACAAAATTCAGATATTGTCCTGGGCACTCATGACCTTAGCTACGACACTAATCGTGACATATATATTCTTTTAATTAGCGACGAAACCTTCGAATTTCATGACAATGGTTAAAAATTATTCCGAAGGTTATTCTACAACTATTTCAAATGATATTTTCTAAGTTTAATGGACAGACGAACTCTTAGTTTACTTTTCGATGCAGTTAGTGGTAGAAAGTTATATACTTCGAACTCATAAATATTTGTAAAATATTAAAGAAAAGCAGATATCGAAATAAAATATTTCCGTCATTTATTCAGCACTTGTTATCTTGGTATTATCTGCACAGCTTTCGAAACTCGCCTCATCCGGAAGCAAAATATAAAGAAAAATACGTTCATTACATCTCAATTTTCTGTTTACGCTATAACCAGACGATAACATGCCTGAACATTTTATTCTCCTGAATAAACAAACGTTTCTTTTCCATGTAAAATCCACATTAAGTGTTCCGCGTCCTGCTTTATGAAGAGGTATACAGTGGCCTTATTTCATTTGGTATTGATCATGCCCCACAAAGGTTTCCTGGAGGTTTCTCTTAAAAAGGCTAATGGAAGATTGCGTAAGATTGTAAACAAATTTAAAATTATTCTTCCTCCCATTCATCTCATAATATGAAAAACAAATTATGAACCCGGATTTTCGGACAAATTCGTGAACTGAATAATAATCTCTGGTACAGGGGCGGATTGGCGCATAAAGCGGGAAGTAACCTACTTGTTTGTTACCGGCATGAAAAATGTGGAACTGTGCCAAGGCACCCGTCCTTTATAAGTCATTTTATTCAATAGACGTATATAAACTTTACCTTTTTTACATTCACTTATTTTCTACATGCATTTCGTTATATGTAACTGTTCATTTATGCAGTAGCCATAGTCATATCGGCCTAATCGTAGCTATATATACTATAACTAATTTTCACATGAGGAATAACATTATTTCAGTTAATAGAAATGAAGTAACACCTTTAGTCTTTTGGGTTACTGTAAGGATTTTGATTAATTAAACAAATGATATCCGCTTAATTAAACATTATCCAGTCGACAGAAGACACATACTCAAACTCGAAGAGATGTTATGTGATATGATACTTATATGTGGGGTTATACTATCTCTCTATTGACGAGCAAATGCTACCATATATTGATAAATGTTCGTGCAACAGATTAATAGACGGAAAACCGGTCCACTTTGGTATGAAATTGTGGTGTTTATATAAGCATATAAGTATAACAATTATTGTGATGTGTAGTACTTTTTTCGTGATATGTATTCGTATTACGTGTTATTAAATTTGATTCAAAATAAGTTGATCCAGTTTTTAGAAATGCTCAAATACACAAGTATTTATTAAGTAAATTATGACAATATTCTGTGGTCAAGTATATCAAATAACGTAGATAAACAAAACAAAATGTTCTAATAAGTAAAAATGTAAAGAAAAAATGTATCAATATTCAATCAAATTAATGTATCAAATGAATCAACAATGCGCCTTTGAGGTAAAGGCGTATTACAAAACCGAGAATAGTTTCGCAAGTGTCCAATGAGCTCTCATTTTAAACAGGACAGTCGTCTTATTGATATCATGTCTCCCCTATGTCTCCCCGAACAATGCACGTTTGAGGTAAAGGCGTATTAAGGCCCGTCCACACTACTCGTGCTCGAGCTCATGCTTATCACTCGTGTGGCTTGCGAGTAATGTGGAGCATGGCACGCGCCAAGAACATGTCACGAGATGAGCACACGCGCCTCACGAGCCTATGGCTTGCGCGGCTCGGCTTGTTGTCGATACATCAAAGAGATGTGCGTCAAACCGCGCGAGTCATGTTAACGATGACAAGCCTTGATTAGTCGACTTCCTGCATGTACAATTCGGAGTAAATCAAGTTTAGAGTTGATTTCAGTGTTGAAATGGAGTGGACCAACAATTTCACTATCAAATTCATTAATATGTATGAATAACGGGTGTTGTGGGATGCAAACAACTGTCTTTATAAAAGTAAATAAAAAAAAAAAAGTGTGGGATTCAATCACTCTCGAACTCAAAGTAGACGTGGCTGAATTAGAAAAATGATCTTATTCTTATTCTTATAAAGACATCTTATTCCTTCTTGGTCCTGAGCTATCAGGCGCATCACAAGGAAGCTAGCACCTATTATAACCATTTCGTCCATTATTAATTTATGAGGCTGGCACTAGTACGACTATGAATACGGAGCGGATTCTCATGAGCCAAAGCATGCCATGTAACTGGTAATGAGGGAGGTAATGTGGACGAAGACAGAAAGAGCACGAGCGCGAGTCAGACGAGCCTCCTGACAAGCACAAGCCTGGCGAGCACAGGCACAGAGTGTAAAGTACAGGGAGTAGTGTGAACGGGCCTTTACAAAAACGAGTCTACTTTCGTACGTGCCCAATGTGCTTTTGGGCAAGAATTTCATTTACCTTCTTCCGTACCTTATGCTAAAGCTGTCGGCCTTTGGGTGAGCTATTTTAAAGCAACTGCTAGCAGGATACGGAAAGGTAGTAGTGAAAAAGGACAGTCAAACCCCTAAGAATATTGATCACGTACGTAGCCTTAGGAATAATTCAGAAGAATAACCTCCACTATTTTATCTGTTCAACATTTAGCTAGTACAAACCCTCAACCTCAAAATCAACGTAAATTTGAGGATTGAGGGTTTGTACAAAAATGTACTCATATAATGACATGAGTACATTTTTATTAACAGATCTTAAGTGTTATCGTGAAAAATGAAGAGATAGTTTACAGTATATGGATGAGTGACGAAGTTCACTTTCATCTATGTGGGTTCTTTAACAAGCCCAATTTTACTGTACTAGTTGGATAGTACTTTACTAGTACGAAAATAACCCTCAACTTCTCCATAAAAGACCCCTCTATTCGGAAAGAATAACGATTTGTTGCACAGTTTAATCTATAGAAATTGTCGGCCCTTAATTTTATAATCGGCCCTTACTTTTTCGAAGTTGGGCACAGTAACACAGTGGTTATAGACTCCAAACAATGCGTTGAAATGTTGGAAATTTTTCACTGCCTTCACCAACAGACTATAACACAAATTAAAACATACTTTTCCAGTAAGGTGGCGCAACTAGCCATACTTCCAGAGTTTCAATGAATCTTTTTAAATGAAATGGCTATTTCCCGTGGCGTACCTGTTCTGACTCCTAATTTTCTTCACTGGGGAGTATATTAAATCTTACGTTTTCATAGACAACTCGACAAGGACCAGGATGCGAATTGGGTAAGAGGTCAGCAACATTCAGTTGGAGCTGATAGGTACTGTCATAGGTTGCTTCGCTCTCAGACTCCGATAGTATGTGGGATACCGAGGAGACCATCTTAGCATAATTTTCAAAAATTAACATTTTTCAAGAACATGGTAAAATTCTGCTTATGCATTTAACATTTCTTTAAAAAAAATAAACAAAAACTATTCCTCTTCTTCCTTCTTATAGGTAAGAAATTTGCTTATTTTTCTTCGTCTCTTTGCCTAGTAAGAGACCGGTTCTAGCATTGTGCTTTTTTACCCTAGGTAGGGTGCTGGTCTGACCTAGGAACCTTCCTCCTTTATCCGGGCTTGGGACCGGCAGTGGCAGTTACCAGGCTACTCAATCCACTCGGCAACCAACCCCAGGCGAAGTTAAATAAAAATTAATTTGTTTACTTTTGTAATCTTGCCGTTTGACTGCTCCAATCTGTACCATATTGCGAAGAGCTAAAAAAGAAAAATCTCCGTTTGGATTGGGGAGACAGATAGTTTTTATTTTTTTTTTTACCTATCTTAGAAAGTCCATTACATCATACGATTTCATTTGATAATTATTTTACCTCTTGCCTAAGAAATACATGAAATTCAACACCTGTCGAAATCAAATAATTGTTGCCCTTCTTTTATGCTTCACCTTACGTTTTCGTTCGATAAAGGACTACTTTCAAACCTGTCTTTCAATGTCATTTATATTTTCCCTACATTAACTCGCTGAAAACCCTCCACTAGCCAGTACAGCCCTTTATCGTGGATATGCGAAATCCGGTAAACATTTTTTGAGAAATGCAAATACTGCTTAATAAATGAGCCGTCATTTTTCCACCCTAACGTATTTTTACACCGGAGCATTAGAAGACTACCCCTGATGGATTCTGTTCGGTTTAATTAAATCCCGCCACTTCCTTCGTGAAAAAAACTTGCGAAGGAAACTCGTTATTGACGTAATGACTTGAGCTCGGTCTGGGAAAAGATGTGCGAAAACATATTTCGCGATCATCGAATCTGCTTTAGCCCTCATTACTTCCTATTAAAAGAAACTTATGAAAAGGTTTCCGTACGGCGTGTCTGCACTGCGTTTTGCAATTTCCTTCATGCTCCATAATGACTTTAATAATCACACTCGCGGTGTCGGTTAATGGCAGGTGTCAGTTGAAATATGAGGTGTTTTATAGTAGATGGATGTAATTCAAATAATAGAAGTCGTAATATATCGTGGATATGTTATAACTAAACTTCAGCACTTAATGGGGTCGTAGTTAGAATGATCAGAATGGATGTTAAAAGTCACAAAATATTTTAATGTGTTGCAATTTAGTAATAAAAAACATATTTTTATAGGGGTTTCAAAATTCTATTATCTATTTTTTCTATATTTACATAAACAAGACATATAAGTAGTAACATACTAAATACTAATTAGTATTAATTAAATGTAAACTAAACACAAGATATGATCAAAGAGGTCCAGGACTTTTTATAAATGTATTGAAAATATTTGCAGGTTATTTAACACTGTCCCCAAAGTACTCCCTTTGGATACCCACAGATTTTTCCAACCGCCGCACCGTTTCTACTGGAAGAATCCTGGGAAAACGCCTTCGAAATGCTGTTTAGAGTCATCAGCGACATTTCTTTGAGCTTCTCAATCTTGTCAAATATTTACCCTTTCACGAATTTTGAAGATAGGAAAAGTCTGTAGGGGTCAATCATGTGAGAAGGGAGACTGGAGAATGACAGTCTCATGGCAAAATTTGGCAATGGAATGGCAAAAATTGTGAATGAATAAAGCCGACTGGGGGTGGTACTGTATGGTTGTGATGCAAACATCTACTCCCTACTTTTCCACAGTGCAGGTTTTTTCCTCCTCATAGCCTCGCGCATTTTTCTCAGCGATGATTAATCGGCGCAGCTTATGGAACACTTTCAGCTTATGGAGCACATTGAGTTGAAGAAAACAATGACTCTGACATGTGATTTAACCTGACGAGCTGGGAGAGGTTTTTCACTTCCACTGGCAGAAATTCCTGACAAACCTCAACTCGATGTCGTCTCCGACACCCGCATCACATTGTTGGTTGGGACGCTACCCTTCCCCAGAGCCGCGTCTGCTCACGTCGCACAGTGCTCCAGTATCTCCGAAAAGCTGGCCAAAAATCCAAAAATTTATTTTGCTTTCTAATCTTCGCAATGATATGCACCACACAGTGCATGCCACGATGGACATTCTGCAGGAGCGATTTGAGGACATGGTTTTCTCGTGCAGCGGCGACGTTAACTGACCACCGAGATCGTGCCATTTAACGCCTTTAGACTTCTTCCTTTGGGGCTATCTTAAATCGCAGGTCTGTGCGAATAAATCGCAAACAATTGATACCCTGAATGTCAACATAACGAACGCCATCCAGCAAATTCATCCAAATTTATGCGACAATGTCATTGAAAATTGAACCCCTCGAATACGTGCCACCAAGCAAAACTGTGGCGGACACTTGAACGACTTTATATTTCATACTTAATGCCATAGAATATTCTTTCAAACAAAAAATAATTGAATAGATATCTCACATACAACTTGTCTTATTTACGTTTACAAACTGAGCGTCCTTATTGAAAACCCCTTTATAATGCTGGCAGTAGAATGGATGATGAATTGTTGATTTCTTTTACATAACAATGAATAATCGATTTATAAAAATCTTTTTGAGCTAAGTTCCTCGTCAAATTAATTGGGTTTTCGTCAAATCGAGCATTACTTGAGGTCACACTTCTCAAACGGAAAGGGATACAGATAGCAATTGTTTTCTATTATTATATCTGTATAGATATCTATCCTAAAAGAATTTTGTTAAATATTTACATTACTTTTTAACCAAGTTTCAAGTATTTGGTACAGTAAATGCTTTATATGTGGTATATTTATATTCGCGTAAGGTTGTTTCACTCTATTGTTTCAAGTTCAAGTAGTCCATGGACTACTAGATTCATTTATCCGGAATAATAACCATACGAGTAAGCAAATCGCGATAATATTGCGCCACCCGCTCGCTCCTATCGAAGGCACCTCCGGAGCATGCCTCTAGAGGGTTCGGATCAAGAAACAAAAGTTACCACGTTGTTAGCAAGGGTCGATCTACTATATTTATTTTGTCAAAATTCCGTAATTCGAACTAAAAGCATTTCGTAAATCGACCTAAAAATTTTGTGACATATACACATGAAAACAGCCGTTTAGTAAATATAGAAGATTATTAAATTCCACTCAGCTAGGTGATTAAATACCTATTTAATTATATTTTTCACTAATGATTGTCACTTAAATGTCAATAAGAGTACACCAGTTGTTGCCTTTAAATCCATAGATTAAAGTAATTTGGTCCTAATCAAATTATTAGATCTTATTTACACAATACATATTGAAAATGGTTTCAGCTACATACAGTGTGATTTTGAAATATTATTTATTATAACTTATAAACATTTTGTTTTGTTATTTTATCACAGCTGTCTAAATCTTCGACGTTTTATATTTAATTCACCTACCAACCTACTTTAACACACTACGTTTAGTAGACCTACCCTGGAACTTGCACACAATAACAATTTACTATAATCTACTACCAGAAACTAAGTAGGCAACAAGTCTTCCGTTAAATCGAACATTACTTAAAGTCTAAAATCAGCCTCAAAAAATGATTTTTCTGGGTTGATCTGACCTTTGCCAATCCATTACAGAGCCCATTTCTTGAACTTTCTAATACAATTACTCACGGTTGATTATATAATTCGCGACGAGGGTCGTTAAATATATTGAACATTCAGAGCTGACTTCTCATATTACTTCAGCATTCAGCAAGCATAATTGGATTTCAATTCCATTGCATTTGGAAATTGTTGCATCTTGACAGATTATCTTTTGAACAAGTACAAAATGCAACGCAGTGAGTGACAAGTGTGATTAACTTAATTGTCCCATAAACGACTGACAATTATTTTTAACTATTCATTACTACGAGCCCTAACAATTATATATTGAAACAAAACCAAATTCTCGCATATTTCAGGTATTTAACAGTTTATTTTTTTCTATTTAATTTTTTTTTAATTTAATACTGTCTAATTAGTAAATTAACAATAAATGAGATCAATCAGCAACACAAAAAACAAAATAGTTACTTATAACAAACCTTATAACATGTAAGAATGATCAAAATGTGTGAAAACTAGTGATAACCAAATATTGGGACATAGTAAAAATTTGTATTTCTAATATGGAATAATATCTCCCTTAGATTTTATTACCGCTCGAATTTTGTTGGGCATTGAATCGACTAAGAATCTGCACTATTCAGGGGTAAATCCATACCAAATCTGTTCTATTTTGGCTTTTAATTCTGGCAATGTCCATTGTGGATTGTTCTTTAACGTCTGCTTCATCTTATGCCACATTTTTTCAATGACATTAAGGTCAGGACTGTTGGCAGACCAAGAAAGAACATTTAGATTGTGGTCTTCAAACCATCTTTTTGATGTTTTGGATGTATGACAGGCCGCCTTATCGCGCTAAAAAATGTAATTTTCGCCAATATTTAACTTCACAATACTTGATAGTAGACTGCTTTGAAGTATTTGTTGATATTTTGCAGCATTCACGGTACCATCAATAAATTTAAAGCATCCTAATCTTGAAGCTGCCATACAACCCCAAATGATCACTCCCTTAGGAAATTTTACCGTGCGCCTTAAGCAATCTTTGTGGAAATATTCATGTTCAGTGCAAATCACGAGATTGCGGTTATCACCAATAAACATGTCGAATTTCGATTCGTCGTTAAAAATTACTCTAAACCAATATTCTATCAACCAAGACTTTGAGTTTGCTCGTGTGAGCCTAGCTTGCTTTTGTTTAGCTGTTAACAGTGGCTTTTCCTTTGCCTATAAAAAAATGAAAGTTTTTAAAATGTACTTTTAAATTTTACCTGTAATTCAACCTTATAAAACTTTAGTCCACATTTATGTATCCACTCGCGACAACATACCCTTGAAAAATCTCGTACAGTTTCGTGATTCCATTCAGCCATACATTGCCTTACAGTACTTTTCCGACCTTTTTTGCACATTTTTACTAATATTCTCTTATTCCTATCAGAACCTATTTATTACTGAATGACCCGTACTTTTACCTACCTTTTTTATCTAGAATACTTCCAGTTTCTCTATAATGGTTAATTATATTCCACACTGTAGTATTAGGAGTATTAAGTTAATTCGCCACTTCGCGTATTGCTTTATTGCGGCAACAATCTTTAAGCACCAACTCATGAATTTTTGAACTTGTAGAGATACCACGTACCATTTTGCTTGATAAATGCAGTGATTCACTCAATATGATAAGAAATTAACTGCAGGATATACTGACACCTCTTGTAATCCCCGCAGCATTATTTTAGCAGCCTACTCGCCTTATCTTGTTTCATTTTTGGCAGTTCCCTTATGTTATCCCAATATTTAGTTCACTAGTTTTAATCACTCTTACATGTTATAAGTTTTTTATAAATAAGTATTTTGATATTTGTGTTGCTGATTGACCTAATGTATTGTTAATTCACTAATTAAACAGTATTAAATTCAAAGTATTAAATAAGTATACAAAATAAATTGTCAAATATCTGAAATAGTCGGGTATTTTGTTTTGTCCCAATAAATAGTTGTTAGGGCTCGTAGATCTGCTTATGTACCCATTTGAAAAGACAGTTATTGAAATCGACGTGTCCAAAAAAAATTAATTTTAATTTGATGCCAGATCTTAGGAACATACTGTGTTTATATAATCTACTAATATGCTTTAAGCGATTATCTTGGTTCATCTCTTGATTCGTAATAAAAATATTTGGTCTGGACCCAATTACCGTCTCTGCGAGAACACTTCTGACAGTTCTGACACATTTTTGAAACTGATTTTGTAAGCCGAGGTTTAACGCTGTGGTTTGTTGACAGGATAGACAGAGCTCATCGCAGCGGACCAGAGTGTTATCCATTGTAGCGGACCAGGAACAACATACGCGATTTAGGTGAGTCGCAAATATTTACCCTAATTCGTACACAGTTGATGGAATTAAATTTAATCCATGATTTGTGTTTGTACTGCGGCAACTACTTGTTTATTGGCGAACGTAACGTACGACCTAATTGCCTTTGTATTTTGATTGAGTATTCTTGTGTGCGTAATTGAGTTTATTGAGGCACAAGGACTGTAGGATTTAGGCTTTCTTCAATCATTCGGGCCTCCGTGTCTGCGTGATGTACGGTAAACAAATTTTGGGGTGCGCGTAAAATAAAATAGTTTATTTGTGCATTTATTCGATTACCGTTTCTTTGCAATAAAGTTATTGTACTTAAGAAAAATATAACACATTGTAACTAATTAGTAAAGGGTCGGAACTATCCCTCCCGACTTTGATAAAACTTTGCACAAAGAACCGAAATTGTAAAATATGATATGCGCGTACATATTTCATGTCAGTATTTGGCTCAAGGGAGTGAAAACATCGACTAAAGTTCCCCACAACCATTTTCGACCTTATCTCGAAAACTCCTTGAGATAAGATCATTTGACAATACAGCGCTACTGGCAACCAGCCCATATGCTGCAACGGTATCAAACAAGAAGGCCTTAAACAGTCTCCAAGTAGTTAAATAAATGGAAAACAAAAATCAATGGGAATAACTCTACCAATGTAGCACATACGTTGATGCACTTGTCCTCCTGTTACACTCACTGAATAGCTATCTCAAGAAAATAAGGCAAAGTACCTTGGCATCTACTTGGATAGACGCCTTAGATGCAAGAGGCACATATGTATGAAGATAAAACAACTAGGCTTGCAGTAATGTAAGCTACAGTAGTTCTTGGGTCGGAGATTTAAGCTTTCCTTAAAGAATAAACTTTTCATTTATAATTATCTTAAAACCGGTATAGTTCTATGATGTCCAGCATTGAGATACCGCCAGAATCTCCAGCATGGAAATCGTCCAATGGTCCAAGCCTTAATATTAAGAATAATAACAAATGCGCAACAAATGGTATGTAACAGATGATACAATATATCGCGACTTAAAAGTGCCAACAGTTCGCGAAGAGGCAATGCATGTGAGTTTAAAGTATTTATTACGTTCTAAAGCTCATACAAATTATCTATTTAGGCCTCATTTAGTTTTGATACCCCGGACCTCCGACGAGCTTAGTCCGCCACTGAATATATTTATCAGTTAATCTTATATATTATTAAATAAAAATCTTAACTTATATAAAACAATATATCTGTAGAATAATAAAACAAATGATTTTCATTAAATAAATTGTATACCTCCACTGAGTACAAATCTTATACTATACTATATAAAAAACCTTATAGGCTTATCAGACACGTTTTTTGTCATCTATCTAAAATACTTTGCATTGTATTTACTACAACGATGTTGGTAAACCAAAGTTTGAGAAAATCAGAAGTACCTACAGTTAACTTGGTATAGGATGTTCCATTTGAAATATAAAAAAATGATATCGAATTGGTTGTTTCATTCATTTCATTTTCCTGCAAGACATCATAAATCTGACCCACCTTTTCAACGCAGAACTACTCACCTCCTATACGTGTCAATGCAATGAAAGATTGTTGAAGTAATAATAATCACTAAACCAGGCAAACTACGTGAGGTGGATCATCATACCACCCAATATCGTTGTTGCCAATTATCTCCAAACTGTTAAGAAGCTACAGATTGAGGAAAAACAGTTTTCCTCCATCTCATCAGTTTTCAACAGGATTTCGCAACCATTGATCAAATGCATCAAAATGATATAATTGAGAGCGCATTAGAAGAGAAAATGATCTGCACAACTATATTCTTAGATGTCGCCCAAGCCTTCAATCAAGTGTGGCACCAGAGCCTAGAATGTAAGCTAATATTTGCTACAGAGAGTGAGCCAAATTCTTCGCTAATTCATGACTGACCGTCATTATAGAGTTAAACATGGAGGAGAATATTCTGTCCGCAAGAAGATGGGTGCAATAGCACCTTAGGCAGCGCCCTTGAACTTCTTTTCTACCTGGTGTATACCACCAACATCCCACAATGCGACGGGGTAGTCACGGAAATATTCGCCGATGATACCACCTCTACTTGCTACTGACTAAGACATCCAATCAGCTACAAAAAAAAATTGAAACAGCAGTCAGCAATGTCACCAACTGGACAAAGAAATCGCGCATCAAACTAAATGAAGCAAAGTCGATTCATGTTAATTTCATCAACAATAAATACGACCGTACACTAGTGATAGTTAACCATCAAACAATCTCACATGCCAACGAAGGAAAATATCTAGGTATAGCTCTAAATGCAAAGCAACAATGGAACACGTGTGAAGAAGAAACGTGAACAACTGAACCTACAATTCAGACAAATGTATTGGCTTATTGAGCGTCAATCTGAGTTATCAATATACAACAAATTGCTCTCTACAAACAAACCTGAAGCCCGTGTGGACTTATGGTATCCAAATCTGAAGATGCACCAAGAAATCTAATTTCACAGTCGTCTACACGGTTAAAAACAAACTACTTCGTAGCATCATAAATAATGCACTATGGTACATCGACAATTACAACGTCCATCGCGACTTGAGGATGTCTATGGTTGAAGATGAAATCAAGAGGTTTGCAGGCAAATGTAAGAAAAATAAATAATCGAAGTAATATCACTACTCGACAACAATGGACGTGTTAGACGGCTGAAGAGACTAAATTCGTTCGAATTAGTGCAGTGATAGCGAAAGTGTTTAGAAAATCTAAACGTATGTCTAACATATGAACAAAGTGATTAGTGTTATGTGGAGTGTATCGCTAGACTCTCATCTGCTGAACAGATATGTCTGGATATTAAAAAAAATTGCAAATTTAATCGAGTTACAATGCTCAATGGCCCTCGGGCATTTTTCTTTTAATTAGACATATTTGTAAATGAACTAGGTTGATTTTAATAGCAAACTGGAGTGAAAATATTGAATTGAAGATCAAGGAAGAATAGCCCTAGCAATGGCTTACAGAGCCCCTACCGTACTAAATAATTTAAATCTTTATCAGTAAATGATTGCGTCGCCTTTTGTTAAAGTTTCAATTTATTAAAACCGTTAATAATCAGAGTCTTAAAACCGTCTAGCGTTTTCCACATAAATCGAAGCTATTGTAATGAAAATTAATCTTTGAAATAACTCATTATAAGCAACCGAACTTTAATAAAAGGGCCGGCCGACAAGAGGCAAATCCAACGCTGCTATGCCGCTTATATTGTTTCAAAATAACTCATCGATATTAATACCGGGAACAACATCCGAGAATCCCACTTGGGGAGCGATAAGGAACTTCCGAATCGCCGGAGGCGAACAAGTGACCACTAATGATTGAAGTTATAGAGTTTTAATTCAGGAATCAGACGATGTCCTCGAAAGAATTACAACCGTTGCGGTCCCTATGTTTAACCGGAATTTATTGCGCGAAATTAAATGGGCGTTGTTAGATTCGGCCCGCATTCAATGGTAGAGACCGATAATTTACGAGATGGGGTAGTATCGACCGAAAAAATAAATAGCCTTTTTCGAAATTAAAAACTACTCCAATCGCCTTGTTTAACTACACTTCCAGGGCATTCCAGTCGAATAGGTCAATATTCTCCGGCCTCCGATGAATAAACAGAAAGCTTGTTAATTTTTAACTACTTTTTTTAGCTGGCAAAATATGATTCTCGTAAATCGACGTTTTTAAAAACATTTAAATTAGACTAATTGGCACTTTTCTCATTCCGTCAAACACAATTCTTCCATTTCAATCAAATATGGGAGAACTATTTATTTTGTTGAACATATTTTTAGAAAGATATAAATATATTTAATAATACATATGCATATAATAGGGTTCCAACTTATTCTAACCGATCATAAAGATTTGGATAACGTGTAGAGCATTAGTATTCAGATAATAGTGAATTAACACAAACACTTTGTAGAAGATAGTGCTCTCCTACGGCCTGACACATGACCACATCTTTCTCTTGGTAGCACAATAGTTGTTAGTTAACTCGTTGTTCATATATTTTTTCATGCGTGAAGATGAATATAATATTTTATATGTATATGTAAATATGTAAATTCATATTCTGTTTATATTTTGACGTTTATAGAACGTGTTTAGTAAGTTGGTGACATATTTATATTTTTACGACAATATTAATAATACTATAGCACAAAGCAGTGTTTGGTGATAAATTACAAAAGTTTTTCTATAGTATTTTCGACATAAACGACTTTATCAAAAGATAACGGTATGAGGGAATGTAAAGAGTCTTTGAATAAGTACGCTCGATTTTTAAATGTAAATAAAACAAGTTGTGAGAAATATCCCCTCAACTGTTTTTTTTTTATTTGAAAAAATATTTTAGAGCATTCAGTATAGCCGCCGTGGCTTTACCTGGTGGCATGTATTCGGGAGGTCCAATTTTCGATGATTTTGTCATCGTAATTGGTATCCCCAACGGAAGAAGTCTAAAGGCATATTAAATCATCATCGATATGTAGCGTTCGCTGTTGACGGTTATGGTAATGTCAGTTTCGTTTTGGAAGAAGTACAGACCGATGATTCCGCCAGACCAAAATCCGCACCAAACAGTGACTTTCTCGGGATTCATTTGAGCAATTTTGCTTCTTGACATATTCATTCATCCAAAAATGCGCCTTGTCGCTAAAGATGATGTTTTTGGCGAAATTTTAGTCAACTTTCGAGTCTTCCGGAGCCCAAAAAGCAAATACATGGCGTTCTTTATGGTCGTTTATCTCAAGTTCCTGAGTCAGTTGGATTTTATACGGGTGCAGACCCAAGTCCCGATACAAAATTCGCCAAGTTGAAGTAGCAGAAAAGCCAAGTGAACGTCGAGAAATTGGCTACCTCGGGTTTTCCCGTATACTCTTATGCACAGCAGCGATGTTTTCAGCAGACCTCGCGCTTCGGTGACGTACCAGTGTTGGCTGATTACTTATCAAACCGATTGACTCGAATTTGACACCAAATGTCGAATAGTGGACTTGGCGGGATAATTGTGGCGAGGATAAAAATCACGGAATACGCGGAACGTTTCTAGAATGGAGTACTGATTTTGAAAATAAAATTTGATGATTTTCACACGTTTTTGAACGCTATAACCTTCCATGGTGATTTTCCATGCACTACTGAATAATTAACAATAAATTTGACAGATGTTGCTTTAAGAACATGGCCGGTATAAAATAGGTAACAAATTTCGAGTGTCCCTATCGAAAGTACAAGGGTGTATACAAAAAATGTTAAGCGGATATTTGAGGTACATGAAAAATCAACAAACTAATATTGAATGAATAAAATAAACTGATTTGGATAGTTTTCATATAGAGTACAACGGTGATATAGCTTCTTATTACATGTTCTTACCTTTTACTTCATAATACAAGTATTAATGATATGTAATTAAGGGTAAAATTAGTGTGTTATATAACTATAGATGAAGCAACTGGTTTACTACTTAATCCATGGTTTATATTGTATTCGAGAGCAATATTAGAACATTTAAAAACAAATATTTTCGATAGGAAATATCTTTTCCGAAACCGTTCTAAACAGTATAAATGTTTCAAAATTATGAAACCATAATTTCACTTAAGTAGTTTTCAGCTACATGAGGAAAAACATTCACTTGAAAGCTCGTCAGTTTCTTATACGGAATAGTTATTTTTAAGCATGTACAGAGTCAGCCATATTATATTTAGCACAAAGTCGATTAGTTTTCAGGCAACACACTTCCTCTGATGTATGTGGAGGTATTGAAAATTTTAAAAAAAGTTATAGCTGGTAAAATTGATTGCTGGTTAAATTGATTACTATTGATTTTAATAAAATTATAAATTTACTAGTATACATAAAGTTCGCTGAAAATTGCCCCATATAGTTTATTTCATCGCTATTTGCCAAATAAAAAATCTCAAAACATACCGTGGCATGTTTTTCTGGCTAGGCTCAAGTAGACTGTTAAATTTATCGGCAAGATAAAAGAGTTTTGTATTTGAAAAATAGCGATGAAATGAATAGTACCACTATTTAATGGCTTTACAATTAAAAAAATATATTTTTTATTACATCACCTTCAACTCTTACATTCAAAATATGCACTTAAATAGAAAATAAACAGTTTTAAAACCTTAAAACGGACTTTTCCGCACGTAGAGCATCTCTATCTCGAAACTGAGTGGCCGAGAAAAAATAAACCAACACATAAATGCAGAATATGTGTTTTATGCGACAGTTTTATTTTTTTTCAAATAATCCCCCATCGTGCTTTCTCACAACCCATGGATAGGGTGGAGTGTGTCCTATCCACCTCAAAATCAATGTGTGCCGTTTGAGAGACGTCCCCGATAAGAATCAGTCAAAACCCGATCGATCCGAGACGATTTAGTTGAGTTATTATGCTAAAAAGAAAATTCTCAAATAGTCCACCACCGTGCTTTCTCATGACCCATGGACAGAGTGAGGTGTGTCCTATCCACCTCAAAATCAACAGATGTCGTCCGGGAGACGTCTCCGATCAGAGTCAGTCAAAACCCAATCGATACCCATTGTTTTTTGTTTTTAAGCTGAAAAACGAAAAGTGAACCCTAGAAAAAAAATTGTACGAATACATTACTCTTCCGCGTATAGTAGAGTGCAAAAAAGTAAAATTTATTATTAGTTTTATAAAACTTGTTGATCACATTAAAAAGACAAATGTAATTCCTTTCGCTAAGAACATGACTTAATATCTGTTAAAATACCACCATACATAATGTTAATATTTACTACCACCAGTCCAGCGACTTCAAAATGCGCTATATTAATCGGTCACTAATTCCACATCACGGAAAAAATCACTATTCATACCAACTACTTAAATTGTCATGTTATTTCCATTAAACTTTTACATGAATAATATTCAAGATTTAACGGTGGAGACACCATCCATAAAACATGTGACACTGTCTGTCGCTACTCTAATTAATGATAAAAACTTATTTTATTTTGCAACTGCAAACTATCTGTCTCGTTTAACTAGCGAGTTTAACGAATATTTCTGTTTAAAAGAGACACGTTTTGTGAATGTACGAGCTGTCGGATTAAATGGATGAAAACTGATGGGCTACTAATTAATTAGGTGATCCGTGTCCTTCCCTTTAAATAAATAAATTGGAATTTACCGAACTAGGTCATGTTAATGCATCATATGTCGAGAAGTTATGTAAATATTTTAACCATACATGTTTAATAAGTGTTTATATATTTAATTGAAATGTTAAATGTTTGACTTTGATGAAATAATTTCCACTAGAAATGGAATTTCAGGAATTGTATTTATGTTTCAATAGAACATAGTATCTATTTTATTAAAGCAATTTTCATTTTGTAGTACATATTATAAATAAATATAAATAAATGTAACGGTTAGTAGCAGATTAATATGGCGCTTTGAAAAACGCAATTTACCATCAGAATCTCAAATGGAGTTTAGAAAGTATCAATCAATAATAGATATCGTTCAACTAGAGATGGTACTAAACATATAACTTTAGTAAAAGGAGCCATATAGATACAGCGCCTTTTTGATAATAAATAAGTTTCCGATATGGTATGGAGACACAGTATCCTTAATACTCTATATACTAGGGTACCAAGCTTCCATTTGGCTTTTACATACATGTAACCCCATAATGTATCATCAAAATTTGTTTTCGTTGAGTTTATTTTAAATATTACTACTCGTATATGATATGGAGATACAGTATCCTTAATACTCTACATACTAGGGACCTCCGAGGTAATATCCACTGTTTTATAAGAAATTTTCCGCAAAACACAATATGTAGCGTAATATAGACAATTTCACACAAAATTCCTAACCGCTAGAGATTTATAGCCTTTAAGGTTCCACATTAATTTTCCATTGCTGTAAAAGAATGACCCCTTTTGAAAGAATGAACCTTTTGACCCCTATAAGTATGAAAAGGGAACAAACTGTATGTTGATTAATTTGACAATATATTTAAAAAAGTTGAATCAAAACCAGAAGATATTGAAGAGGACTTATGAATAACCATCAGAACGCTAATAGATGCAACAAGGCAAGGCCACAACAACGTGGTTTTCTATTCTCAGCCACCAAAACACTTTTCGTTAACCTTTGTCACTAAATATCAGAACACAAAACAGAACATAGAACATCAGAACATAGAAATTCTCATCTCACATTTTAAGGAGTAATATTAGAGTACAAACTGAAACATAATTCTTGGGAATCACTATCTATAAGGTGTAAAAAGGTATTAAATTCGGTAAGATCATTATCAGGAATCATTTGGGGCGTAGATAAAGAGATTCTCCAAAAAGTTTACAGGACAATGTTTATTTTACTGAGCAAACTAAAACAGATGCTAATAAGGAGACTCATGTTAAATCTATGATATCAAGATTGAGAATATACATCTAACATGTGAACAGCAAACCAAGCCCGAAATACCTTATATTAGAGTGTCTAATCTACGAATATCAAACACTCTTAAATTATGTTTTAACAATATAGTAAAACTATATAAAAACTTAAAGAATAAGGAATAAATAATTTAAACTTCCAATCTATTTTAGATGCGCAATAATATACAATAGATAAGGACAATACCATTTTTTAAAGAAATTATCTATTAACCCTTAACTACCGCGGTACTAGTTTTGTTACGTAGTAACTGAAGTGCGGTCATGGTGACCGCAAATTTGTATAACAATACAAAAAAATATGGATCATTTTGTTTTCCTGTTAACAGCTGGGTGCGTTGTTGTATGGCTTAGAAGAATATAGTGTATAACATATATATATATATATATATATATATATATATATATATATATATATATATATATATATATATATATATATCATCATCATTAGGTCATCAGTCCTAAGACTGGTTGGACGCTAACCTCCAGCTTCTCCTATCTTGTGCTAACCTACGCATTTCGCTAATTGTGCTACAACCTACATCCCTTACTATTTGCGAGCAGTAGTCTAATCTAGGCCTACCTCTGCCTTTCTTCACTCCTATTTCTGCCTCCAAAATATCGCGGACTATTCCCCCATGTCTCAGCAAGTGGCCTACCATTCTATCTCTTCTCTTCTTTAAGTTTTTCCACATACTCCTTTTCTCGCCGACTTTCTCCAATACTTCTTCGTTTCTAACCCTATCAGTCCATGGTATTTTCATCATTCTTCGGTAACACCACATCTCAAAAGCTTCTAATTTCTTCCTACTTGCTTCCCCTACCGTCCAGGTTTCGCAGCCGTAAAGTGCCGTGCTCCATACATATGTTTTCAAAAATCTCTTCCTTGTTTCTAAGTTTATTACCCCCGAGCATAAAAGTGCTTTCTTTTTGTTAAAAGCTACTCGACCCTGCGCTATTCTTTGTTTTATGTCTTTATCGCTTCTTCCATCCCAATTTATTTTACTTCCTAAATAAGTGAAGTCTTTAACTTCCTCCAATCTTTCATTATTAATTTGTACTTTCGTTTTTGCTCTGCTCTCGCGCCCTCTGCACACTAACACTTTAGTTTTGTTTTTATTCACCCTCATTCCGTATTCCTCTGTCAACACTGCCTCCATTTCGTTCAATGCTGATTCTAGTTCCTCCTTACTAGATGCTAATACTGCTATATCATCCGCGAATCTCAGCATTTTTAGTTTCTGTCCCTGTACTTTAATCCCGAAATCTACTCTATCTTTTACCACATTAATCGCCTCTTCGATGTACAGATTAAAAATTAGTGGTGATAGCGTACATCCTTGTCTTACTCCTTTCCTAATACCTACTTCCCTTTCTTCCCCTTCTACTTCTATAACAGCAGTTTGCTCTATGTATAGATTGTGTACTACTCTCCTATCTCTATACTTCATTCCCGCGCTCTTTAGTATCTCGAACATTTTTTCCCATCTTACGTTATCAAAAGCTTTTTCTAAATCTACAAATCCTATATAAGCGTTCTTTCCTTTTTCTATTGTTTTCTCTAACATTACTCTTAGCGCCAGAATAGCTTCGCGAGTTCCCCTATTTCGCCTAAACCCGAATTGGTCTTCTCCTAGTATTTCCTCCGCTCTATTTTCCATCCTCTTCTGCACTATTCTAGTTAAGATTTTTGACGCATGGGAAGTTAGGCTAATCGTTCTAAAGTTCTCGCATTTGTCGGCTCCTCTCTTTTTCGGTATAGTAACGATAATGTTCCTCTTATAATCCTCCGGCATCTCGCCCGTTTCGTATATGTATTTTACCAGTTCAAACATCCTATTTACTACTTTCTGTCCCGCACATTTCAAAATTTCCGCCTGTATTTTATCTACACCCGGCGCTCTATTATTCTTTAGCCCCCTTAGTGCTATTTCAAATTCCTCTCTCAATATAGGTTTTCCTACATCTTCCCTATCGATGCTAGATTCTTCCTCTAATATCTCTCCTAATTCCTGACCCTCGTATAAATTTCCTAAGTACTGCTTCCATCTATCCGCTTTCTCCTCTCTTCCTATCAGTATGTCCCCCGATTGACTCCTAACATTTCTACTTATTGTTCCTACATCCCTGAAGTTCCTCTTAATTATTTTGTAAGCCTCATCGGTCTTACCTACTTGCAACTTATCTTCTACTTCTTTGCATTTCTCCTCTATCCATTGTTCTTTCGCTTTTCTACATTTTCTAATGATTTCCCACTTTATTGCCTTATACGTTTTCAGTCCTTCTTCGTCTCGTCTGTTTTTGTTTTTAAAAGCTTTAGCTGATTTCACTATATGTATACGACATTGTTATGTAAAGAGAATATATGTATGTTTTTTTTTTATAAAAAGAATGTATATATATATATATATATATATATATATATATATATATATATATATATATATATACATTCTTTTTATAAAAAAAAACATACATATATTCTCTTTACATAACAATGTCGTATACATATAGTGAAATCAGCTAAAGCTTTTAAAAACAAAAACATTTAAAACAAAATGATATTTTCCTTTTCAAGTTAAAGGTATACAGTCACTATTACAATAAAAAAATAATGTCAAAGGAAATTCTGTGACATAAACCACAATACCTAAATATGTCACAGATGACACTTTCAATTTTGGCATAATTTTGAGGAACACTCAAGACATATTGGTTTATTGCACATTCAACACAGGTGATATGTTTTTCTTTTGATTCTTGAATCTTCTCTAATTCTCAGGAGCTACTTGTTCAAATGGGTCTTCAGAAACACCTAATACTCGCCTAATACAAATGCGAAGTCACCGGGGGATTCTAACATTTGCTACTCGCCTTTCAAGATGTGGTTTTACTAACTCATCCGCAAGCAGTTTTATGAAATCTGCTTTTTTTAAGACTGGGCTATTTTTATATGCCCGGTGGACAACATATGATGTAATGCTTCTGGGTTTTACTGCGAGAAATAAAACTTTCAGAAGACCATTTATATCGATTTCTTCCAAAAAAGCTTTTGATCCTATTAAAATCTTGCTGCTCATATTCCTCACCGGGCTCTTCTGTCTCCCTCTCCTCTGGTTCATTATCTATACCGTCTGCTTCTGAATCTATCTCGTGCTCACTCACTTCATAAATGTCTTCGTTGCCATTCTCGTCCGCAATGTTTCTACTTAGTTCATTATATCATCTTAGAGCCACTTCATCGAAGTTTGGATCAGTAACTCGGATCCGTTTTGACAGCCCCGCACCATTATCCATCGCAAATGTAAGTCTTGGTGGCTAAGGTTGGCAAAGGGTCTTGGAGGTGATGTGAGCTGCCGATGTTCACATTGCAACAAAACTCCGGGAAATGCCTACTGTGTTCCGTCAGAAGAGTCGGAGATTCTAGGAATAGAATTCAGCTCTGCCAACAAATCCTACTCTCACGTCCTCGAAGACATGATGTCGCGTAGCCACTGGGTGCATGGCGTACAATGGATGTGCGTTATGTAACCGACGAGAGGGGGTATAAGGCGAGTTTTCGGCGCCTAAAAACCGGGATAAATCGGCTAAGGGAGAAAACCCTAACAGAAAATCCTGGCCCTACAAGTCTGGAGGTTGAATCGGCGTGCCAGCGACTCGCCATTCGGAAAAACAACAAAAGATGCTAAAAATTTCGATAAAGCGCCTCGGAATAAGGACGAATGTAAACGGTTACGACATATGCTAAGGAAAAGGACTATGAAATTTGCAACATGGAATATACAAGGTTTGAGAACTAAACAAGAAGAGGTCTTCCAGGAACTAAAAAAGATGAAAATCGATATCTGCGTTCTCACTGAAACTAAGAAGAAGGGGAAAGGAAATGAGGTCATCGGGGAATACATACATCTATATAGTGGCGTACCGAAAGATGCTAGAGCAAAGAGAGGAGTCTCAATAGTAATACACAAAAGTATTAAAAGGTATATCAAAAGCTGGGAGGAAGTAGACGAGCAGTTAATAACTGTAGAATTAAATAAAAATGGCCACCAAATTGTAATAGTAGGGGTATATGCACTCAGTGATGATGCTGATATAACCGTGAAAGATGCATTTTATGAAAAATTTACAACTGTACTTATAACATCAAGGATAAGAAAGAAATTATTATACTAGGAGACTTGAACGGAAGAACTGGAACAGAAGATAAAAACAACGAGGTAGGAAAGTATGGAGAATCGGTAACCAATGATAACGGAATACGCCTTAGAAACTTGTGTTTCCATGTCTTTAAGAATTATGAATGGATACTTCCCTCATAAAGATATCCATAAATTTACTTGGGTACAAGCAACCAGAGGGTTGCGATCTATAATTGATTATGTAATCCAAAGACAGCATTCGAAGCTGAAGACAACTGACGTGAAGGTACACCGTGGACCAGAATGCGGATCAGATCACCTTCTGGTAGTGGCAAAAATAATAGTGAATTACAGAAAGACGAATACCTTACTACAGAATAATCAACAGCAGCGCAGCAATGTAAATGAATGTAAATATAATTTAGATAGCCTCAAACAAGAGTCAGTTCAGTTTCTATACAAACTAAGATTAGCTAACAAATTACAAACTATAAGAAATACGAACACAGATGCAGAACAGATGTATGGACGGATTAAAGAGTGCGTACATGAAGCGGCAAAAGAAGCGTTAGGTTATAAAGGAGAACAGAAGAAAGGAAATTCAGAATGGTATTCCGAAAAGATAGAGGACCTTGTTAAAAAGAAAAAGAAAGCTTATAACACCTGGCTAAATACTGGTAGAGGAGAAGATAGAAGAGCGTACGCTTGCTGGAATAAAGAAGTTAAAAAAGAGGTAACAAAGAGTAAGAATGAAATGTGGGAACAAAAATGTGAGGAAGTAGACAGATATACGGGGGGAACAAAAGTGGCTGAAGCATGGAAAACTATAGCAAGCTTGAGAAAAGAAGGAAAACACAACAGCAAGTTAAACCTGATAGGTTTGAGAGAATGGGTTAACCACTATAAAACACTGCTTACGGAAAACAGAAAAGAATTTGAAATAACAAACATAAAAATTGAAACAGACAGAGATCATGAAGCGACTGAAATAACCGTGGAAGAAATAAAGAAAGCCTTGGAAAAATCCAAAAACGGAAAGGCTGCAGGGCCTGGAAACATCCCCATTGAGTTAATTAAGTATGGACCAGATATACTACTTGAAAATCTGGCAAACTTATTTAATAAATGCTTACTAAACGGAGATAAAATCCCGGAAGACTGGAATAAAGCATACATAAGCTCCATTTACAAAAAGGGCGATAAAAAGGTATGCCAAAATTATAGGGGCATAAGTGTGACCAGTGCAATGGGGAGGTTGTACGGCAGAATACTGAAGCAAAGAATAGAAATGGTTATAGAAGACATAGAAGAACAGTCGGGTTTCCGTGCAGGGCGATCATGTATTGATAATATATTTGTATTACAGCAAATATTAGAAAAACGAACGTCTCGTAATCTGTCTACCCACCTAGTATTTGTCGATCTAGAAAAGGCCTATGACACAGTACCTTTAAAGAAACTTTTTGAAACTCTGACGAGGTTTGGCCTGAGTAAAACTTATCAGCGCTATATGGAATATATATAAGGAACCAAAGAGTTTGGTGAAAGTGGGAAATGCCCTGTCAGAAAGTTCTCCTACCACAAAGGGGCTTAAACAAGGGTGTAGTTTGTCACCTACCCTATTTAAAATATATATTCAAGAAGCCATAAGTAATTGGAGGAGGAAAACTTCAGAAATGGGAATACAGGTAAACGAACAATGCTTGGCAACTCTTTTATTCGCTGACGACCAGATAATTATAACAAGTGACGAGGACGATGCAGACTACATGTTTAGAAAGTTGGAAGAAGAATATGAGAAATGGAGACTAAAGATAAACATCGATAAAACTGAATATCTGAAAATAGGAGACACGCATGTAGAAGACCCAGATCTACAACTGCATAAATTAAAAAAATGTAGCCAGTTTAAATACTTGGGAAGCATTGTTTCGGATGATGGAACAACAAAAAATGAAATCAAGAATAGGGCACGTCAAGGGAAGAAGGCTGTTTGTTTACTGAACTCATTACTCTGGTCAAAGAATATGAAACTACAAACCAAAATGACAATTTACACAACTATTGTGGAGCCTATTTTAACTTATGGCTGTAAATGCTGGCAATTGTCGGAGAAAGAGAAAAGGATGATAGAAACGATAGAAATGGACTTCTTAAGAAGATCATGTAATATTTCCAGAATTCAATGTATTAGGAACGAAGAAGTAAGAAGGAAAACGGGACGCGTACTTACAACAACAGAAAGAGTAGAATCTAGACAGCTACTATGGTACGGTCATGTAAAGAGGATGGAGGAGACACGATGGCCAAAGAGAGCTTTGAAGTTTATACCATACAATAGGAGAAGAAGAGGAAGACCGACAACACAATGGATAGAAGGAATTAGAAAAAATATGAGAGATCGAGCAATCGGAGATGATGACTGGAGGGATAGAAGGAAATGGCGATCGAACTGCGGGATGCGGTACAGGCTGTAGGACCCCCGCTAAAAAAAAAAAATGTAAGTCTTCCGCCAAAATACAGGTTAACAGAAAGTTACATTAACAGTGATGTGCGGTCAACGTGACTGCTTTGTTCGAAATTTATAATCTATGTGCAATACAACCCGCAGCTAAATGTGTTGGATCGTTTCCAGGTACGCGTGTCACACTGAAATGAATGTATATGAATGCGCAAGCCGACACAATTAAGTGGAGATACAAGATCATGAAATGAATGTTTACATCGGTCACGGTGACCGCACAACGGTACTTAGGGTTAACTTTTCAAATGTTTCTTCAAATTGAAACGCTCATAATATTGACATTCAATCGATGTGGAGAAGCTATAATTTTTAAAAATGGCCTTAAGTAACATAAGTTTTATATAGGATAAAAAACTTATGGAAAACAGATTTTGGCGTTATTTAGATGATGGATATGGATGGATAGAAATTATATCTCATTTAAATAATATCTTAAGATCACAGTTAGATAAGACCTTATATGTTATTCTAGCTGTACCCGGTCACGCGTTGTTGTGGCTTTTTACCTGTCACAGGTGTAACATCTATATAATCGTAGACCTATAAAAACACGCACATATTCGAATGCAACGTTGTGTCACAATGTCAAAGCATTCGATGAAGAACTTTCGGAGATTTAAGATTTTAAACAAACGAACATTTACATTTTTATTTATTAGATTAGTATGTTATCCTTAATGAGCTAATTTCAAAGAATTCTTGACTGTGATTTAACTGATTGTTTTGATAGCTTCAAGTATTAAACTATGAGATTGTTGAAATACTTATAGTACAATTTAATGTTATTTAACTAGCATTAATCTACTTTTAAATAATGTAGAACTACAAAGAGCTATTACTGAAAGCTATTACTTGATCACGTAACTGTCTCTCAAAACTGGAGGTGTGTTCGTTCGTGAAACTTCTTTCTTTGAATTAATGAAAGTTATCTGGCTTTGTCATATATACCTTTCTTATATAGATGACTCCTCCTCGCCTATTCATTCATTCAAGTCATTAAATTCAAGGTCAATTAAGTTTCAAGGTAAAAGTAGATTATTGTGAAACAATAATAGAACCAAGAGACATCTTATTCATGTTTGACATGTTAAACTATTTCTTCGTTAAACTGAACTATATAATCCAAGTCGTCTTCTGTCAGTCGGTTTTTGTTTGTTTCTACATTGTCTTCTATGAGTGAAGTTTTCCTTCTTATGGATATATTTACATGTATGTATACATATATTTTAGACCTAGCCCTTTCTTAGATATTTGACACATTTATCAAACACATTGGCAACTTCCATTTGACTTATACTTACCACGTGTAACCCCATAATCTATCATCAAAATTTGTATTCGATAAGTTTATATTAAACATAACAGTCATTAAGTATTAACGAATGTTATGTTCATTAAATTAAAATCACCTGTCTATATCATCAACATCTTCTACCACAGAAAAATTTAAAGAATCTCAAACAACATTAAAATTGGCACTGCTAGAAAACCAAGTACGATGTTTATGATTATACATGCACATAGTTTTGATGTGATACTCTTCAGTATACTACATAGTAATATGTTCTACTATATTAAAAGTACAAGAGGAGTAGCTACAACCGATTCCGCTTGCAAAAAAATATTTTTCCCATAATCCGGACATTCGAAAGCCGGACATTGTTATGGTGTTAAGGAGACGTTCTGTTTTCTGAAATGCTGAACCACATTAGTCAAAGAATATATTCATGTATATTCTGTGGCGTAGAATATACTTATATACGCTTGCAGCCATCGTAATTTTTTTGTCACAATCACATCTGCTTATATTCCTTTCTTTTCCGATAAGGAACTTGTAGTGGTTGTTTTTCGATTGCTACCCATAATATTGACTCTCATTCAGGATGTCGATACAGAAACACTCAACTTTCACTCACCGTGAATGTTTGCTGTAAACATTGTGTATAATCCTTTGACAAGCAAAAATTCTAGAAAACCGCCTCTGTTCGATTGTGTCTTCTATGAAAGAGTATGATGTTTTTTTACAAATATAATAATACTTTGAAATAATGATGCGAAAATAAATATTTGATGAAACTATTAAGTATTTAGTTATACGATTATTCAACTGATAATTAGTCAATGAGAGAAATTAAATTATTTTCTGTCACATTTTTTTTTCTTAAAAATACTAAATTATTATTTAATTACTCTGTGGTCCGAAAATACTAAATTTAATCGTAATTATGTCATCATACTTTTTTTATCATGGACGACCCTAAAACTTTACTGCGTGTAAAATATTATGACTACGCATTTTCATGTAAATTCTGTTGCCTGACCCTTTTAAAATTTTGGATATTAACATAGCTGGGCATATGTCCATTAAAAGTTTATACCCGGACAAATATTTTCAACGGAATGCTACGGCCAGCCAGGAGAATTCCACCGATCCTTAATCTGAAAAATAAAGTAAATTAAGTGCGGGCGTGGAAATACATTTATATTTGAAGTACTTTTCTGCTAAATACATATAATCAGCCATTTGTTACGTGAATAATGTGGTTAAAAATATATCAGCAATAATAGAATATATCTCAAATTTAAACTAATGAAAAGAATTTCAATTTTAAATTATAAAACAAATTCATTAATAGTATAATTTAGCGAGAAATAAAGACAAAGGTTTTCATAAAGTTAACATAGCATTCTTAAAATAAATTTAAATTTATAAATAATACTACATATGTAGAATTTTTATGTTTATCTATATTCACTGAATAAAAACTGTTTAAAGAGTAGAAGGACGATTAATTCAAATATTGTTCAAAATACTAAAAAAATTTTGAAAACAAGAAATAACAATATCGTACATTATGTACGTTGCTTCAAATAAAAATGTAAACTAGAGCATTGCTTTATTTTACATTTTTAAATGTTGGTATTGGTAGTTAAATAAGTTCATAGTGTATTTTAATCACATTCTATCCCTCTTGTGTTTTGAAACAACATTTATTTGGTCAATAACATTCAATCAATCAATGGTCGATACTAATTCAATCAATGGTCAATACTTTGAAAATGGATTAAGTGAGATATTATTAAGCTTCAATTTCAATCTGGAACTCGTTTCTTTAAAAGGGGTTTTGTTTATTTAAAAAACGGAAAAAAGAAGGAAAAAGTGCGTTTTCGCCATCTAATGTTCGAGTGCATTTCGTAATGACAATAAAATGTTATTGTCGAAAAGAAAAAACTGCAGCATACCCTGCAGAACCTTTACGATAATGTTGTGAGATGAAAATCCTAGGGGACAAGTAACGACCCACCATTAACAACTGCAAACGTCGGATTACATTCCAAGAAGGTTATGTTGTGCATCTACTGGGATTGGAAGTGGGTGATTTTCATTAGCTCCGTCCAACCAACCAATAGAGTTAATGGTTTAACGATATTGTATACTGCAAGCAGTTAACCAATTAAAGACAGCGTTTAACCAAAAGCGACCAGCATTAGCTAACCTCAAGGGTTGTTCCATTGTTTTTCACCAAGATAACATCCTCCCGCACGTGTTTTTTCAGACGTACCAAAAATCATTGGAGCTTAGCTGGGATGTGGTATTCCACCCACCGTATTCACCTCGACACGCCAAATCCAAGTCTGAAAACAAAATGCGATTTGCGAAGTCGATTTGTTAAGAAACTTTGATTGAAGAGAAACAATTTCTAGTCAATCCTTCAAAACGCATTTTGTTTCTCGGTATTTGTGATCCTAGAGGGCTAAAAAATAAGTTTGATTGTGAAGTAAAAACGCGATTTTCCGAAGCCGGTTTTTAAAGGAATCTTAAATGGAGAAAAAATTTGTGGGCTGTAAAAGGCTATAATACTCCCAACTCAAAGCGCCAAATTCAATTCTGATGACTGACGCGATTTTTACTTTTCCACACTCCACTATACGCGGAAAAGTAATGTAATCGTGTAAAAAAATTTTTTCTAGGGTTTATTTTTCGCTTTTCGGCATAAAAACCGAAAAAATGGGTCATGAGAAAGCACAATGGTGGACCATTTGAGAATTTTTTTTTTTTTTAGCACGATAACGGAGATGTCTTCCGGATGACACCCATTGATTTTGGGGTGGATAGAATACACTCTACCATGTACATGGGTCATGAGAAAGTACAATGGTGGACTATCTGCGAAATTTTTTTTAACACAATCACTCAATTAAATCGTGTCGGATCGATCGGAATTCGACTGATTCTAATTAGAGACGTCTACCAGACGACATCTATTAATTTTGAGGTGTATAGGATACACCCCACCCTGTCCATGGGTCATGAGAAAGCACGATGGTGGACTATTTGAAAAAAGTAAAACTCTCGCATAAAACACATATTCTGCATTTACGTGTTGGTTTATTTTTTCTCGGCCACTCAATTTCGAGATAGAGATGTTCTGCGTGCGAAAAAGTCTTTTTTAAGGTTTTAAAACTGTTTATTTCACACGAAGTCGATTTTTTAAGAAGTTTTGGCTGAAGAAAAATAATTTCCGACACTGTTACAAGAGGATTTCAAATATTTAAGGTTTCTAAGAATACATCTCAAACTATTATCGGAAAAGTGAGAAACAGTGTCATTGTTTATTTGCAATTGTACAATGAATATTCAAGATACCGACCAATTTCAAATAGTTGTGAATATTTTAAATAATCTTCGACTACGCTAATTTCAATGAATACATATTGAATAAATTGTGAGGATATAATATATTGTGAGCTTTGTTTAAGATCGATTTAAGTTAAACCAAATATTAATATAAGTTTATGTGGCTACCTAAATACAAGACTTATTATATGCCCATTCATTCACTCATTAATTTTTGTTACTAACAAAACAAACAATTAGTGGTCGTTAGATGGAATTGCGTTGACATTTATTAAAAGGGAAATCTTCACAGTAAATTTAACTGTATTATTTAAGGAGAGTACTCGCCTTGAGCCGGAAGCTTTTACACTAATACAGTAGGTATGAAAATAAACTCGTTCCTCTAAAGAAAACTGCAAACATAAGAGTAACGTAAAGCAGCGCCTTAATCCTGTTGCTTTATTTAAGATTTCTGAATTTTTATAACCTAAAGCAAACAATGAAGTATTGTAAGCGAAGCAAAGAACATGTTATTTTCCTTTTGATGTTTTAAAGAGGTTTATAATCTTCCTCACCTGCAGCTAACCTGAAAACATCAAAGATGCTCTACGGCGACGCGTTCGCTAACTTTGCACTGCTTTCCAACCACTTTGTGTTTCTCTACAACTCAACCGAATTAACTAGAATATTTCCTGTTTGTTGCATAAAGTTGGAAGTTTTTATAGAAATCGTAATTGACCGTGGTCTATTTAAATTTTATCATACTAAAGCAACTTTTACTTATATTAATAAGATCTAATTGGTCTAATGAATGTATTTATTAATCATCAATTCTGGTATTGTGATCCGTTGTGGTTATGTATCGTGCCTGTTTTCTTGACTTACATATCCCTAGCATCCTCATATCACTTCGAATATGTAAACCTTGATCTTCACCCACTTCCTCGCCCTACTAGCCCATGTCGATCCAATATTTTATGAATCGTTATTGTTTCACACCTCTCATAATATGCCCTACCCATCTTTGCCTAATAATGTTAAAGTTTTTTAAAATACCGAACTCGCTGTACTCTTAATACCCTTAATGATTATAACGTTTTCCCAGAATACATTTCGTTTATTGTACCATGTACTCTTTTAAGGATTTTTCATTCAGAAGTTCAGGTAGCTCCTGGTTATTTTGAGTCAATGTTCAGCGTTTTATAAAGATCTAAAGATCTTAGTTCAATAAATGTCTTGTACGTGTTGTGGTATTCCCGATTTACCTGTACTACTGTCCTTTTTTATATCCTCACAAACGTTGTCTCGATGCTCAATAATGAACTCAAAAAGATAAGTTCTTCTACATATTATATATTGCCGTTTTCAGTATTACTGATGAGTTGGATATTTTGTAGAATCTTTTACATATTTAGGTTTTTATTTATTTATTTTGAGTCGCGTGGTTGATCCGAGTCTGTTTCATCAGAGCTCTTTCTCTAACCAGCTTTCGATCGTTCAATTATAACTATATTTCTTGGCTCTAGTTTCAATTTGTTAGTCCCTTATTGCTCTTTCTAATGATAGGAGGATTCATAAAGAATACAAAATTATAAAACACAATTAGAAAATGAACTTAAATACATAAGTTTATTTATATATTATATGCTGTCATGTGTATTGTTACTGATTCATGGCCTGGATATTTTATAGAAGCTCATTTTATTTAGTACTAAATATTAACCATATTTAGTATTAATTTATTTATATTGAATCGCATTTGTTAATCAGATTCCGTTTGGCTAGTGCTCTTTCTCTATGAGCCTTCAATCGCCCAATTATAACTATATTTCTTGGTTGTAGTTTCAATGTTCTCGTCCATCACTGCTCTTTCCAATGCTAGGACGCTTCATGAAACATACAAAATTATAAAACACCCCCCCAAGTTCAAAGCGAAACTATACCTCAAAAAATGTTTTTAACACTATCCACTCGGTGTTCTTGCTGAGATTTGAATCAGGGTATTACATAACGAGTCATATTACATAATCGTGCCACATAACGAGTTCTAACAAACTGAGTTACTGTAACACATTACATAATACTACGAGTATTAGATAGCTTATGCGATGATTGTAATGAGAATTATGATGCTGCCTGCACAATTGTTAGTAAAATATATTTTAACTATCATCGACAATGACGACAGTTATATAAGTATAATATGTGGGAGGTCGAAACATCATAACCATAGCAGTCACACGTACAAAAATAAGTACTATTCTTGAACATTATAACAAGTGAGAAACAAGTAGGTCCCATACCGATTACTTGGATTATTCTTACTTATTTGTACCCGGAAGAAGTTTAGCTCAGAGCTATACTCCCACTCCAATATAGTCACAAGGACACACACATGTACACCCAGCTGACTGATGTGAAAATCAAACTCATTCTTGGCTTACACCTAGCCGACAATTTAGGCCAGCTCCAAGCTGAAAAGCAAATGTTACTCCGGATCAATCCAACGAACTTGGAGACCTTCTGTAAGGTAATTATGGGACAGTTAAATCAATTATAACTTACATTACGGCATCATCTGCAGAGCTTATAAATATTATCTACGAATATAAAACAATGAGCAATGAAATATTTTATTTATTTTATTGTTATTTTTTTCTGTAAACAAATAACATCAGCCAAACTTATAAGTATCTATTGACATAATACAAATCATTCCACAATTAGGAGGTGAAAAATGTTTGGCAGTTGTTCTGGATAACGGTTAAGTACGGACAACTTTTGAATAAAACATACTCTAATATAATACAGGTAGATTGTATGGTACACCGTTTCATTTGGTGGTTAGTTACATTTTAAAATATGGAATAATACCTACATCATATGGAATGATTTTATGGGAATTATTAAAACTATTAAAAGGTCCCAATAATAAACAGTTCAATTTATTAAGCGAAAAAGGTAAATGCATCCTTGTATCTGTCCCTTCAACCCGATAAACTATTTAAAATGTCTACATAATCTGGTTGCTACAAGAAATGCAATACAGAAATGGCAATAAATAAAAATATGACAAAGACCTTGTCCAAGAAACACTAACAGACTTTAGACTTTGTTTGGTGATAACTGCTAGTTGCAGTTGGATAATTTACAACCTTTTACAACCAGTTGTATATTGGACATCATATCTGGATGAAGACTAAAATTTAGTATTCATTTAATTATTGACAAAATTTATCCTACATTATGGTGGAGATCTTTGTATAAAAAAATATATGGGGAACGTTCCAATATAAATTTTACGTATGATTTCAACATCAACTTCTGTGAAAAGACAATAACAATATTTTTCATATTCATAATAAGAGACAATTGGGACATACTTTAACCTTATCAAAGTGGGAAAATTATGTTATATTGCATATAATTGGAAAGCTATGCATTGAAAGCACTTAATACCAGAGCTTCTAAGAAAATCTTGAGAAACTAATTTTAGTCAGTTACTTTGAGAACTGAGTTTAATCATCCCCAGTGATGCCAACTTGGTTGGTGGTACGCGCATCGCGAAACGTGCAATTTTCCTGTTTTCTATTTTAAGAAATTATATTATTTCTATTTTAATAAATAATGATTTTTGCTAAAAATTATTATAGAAACAGCAGTAGGATGATCTATGTCGACAATGTCAGTTGTAGTGCGTGAATCAGTTAATGACAATGATGATTATTCCACTAAATCACTATAATTCTATTCGTACTCATCAGGGTGGATTTAAAGACTGAACATTATATTTCAGATTTTAAATCAGATAATACAACATAATTTAATGTATTATAGTAATGCATAAATAAAAACATTTCAATTATTCCAATAGAAAATATTTGTGTTAATTTGCATTTAATTTGTTTTAATTTGCATTTTTGGGATTTTTCAAAATTTTTTATAGGAATGAAAGAATAAATTTATTTTCTATTTGTAAAATGATCAGAATAGTACATTAACGAGTAATATAAATTAACTAATATTTCCATTTTTTGGCAATATTACCTTTAATGTGGCAAGCTCTTAATTGTTAATGTACATATAAAACTTTAATAACACTATCAAAATTATCTAAAGTATAATATAATTTGAATACTTCGAGTAGTTGTTTTACACTGAACTACATATTTGTAACTGACCAATATAGATATGACAATGGTATATACTAACAATCGGTAGCTTACGAAACGTTGTGTAATAGGTCACTACTCTGCTGTACTACCAACTTACGCATAGTAGAATGAGATACATTTTTACAGTAATAAACATAACTCTTTGCAAAGCTTTTTCGATTCCACTGCAACATAATTCGTAGATTATATTGTAAATTCCATTAATTGCTTGAACACTGAATATTACATTAAATAAACGGTATTAGGCGTGCAAAACATGAATCAAATATGAAACGTATATGTATCCACCCTGTACAAATCCGATTTATTCGATACAGCTCTTGAGTAATCCTTAAAATTTAAATTTCCCTTATAAAATATTCTGGGATTTACAGAAATCAATCGCTAAGCTATATGCATGACTTTCTTAAATGTTCAATTGTTACCAAACAAAAGAATTCAATTCCCTCGAAATATCTTATTTACCCTACATCTGCCACGAATAAACAGAATCATTCATATGAAATGTTATTTACTTGTATTAGACTGTCAACTAAAATGGAAGAATTCCGAAGGATAAACCATTAATTTTATGTATATGATGATGGATTTATGAACGCTCAGATACGAATTGAGTTGAGGTATCCAATTTTATGCTTGGATTATCGATGTCAGTATGATAAGTAACTAGAAATCTTCGGTCCATTACTGATGTTATATATGTATATATATGATGCTATATATGTAATATAGCATATAGTACCTGGCAGAGTTAAAGAGATAGTGTATTTATACCTCGCACAACCTATGGATAGTATAAAAAATATATATACAGGCTGTCCCCTAAATAACGCCGTAAGCCATAACTCCGTTATTTATAATCTGATTTTAAGAAGCAAAATCAGATGAAATAGCTCTAAACACTTTATAGAGTGAGTATACCGTAGTGTTTTTAAACTTTTTTTTTTTTTTTTGAAAAGCGATAGTCAACTTTTTTTTTTTCAAATGGCAATATAGTTTTGTTTTTTATTTACTATTGTGCATATTTCTTTTCTGAATATTTTGACTAATCATCTGTGCCGTGGAAAACAAAAAAAAATACAAAGCGAACCCAGAACAGAATTAGAATTTAATTATAAAAGAAACATTACATGAAGATCAATTAAAAACAAGTTGATTAAATACATGCAAAGATAAACACGAAACTACATTAAACAAAGTTAAACAGCATTAAACACGAAATACATTAAATGAAGTGCAACAAAGTTTAACTCGAAACAACTAAAGAAGCAAATTAGCAAATCAAATAAAGTTACAAACCTACAAGTGCTGCTCAAATTGGTTACCGGCACAATCAAGACATACCTGGTATCTTCTGAATACTGCAGTAGTCGCATTCAGTATAAAATTGGGGGGGGGGGGGGTATTTCGCGACACGCACGTATAATTCTTTGCCTCAGAATTTCTTCATTTTCTGGTCGGGTTAAATAGACATGATCTTGAAGATAATCCCACAACCAAAAATCAAGTGGAGTAAGATCTTGAGAACGAGCAAGCCATCGAATCGGTCCATAAGTTCCTATCCACCTTTCATTAAATGTGGTGTTTAACCAATTAGTATTCATTCTGGCATTATGAGGGGTAGCCCCATCTTACTGGAAATAAATTCTATTGAGCTCTGCAATAGGTAGTTCATCTAAAATATTCTGAAGTTGTTCTGTCAATATTTGATAATATTTTTCTAGATTTAGGGTGCCGTCTATGAAAAATGGTCCAATCAATCTACTACCCAAAATGCCACACCACACATTAATACTAAACCTTCGCTGAAAATTAGTTTCGATGATAATCCTTCGGTTTTCTTGGCTCCAATGTCGGTGTATATTTCTATTTAAAATACCATTGACACTAAATGTACATTCGTCTGGCCAAATAATCTTAGTGTGGAAAAGTGAATCTCGTCGCACTGAACTTAAATACAAATGGCAAAATTGTTGTCTTCGTTCTCTATCGTTTTCCTCTAATGCCTATACTTTTTGAGGTATGTATAGCTTAAGTTTGTGCTTTTTCAATATTGAATCCACAGTTCGTTTTGAAGCTCCAATATTATTTGAAATTTGCAGAATGGAGGTTCTTGGGTTTTCTTCAACATTAAGAACATTGAGCTCCGTGTTTTCATTAAATTCGCGTTCTTCTCGGATCGGTTTCTTAAATGCCCCACAGTTTCTTAAATTTTCTTCAAGTCTTCCAAACTTACGTGGTTCTGGAGCTTCTCTTTGAGGAAACCGCTTTCTATAAAGGTGGACTGCTGCACCACGATTCTGATTACACTGAAAGTATACCTGAATCATATCCGTCAATATTTGATTATTGTCCATACTGCACTGTTGACTTATTTCGCAAAAAATAACTTACTGTAATGACACTATAACACACAAAAGCAAAATAATGTAAAAAACTGGGATGCGGAAGTTGAAATGACATTTACTCGATTTTTTGTATTATTTTTTGTTTTCCACGGCACAGATGATTAGTCAAAATACGTTTGTCATCAATTAAGCGACCGACCGAGTGCCTATTGCGGTATCAGCGAATATTTTCACCATTTTTCTGGTGACAAATCTTTCAGAAAACTCCATTTGTTATACATCATTGGATTCAGAAAAGAAATCTGCACAATAGTAAATAACAAAAAAAACTATATTGCCATTTGAAAAAGAAATTGACTTATCGCTTTTCAAAAAAAAAGTTTAAAAACACTGCGGTATGCTCACTCTAGAGTGTATTTAGAAGAAATTTTATTTGATTTTTGGTTTTTTAAAATCAGATTATAAATAACGGAGTTATGGTTTGCGGCGTTTTTTAGGAGACACCCTGAATATATAATGGCAGTAATATATGTTTATAAAGAAAGTACGTTAAAAATTTTATTCTAAATTTTGTAAAAGAATTGTAGTTTTTATAATTAGACTAATTAGAAAAATAAGACACATTCAAATATTGATACGTTGAAGTATCCCAAAAAATATATCCCAAAAAAATTACTAAATCAATCATATAATCTTTTCGATGGCGTGAGTACCACTAAATTATTAGAAATCTGTTAAGTAGTAGGAATAAGGGGAAATATCTATGACCTTGTGGAATAGAGTGTACAAATAAGTCATATTTTTGGAAGATATGAAGATACAGCATAATATACTGTTCCTCTTATATTTACTATATATAAATAATCTAGCTATACTTTCTACCTCTGGGGAAATTATTTAAAATTTAATACATGAAACCATTGGTTTATTGATAATAAAACATGTAATTAATTTGTTTTCATCTTTCTGCCATAGATAAATGATTTACTACCTGAGAAACAGAAATAAGAAAGAATACTTATAACACATATAAAAGAAATAGGCATTATTACGTACAGACAAGTCAACATTTGAATCCATACACTACTCTGATCATTTATTTATCGCAATATTAAATATTAAATAGCTTTATAGACTGCAGTGTAGACTCTAATTATAAATAATAAGTATTATTATTATTATTTAAATTTATTGGGATCCTAAAGCCTACAGCCATTCAACTAGTTAGTAGTTCAACATGAATTATACAAAGTAGATAGTCCAAAATGTTAGTACACATAAACATGATAGTAGTACCCCTAAAATTATGTGTTATATTAAATCCAAATACTTTTTTATATTAACACGATTAATTAAAGTAAGGTTGATAGGTATAATATACAGCACAGCGTTTTTGGTAGTGCATTAAAAATATTTGTATTATAACATTATTTCAATTTTCATTATATTTTTATAACTGTTCTTCAGTCGACTTGTACGACAGTACAGACTTTCTTTGACACGATTAAATCAAAATATGGTCCCGGTATTTTCCATTAGCATTTTGCCAGTCTTAAAGATGTATCAAATCACTGATATTAGTTTGCCACATTAACATTCAATATGTTAGCATGGGACTATTGAGAAAGGTCTATTACTACACATACTTTCCTTTTGATTGGTAATTATTTTATTAATATCAACATTTATTAAGTTACTCTTCGCTAAATAAATATGCACGTTTATAAATACTCTGTATATTAAACATCTAGGTAAAGAGCTCTAAACAACTTACAAAGTTTCCAACTTCTTAATACTGCATTATCGTTTCACACAATTTATATAAAAGCGCAATATATTTTCATGAACTAAACGGGATCTAGTTCAACCAAATTACTTACAAAAACACCCTTACCTCCTTCAATCTGACGTACATTGCACTAGTTTAAAATTGTCTACCCTTCTCTTTGGATAGTATAACTACGAAAATTTTAAAAACCGTCGACAGCAAAACTATCGTTTTAAAGGGAAACTAGTAGTATTTTGAAAATTATAATTATACAATCACAATATTAAAAACTTAAATGAAATTATTCATCTTCATTATTTTGAAGTTATTTAACGTAGCATTAATGAGTAATATATATGTTATTTATGTGTTCTTGTATTATATTACTTTATAGTTATGTTTTTCAATAGTTTAATTTCGAAGTATAATCAAAATTCATGGCTTTTTGTTATTTATACTGCTTACTATTATTATACACATTGGCAAGTTTATTCTGAATTTGAGAACTGAGAATATTTATTTAAATGTCGGTGTATTTCATACGTATCTTTCTGAAAACTTAATACTGAAAGTAAGAATCGAAAATATCTGGAGTATATATAAGGTAATGAGTAATGACGTTTTAATTCTTTATCACCTTGCTTAAAAAAACTTTATGGAAATAAAAAAAATCCTTATGTAAAACAAGTAGCAAGTAGGTAAGTTGCAAGTAGGTAAGACCGATGAGGCTTACAAAATAATTAAGAGGAACTTCAGGGATATAGGAACAATAAGTAGAAACGTTAGGAGTCAATCGGGGGACATACTGATCGGAAGAGAGGAGAAAGCGGATAGATGGAAGCAGTACTTAGGAAATTTATACGAGGGTCAGGAATTAGCAGAGATATTAGAGGAAGAATCTAGCATCGATAGGGAAGATGTAGGAAAACCTATATTGAGAGAGGAATTTGAAATAGCACTAAGGGCGCTAAAGAACAATAGAGCGCCGGGTGTAGATAAAATACAGGCGGAAATTTTGAAATATGCGGGACAGAAAGTAGTAAATAGGATGTTTGAACTGGTAAAATACATATACGAAACGGGCGAGATGCCGGAGGATTATAAGAGGAACATTATCGTTACTATACCGAAAAAGAGAGGAGCCGACAAATGCGAGAACTTTAGAACGATTAGCCTAACCTCCCATGCGTCAAAAATCTTAACCAGAATAGTACAGAAGAGAATGGAAAATAGAGCGGAGGAAATACTAGGAGAAGACCAATTTGGGTTTAGGCGAAATAGGGGAACTCGCGAAGCTATTCTAGCGCTAAGAGTAATGTTAGAGAAAACAATAGAAAAAGGAAAGAACGCTTATATAGGATTTGTAGATTTAGAAAATGCTTTTGATAACGTAAGATGGGAAAAAATTTTCGAGATACTAAAAAGCGCGGGAATGAAGTATAGAGATAGGAGAGTAGTACACAATCTATACAAAGAGCAAACTGCTGTTATAGAAGTAGAAGGGGAAAAAAGGGAAGTAGGTATTAGGAAAGGAGTAAGACAAGGATGTACGCTATCACCACTAATTTTTAATCTGTACATCGAAGAGATGCATAATGTGGTAAAAGATAGAGTGGATTTCGGGATTAAAGTACAGGGACAGAAACTAAAAATGCTGAGATTCGCGGATGATATAGCAGTATTAGCATCTACTAAGGAGGAATTAGAATCAGCATTGAACGAAATGGAGGCAGTATTGACAGAGGAATACGAAATGAGGGTGAATAAAAACAAAACTAAAGTGTTAGTGTGCAGAGGGCGCGAGAGCAGAGCAAAAACGAAAGTACAAATTAATAATGAAAGATTGGAGGAAGTTAAAGACTTCACTCATTTAGGAAGTAAAATAAATTGGGATGGAAGAAGCGATAAAGACATAAAACAAAGAATAGCGCAGGGTCGAGTAGCTTTTAACAAAAAGAAAGCACTTTTATGCTCGTGGATAATAAACTTAGAAACAAGGAAGAGATTTTTGAAAACATATGTATAGAGCACGGCACTATACGGTTGCGCAACCTGGACGGTAGGGGAAGCAAGTAGGAAGAAACTAGAATCTTTTGAGATATGGTGTTACCGAAGAATGATGAAAATACCATGGACTGATAGGGTTAGAAATGAAGAAGTATTGGAGAAAGTCGGCGAAAAAAGAAGTATGTGGAAAAACATAAAGAAGAGAAGAGATAGAATGGTAGGCCACTTGCTGAGACATGGAGGAATAGTTCCGCGATATTTTGGAGGCAGAAATAGGAGTGAAGAAAGGCAGAGGTAGGCCTAGATTAGACTACTGCTCGCAAATAGTAAGGGATGTAGGTTGTAGCACAATTAACGAAATGCGTAGGTTAGCACAAGATAGGAGAAGCTGGAGGTTAGCGTCCAACCAGTCTTAGGACTGATAACCTCATGATGATGATGATGTAAAAAAAGTGTTCACAACTCAGCTTAAGCATCATTTTTTAATTTTGTGCTATTTTTGTATTAATAAAGATATTACATAATTTCTTAAAATAATAATGAAATTCTAATAGTTCTTTCAACTGACACGCTGAAAGTGGTATGAAAAAGAAAAATATATAATAATCAACTTTGAGGTAGGAAAACAGTAGTTTAAAAAAATGTTAAATAACTTTGATTTTATTTCAATAATAATTATATAAATATTAAGCTTAAAATCGAAACTCTTGTTAAAAATATGACAAAATACGTTTTCTGCAAATAGATTTCAATATATTTCGAAAACAAATGACAGTATTTTTCTGTCATATTACACGCATATAATAATGAGATTACATCCCTGTAAATAAACTCAAAGAGTATTTTAATAATAATAGAAATTCGGCGAATGTTGTTTAATAATGTAAAAAGATTTCCTAAACGTGCACCACTAGATACACATACTTTGATACTTCATTAGCACTATATCTCTATTTACTAAACGGCTGCTTTCGTGTGTGTGTCACGAAATTTTTAGGTCGATGTACGAAATGCTTTTGGTTCGAATTTCGGCATTTCGACAAAATCAATATAGTAAATCGACCCTTGCGAATAATGTGGTAACTTTTGTTTTTTGAGCCGAAGCCTCTAGAGATATGCTCCGGAGGTGTCTTCGATATAAACGAGGGGGCGGCGCAATATTATTGCGATTTGCTTACTCGTATGTATATTAAAAAGGAAGTTAAAATATAGTCAATTTTATTTCAAAAGCGTTTCATTTTTCGCTTTTAAATATGGATAGTAAAAGATACAAAATAGAATTACAGTTTACACTAAAAGGTGGAATAGTCTGCAGTGGATATCATGTTATTTTCTCAGTTTGATATACATTTGGTGTCAAATTTTACACTATATGTCAGACAGAGTAGTTTCTGTCATAAACATCAATGACAAACCCACGAAAGCTTGACTTTATAAGAATTATAAAAGAGTTATATAGTGTAAAACATTTAATAAGATAATTAGAATTAATTTAATGTTCTACAACTTAAAAAATTTCTATTCAAAACTCTAAGAAACACAGAAAGAAATAAACTATCTACTACAGCGCATTCTAATTATAAAACCTATATATTTCTTTACATAATTTAAGTCATTTAAATCTATTCAAATATATGTTATTCAACAATATAGGAAAGCGTATATTTTAAATTAAAAAATAATATGGTTTCTATCACATTTGGTTTATAATTCGAAAATAGGAACTTCCCAAACGCATCGGATTGCATTGCATTATTTCCTACACAATAACTTCCACATTTCACGAAATAATTAATCGAATAACTACTAACCTCAATGGCAATGAATACCGCGTAAGTTATTTCGAATATTTGTCAGCACTACCTTGTCGATGATAGAGGACACAATAGCGCAGGAAGTCAACCATCATATCTGTCAGTTACGACACATGAATATAAGGCGACCTTATTCTTCTCATGTAGAGACTTATCTTCGATGCTATACAATTTATATACTGTTATACTTTCGACATATACACCCCACGAAACTTTTACAAACCACAACAATATATTATCGATGGGAATAGGATATCGAAATAAATTTGTCTGGAGTTGAGGACGTATTCCACGATATGGGGGCTGTTGTATTACTTTTTTTTCTTTTTGTTAGAAGAGGGGGCAAGTGTGGGAAACTTTTTTATCATAAATCTGATACGAGGAGCAAACGCGACACATCATACTTTAAACTCCGAGAGTGCCGTGACATCTGTTAATATATCATTATCCACCTGACAGGAAAAGCAGTTAGAATTGTGAATTACTTTTGGATAAATTTATAATGCTTTAAATTTATTATAGGCGAAGGAAATGTATAACAAGGAAGTAAATACATGTGATCAGAGATGGTTTATTTCTTCTTATTTTTTTCTGCGTCCTATGTATCCTAAGTGACAGACGTAGAACAGTCACCTTTCTTTGAACATTTAATTTTGTCGAGTCTTTTTATTGTAAACGGCATTTCAATTATTGTAAAATATAACCAACATGTTATTGAAATGGAGCCATGGAAATTTTAATAATAAAATTATCATTAAAATTCAATCATTATTAAAAGACTGGAATAGGTTGGAACCGTTGATGTGAAGGTAACACTGACTTAGGTTTCCACAAAACACTGAAACGCTATATTCCAAACTTTATTCACATTAAAATTTCATCTTCACGTATCTCAAATAATATCGAAAAATTTACGAAACAAAAATGGCTAGAACTAGAAATCTAATATATGTACGAGTATAGTTAACAAAGTATGCTGGAATTACAAGCATATAGACTTAACTAAAACTTAAAACTTAACCATAAGTTGGATAATTTAGAACATGAACAGTGATGTGACTTTCAGAGAATCATGTTTCTATCAATTAACACAGAATTTATTAAAAAAACGTCGTCACAAAACAAGAGATTTAAAAAAATTAATCAGTGTTCAACGGATCAATAGTTTAATAAAAGAAAGAGTTCCTCAGAATGATATTTCTATTGTGGAAAATCATTCCTCCCAATTGGATAAAGAAAAAATTGATCTCCTCATAGGGATAGTGTTTTAGTGTTTTGTGGAAAACTAAGTCATTATTATTATTAAAAGAATTTCATAAACAGTTTTTCATAAACAACGAACAATTATACGTCGCTTGACGTACATCTAAATTCTTGAAAACCATCGACTGTTAGGTATAGGGCCCTTATTTTGGTGTATGCTATTATCATAATATGGCAGCTACCACAACAGCCTGTTATTGATTATGATTATATTTAACTAACTTTGACTAACTGCAGTATATTCTATAATTGGCTGTTTTTGAAAGCACGTTGAGCAACTGAACATGTCTCTAATTTTCCATACTTTAAGTGATCCATGTGCTCCTTGAATCTACTTACAATTGATTTTTTCATCTGCCCAACATACTTGTGACCACTATCTTGACAACAGATTTCAAAAATTCTGGACCTTTTATAATTTTATATGTTATCTTTAGTATTTCCAAAAGTTGTGCTTTGTTCACAACGGATTACACTAATATCAGTCTCAATTTTTTTAAAATGTTTTTGCGTCTTTTTGTAGACTGTGATTAATTGCTAAATTAATGGAAATTTGCCACAGATCCACGTTTACTAGTTAATTTATCTATGTACATTATAAGTAGAATATTCACTTACTTTTACCGTTCCTATATATGTAATTATCCTATAATAAAATGAGCAACAAATTGTAAATAGACATATTTTGCAGAATATTTTAACAACTTTTAAACATATTGTCTAACCTAAACAACGTTTACAAATTGCGTTAACAGGTGTAATAGTATAAAATATCTAGATTAGAGTATCACCTCAAAAAAAACGTATTGTCATATTAGTATTCATCTATTCATTCGCAGCGGTCTCTAGTTATAACATTTCCATTTATAAAAACGGGAGATAATTTTTCCACAACCAAGTCACCACTTGGTTTCGCCAACCAATTTGACATCATTAGGAGATGCTTAAAAATGAACTGATAATAAAAATAGTTTATTCAGCTCCTGATGAAACTAACTTGGTTGACAAAACGCACGTCTAGAGACGTGTGGTATTTCGGTGTTCATGAAGAACTGATCTTCTACTTTTGTTGATGTATCGAAAGTTCGATCCTCCCTCAGTATTTCTAATTGTGATTACAACGAATAAATAGAACATTTTATGATATAGTAATTAATATTTATTTAATTAACTATCTAAATCTGCCTATAAACGTTTCAATAATATAGAAACAGAAATGTAGTTATAGCATTGAACTAAATCACATCCTAATAAAGAAACCAAATTTACTCTCTCGTCGAATCTGCATATCAAAAGAGTTTGAATAAAGAGTTTCTTTGGGATTTCCGTGTGCTGTTAAGTCACATTATCAATTGAAATATTTAGTTCAAGGTATTAAGACAAGTACAAAGACTGTCAAAAGGGAGAGTACAAATTAATTGTATTGCATTTTTGTTACCTATTTTGGAGAAGTGCCATCTCAGTGTTCAAATTATCGCCATTAAATTAGGTACTTTAAACTTTTAAATTAGAAAAATAAAATAAGTTTTGAATATATTTTTTTAATGCAATAATGAGTCGAGTTTATAAATATATGTTTTTATTAGTAATATTATTTATCGAAAACGTATTTTAAATATTTTTATTCTAATTTTATATATATTAATTATTTGGTTTCCTTAAATCATATTTTGATGAAAATAATCTTTGTTAAGAAATCTGACACTCTTTTGCTTAAGATTAATTGCAATAATTTTAATAGATTTTTATTTTTCATAGATTCATCTTAGTAATATTAGTTCTTTATTTCTGCTTTTCTGCAAAACTCCTTAGAGAAATTAATCAAAAACCGAAAATATTCAACTGAACGGTTCAGAATATTCTTCAATTTCATTAGTGGTAGAATGTCTTCTGTAGTAGAAAGGACTTTATTTACAGACAATCTTTTTGTTGCGTTGTTTCCTCACCAAGAAAAATACACCATAACAGGCATCTCTACTATATATAAATGTATGAAATTCTTCGATCATTTAAGGTCTTTCAGTTCCAAAATTAATTAAAGGGAGAGAACGTTATACGCGTACTATATGTTAACATTTAAAGTGTTAATTTCATTTATATTATATGTAATTTTATTTCGATATTTGTACGAAAAATGATATTTATTTTGCACTTATTATCTTGAATATCTACTATTAAAAATAATAACACTGGACAACAGCCAAAAAGTATTAGAAATATAATCAATTAAATCTGACTATTTTTGATGTGCTAAACCCGAAAATAATTTTCTTTTTTTTTTATTAGTTCAAGATCTGAAGATAAGTGTATGACTGTACCCCTTAGAAAACCACTATAACCGTAAGAGCGCACGTGGAACATTATTTAGTTGATTACCGAACAGCATCCGAGTAAGATGTCTCGAAAATGTGTGAATAATCCAGATAGTTTCTGTTACGTTTGTGGTAAGGTGACTTTTGTGGCTCAGAAGCGCTCCATTACTCCAATGGTAAAAAATGCGTAACATCTGTATTTCGGCTGTAAAATAGGCGATCAGGACAAGAACTGGGCCCCACACATCTGTAATGTATGTACTTCAGGTCCGCGAAACGGGTTAAATTGTAAAAAACGATACATGTCTTTCGCTATTCCAATGGTCTGGAGAGAACCGAGAAATCATGTAAATGACTGCTATTTTTGCATGGTATCTCCTGTGGGACAAGGGACAGGTATATCTAAAAAGAAAAAGTATGTTATGAACTATCCAAATATATCATCTGCCATGCGACCTGTGCCCCATGGAGATGGACTCCCTGTTCCAGAATCCCCGGGAACATACACTTACGAATCAAATGATGAATATACTATGATTTGTCAAGACGAAGATGTTATTCCATCAACATCAAAAGATCCTGCTTTCACACATCTGAGTACATAGCTGAGTACATCCTATCGTCAATCACATAAAATAACCCAAGCAGAATTAAATGATCGTGTGAGAGATCTTCAACTTCCAAAAACTAAAGCAGAACTGCTGGGATCAAGATTGCAGCAGTGGAACCTATTAGAAGACGATGCTGCTGTATTTGTTTTTCGTAAACGCGAAAAACACTTAACGCCATTTTTTGAAATGGAGGATTACTTGGTTTTCTGCAATAACAGTGAAGGTGTAATGGTGATTTTTAATACACTGTACAAATCTGAGGAATGGAGATTATTTGTAGACAGTTCAACATTGAGTCTAAAACCGGTGCTTTTGCATATTGAAAATCGTCTATTCCTGTCGGATATGCGGTCTACATGAAAGAAACGTATGACAACATGAAGTAGCTATTGAGATGCATAAAATATAATGAACACAAATGACAGATTTGTGGTGACTTAAAGGTTGTTGTCATTTTACTGGGATTGCAGCTAGGTTACACAAAATATTGCTGTTTCTTATGTGAGTGGGACAGTCGAGCAAAGGCATTTCGTTACAATAAAAAGAACTGGATGGCTCGCAAGTCACTAGAACCAGGGCACAAGAATGTACAATATATGCAATTGGTATATTCTAAAAAGATTTTATGGCCGCCATACATATTAAATTGGGCGTTATGAAAACCTTTGTGAAGGCACTAAATAGAGATGAATTAGCATTCCACCACCTTCTTCAGAAAATTCCAAAGCTAAGTGAAGCAAAAATCAAGGGTTTTTGTTGAACCACAGATTCGAAATATGTTAAAAGACGCACATTTTGAGAGCACTTTAACAGATATTGAAAAAAATGCTTGGAATGATTTTCATTTGGTGGTCACTAATTTCTTAGGCAACAACAGGGCTGACAATTATGTTACCCTTGTCGAAAATGTGTTGTTATCATATGAGAAAATGAGTTGCAATATGTCGTTGAAGATACATTTTCTACATTCGCATTTGGATTTATTTCCAGACAACTGAGGAGCTGAAAGTGATGAGCACGGCGAACGTTTTCATCAGGAGATAGCAACAATGGAGAAGAGGTACCAGGGAAAATGGAATCCTTCTATTCTCGCAGACTGGTGTTGGGCCTTTCTTAGAGTTGCTCCAGAAACAGTTTACAAGAGAACAGAAAAAAGACGGTGTAATAAGAGACATTAAAACATAAACATAGGTATTTTTTTATTATGTAGTTTAAAATAAAGAACATAGATACGTCCCTGAAAATGGCAACTAATTTTTAATTTCATTGTCTAAAGTAATCAAAATTTACCTTCTATAAAAACTTTTGTAAGGAAATAATAAGGCCTCGTGCATCTTTTTTGTATGAGCATGGTCATACAAAAAAAAAAAATATATATATATATATATATATATATATATATATATATATATATATATATATATATATATATATATATATATATATATTAGAAATGTATCACCACATATTGAATATTCAATAAAACACAGTTTCGAATTTCCAACGTAGCCGAATAAATATTTTCGTAATATTATCCAAAGTCCGCGATCCCTCCCAATTAGTCTATTATGCTAACATTTCCTTCGGACCCCGATTTGTTGTCAGCAGAGATTAAAGGAAATCCTGTACGAAACTCCTAATTCATAAAAGGCCCATACAGAACGCCATCGTTTTTGCGCATAGTGGCGTAAAGCGCAAATTGATTCTTTCAGAGCCTCGAGAACATGGCTGACTGAATTCAGCGTGTCCCCCGAGATTTCTGAATCATGTTATAGTTGCTCGCAACTGCATAGCTGTGACGCATCCGCTATTAGTAACATCACCACTGGGACCGACAAGAGAAGGTCGTGGTAATTGAATTGTCGATTGCCTTGCGATGGTAACTGACGGGGCATAGCTGCCATTTATTATTTCTTTAATTAATAAAAAATTACTTTATCTATGTATTATAGTACCTCATCTAGATTCGGGACCAAAAACAGAAGTATGGAACTCAGCAGTCACATCACATGTAATACTTACTTTACATAACTTTACCTTTAACAAAATTTTAATCAAATCTTTATCATATTACTCTGTCTGTATCTCTTAATATTTAGATATAAATTATAATAATCATGAAAAAGAATGACCTGCAACAACTATATTCTTTACATGGCTAACAGCAACTGAGAAGAAAACGAGCCTTTAAATGAGGCATATGTTTACGCTTTATTTTGAAGTATTACTTTCATGAAGTCTTAGGGTGACATTGTGTAGGAAGCAGTAAAGTTAATAAAAAAATATGTGTTACAAAAATATTTTGCTATATGTAACGAACAAACTACAGAAATAAGGAGATTATACTCCAACCCATCTGCAAATACCTTATATAATAAGGACTAAACAAATTAGGTCAAAACAGCTATTCTCCTGGCTATATGCCAAACGCCAAGCGCTGAATTACATGAAAAAATTTGTCGTATTTTGTCAAACAGAGTTAGCACTAAAATACAATGATTCAGATTGTTCCAAAACCACACGGAAGATGCAAAGTGTAACCTATCTCAGGATATTGTTAACTGCAGACCGGTTTCGACCTTATCTTGGGTCTCGTCAGTATAGTGTAAATGAGTATACCTTTGACAGATGAAGCTCACATCTAGTAGACGTTGCTATGTTCCACCGCAGTAGAATGTACCAAACGCCATCTCCTGGTAGTTTCGAGAACAATCTAAATCGGAATAAAAACTTGAGATCATCAGTATAATGCAGAGTTTTACTACGCAGAGGGTAATATTCAAACTACAGAAATAAGGAGATTATTTAATACGTGTTTTTGCTTGAAATACTCAGCCATGTAGACTTGCAGTTTTGAACTGATACATTTAGAATCATAGACAATTCACGTCAATTTCACTTCAGGTTTTCTTAGAAGTACCACTAACTTAGTTATTTTCACTGAAATACTCTGTATTTATCAACAGATTTGAATAGACGGTGAAAATATAGACATATAGACACATACAGATGAATAAGTTTTTGTAGTATTTATAAAAACATGTAATATAGTGACTAACTTAGGATCAAAAGGCGGGGAGAGGTTCTTGTTGAAGAGTTAACCGTCGATCCGATCATCGAACGAAGCCAAGTGTCTTTTTGTGATTTGTTTTGGAAATGGATCTCTTCTTAATAAGAAGCATGTAATTTATTTTATGGATATGATCATAACCGTCCACCAATTACCTGCTTTTAAAATTGAAAAAATATATAAGTAAAAGTTTTACCAAATCAAGAATTTAGTTTTCAAAGATACTTGAAGGTGTTGAGTTCTTGTTGAGTCCTGTTATATGTTCAGGATGATTCCCATGTAATGGCTATCAAACAAAATTAAAAGCTTTCATCAAACCCATGCCACCGTTTTAAGATGCATTCGAGCTGTTAAAAGACTTTAACCGAATAATTAACTTGAACTGTGAACAGCTAATTAGAATACACATTGAAAAGTTCACATTCTATCTAAACGGTCACATCAACAGACAAAGTAGGTTATATAGAAAGACAGAAAATCCGTTTCGGATGCAAAGGATCCACGCACATAATCGTCAAAAAGTTACACTCCTGGACAAAATTAACTCAATCAACTGGTCAGTACTAAATTAAGACAAATATAATTTTACAATGTGCGTCACAAGAGCCTTCCACCCCTTTAACTTTTGAACTGAGAGACCTAAAGAAACGACTATTGGCAAAGGTATAGTTTATTTCATCTTTATTTGTCAAATAAAGAATCCCAAACGGCTCTTATCTCATATCGTGGTGGCTTGTTTTATGGCTGGGCTCAGGTAGACTGTTCCGTTTATCGCCAAGATAAGAAAGTTTTTTATTTGGCAAATAGCGATAAAATGAATAGTACATTGAAGTATAAAAATAATACTTTTGTTAATTTAGTGATATAATCATCAAAGATAGTATTACGGCACTACTTTGATAATTATTTTTAAATAGCAATAATATGTAAGTAACACTTCATTCTAAAGCTATTTTAACTATATATTCAAACGTTGTTTCTATTTTGACACGTCTTTTGATTATATCAAAAATCAATTAAAATTAATATTGGCGTACCATCTAATCTTTCCGAAAGTATCTCCTTGTGGAAGTGTCACGTTATTTCTGATAGAAATGACACAAAAATTTCTTAGACATTTTCGCAGATCCGAGTTATATTTTGTGTTTACATTTAGAAATTTATCCTATCTCTAGAGCATACTGACGACGAATAATATAGAAGAGTCAGAGAATAGGTAATGTTCAGGATGAAACAAAATCGGAATGCCCAGCTATTGCGGAAAATCAACAAATAAATATTATCGCTGGAACAATCGTGTATCCCACACAATCTATATGTCAAACTGTAGCTGTTTGTGGAGTATCCACAAAACTGTGCAGTTTTGCAAATTTTTTTAAGGATTTTAAACTAACAAAAATGTTACATCTACAAATTATAAATGATTCATCACCAAATCACAGAATATGATACCCATCTTAGACTTAAATTTTGTGAAATGCTATCAGAAAAAATATTCGGCTAATCCAAATGTTCAAATACAATTTGTTTATCGATTAATCCACGTCTTTCTTAAATGATAATTTTAAAACTCAGAATATACGGTACTAGAGTGATAACAATTTTCGTATATTTAGTGATAGCCAGCCATACACAATTTCTCGAAAAAGTCAACGTATGGACAGAAATATTGGGTAAAAAGATAGTTAGACCTGTGTAAAATTAAAATTTTACTAGAGAGGTATATTTGGACATGTATAATGCTACTAAACTGCTAATTTTGAAAATTCTAGAGGAAGATCCTGATTTATTTAAAGATATTAAAATAACTTTTCAACAGGATAGTATTCCTCCACATTATTATGCTGCAGTAAGAGCTTATCCCAATGAACAATATTTCAATAAGTGAAAGGGGCGCCCGGGGTGCAATAGAGCAGCCTACACGCTCTCCAGATCTAACGCCTTTAGATTTATTTTTATTGAGGTAATTGTGAATGAGTTAAGAAAGAGCTTTATAACAGGATGTTGAACTGTCAGCAAGAGGGATGTGCACGTTTGAAGTATGTATTTTAAAATTCTTTAAATATATCTGGTATTAACTAAAACATTATTTTTATACTTTAAATCTCTTAGTTCCAATATTATAGAGAGGGCGGAAGAAGGAATTTAGATAGACACTACCTATATAAAACCGTAAATGAGCTAATACTATTTCATGGATTTCACTATTGTTCTCAATGAACTAGCTGTTTTGAGAGTAACAATGAGTATCAAATCAATATTTCACAATTTTCTTTCTCAGGAACCTACACAATCCTTTCAGCGATAAACTTTGCTGTCATGTGTGACAGAAAATATTTATTAAAAATGCTTCTTTACATGAGAGAGAGGATAAGTCGATTATTGGAACTTTTTCTTTAGTGCTTCCTAAATTTTCTTAATAGTTACAAAGGAAAATAGGATAGTAAAGTCAATAGTTCCGGTCAGTGTGTTCTTTATTACCTTTAGAAAAGTAAACTTAACTTAAAAATTTATTATCCTCCAAGAGATTCAAAGTGCCGCAGAAAAGGAAAGTTACAGATATTCCATAATGTGGCATAACTATAAACACTTTTGAAGAACCCTGTATATTTGCCTTCAACTTTGTATATATAATATATTGGAATATTTTATTATCTTTATTAAATCTCTTCATAATTTACAATGCAAATTGGCCTTAATCTGAGCCATTATGTTACTGCTAGTCAAAATTTGTTCTACTGAATAAATAATTACGGGTATAATTTCCGACACTTACTTAAAAATTCGATCTCGGTTTTCGGATATTCGTGTCGATAAGGCACGTACAGGAAGCAGCGCGACAAGAGAAGAATTAGAGCTCAGTGGCGTATTTTAAAAAATATAAATTTAACCGGATATCTTATCTGTGAATATATTGGAAAAGTTATAAATTCAACTGAAGCCTTTAAAGCAATAAAAATTATAATTACATTTATTCCTATGGGTTTTAAAAAATACAAATTGCTATGGCTTAATTTTGAAAGTATATATTTGAGGTTAACAAACTCTTCCCATTACTATCTATTGCTTTTACAAAATTCATCTTTAAATACAATTTTGTGTAAGAGACCAATAAGAATATTTTGCGGAGATATGGAATTTTGTGAGTAAATAACATCAATATTTACTTGTATTAAGTTCTATACCTTTAGATAAAGTTACTGAAATAGCAATTGGCATCTACTTCGAATTATCGAATCAAATCATCGAATTATTTAAAATGTACAATTTATGGTTTGTATAACGATTCTTTGCGTGTGCGTCACAGGTAATAATCGTATGTATCAATCAATTGTCATTTTTGAACAATGTGCCGAAAAGGCATTTTAGGATCAGAAATAGTTAATACAATACAAATCCGTCAACCTATGATAGAGTAATGAAAAGGTTCTCCACAAAAACAGTCAATGGAAGTGATATTTCTATCAAAATAAATGAAATAAATTCAACAAAAATCAAAATAAATGAAACAAAAATGAAATAAATTACACAGACATATTGAAACGCCAATGAATTCAATTATATAATAAATCTAAGACGTAACTTCATAATTGCATTTTGTTCGGCAAATTATTAACTACCTATGCCGTACGTAGTTGATTGAAATATATGTCGCTAGACATACGTGCTGATAATTGGGGTATATTGGTAACAATTGCGAGTGGTGTAGCATGTGATCCGTGCATCATCACTAAATTTATACACGCACACAGATCCATTATACGAATTGTAGTTTCATTTATGTGTCAACAAGTCCTCGGTTTTAAATACTTTTCTCTAATATTCGTGTTGAATCACATTATTTGTATTATTATTGTATTTAATACGTCATTTAACAAATGTCTTTTACTATACATCTCACTGAACTTATCGATCAACTATGGTAATATACAGAAACGGTTATATAAAAATTGTAGGCCAAGGTGGAAACTGCCAATCCCAGTCCCCCTTCGAGTAACTCAGTGTATATCTTAAGGCTTAACTCCGGTCGATACGTGACGAGTCCGGAGTGCGGGTTTCCGGTGAGTGAGGCTGAGTAAATAACAATAACGAGAAACCTTTTGTTAGGTGGCTGATATCGAAATCTTGTAGAAAGTTTTATAGGCCTTTGCCAATTTAAGAAAAAAATACTTGTACAACGTGGATAATTGTATTTGGTTCCTTTTTATATAAGCTGAGGTGATATAATGGATCTATTATATCACATGTCGCCCTTTATTGTACACTAAGTACGAAAAGTAATGTATAAATTACATAAAATTGGTTCAAATGGCTTTTCTTTTGGAAATCAATCATACATGTTAAAAGATGTTTTTGATATTGCCACTTTGAGATATTTTCGATATCTTTTTTAATGGAAACCATTAGTTTTAATTACGCTATTTGAAATTATTTTTTACGTAGGATAAAGTAAAACAATTGACATTGTTTAAAGGAAACCGGAAATTATTTGAAGTATACAAAGGAAATATATACGCTCTTTTAGGTGTTGCCAAAACATTTTCACTTGCTTTGTCGAATTATTACTTAAAAAAATAAGCAGTTTTAAACCCTTAAAACGGACTTCTCCGCACGTAGAACATTCCTATCTCAAAATTGAGTGGCCGAGAAAAAATAAACCAACGCATAAATGCAGAATATGTGTTTTATGCGACAGTTTTACCTTTTGCAAATAGTCCACCATCGTGCTTTCTCATGACCCATGGACGGGGTGAGGTGTGTCCTATCCACCTCAAAATCAATAGATGTCGTCTGGTAGAAGTCCTTAATCAGAATCAGTTGAAACCTGATCGATCCGACACGATTTAATGGAGTGATTGTGCTAACAAGAAGAATTTCTCACATAGTCCACCATTGTGCTTTCTAATGACCCATGAACATGGTAGAGTGTGTTCTATCCACCTCAAAATCAACAGGTGTCATATGGGAGACGTCCCCGATCAGAATCAATCAAAACCCGATCGATCCGACACGATTTGGTTGAGTTATCGTGCTAACAAAAAATTTTAATGCCGACAACAACGCCATCACACATACAGACAAACATTTTTTACAAACCATTTTTTTGGGTTTTAGTCGAAAAACGAAAAATAAACGCTAGAAAAAAATATTTCCACTTTTCTTTACATGATAACATTACTTTTCCGCTCTGGTATAGTTGAGTGCGGAAAAGTTACTAAAAATTAAATGTAACCAGTCAATTATTTATTTATCTTTACTGTCCATAAAAAAACTTCATTCAAATGGAGCAATTAGAAATGGGGCGTTCTATAAAAAACAATTAGCGTTATAACTTTTATAAACACGGCTCGAGAAAATTTAGACGTAGCTGTCAATAAGGTATTTATAATATTTTAGAATTTGATTTCAAGGTACATTTGTCGTTACCCAGATATGTTTTATTCATTTCAAGTTTTTTCCTTTAAAGGAGAGACGTATAGACGTTGCTATGCACCAACTATTGTTATTGAAACTTGAATTTAAATAGTAGTTGTTGGTACATAGCAATATTGCCACTAGTCACTGAGATTTTCAAAATAAGTGGCACGGCTTTATTATGGATAAGAAACTAAAATGGAGAATATTTTTTACTTATCTGTTAAATTACGCCACCTTACAAGCCCGCTACAAAGATACTTTACATCCTAATTATTAAATGGCTGCGAGACGACAGGTACCGCTACTTTAATGGACCTTCTTTACAATATCCTCTCCTTGTTCTGTACGTCCAAAAAATATCTTACTGTCATTTTTAACCGACTTCAAAAAATGGCGGGGTTTCCCAATTCTTATATATCATTTTTTATGTATGTTCGGATATAACTTTCGTGTTTATGAACCGATTTTAATTATTCTTTTTGCGTTGGGTTCAGTGAAGCTCCAAGGTGGTTCCATTTTAATTTCATTGGTTTTGTACCTTGGACTTCTAAGATACACAAGTAGCCGTCGTTTTTTCATTCGCAAAGTACTTTAGTAGGTCTATCCATCACTTACAATTGTAAAATGAGTTTAAAAAAGACCGACTTAAAAAAGTAACTTAACTAAAAAGCAAGAAATAAATGTTTTCTATAACAATTTAACACTTATTTGTCGTTTTGTGTAATGTAATTAAGAAATTATTGTTTACTATGTAATTATTTACTTGCCATACAATATTAGTAATGCGAATGCCGGCCCTCGGCAACATTAAATGTAAACTCGTTGTTATAGTAGTAAGGTATATATTTTTTGTTTTACTTGGCACTGACTTCAAAATTATATATAACAATTTCTTAATTACAAACAATAATTTCTTAATTACATTAAACGCAGTAGGTCGGTCTTTTTAAACTTATTGTTTTACAATTTTAAGTGATGGGTAAACCTACTAAGGATGCTTTGCAAATGAGAAAACGACGGCTATTTGAACGAGGAGTTCCGTTGTGTCTCCTCGAAATCCAGGGTCCATTATCAATGAAATTAAGATGGAACCGCCTTTAAGCTATGCTGAACCTAACGTAAAAAGAATAGTTAAGATCGGTTCATAAACATAAAAGTTATGCGAAGATACATAAAAGAAAAAATATTTACAGCCGAATTCAGAACCTCCGCCTTTTTTTGAAGTCGGTTAAAAAATAAAAGACCAGATTTTCGCGAACACCAACAGATTACGCGCTCTTCGGCAACAAAGTTGGCATCATCAGGAGATGACTAAGGCTGCCTTCATTATCTCTTGATTATGTCAACTTAGTTAGCGAAAGCCGCGTCGAGCAACTTGTAAGCTTTCGGTGTTCGTGGGAAACTAGTCTTTTTTTATCCAGATTATGTCAAAAAATGCTTGATGACGATCTGAAACAAATGTACACTGATACCTTGGACCATTTACTTTAGTAATTCTAAAAATAGAGTAAAGTGTAAAGACGACATATTACTTTTAACAAATTATACTTCTTAACTATAGCGATAATGTATATCCTCCTAAGTGTATATGATCCCTGTTTAACAGCTGTCATATCACAATGATTTTAAAAAAATACTGTTTACGTTTTGCTTACGGCATTAGGAAATACGAGCATAGAAGTCATAGACTTACTTGTATCAACTGGTTAAATAAAAGGTGGTCCAACAAAAACGCACGATGTTAATTGTATATAAAACAAAAAGCTTTTCAGAGAATTATCTTAATATTTTTTATTATGATAGAAGGATCTATGATAATTATGTGTGAAACAAAATATCGGCCAAATGCTCGCCACGGCTTCGGTGGCATACCTCTATCCGATGGTCCATATTTTCAATGACTGAGACATAATTGAGGTTCAATGTCGTTAATGTGCCGAATTATCTCATCCTTTAGCTCTTGAATTGTTCTTGGATTATTAACGTACACTTTTTCTTTTAAATATCCCCAAAGAAAGAAGTCCAACGGTGTCAAATCGCATGATCGTGGCGGTCAATTAACATCGCCACAACGTGAGATAACACGGCCATTGAATTTCTCGCGCAAAAGTGCCATTGTTTCGTTGGCTGTGTGGCAAGTGGCACCATCCTGTTGGAACCACATATCGTCCAAGTCCATATCCTCAATTTCTGGCCACAAGAAGTCCGTTATCATCTCGCGATAGCGAACACCATTCACGGTAACTGCTTGGCCGACCTGATTTTCGAAGAAGTACGGCCCGATAACGCCGCCAGCCCATAAACCGCACCAAACAGTCACTCTTTGTAGATGCATCGGCTCTTCAACAATCACTCGTGGATTCTCATTTGCCCAAATGCGGCAATTCTGCTTGTTAACGAATCCACTGAGGTGAAAGTGTGCCTCGTCGCTGAAGATGATTTTCTTTGTAAAGTCACCATTCACATCTGTCTGTTCAACCAACCATTCGGCGTATTGACATCGCTTGAAATAGTCAGTAGACTTCAGCTCTTGAGTCAATTGAACCTTGTAAGCGTGTAAATTCAAATCTTTATTCAAAATTAGCATCAGTGATGTTCGTGAGGTGTTCAATTGTTGGGCACGACGACGAGTCGAGGTTGACGGCTCTTCTGCTACACTATCGCGAACAGCAGCAATGTTTTCCGCAGAACGAACTGGACAAGCATGCACAGGTGTTTTCACATTTCCTACAGATCCGGTTTGCTGAAATTTGCGCATAATTCTCCCGATTGTGGACACATTTGGTCGATTATGCTGACCAAAAAAGTCACGAAGTGTACGAAATGCATTTTGATTTGAACGCCCAATTTCGTAAAAGGCTTCAACAATCTTAACGCGCTGCTCAATTGTGTACCATGGTTGAATTTGTCAAACACTGAAACAAAGAAATGTCAAATTAAGTTGGGCAAAAAAGTTGACGTTAAGGTGTGACTCACAATTAACATTATGTATTATGGTTGGACCACCCTTTAGAAAAAAATTGCATCAAGATATACTATATACACCGAAAATATAAAGTTATCGGAAACTACCCTGAAACCCTATGTTAGTCACATTTTTTATAAATTTAGATTTTAATTTAACACAGCAGTATATTTCTGAGTTACAGTAATTCCTATTTTATCTATCGAGTTATCTAGGGCTATTGAGTTACTAATTATAGCAAGTGCTTCTGCCAAAGATAACGCACTATTTTGTAATTGTTGAACAGATGCTGTAATCACATAATACGTGTTACAAATTCGTGTTATATCTATTTCAAATTAAGAATCTGAAAACTGTTCTCTACTTCGTTTAATTGTCTTAGACTGTCACTGTATATTAAACGGTTAACAATGTACATAGGTCATAATTTCATGCGCAGTCCTCTATGTTTAAGTGCCATTGTGACAACGTAATAAAATCGAAAACGTACATTACCTACCAGCCAGCGTCACATTATCGATAATATCAGCGAGAAAAGCAAAGTTGATTACACCGGCGTACCTGTAATAGAATGTGCAGGTCTAATTATTATTAAAATGCGTGCAACTCTACTTGTTTCTTTAAATGGTTCTTTGCAGATATAGTGAATGATCAAGGTTTCAAATAACAACTTTTATTATTGTATGCACTCTATGGTCGAAATGGTAAATTATAAAGTTATCTCTAGATATTTTAGGGCCCTACTTTTTTATTATGTATAGAGTTTAAAGACGTGAAATTAATATTACTCAATAATACTCGCGAAACTAAAAAGAAATATTGACGTTTTACCAAATATTTTTCATTATTTCCGAAGCTTCCTCAACGAATTTGTGGAATTAAAGAAGATTGTATCTATATTGCTTGTTTCTTTTTATTCTATATTAATATCATACAGGATCTCTTTTAGGATGGCTATACATGTAACTGCAAGCTTGACAAGCATGCATGATCAATCATTTGGTACAAACATACTTGGGCGTTGTAGGAAAATGTTGGGAAAAAATCCAATTGCCGCCACATAAAAATACTACCGAACTCTCTACCCATACATATTCTGAGGCCCCAGTGAAGATCATGCCTTGATATATCACTAAGGTCAAAGTTGGCGATTGGACCCCTTATTAGCTAAAATGTACTATAGCACAATGTTTAGTTTCACATACTCCCTCATTTATTTCTCGGTATTTTAGAGTAATTGTCCACACGCTCTTACTGACTAGACTAATCCATATATTATGTAGACTAGAAGATAAGATTTTTCCTGCTATATTGCATTGGGTGTGTGGATGCAAATTAAAGCATTTTCCTACAGGCGCTTAAGTATGCTTGTACAAAATGATTGATCATGCATGCTTGTCAAGCTTGCACTTACATGTGTACCTTCAGATGAACTATAATACTTGCACAATCTATATGAGTAAACGGAAAGCCGTTTATTTTAAAATATGTCAACTTTTTTACATTTCATTTAGTCGCCGTTAATTTTATTGATAGTTATTCTAGTTAATCGAACCACTTTCCCGAAATGTAAAAAAATTATTGTAGTAAAAACTTAAGGCGAATTTACGAACGAAACATAATAATTCCCAACACCCTATGGAATGATGGCCTAGTTTTCCAGAATATCAAACATCGACCGAATCCCTAATAGACGTGGGTTCAATTCTCACCGGCCTTTGTGTGTGTTGGGGTTAACGCTAGAAGGCCGAAGAGGTCAATAAATGGCCTACAGTCTAATAGATTTACCCTCATAATTTATTATTTCTCAGAAAAGTCCTTCGCCTTTTTTATTACTACAGAAACATAACATTCATTTCACCGCGAACCAGAAGAATATCACGAGAACTCGTGTACTTAAGCCACGAGTATATCACCTATTTTGCATGCAATTTCCAAAATTAATTATACCAAGTTATATTAGTTTATTTTAGCGCATAATAAAACACAAATATTGAATAATTATTCAAATTAAGCCGACTTGATCCTTTCGGATCTCTATCGTATCTCGGCGAGTCCTTTCCTTGATGGGACAGCTCTTGATTAATATAATGTCCCTTCATTCCGGAAGTCGAACAGGCCAGATGTCCTGGCTCCTGGCAATTTATGTGATCCTGGAGGATCACGCGGAGTGGTATCCTGTTTTGTCCTCTTCCGTTTCAATAAATTGGGTTGTAAAAACGATGGCCCATCTTTCATGGAGTGTAATCAGGCCTTTCCATTCTAATTTGGTAAAAAAACATCACAGTATGGTATTAGCATTTCAAAATACTCAGAATATATACGTATATATATTTCATTGGGAGAAACTACAGGGGAAATCGTATATCAAAATTATTTCTGGATTATTCTTAAAGAGATATATCTAGGAAAAAATATTCTATACTAGAATTTCTTGTATTACACATACATAGTTATTAAGTAATCTATAATATCAACCTGTCGAAGGTTATTTATAAAAGGCTCCTAAAATAGATCCAAGTATGATGGGGTCAGTAGAACCAAGGTCTAAGTTAATTCCCAACAGTAACAGTGTTTTTGTGTATGTCAGTATTTTGTGTGTCTATGTCTCGTGAGCCTATACTATCATATGCCGTGGCCGCCTGCTACGAGTATATATAGAAGATATTCAGATCTAGCAGTCGGCGTAGTCAATCTATGAATACAATTATTTGTAAACCTGCTATTCGTGTCCATGCCCGACGCTTGGTAATGGCTTCAGGTAAGTGGGTGTTGGGTCGAGCGGTGTGAAACGCTCTTTACCCAACTCATCTCTGTAGACCTCGACCGCTTCGTATGGGGCGGACCCGTTTTCTTTCTTTGATGTAAGTCGCGCACCCTCGCCAAGGACATCAGTATGACGTTCATACAGTGGGAGATAGCCAAATAACGAAGGACCTGAACTAACCTCCCCTGGTCCTGGCTCGTTGGAATGAAGCCTCTTCGAGTACTCTTCTTGTTTTCTACGTTTCTTCTGTCTTCACTGGCTAAACCTACTATTCGAACTAATGCAAGAACACAATATAAAATATCGTACATAACCAAAGCTGTTGTGAATATTAGATACGTATGTGTAATAGCATCTACGGTGAGGCACGAACACGAGCAAACCAGAACTGGAACATTATAATTTTTTATGTTCAACCATCATCGCACTCTATACTAACTAAAATGCCTGGTGACCCCATCACCATATGCACTGTGAAACATTCCTTAAAAGTACATGTTTGAGGATGCTTTTTTAGGTACGTTTTAGCTGTATGTGTACATTTGATGAAAATTTAACGGGGATGGATACCACTCCTCCAATCTTTCCATAATGCTTTGGCCGTCCCAGTATCCGAGGATAATCCCATCAACAAAATCCAATTGCCGCCGCACAAACATACTACCGAACTCTCTACCTATACATATTCTGAATCTGAGTGAAGATCATGCCTTACCATGTCACTGAGGCCAGAGTTGATAATTGAACCCCTTATTAATTAAATTGTATGATAGCACAATGTTTAAAGTTACACATACTCTCTCGTTTATTTCTTGGTATTTTAGAATAATCGTCCACACGCTCTTACTGAATAGACTAATCCATATATGTATGTAGACTAGAAGATGAGATTTTTCCTGCTATATTGCAATGGGTGTGTAGATGTAAAGTTGTGCATCAAAGAGTAATGGCAACGTCATAATCCTTTTTCCTAGTTACCTGCCCCTAGCGATGATTTCTCTGTGAGAAAACATTCAATCATAGTCGCTCTACTCTGATTTTAATCAGCTACTATAGTTCCTGTATATCTCCGGAAAGAATAGTATATTTAGAACAGTGTAGCGTTCAATATGCGTATACGCGTATATTGAATATATACGCATATATATATATATATATATATATATATATATATATATATATATATATATATATATATATATATATATATATATATATATATACCTCAAGTATATATAATATCCAAACCGAGAGGGTTTGGGTATTATATATACTTGAGGTATTTTTAAGAATAATTTGAACTAGTGTTTCTCTAGATCTCTTGTCTAAAGTTCACATATTTTGCTAAAACACGTCAATCATTATTGAAGCCGCTCGATTTTGTTAGCGGGACATTGCTGTCGTATATGTTCGCACACGCGAGAATGGTGACTCGGTGAATCAGCGTCTCCACTCGATCGACCAACTTTCGCAGTAGTTGTTAAAAATCTGTCTAGTGCACCGTGCATTTTCATACGAAGATTTCAGCGTTGTGTGCAGTGCTAATTCATTATATCGAATGAATTAGGCAGAACTAAAAAACGGTCACTTTTAAACTAACTGTAGAAACGTATACAATGTTGCAGGTATTTAACTGAACTAATCCAGCTGATAATCCAGCTGTTTAGAAAGCTAAGCATTTTACAGTGTATAAACAGTACATAAATTATAATGTATAACCAGGTGCTTCTTATTATTATATTAATTAGTACTAGTTACTTTATTTTATTTGAATTTTTACCAAGCCACGGATGTAACGCCTCTGGTATGTTGATGAAACAGGCGACTGTAATTATTGTTACTATTATATCTTACTCAGTTTTAATAAAGTATCGTATTACATAAACGTTCTTCATTGCCTATGGAAATAGAGGCCATAAAGTCTAAATAGTAGTAAGAGATAACAAATCGGTGGCAAATAATCTAAAAAGAATAAGCAAGTAGTCTATAATACTAACTCTGCTTCTGTTATTTCATTTTATTCTTGTTTTACCAGCCAACCGAACTCTACTTTTAGAAATTGGAGTTTAAAGGGTTGAAATTCACATATTCATCAATACTGTAGGTTCTCGATGAAATTGAAAAACACGTCCACCTGATTCAAATAAGATTAGCCCCGCTTCGAAAGGCTCCAGTCCGGGGCGGCTCGATCAGGCGTACGAGCTCCTTAAGGCATTTGAAATTTAGTGGCAATGAATGTCCTTAAAGCATGTTGACGGTCGGCGGGCAAGTGCTGCTAGCAGCAGATGTCGTTACCGGAATCCCGAGATATTCCGGCGCTGGAATGCATCGGCCGGATACCAGAGGAAAAGCTGGATACCGGGAAAGCCAGTGCTCTCTTGGAAACTTGTCTAGATAACTGCCATATCATTTTTCCCCTGTCGCAATCTCGACTGGAAAGGTCGTCATCTCCGACACATAATCAAAACGACATTTCGCCGAAAAAGGAAAACGAGTTATTATTATACGTCTTATCGAATTTGTTCTGTGTGTATTCGCGCCCTCAGGATATACGAAATATATTTTTAATACGTTTTCTAGTTACGTGGGAGGCAGCAGATTATATCATAGCTTTAAAGTTATTCAGCTGTTTTATTTTTATTAACACGGTCTTTTTCTAATAAGCTAATGTATTTGGCATATCAGAGTAAATCCATTTAAATATTATTCTTATTCAATCTTCATATAAATAGAATACACTAGGCACAAAAATTAAGGGATGTAAGAAATCCTAAATTTTTAGGTGATTTTCAAAAAACATGAAAAATTTATCCATAAATTGATTTTTAGCAAAAACTATAAATTCAATCATTCCGAACACAATGAAAAAAAAAAAATAGTAGCGCTTTGAAACTTTAGTTAGCATCCTTAGTCCTTGGTCCTTATTTGCAAAGTTATGCCAATTTAAGCGAATATCCCTAAATACGCAATTTCATACTAATATTTCTATCAACTTTCTCACATCGAAAATTTTATTTTATGAAAAACCAATAACTACGACATAAAAAATACTTTTCCTGTTTTTAAACCCCTACTTGAATTTTGTGTACGATATTATTTCCCGAGTAATTGATTACGAAAATGAAAACTGACGTTATTGCTTTGAAGACGATAACTCAGCGAAAAATCATCGTACAAGACTTTTAGCCGCTCAAATTAAAGAGCATGAGATTATCTAAAAATGTTTTATGATTAAATTACTGAAAAATATTTATTGAACTTCGTGAACCTTTTGAAAGGCGAGCAAAAATTTGGATATTGTTTTTTCCGATTGCTTATGAATACTAAAAAGCTGCTGATGGTAAAAAAAATTATTTGAAAATAATTTGACGAACTCAATATCTGAAAACTTGAAACTTGGAGCTCCAATTTGCATTTCTTTTTAAATTGATCTGCGACTATTTTTTCCAAGTTATAGCTATAAGGCTTTATATTCAATATTTTCGTTAGGGAACTTGATTATGAATTATTCTATACATGAATGTAAAAATATGTTTCAGCTACACAGTGTGCCTAAAATAGATACTGCAAAAGTTTCAGAGAACAGGCAATATTCAGGATAAAAAAAAAACTGGACGCCAAGCCATTACACAGATACCAAAAAAGTAATATTTTCGCTTAAACAGTTGTGCATCTCCCTTAATTTACATCTCAATTGCAATTGTTTGTGGAACCTGCGGAATATAATCCCGATTGCAGACTAAACTTTTGTGAATTAGAAAAAATCCCTCAAATTAAAGCCCCAAAACATTAACATTCGAAAACAATTTATTTAATTTTAGTATCAACGAAATATATTCTTGAAATCTCAGTTTGCAATCAAATATATACCGAGATTTTTATTTTTTGTATAACTTAATTATTGATTTCTTCTAACTATTCCTTCCATTTAGGACAAAAAAGCATAACACTACATTTACTAGTTTTATTAAAACATCAGCAATATATAGATTAAATAAAATAGAACCCAAGACAGGTCCTTGAGGTACTCCGCAGGTTACATAATCCACTAGTGACAGTTTCTTTCCTATTATTACTATTTGTAAATTACGAAAATTGTAACCACTAAATCAACACTATACAGTTTTAAGTTTAGCACATACAATAAAATAAAATGGCCTAAAGTGACAAATGTTTTAGAAAAGTCTAAAGGAGCTTGTTGATGGCTAGTTCGTTATGTATAGATTGATAATATTGAAACATATTTATAAAGATTTGCCATGCAAATATCTTTGCCATGCATATAATCTTTCTTACAACCTAATTGTATTTATTATTATTATTATTATTACTTTCTTACATATTTTGTCATATGGGTTTGGACCTCATCAGCCACTGATCGCATGGGTAGTCCCTTGGCGATCCTCTCTTATTCGGGTCATTATCCAAAAATCCTATCCCATAAAAGGAGCAATTTAGGCACGTCCCCCGCCTTAATCCTTGCTTCCTCTAGGATAAGAGGGATCCCTAATATAAGGTACCTCTTCTCTTCCAGTGCGGGCAGGTGTAAAGAATCGAGGTTTCCTCGTCTTCTTTACAGTATCTGCAGGCCGGGCTGTCAGTCAGCTTCAGCTTGTGCTTATATGCATTCAGACTACTATGGTGGCCCGTAATGATTCCCACGAGAATTATGGCTTTGTGCCTGTCCAATTTAATGAATTCTTGGGTTCATTTCTCAATCTCTGAGTATTCGATGAAGAGTTTGGTTATTCGACAACCCATTACTCCTCTCCATCTTTTACTGTACTGGTCTCTTGCCCAGCCATTGATGCGGTCTCTGATCAGATTCCGACTTATTCCCACTGCAAGTTCTGGTCCATAGAGGTCTTCCTTGGTCCCTAGCCCGGCAAGGTCATCTTCAATTAGATTTCCCTTAATGCCATTATGCCCAGGTATCCATAAGAGTTCCACCGGTCCCTTCCCTGCCTAGTGGTCCAATGCGTCATAGCAATTATAGATCAACTTCAACTTTGTCGTCGCTGAATTCAGGGCTGCCAACGCCGCGCCGCCCTGATATCCGAGATACATACCTTCGGTGCTCCGGGGTCCGATTTTGGTCGGCCCCCGGAACACCGTACGTAACTGCAACTAGCTCGGCCTACCTAATTGTAAATTTGACATAATTTTATAATTAACTTATAAAACATGACCATATACCTACTGTTGCATGAATTTCTCCCAAATTTTTGATAATATAAATAGTAGGTTAATAATACTTAGTATGTAGTATGTTAATAAGAAGCTATATGACTTAGTTTTCAGCAGAGGTTTCATTTGAAAAAGTTTCGACATTGGTCAAAAATAGCCGTATTCCAAAAAAGTTGACAATATGAGTAACATAGAGAAAAATTTTGGTAAGCAATTGATAACAATTCAGCACTAATATAATAACATTCACAACCATGTATTTTCAAATTTAATAAAAATCTTCTGATGTTTTCTACCATAGTCATTTGAAATAACAAATGATATACTTTATGGATATACTCTTTTTATTTACTAGAACTATAATAATCTACAGGGACTATACAATTTAAGATACGAGTGGAAGGGTTTATATAACAAATATATATTGAGAAATTCAATTCAAACTTTTACTATAAGTTTTGTTTGATGTATGTATTTTATACTTGATAGAATATGTTTAAAATGTTAATGTGGATGACACTAAACTCTATACAAAGTCAATTAACGCCAAGATGCTCAACTTGAAACATTTTAAAAATATATTCCTTTTGTCTTGTACATAATACCTCATTCCACTCATGTCCTCAATTATGAGGAGGCTAAATTCAGACAAGAAGTAATTATTTATAAAAGTAGATAAACTACATAACTAATCGACAATAAATTATGAAATAATAGCATGTGAAATATTTACCACGTGATAAATCTAACAAAATTTGTACAACAAACGAAGGGAAGTTCACAATATAATATTTCTTTTCACATTGAGAACTATAATAATTTTAATATTGTTAATAAGAGGTAATAGGTGTTTAATAGTTCTTTCTTTATATATGTTTATTATTTATGTTTCAACACAAGTATTGTAATATGTATACACATGCATTTTTGAAACAGGTGTAGAAATATTACTTGTAGTTTCAATAAGAGTTATTCTTTAAAAAAAAATTATTTGAGACTCGAGAACGAAATTACTTCATAATCAGAACTATAGCGACAATAGAAATTATTATCGTATGCCAAACAGAAGATATACAAAAAATTAAAATAAGTAGAGACAAAACTATTTCAGCAACACTAAAAATATACGAAACCAAAAACAACGAAATACTTCATTATTTGAGGATGGAAAGAAAAATTTACTTGTGTATAATTACAAAAGGATTGCCAAAAACAATTCGAGTTTGGAAACCATTTCGAGTTATACATATTGACTTTAAATAACTGAAGTCATTTGAGTTCCTGTAATAAACACTGAATATATTTTAAACGTAACGTAAAGTAATACACGTAAACAGGTACATTATAAGTATAATAGTAGGTATAAGTTAAACATCTTTTAAATATATTTTATATTTTTCTCCTTTAATTAGTTATCTATTATACACATACGAATAAAAGGCATAGATCCGTGGTAAAATATTTATTTTATACGCTATTCGATAAGTCATCATTAGGGTCCATTTTTAAAGGTAGACAAATAGAAAAGCGAAATCAATTCGTTCATCAATTTCAAGGGTGAGTCAGCTAAAAAAGACCACCTACTATTGTTCTCATGAGACATCCAAATGATAGTGGTGGGTGCGAAGTAAATATCAAATGAAGCTTCTAATAGTTGTTCTTACATCGATAGAAAAAATCCACGAAAAAAAAACGTTAATATTTCCTTAACTACAATGATAAGTTTGATACAGGCAGATTAGTTGCCTTTGACCTATTTTAAGAAAATCTTTTTCTTCTTAGTCACATATTTCCAAGTTATATGGGAATTTGCATCAACTTCGTTATTTTAAATAGAATGCTATATTTTTATTACATTTTTTAATTCTTCATGCCAGTCTGTGTACATTTTGTTAATAGGAAAATTTGAGTTTTTTGAGATCTTTCGATTTTTCTAAAAACCTTTATATTTGTATATCTACTTTTAAAATTAAATATCTCAGCGAATTTTAAAACAATGAATACTCAAGGAATTAAATTAAATAAAATGACGAAGTCACTTTGTATGAGTTTATTGCAAGATTTTCCTTTAATCGATAATCATCTAACCTGTCAATTTAATGGAACTCTTTTTTAGTGTGTGTCTTAGATTCTACAACATCTATATCAAAGTGAATCTATGTCAAGATTTAGATTATTATCAAATATCTTCCGCCGTGCGGCTGATCTCTTTCTTACAATAAGAAAAGAAATATTTTAAGCTTAAGTATCAATAAACATGCTTTAAGTTAATCAGCAGTTTCTCTTCAAACACTTAACTGTAGTCCACAGTTTGTATCTTTTTTTTAACACAAGGTCGGCAATCTTCTGGTTTCAGATATTTTATAGAATGTCATTAATTGCTGTCCACTCATTCCTAAATCTTTTACTATTACAAATGTATTGCTCGATCATTGATAGTTTGTAATGAGTGTATATGTTAACATAGTATTATATTTTGAACGCAACTAATAATAAACTAAAGGCGAATGTCAGATGTTGGAATGACAGTTACTTTATAGTTGTGAACGATGAACTACAAACCGATGGATTAATTGAGAAATATCAACAGGAATAAGCATTATCAAGCAACGTATCAGCTATAGGTTTTTCCTTTGTTTTTTTTTTCTGCTGATGGCCTGAGTTTTGCAGGAAAAAAAGTGAACGAAATCTTACTTCGTTGTCTTCTACAAAAGCTGAAATTTGAAGTAATATGTAACATATATTATTTAGTTGTATATTAATTATTTACAGCATGATATGTATGTACAGTAAATCAGATAGAAGAAGTAGATAATGATAGAAGCAGTAGATAATCTCACACCAAGTTAGTAAACTAAACACGATAATCTCACAATTAAAATGAAAATTTAATTACCACATTTTACCCAGGTCATTTTTCGTCAATATTTTAATATTTATTTCTCAGAAATTTTATTTAATATATTACAAGATAACTGCATATATGCTGAAGATTTTCCCAAAATCGATATTTGAATATATGTACGTTCCAAATTGTGAATATATTGTAAAATTTCCACACCTCCAGTGGCTAAAACCTGAGTAAATATTTTTCATATAATGTTCTTCAATTTCAAATTGGACTAACAATTTTAGGAAAAAGAAAATTTACTATATTTTAAACTGTAAAATCAAAAAGTCGTTTGTAACTCCATATGTAGCATTCTTAATATTTTCATAAACAAATAATTGCAAATTTCATGTTATGTACGTTCCTGATCTCTGCATTGCTGACGTTACAACTTCGTATAATTCATGCATGTTCCGGATGATAAATGGTGCTAGAAATTACACTGGAACATCACTATTACTTACCCCCTTATCGTGTTTTACTGTACACATATATTATACCAACACTACTCTTACAATTTGCAGCGGCAGATATATTAGTCTTGAGAGATCGCAAGTTTGTTTATTGCCGGAAAACGTACTCCAGTCTACTTGATTGGAAACTTGCAGAAATTTAACTTTGGATTTATAAATTATCTACACAGTTCTTGTTAAGGATGTGATGGGAATTTAAACGAGCATTTAGTTCATATGGAAACGGCGTGTTTTCGTTCGCAAACTTTGGATAAGATTAGATTTTGTCTCCTGAATGCCGGTGAATATCTTGATTCGCTTTATGAACGTCACTAAATTCAATAAGTCAGCATTTGAGAATTATGTTCTGCTTAATTACATGATGGTAAAATGATGTGATACATTTGAACAAGATAATGATGACATGAATATACAGCTACTGTGTGACTTGTTGTCTTGTTAAGTATACCAGGAGAGGGTTGTAACCTTAATTGAAACAACAAAAATTGAAAACCAGTTTTCCTTTGACCTCTTAACTTAACGTATTACCTTTATCTATACTATACCTTAACCTCTATTTATACAATCATAAGCTTTGATTAGAATAAACCATTGCAAATATGTTATCGATATCATGCTCCGTTCACTAAGATCCTCACTTATCACTGCATCTAACGAAGAGTGAAGAGCTTTATTCAGCAACTTTCTTATTCAGTAAATTATTTTAGGGAGTCTGTCTGTCAGATAATAACTTCGTTCTAAAATCGCTACAAATAAAATGAGACAACACATATAAACAATGCGAATAAAAATATCAAACTATTGCGAGAAGAATATCATTTCTATGTAAAAGCAGATAAGAGTTATGATTTATGATCTTATGTTAGACAGAAGAAACTATTTCGAAAAGGTCACGAACTTATCACTAATGCTCCTTGCCGAAAATTACCTAGAAACTCTTTTCTAAAATAGTCAATCAAAATCAAAAATCAAAAGTGAAGAAGTCAATTGAAAATATGTTATCATGCCTTTGTTAAAACATAAGCTAAAGGTATCAGGCTTCATAGTACGAGTACCTGATTATATCGTCTATTGAGGATATCCAGGACAGTCGGTGATGTCAATCTTCTCAACAACTAGTTCGTCATTTTGTCAGCTCATCGAAATGGTTAACAAGATAATTCATAAGAATTTACCGAGAATCTTGCCATAGTCCGTTTATAAGTGAGGAATTCTACTGATTTCATTAACATCAAAGACGTTCAATTTTAAAATGAAATTTTGGTTTATATTCATTGTTTGTCAGTGTTCCTATACCATATGTATTCATGTTTCTATGTATTCATGTACAACATGTATTCATGTACCTTATGTATTCATTGTTTTTCAGCGTTCCTATACCACAAGCTTTGAATTATATTAGGAAATTACTAGGACTGAATTGCTTCACTCTACTTCTAGGGAATTGAAGCAATTGATGAGTACATTAGCTTGACCGGTCTTTATATGCATCTAAATTGATTTATATTCAATAACTATTTCATATTGGTAGAATATTTGTTGATGGGCTAATCAGTATTTATGAGAAAATTAGGACTTAATTTGATATACATGGAAAGGAAACTATCATAGAAGGAACTTATCTCATCAGCAATCATCAACCTATTTATTAACATAAATGGCAATGTTAAACTTTCTTGCCTCTTGTTTACTAAGTTTGGTGATATGTCGCAAGTACTAAAACCAATAAAAATATATTCTACTTACATAACAGTTGAATTAAATATAAAACGTAGATTTAAGACAACTTTTTGTAAGTTCCACCACCTTTCGAGAAGACTGTACCAATAGCAAATTTATGTACCTTACCATCAACAATTTGAGACCAGAAAACTCGAAAAAGTTTTTAGAGATTTGGGAAAGATTTGCTCCTCTGATAACAAATCAAGATATTCCAAAGATAAAATTAAAACAATGAAAGGTCCGGGACTTATAAAATCATTTGTCAAAATTGTAGTTAAAAGTATATTGGGCAGGCTAGAATGATAATTGTGAAAATGATATCATGAAATGATAACTATGTTCAACGAGCACATGTCTCATTTAAAGTACGAAAAATCAGAAAAAAATCCATCGACCGAAATTATTTCAAAGACAACAATAGAATAGGTTCTAATAACTTAAAGTTTAATTAAAAGTATAACTAATGACATATATGTAGGTGGATTCTTTGAAAATTAACTCAAGACAGTTAAATGTGATAACAGTATGAACAAATACTGGAGTAGGTCGGAACCTTTGGTCTGAAGATAACACAATTTGATGTTTTCCACAAAACAACAGAATACTATATACTACACTCGACGCGCATTTCGCCAACAATGTTGGTATCATCTGAAGATGATTAAAACAGAAACTGAGTTTTAATCATCTCCATCATCATTTTGTTGGCGAAACGCGCGTGGAGTGTAGTATACAGTGTTTTGGTGTATTGTGGAAAACTAAGTCAGTGTTAGTATGAATAAAAACAAGGTTTCTGTATCTAGTAATTTATTGTCCTGGTTGATAGAGTATAGTGCAGTAAACTGGAGCATATTATCTCTTCATTGTTCACTAACCCAGAAGAAGAACAGATACAATGAAGCTATTAGAAAACGGTGCATGAATCCAGACAAAATTGTAATGGTTTACTGACCCTAAACAAAAACTTTGACATAAATATAGGCTACAGGTAATTTAAAAGTTAACTTTAATATTAACACTATACTAATTGTAAGTAGCACAACGGAAACTATGAGATCTCTTGAATATATTAGCTATGAGAGTGGCAACAGTGATGATGAGGTTATAATATCACTTTATTTGAAGAAGAATATAAAACATAAAAGACTGTGTACGGAGTTAAATAAATGTATAAATTATGGTGAATTTTATTATTTTCATCACTTCACCACAAATCATTACGGACACTAATATTAAGATTTATACGTATCTACAAGTATTTTTAAATGAATATTGTTTTGAAAATTCATATTATACACAAAGAGAGTTTTCTATAGAATAATATAGCATTCTTCTAGAGAATCAGACTACTTTAGAGAATAAAAGGAAACCTCAGAGGCACTATATGCTGCATCAATGTATATTTAAACAAAATATATTAAATATCAAAAATGTATTCTTGATATTCAACGAAGAACCGAGATAAAAGTTTTCTATCATCGTTTTGCCATAAATTCATTAAAATACTATTACTATACCATTAATGCTTTTCGTAATATTAAAGATGGTAATGAATACGAGCTTATTAATTAATAATATAACTCAGTATTCTACGTTTTTCTGTTGTATTAGCTGTATAAGTAGATATTACTTAGGTTTACCTACGCCTTCATGTTTCTAGTGATGCTATTAAAATGGCACCTGGAATCAAATACACCAGAACGTAATTAACATATCACATTACATGACATGAAAGGATATGTTTTTCTCATACAGTAAACAGCTTGCATAGAAATGTAGCTATTTGTATTGTCGTGTCATCGGAAGAGTCAGAGTATTATATTCTGATAGAATAGAGCTAATTATATTCCTACACCTTCATACATTTAGGTGTATTATATCGCATTCAGGATGTTCTATCTGCATTAATAATTATTTAACACACATAATAACCAAACTTGAACATGCCAAATCGATGAGCTACTAAGAAGAAAATGAATAGACAAAAAAAAAATAAAAAAAATATTTCTTTTCCATTATCTTTGGAACTTTTAAAAAGTTTTTCAATATTATATTCCCCAAGAAATAGTTATTTATAGTTGTTTTTTGTAAAGAAACTATTGATATTTTCAAAAGCTAAAAACTAATTTACGAGTATCTCAGAAACAGTATTAGCCTCTAAAAATTTTAAAATGACTGAAACGGTTTTCTTATTTACCATAATTCTTATCACTGAAATCGTAACTCGTATAATAACTTTGATGGTAATAGAATATATTTAATATTATTTAATAGATTCACTGGGTCTACCAGTGGCGGCTCGTGAGTTTTACAACTGAGGTGCAATAAACAAATATTAATTTATGTATACTTTTAGGCACCTACATGGTTACATTTTTAGGTAGGTATATGGCAGTGTTTTAAGCCAGGTTTTAAATATCAGAATAAAATTATTAAATTGGGTACATACCTATTTAGCTTTAATTAATTTTCTTGAAAACAAAATCCATACGCCTTTCTTTGCGTTGGGCGAAATTGTCGGTAACAAGTTCATTGAAATTTGTGGTTGACGTTATTAGTTCTTTTTCAATCGAACACACTGCTAATGCACATAGTCTACTTTCTTTCATGGTATTTCTTGAAAATGTTTTTATTCTTTTGAAAGTAGAAAAACATCGCTCTCTCGGCTGTCGTCATTGGCATTGTACACAAAATTTTTGCGTTTTGTATATATTGCGTTTTGTTGATTTCATCCAGTATTAAATTACGATAAACATCGTAAATATAATCCAATAATTCATTTTGTATAGTCTTTGACAGACTCATAAACACCCTATTATTAGATTTTTTGATATGCTCCTTCAGAGTACCGTCGATTCCCGCAAGCAAATTTACCAATCCACGAACAATTCTGGAGTTCGCACTGCTTTCTTTCTCATAGTGACCCGTAGTGCTATTTCAAACATTCCACAAAATTTAATACAATCAATTAACTTGTTGAGAATATGTCTATTCTTAGCTACATGTTCATTTTGTTGGACAATATTTAATCGATATGTACTATTTAATTGACAAATGATATTCACTTTTCCTACAATCGAATATTCAATCACATTATTTAAATGCTTTTCACTAATTTTATGCCTTTTAATTTTTTCACATTTAATTTTTAATAATTTCATAAAATAATTATAACAAAAATAGAACTTCAATTGACATAATGATAAAATTTACGCAGAATCTGAATTAAGTTATTTAAAATCTAGAACTTTAAGAACTTGAGGAATTAGTTGGGGGGTACTGCCCCATTGCCCTCCCTGCACCAGCCGCCACTGGAGTGTACTACATTTTACTGTAGTAGATTAACTTTGTAAAATTTCCCAGAATACCAGACTAACCTTGCACTTTAGATATGAATGTCCTAAATGTTTCTGCATTTTTTAAATTTACTTTTTAAACAATTAAATAACGATGTTGAAATTACTTTTTCTTTGTAACATGGAATGCTGTGATTTACATGTATTCTAGTATTAGCAGTATGTTTTCTATTATTCATAAATAATTATAATACGGTAGGCATTCAGTTCAGCATCTGGCATAGAGATAATCAAAAGTCAAGCCTTTCTTTTTTACACCCAAAAAGTGAATGGGTGATCTAGTGTTATAAAGAGAGGTGTCTGAAAGAATACCGCGTACTGTAAGTCGAAATGGCTGCATCTGCTTGGGTTTAAACCTTAAATCGGCTTCTCTAGTTTATTCGTCCGAATATTTATAAGTTTGTATTTTATTCTCGTCTCTATGTGCAGTTGACTTCATAGTGTAGTTACGTGTCTAAGTGTATAGTAAAGAAAAAACTCGAGAGAAACTGTTCCTGTTGAAATAAATATATACGAATATATAAATATACGTATTTAATTCTATTTCAACGATGATAAATATCACTTTCTTGAAGTTACAAAGTCATAAAGCTCAAGTGTAGTTAAAGTACAGTTAAATAATTACTACAGGAACAAAAACTAAAACAATACTTTCCAAACAATAATCCAATAACATTGTTAATAACAAATCCAATAAGATAATAAATTCAATAACACAACACAATATTCATCTTTATATTTCCCTTGATTCTCCACCAGAAAATACGGTAGGCATTTAGATCAGTTACCTGGTGAAGAGCTAATACAAATGGAGTGCTTTGATCCGCATCTACAACATAGATGGTTGTTACTTATTCTCCTATAGATTTATACTTCCCCCTGAACAAGGGTGTGTTTCTTCATCTTTTTCTGTAACCTTTAGCTCAGGCTTTAGGGGAAGGAATGTCGATATGTGTATGTAAAAACACAATTTAAAGTAACTTGAATAGTAAATTTAGTAATATATGACAACGTAATTTTCATCTATATTTTTCTTTCCTTTCCCAGCCACTACGTCATATGCATTTGATGCCCTTTATTAAAAAAATACTTAAGTTAATCAAGGAAGGAGGTATGTGAAAGAATAAATAAAGGGTCATTTTAATGATATATCACACATATCTATCATACTTCATCATGATTGATGTTTTAAAAAATAATGAAATAAATTCCCTAACTACTCTCATTGACGTGCAGTATACAGAGTAGTGAATAAGTTTTGCACAATTTTCATACATTTATTTTTACAATATTAGTTTACAAACTCTAAACTACATCAATAATATTTTTTTAAAAGACACTGGCAGGTGTACAATTTTATTTTTATCACATTTCGTGTTTAATCTCATTAACGTCATTATATTATTTTCTATTAATTGCAATTCCCGTCTTCTTCAACAGTAATTAATTTCCTAAAATTTTTTGACTGTAGTGGTATCATATATCAAGGGTTTCCTACTTACCGTTTGTTAATATAGAGGGCGGTAAACTTAAAAGTATTTACTAGTATTTTAATAGGTCAACTAATGTGTGGATTTGAAGCTGTCCAGATCTGTATTTGAAGGTTGACTTGTTTCAGTTTTATTAAAAAATCATTTAGTAACATCATGAATAATGCGCGAAACCATCATTACACACTATATAAATTATGTAAATAATTACAAATATGGCCAAAGTTACTTGTCATATCTCAGAATATGATGGTCGCTCAGGTCAGTTGTCTCGTGTTAAAACAGGTTTTTGAAATTTTTCCTACAGTTGCAAATTAAAATATAAACATCCCACCAGGGGCGGGTGTATAGGTGCTTCAGAGCTGCAGAACTGCCAAAAAAATTAGATATTTGTATATATTTTCGCGACATAATAATTACTAAAATTTATCAATAAAATAATTTGGTTAGTTGGTGCAGCTAACCAAATTATTGCGTTAAAGTAGCATTCTGCCTGCCGTCCTCTATTGAGTAGTAGACCAGATGAATTATCTGGGTCTCTACGCGAGCGCGTCGCGGTACATTGAACTGGGCCACACGAGGTAGTTCTCAGCACGGCTCGGCACATCCGTCCTCCCCCTCAACTCCCGCGACAATCCACATTTGGCGCTTGTAAATGCGCGAATTTACACGGTCAGTGAGCTGTATTTTTTCCAGCTAAGACGACATCAGTGAATGTTTACTCCTTCCTATCCTATTTAATCGTACATATCTCGTATTTCGTGTTAATTTGAGATTTTAAATACTGTTTTGTGAATTTGTGTAGTGAATTATTGTACTAATTATTGATATTTATATACTGTGATAGTGCCAATGGATTTAGTTTATAATTTAGTTCATGTGAAGCGATTTTTTAAATACTCTTATGAAGAAAAAATTGATTTAAAAAACAATGGTAGGCCATTGTCCGATATTGTTATTAAGACTGCAGGTGTTAGCCGCGGAAAAGCATATAAATGTCAATTTAATAGAGACATTTATTCAAAGAACAATTGGATTTGTGGGTGCAACAAAAAAAAAATGCGTTATTTTGTTTTCCTTGATTACGTTTTGGCGGTGATAAAGCATGGACGGAGGTAGGGGTGACAGATTTGGTGCACTTAACTGAAAAAATAAAAAAGCACAACTCCAAAAGCCATCTACATAATACAATGGAATTAGCTTTATTAGGAACAACTAATATTAAAGCGCAGCTAGATTCAGCTTATTGGATAAATGTGCAAAAGCATAATGATAATGTGACAAAAAAGAGATACGTTTTGTCAAAAATTATAACCTGCATAAAGTTTTGTGGGGCCTTTGAACTGACGCTGCGAGGACATGACGAAGCTGAAACCTCTCAAAATCCGGGTTCGTGGTTTGATAAAATTTTCTGCTGAGCTTGATGTAACTTCAAGCAAGCATCTACAAAATGCTTCAGTATTTAAAGGAACCTCTAAAGAAATACAAAATGATCTTTTAGACTGTATATTAAGTGTCACGAAGAAATAATTAAACAACTGATGTATCTGCAAAAATTCAGTTAGTGGTAGTTTTAAGATATATTCTCGATGGTGAACCGATTGAACGTTTTTAGACATACCTGAAACCTACAAAATGTGACGCTGAAACTCTTTCGGAAAATATTTTAAGTGTTATAGACCCTCTAGTAGAAAATTCACCTTACAAGCTTTTTCCCTTAACCAAAGAATATGACGGCAAACATGAATGTTCTTTAAAAAGGTATTAAATTCCAAAAATTTTTCTTGTGAAAGTCTATATTTTTGTATAAACGGATTTTACATAAAAATTCTGAAGTATCAGGAAAACGCGTGACCTTGAAAATTTTCAAAATTTCCGCCTGCAGCGCAATTATTTTGCGGCCCCTACGGCGCCAGTAGTTTGGATACATTTGAAATTTGCACGCGGGTGGCCAATACCCTAGGATTGGCCCTGTGCAGAACACCCGTTTCATTTTATCACGAGCCGCCACTGCATCCCACCCTAATAAATATACAAATAACTGTTAAGAGCGAACTGACATTAGTATAAACGAAGCTTTTGATATAAGGAAGCTAAGGATTACAAGAAATATCAACGAAATTTCATAAAATATATAGGGAGGTCAAGAAAATGACCTAAACGATTCTGCCACCTTTTTTTCGGTGTTGTAGATTCTGTATAAAGGCGTCTTATAAAATAACATTACTACATTTCTTGTATATTATATTATTTAAAAACACAAATACCCAATATAAAATATAACATAATATAGAATTATAGTCAATATAGGCAATATAAAGATTTTAAGTGATGAATTGTCCGACGTAGAACTATAAAACTATAAAAGTGCAACATGCTACTCCGCGGCCGCTACATAAATGGGCGACCTATCATATTCTCTTATAGAAGTGGCTGCAGCAATGTTATTTATAGTATGGCACGTAGTGGTGGACTGAGCCAAGTATTGGGGTTATTGTATGCTTTGATTCGAGTCCCAATGGAAGACTCGACGAGGGCATTTGCCACCTCTCTCTGCGGAGTGTTTGTCTTTGTCTTTATGAGTACGTTTCTCCTCTATTGCTTGAGGCTTTATGGGAAAGAAATGGATTTTTGCGTATCCAAACTTTCAAATGTGTATATTTTACACACTTATTTTTTATCAACGCACATATACACACCATAATCCAATTATGTGATACGAACTATGCTCTGATGATGAAATTTAATTATTAATCACTGAAGGAAAAAACAATAAAATATAAGCAATTTTATACAAGTCAGAAGTAATTGCGTTACTTGAAGGTATTACGAAAACAGAGTCCTTGGAAACAAAATCTCCAATATAAATTTAGAATACCATCAAAACAAAGTAAAAATATCCCAAACAGCTACTTTTCTAGGAAAATATTTCCTTTTTTTTTTATAAGTGAATTACTTTTTTCACGCACACTTACTACCATCAATTTCACAGAAATGAAACTCATAAATAAATATAACACTTCGAAAGAACGCTATTACTACGCCCCGTTCCGCTGAAATCCCATTCTAGTCTAGGTTTAAATGATTATTCCGTAACAGCCCTTTATTCTGAGAAGAACAGGTAACTGTTCTACTATAAGAAAGTTCTTTCAAGATAGCAGACTGAACTGTGTTTCATTTTAAGGAGTTTTCTGGAGCTAATTACGCGTTGTTGAAAAGAGGAAGGTTCCTTAATTTATATTGAAATATATTGAGGATAGATACTAAATATACAGCTTAAAATTCAATCTGATACAATTAAAATATAGCACCTGTTATCCTTGTTGCGTACTGAATGAGATGAGAATTATAAATTTTTCATTTCCCTCCGAAGGCTAGTCTGTTAAAACGATTTGTTGATATAAGAATTGCGGTCATTTTTATTCGACTCCCCAGTAGACAAAAAATCTCCATATGTAATTTCTATCGTCGGTAACTCTATGCAAATCTTCATATGAATTTCAGATCAGCGTTGATAATATACCAGTTAAAAAAGCTCTTGCGACAGCGAAAGACAAAAATATTTGACCCAGTGTAAACGTTATCTTAATTGAATGTACGTTGGTGCTTTTTATCGAACACGTGACATGATAATTGTTAGAGATCACTCACCAGCTGCAATAAATTACTAAAAGTCAAAAAAAGTAAAACTAAATTTATGTCATTCGTGTTACTGGTAGTGTACTCATTTAATAGCTATTTGCCAAATAAAAAACTCTCCTATCTTGCCGATAAACGGAACAGTCTACCTGAGCGTAGTAATAAAAGCAAGCCACGGTATGTTTTTAGATTTTTTATTTGGAAAATAGCGATGAAATAAGCTATACTCTAATTATAACTACTAAGAAGATTGGCGCAAAGATATTTCAAATTTAAGACTATATATTATCAAAATCTTAACATTTAACAAGCTGAGTGGGCACACAACCCACACTAAGTTAAGGGCAGTTAAACTTTAAACTGATCCTTAAAAATTACTAAATCCGTTCACGAGAAGAGAACAGATTGCTATATCATGTTTAAGAATAGGACACATAGCAGCAACCTCTCAATATTTATTAAGAAGAGAGAATTGCCTCAAGGCGACTTACTCAATATTCTCATTACAGTGAAACACATATCGGAGCAATTTTCAACGTATACTGTAATGAAAAGAAGCCATACTCTTTTGAACATAAATCAAAAATTTGGTTAATACTAAAAGCTGTATCCAAAACGTACTAGGATTTATTAAGGAAATGGGTCTATTTCTTGTTAATTATTTGTAATAGTGTCGTTATTGAATATTATTTCATTATTGCCTATTCCCATTATTCACTTTCTGCAAATAGTGCAAATAATACATATACAGCATAAAGACCTATATATACCACACAAACACAGACTAATAGCCATAGTTGTCAAAACCTTACCTGAAGTAAAAAGAAAAAGAAAATCCGCACAAAGTTATTTCAAATTTAAGACGATCTATGACGGTGATGTAATTCCTTTTAGTACCTTTTCCTAATGCTTAAGTGTACAGCTAACGCAACAAAAAGGTTCTCAATTTAAATTGTGATTCGCAAATGTGTTGTTTAACTGTGTGATGATTGCTAGAATTATTATGTATCTAATATTTACTGAATGAAATAAAAATCATACGCCTATCGCGAACCCTACCAGCGACCCAGAACCCAATGCTATTATCGTTGCCCTTAGCAACCGAAGCGTCTACGTTGGAGTAGACGTTTGAGTAGTAATGAGTTCGTGTTGCATTATTTAGCGATGGGGTGCGTGGACCGTTATTTTTTAATAATAACCTTGATTGTCCAACAAATCTAAATTTTCTTCAAGAATATTTCATTCTATGGTTAATGATTCATTCGCAATTAATTAGATCAGATCTACCTGATGTCAGAATATGATTTCCACAAGTTGGAGCTCCATTTCACTATATCTTAACTGGCTATCAGTATTTGGATCAGTTATTTCCTAATCGATGGATTGAACGACGATGTCCAATTGAGTGGCCCCAAGATCTGTAGACCTTACTCCACTTGATTTCTTATTGTGGGATTTCATGAAAAATAAAGCATTGGAAATAAAGTCTAATTATATTAAGGTTCTGCAGCAAAGGCATAAAACCAAACAGAACATCGACTAGCTCTTTGTCAAGAAAGTAATGGTACACATTTTCAATATATTTTATGACAATAATATGAAAACCACGTTTTTATTCATTTTACAGGTAATAATTGATAAGTTTATATAACGAAATATACGTTGTGTACCTGTCAATACGACCTTTTACGTGATATATCACTTGGTGTACACTTATACTTGAACAAGAAAGCTGAAGGTGGTTACATCCCCTGGGGATTACTTCCTAAATGTGGGCAATTTAAATAAACAACCGAAACGTTTCAGGATTTTTTATTGAAATCCTCTATATTCGAGTTATCGAATTTATTCTTATTACGATTTTCACCTTATATTTATATGGTGGTAATTTATTAAAGCTGTGTAAACGTTATACATATATGATTGTAAGTTTGGGAATTCATGTCTGTATTAGATCTGTAGTAATAAATGAATTATTACATACAATAATTATTTGATAGTGTTATCCATACTCGAAAAACCAACAACGTATTAATTAAATCGATCTAAATTATTACGCTAAGCTAAGACGATAGTAATTAAACCAAATTCAGTTAAACAGCTGATTATAGGCGATAATAATGTCACAAAAGTAGTAACTCACTGCACTAGAGACAGCATTTATGACTCATTATGGGAAAATATTGCACCTCAGTCATTAGAGCTTGAATATGTATATAATGCAGCTATAACCGCTTCTGATAATGAGGCTGTGATATGTCTCGCCTCTGTCAATGTCAGTGTTAATTACAGTCTTGTCCTCAGGAAGATTAATTAACGACGAACTATAAAAATGTATACCTTCTGACGAACATTGACGTTAGCCTGCAACATTATATATCTTCGTTAAAGTAATTACGAATATCTCACAAGGGAGGTGTGAAGAGTTCCGACGTTCTGAGAAAAAAAATAATGTAGGCAGGTGTAATTTTAATTAACATCACGTTGAAAAGTAAATACGAAAATTAAGCTGCATCGTTTCCAACATCTGAACATTTTGTACGTATTTGGGAAACAAGTATTAAGTTTCTACGACTCGGCAATGAATTCTTCAGGTAAAAATGGACGAATAGTTCATTCGTAATGCACGAAACCCGGTTTAAAATACGCTTTAATGAATGCGTTGGAAATATTTTTCGTTCATTAGTTTATTATACGTGTATAGTTATGTTTGGTTTTTAACATAAAGATGTGCCTTTAAGAAACAAGAATACTATCCTTGTTAACGATAATGTCGATCATAATGTTTTTCTTTGTATAAAGCTTTTATAAAGCTTTATACAAAATGTTTATAAAGCTTTTATAACGCTTTATACTTTGTATAAAGCTTTGCATAAAGCAACAAAGCTTTTTCCTGTATTTTCCCAGGTGATCAAAAACGAAAATACTGTCCTAGGCTGACTTTAATAATTATAAGTTGTGAGGAAAATAGAATAATGTTTATGTTTCTTATTTGAATACATGTACTTACTGTCAAATAATTTTGTCTAATTCCGTCAATATTAACGAGTGATAAATAATACTGAGGATAAAGTAATCGTAACATAGACGCAGCTGTTTTAAATTGCATAATATGAATCAAAATAAAAATTCGGTCAATAAGTTCCCAATGTAATTCCTCGTTTTATTGACTCAAATTAAGCAAAAGCCAGAAAAAAAGCATTCGGATTTTACTAAAGCTGTTCAGCGTGAGTGATTCATCAGTAGTGTTGCTCTCGCATGATACTGTGGCAGCCGAGATGCCATCGCATATGAGATATTTGAATAAATGTAGCTACAAGGAATTCATTTTGTCGTTGTGTTTGACCACTTTATATTCTGTTCGTTATGACAGTGTAAATACCTATATTTTTATCTTGACTCTATAGATTTCAATGAGAAGATTTATACAGGAATTTCTTGATTTAAAATATGTTGAGTCTCAAATACTATGTTTAGTTTGTATTCGAACACTATTGGGCTTTAATAGGTTTTATAAGGAGCTTGATAGTAATATTAAATCAATCCGAAACACGGAATGAAAATATTTTGCAACCATGGACACGATACAAAGGAGAGGTTCTAAAAATATTCTCTGAGGAGCGTTATAGGTATATACACTTGATCCGTTTCGGGCGTCATCTCTGCATACTTACTAATCAGTACAAGATTACAAAAATCTATTGGCGAAGCAATTCAGTACCTGACATTAACTACGAGTACATTACAAAAATGTGAGTTTTTAACACTTCAAGCATTACTATTTCTTAGTGATAGCGTCGCAAGATAAATGTTATCATTCGATGCTGAACGGTCGTTGTTTTTATATATAAGAACATTTTGTTACCGGGATGGACATCGGGCACTGGTAACCGGATAAGTATCACATAAATAAATTATTATAACTTAAACAGCACTGCCACTGATGTGGCAGCCAAGTGGGCAGCTCTAGTTATTACTTATTAGATATTCACATTTTTATATTGAACACAATGTAAAATTATATGATAGATGCATGAAGTTTTAGACTTATTTAAGTAATTACTAATCTCTGTTGGATATTGGTTCTTCGTATATATTTCTTACATACAAAATCTGCGTCCTTTGTGCATGATTTGTCTGGATTTCAGATATCCTAAGCGTAATTGGTGGCAATAAAATGAGGGTTGGTAGGTATTAGATAAAAAAGCACAATAAAAATTCCAATATACAGCCGAACTGTGAGATGGAACGGATATGAAATGGTCCTGCAATAAATGGTGCAATAAGGATGTCAAATTGAGATTAATAATTCCTGCAATTTTATAATTCCTCTTTGTGTAGCACCTATTAAGTCAACTGAAGTTTTTGACCCTATTTGTGGGAGAATCTTCAGTAATGTAATACCATTCATAAATCTGCTGGACTTCTGAATGATATTACCTTATTAAATATGCTCTACACTCGATGCTCAACTCTACTTTTGTACTCCATGTATGCAATTTTAATGTATACGGCAATGGTCTTGGTTTCTCTTTAACATTTATCAGCACATGTTCCTTTTTACAGATGTTACTTTTGTATTAATTCAAGTGCACTATTCATTTCATCGCTATTTGCCATATAAAAAACTCTCTTATCTTGACGATAAATGGAACAGTCTACCTGAGCCTAGCCATAAGAACAAGCCACGGTATGTTTTGAGATTTCTTATTTGACAAATAGCGATGAAATACATGGGTAATGTCTATTGAATTATTTTTGTAATAGGTGAATGTTACAGTTTACCTGCTATTCACATTTACACCAGGTGTTTTAATTTTTCAATAATATTGGATTATATTGGATTATCGAAAAGTAACTACGGTATAAAATATTTAGAAGACTCATCATCTAGAATAATAAATGAACCTGGAGTTACATAAGGGGTATGCTTGTTTTGCAATTTAGACTCTGAGGTGAGATCTAAACTATATGTAGTATATGTTTTATATTATTATTGGTTTATTATCGGTTTACAAACACTCTAGATCTAGAAAAGAGTAAAATATCTACATTATGGTAATCATGAACAGACTACTTATGTAGAAACAAATTCGATAAATTGTGGTAAGTAAAAAATGCTCAGGCACGTCTATTTTGTATTTTAGATACGCATTTATTTGTGTACGTCATCTTTGTTGGAGTTATGATGTCATTAGCAGTCTTTCTAATGCATCGTCTTTACGTATTGTAACGAATTTACTAGAAAGTTCTTTATTTCGAACACTTATTTACAACTCAATTATTTACAAGTCCAACTCACTAACTAACTTTCTTTCTACTTTAACTTTATAAATTAACTTTCGCACTGTATTACAGTATGTCACCTTCTTCGCATCCTATCGCTCACTATCACGGTCCAGATTCACCTAACTCCTGGCTGGACGACACAATTCTTATATAGGCAGTAGGACGTCTCTCCAGACGTTTTTAGATAAAGAACTTTGGCGAACCTTCTAGTATAGAACGCACTGGAAGTCAACTTCACACGCTCTTGATGGTATCGAATATTCCCGGCGTTCGTGACAGTATGATAAAATAGTAAAATTTTCTGATTGGTTACTTAACAATTGCTTTGCTTAGTTGTCTCATAGCAAACTGCCCATCATAGTTATGTGTTTTAGAAAGGATAAAATTTAAAGAACAGGAGTAGCTGTTTCCTGTACAGTATATATTAGCTTTCATTCCCTCTCAAAAAAAAATCATCTCATATTATGACTGGCAATCCTGCTAATAAGCAGTGTTGTAGCTAAGATCATGAGCGCCCAGGGCAAGATTTCAATTTCACGCCCCCCAAAAGTTATGGTACTTACTTATTTGCAAGAAGGCAAACAACACAATAACTTTGAAGTATAATTTATTTAAATTATGCATTTAAGCTTTAGAAATAAAATCCTTGAGATGTGAGAATACGTTAAAAATGTACTTTTCTGGTGCTTTTAATTACATGGTTTACATCCACTGCAAGTTAACATAAACTAAAACTTCAAAACTGGTATTTTAATTTTGTGTGAGCGCCACATTTTTTAATGTGACCCCGCCCCCTCCCCCGTACCCTTATGGGGTCTACGAGTGCGCCTCCTTGAGGTCTGCGCCCCTGGCAGCCGTCCCTGCAGCTAGCCCCTAGCTACGACACTGTTAATAAGATTGTCTTTATTTTATAGTACAATGAATAGGAAATGAAGAAGAGTTTCAATTCGCTATGAGAGCCATACTCACCATAAGGCTTTTAATATTTATTATTAAGTCCAAAAACCGCCCGAAATGGAGGAAGCAGTGATTCAGCTAATGCTCACAACCATTTGTAGCACCACCGAGAACAGAAAACGATAATATTCGTCGGGCGTACAATGCATTCGGCGTTTCCTTGATCATTACACTTCCATAATGGAGCCACCAGGTGTGGTGAAACGCAAATATAAACTTACAATGGAATGTTTGCTTTCTTATCCCGTAGCAGCCATTGTTTCGTGCCTCAGGTAAACCCTATATCTGTATTGAGTCGTTTAGAAGATTCTAATGCGACCTGACGTTATTTGCTTCCCTGCATCTGGCCCCTACTGTTAAAATCAATATTTGGATATCCACATCAAATAAGTTTAAAGTTTAATTACCGGAAAATATTGCAATGTCAGCGGCGAAATTTCCTTGTGTGTTATTGTACTGGGGCTCCCTCTCGTTCCCGTTGGCTGGGAAGCGAATGAACTTCGACAAATGCCCGGGAATTGTTGAATTTTAATAACTGGTGAATTTATTAGGTGCAGGGGTGGGATAATACATTTTTTAATTGTTTGCTTAGGAAAAATGAAGACCTCATAAATCTATTTGACTTATGGACTGTGGACACACAATTTTGATGCAAAAAATATTACCAGTTTTATTAAACATCTGCGAGACAAGAACTGGGAAATGCAAATATCATTAAAATATAAAGATTTATAAATATGTTCTATGAAATTATGTTTATATGATAATAAGTTATTTAAATGACTAAATACTATTGATAATTATTAAAAATAAATATTCAAGAGCTAAGTTGCACATCTATTAATATTGAAATAATTATACAGTGCTTTTTCACCAGGCACAAAAATTAAGGAAAATAAAAAAATCCTAAATTTCTAGGTAATTTTCAAAGAGCTGTAACTTAGAGATAAATAGTCGCAGAACAATTTCAAAAAAAGCTAATTGAAGCTCCAAGCTTCTACTTTTTAGATAATTATATCCTTGGTCCTTGAGTTGAGAATAATTTTATCCTTTTTAATTTGACGACTTTAAAAGTCTTATACGATAATTTTTCACCGAGTTATTGTTCAAAGCAAAAATGTCAGTTTTTACTTTGGTAATAAATAACTCGGTAAATAATGATCATACAAAAAATTCAAGTCAGATTTTAAAGACTGAAAAGTATTCTTTACAATTTGTAGTTATTGGGTTTTCGGTGTGAGAATGTTGATTGAAAAACAGGCAAAAAATTGTGTATTTAGGGATGTTCGTTTAACTTGGCATAACTTTTCAAACTATGGATAGACTAAGGATGTTGACTGTCTCTTCTCAACCTCAAAGTATTCCAAAGACCCCATGAAAATTTCAAAGCTCTGAAATTTTTTTTTTCATTATGTTCAGAATAATTGAATTTATCGTTTTTGCTAAAAATCAATTGAAGAGTGAACTTTTCATTTTTTTATTCATTTTTTGACGTTGAAAATGTTTTTTAACAATAATTCATATTTTTTGTCAAAAAATGTTAATTATTATAAGAAATTTTTTTTCAAAATAAAAGTCAAAACTGACTTTTTTCTTTGAACTCAGTGAAAGATCATCGTATAGAGGCAATCAAATTAAAGAGGATAAAGTTATCTAAAAAAACATTATGATGAAATCACTGAAAAAAAAATCCGTGGACCTTTTGAAAGACCAGCACAAATTTGCATTTTTTTCAGTAGTTTTCTTATTATTACTCAAAAATTGCTGTCGGTAAAAAGCTTTAACTCAAGATCTGAAATCTAGAGATCTGGAGCTTGAATTTGCTTTTCTTTTAATTGCTCTGCGACTATTTTTCTCCAAGTTACAGCCCATTGAACTTTAAAGTTTTACAGCCCTCTAAAACCAGTGTCCGTTGCAGTTTCGCCCCCTTACACCCAACTACCTCCAGTTATGTAATTAATAATAAAAGAATCTAAATAGGTCTATCTTACAAATTATAATTCAACTCCGTTTAGAAAATGAAATCGATTGATCCGTTCTCCTAATACAAGCAAAAATAAAGTAAGTCGTCTTCATGATATTTGTCTGGAGGTAATTTTTTTTTCTAAAAAAATTATTGGGGTGGATAGTTTTAAAATGAAACAGACTACTGTATGTATTTACATTTGACTTAAAGTATTAATCTTTATCGGATGGTCTGCATCTCACGGTCATCGCTATATCCTCTCATTTCTACTTTCAATGTAGTATGAAAATGGTGTAAAATTTTACTATTTCTATTATAAAACTTAACATAAGCGTGATTAGTAAAACTTCACGCCACTATAATTATAAATAGGACACCAATTTTCGAGGCACACTGAAAACTGGCCTAGTGTTTTTGTTAGTACATCAACGGAATCCAGAATCTACCCAGAACCTCTATATTTATAAACTTCACACTTTTTAGGTTAATATTTTAGATAGTTAAAAGTAGTATAAACGTACTGCAATGTAGTACACATTACTCATGGTGTATATTATAATCCCTACGTGATAACTAATCTAAGGTACGCATGCTTGGGGCTTTGTACGTTGGCATTCTTAAAAGATGCGTCAATATTTTTCATTTTACTCTCTGGTGTATCTTTAAATGTACCTCATTTAGTGTGGAGTTCATGTCAAATTTCACATCACATTTCAGAGAGTGTATGGATTACTATATGTATATATCATGTAGATAGATGTGCAGGTACAAATTGCTTGTACCTACAATGATTCAAATATCTCAAGACTACTAGACAGCTTCTCTGTTGTAGCTGAGTTACCTGAGTGTAATACCACTGAGGTAGCATTCACAGTAGGCAGCTTTACTTATGATCCCGGAATTAATAATTTCTAAGGATGCATTTTTACTTAATATTTATAAAATATAAGTTTAAAATGTAGTAACTAATTTTACGAAAAGTTATTAAAAATCTCCTAATTATATGTCACTCTATATAATATCTAGACTATTAATGTTGCACGATTGTATTATTTTTTACCAAAATAATCAGTACAGTTAAACTGTAATATATATATATATATATATATATATATATATATATATATATATATATATATATATATATATATATATATATATATATATATATATATATATATATATATATATATATATATATATATATATATATATATATATATATATATATATTATTGACCACAATAGAAAAATAAATAAACAGTTTTAAAACTTTAAAACGGACTTTTTGGCAGGTAGAACATCTCTATCTCGAAATTGAGTGGCCGAGAAAAAATAAACCAACACATAAATGCAGAATATCTGTTTTATGCGACAGTTTTACTTTTTTCAAATAGTCCACCCTCGTGCCTTCTCATGACCCATGAACAGGGTGGGGTGTATCTACCTCAAAATCAATAGATGTCGTCTGATACACGTCCCTGATCAGAATCAGTCGAAACCCAATCGATCCGTCGCGATTTAATTGAGTGATCGTGCTAACAAAAAAAATTCTCAAATAGTCCACCATTGTGTTTTCTCATGACCCATGAACATGGTAGAGTGTGTTCTAGCCACCTCACAATCAATAGGTGTCGTCTGGGAGACGTTCCCGATCAGAATCAGTCAAAACCCTATCGATCCGACATGATTTAATTGAGTTATCGTGTTAACAAAAAAAATTTCTCAAATAGTCCACCGTCGTGCTTTCTCATGACTCATGGACACGGTGGGGTGTGTCCTATCTACCTCTAAATCAATAGGTGTCGTCTGGGAGACGTCCCCGATCAGAATTTGTCAAAATCTGATCGATCCGACACGATTTAGTTGAGTTATCGTGCTAGCAAAAAAAATTTCTCAAGTAGACCCAAGGGAGGGGGTGGTATGTGCTATCCACCTCAAAATCAATAGGTGTCATCTGGGAGACGTCTCCGATCAGAATCAGTCAAAACTCGATTGCTCCGACACGATTTAGTTGAGTTATCGTGCTAACAAGAATAAATGCCGACGACAACGATGGCAACGACAATACGCACACAGCAACAAATTTTTTAAAACCTTTTTTTTTTGTTTTTAGGCCCAAAAACGAAAAATAAACCCAAAAAAAAATTTAGTTTTTTCAATATTTCTTTACACGATTACATTACTTTTCCGCTTACAGTGGAATGCGGAAAAGTAAAATATAAAGCTTACCCATATGTCTTCACGCTGAGCATTATAACAAAAATGGAATCGTATTTTAAGAAAATGATAAAAAACTAAAAGCCTTAAACACTGTTATGAAATAATAAATAAAAATTCTCGTATTTCACAATTTTGTAATTATTTATTCAGTTAGTCTATTGATAGATGCTTAAAAACCTATTAGTATTATTAAACTTATAGTAGTGGTATCAAACTTTGTTATATGTATCACAAACAAGATTAAGTTTTATGAGTAATAATTTATATGTAAGTGACAACATAAGTAGGTTTTCACAAGATTATAGTAACTGGAATTTTCTTCTTACACAATTTTTTAAACAAAGTTACTATTCTTTAAGTTATAATAGGAATAATAGGAAAAAAATATAATAGGAAAAATAGGAAGATAATAGGAAAAAAATATAAACTTTTAATAGAAAATATTTTATGGAAACAATTTTAAATTTACACAGAGTGGTGTTGAATATGCGTAAGATATTATTACATGAATATACCTTATTCTGAGACAAAAAGTTGTTATAAATATGTGGTTAAATGCATTTCGCTCTATGCAATGAGTTAAAATTATATTGTTGTTTTAATTTTTAAGATTTATGTCTCATTTGTTTTTTAGATAATTAAAATTTCGAGTACTCAACAGTTGCTACAATTTCTAAAATGTAGCATTATTAATGTTTAATATAATCTACAGGGCGATGGGCTTCCTAAAGCCATGACAACTTTTACCACACTGAATTTGTTCTTATAATGGCGTTGACTTACTGGCTGCAGCCTAAATGACCAAATTCTCCGCCGTTTTATATATATAGCGAATTTTTTGTGTTTTCGATGTGTTACGGTTTCGAATTATTTAGCAGAATCTCCATCTATGCATACAGCGAACACGATACTTTTGTTTTTTTATTTACTAAAAATGAATAAAAGTATTTGACACTTATTGGGAAACACCTTGTATTTTCCACCTTGTATATTAAATGTAAATGAAGAGGTGCATTTTAGTTAGATATTCCGCAAATAGAAATAGTAAGAAAGGATACTTATTAATGAGTAAGTATAAAAGGACCTGTTTGGAGAAATAAAAGATAATTTTGTAATATAGTTTCGACATGGAAAACCATCTGATACTCCAGAAATCATGGAAAAGTTGCACGGAACCGCGAAATAATTAAAATTTATTCAGCATTTACATTTGTAAATTTGATTTCCAAAACGAATGACTTGATAATTAGCCTACATTGTTTTCTAGAAAACAACCGCCCACACAGAGATCGTGAAATTTAATGATTAATTATTCACTTTCAACTCCTTTTTCATCAATTTTACGGTCCAGTAATAAAATTAATATTCACCCATAACCTTACACGCGAGAATCAATATCCATTTATTTTTGAGCGCTTATGAATATTTAAGGGATAATTGGTGGAACATCAGAAAGGACAAATTCATCAGTTTCTCCATCTGAACCCCAATAAACCGTCTGCGTCCTGAGGTGGCATTTTTTCAGTTACATATATCCGAAAAGCAATATGCCGCAGGCAAGTTCATATCGCAGAATATCGGCTATACATCCCTCCGGCAAATATCGATTGACGTATATGAAGTTAAAATAATTTCGGGTGGAATCGCAAACATAATACGGCGGCGCTGCAGTCAAGACTTAAACGCAGCTAACGAAAAACGGTAAATGAAACTTCAACCATATCATGCATCAAAATCTGCTATATAGCTAATGTTATTCGCTATTATCCTTTTTCCTTATACATGGTGGAAACTATTATTTGGTTTATAAATATCAAATAAAATTACATTTGTGTTTTCTTATTAGTTAGTTATTTATGGCAAAAGCTATGATACTCTTTAACCCACCGTCGGGCGCAGGCGAGCTGTGAGATTCTGCTGTCACTTTTTCTTTGCCCTTTCATGTGTTATTATATTACGAATATTAACTCGAATTCCCCCATAGCTTCCTAGCTCCAAACCCCTCTTCTCGATATAATGTCGATTTTTTTTTAGTGCATTCCCTGGTCTTGTATGGGCCGCCCGGATCTGTCAGAAGCATTGCACCTGATTACGTCATTATTTTCACTCCTATATGTTGTTAGATTTCTTTTATTATTTAATTTAATAACATTTTTTGGGATCTTTACACTTACTTACACTGGCTTTTTATGGTATTATACAAAATTAACACATTTGGGTGCTAAATTATTGGTTTATACTAAATATCGTTACCAACAATGTGACGTTTATTTTTTTTTTGAACATGCCAAAATGGTGAAGAAGATGTATAATTCTTTACGCTTAAAATAGACAGTTACTTATAACTTTTCTTTGTAATTCACCTCCAATATTTTTTTCATATATAACTTTATGACTTTTACATGAAAAAATATTTGTACATATTCAAAATATTGTTGAATACTAATTTATGTGTATGGTTTGTCCTTAAAACAGAAACAAACTTATAATAGCTGGTTATCCTATAAAGATCTTCCATATTTATTATTTTAAAATATTAAAAGAGCTCCTTCATATAAATTTAATTATTGCGACTAAAAACTAGTGTGAAATATTTATTATTGTATTGTATTAATTAAAATAAGCGTTTTATTTAGTCTCCACCTCATTACAATCTAAATTGTGTATAATTTGATCATAGGATCTCTCAGATGCATTGCGCCCGAATGTATTTGGATTCATACTGCGTCCGACGAAAGGTTAATATAAATATGAAATGTTATAAACGAAATTTTAAACATAGATAGTGAATTATATAAGTGAAGTACACGAGAGATGTTTATTTTAACTGGAATACCCTACCCTGCATATTTTTATATCAGAGAATTTCTCATCTCCTTAATGAATTAATTGCAACAATTCATAACATTTGAAATTCTAATCGATTGATTCATTAATTCACTAATGAATCTACATTAATAATACTGCAGCACATCCCCTACCTAGCTTCTTTTAAAGTTTGATGTGAGATATTACTTATTTCTATGCATACACTTTCTTTGAGATAATCAACGTTCTCTGCCTTTGTGGCATATATTTTATTCTTGGAATAACTCCACAAAAAACACAACGACGTAAGGTCTATTCGCCACTTAATAGCACTTCTTTGTCCATGTGTTAGGGAAAGTTTTGTCTTTTAATTACAGCATAATAATCGTATTGAACCCAGAGAGTCACTCTGTAAGATCGATTTGATAGATTCGGCGATGACGAGGATACTCTGATGGATATATTAAGTTCACCAGAACAAAAACGACTTGATTTCTAATGAGATATAAATATTTTTCAGTTGTCATATTTTATTTGGATAAATAAGATAAATTAGACACAAATACACCATGGAAAAATGTATGTAGCACCCATTTAATTAAAATGAAATATTTTTAATATACTGGAATAAATTCAATAAAATTATTTTAAATATAATTCTAACTTTATGAAACGTGTAAAGAAACTCATTTTTATACAAAATTTATAGTAAAATTTATTTAGTTTGCTGTATTGTGGTTATGTATATAAGATGTAAATAAGAATGGACAAGTTTTAAAGTATCAAATTCATATAGAATAGTCAGTCTTACACAGGCTTGAGAAGTGACCAGACCTATTTTTCCTTATACTGTAAGAAAGTGATTAGTGATTCGTTAAAATCATTATTTTTCATTATCAGTATGGTTAAATGCCGCGAACTTACTGTGCCAAAAAGAAGTAAAATTGGGTTGCTTAATTCGCAAGGACATTCACAAGTGAAAATTTCCAATATATGAAGTTTTCGAGAAAAGATGTTCAAATAACAATAAATAGATTTAAGGAAACAGGTTCCTATGAAAATAGACCAAAATCAGGAATAAAACGTGTAATCACTCCCAGAGTGCATCGCTTTCTAGTAAGAAGTGCTCTTACATAGCGGGCAAAATCATCTACAGACCTAGCTGGTGATCTGTGGGAGCACCAGAAAATTAAAATCACTTCCAGAACAGAAATTATCTAAGAGCCGTAAGCCACTATTAAGTGAGCGCCATAAGGAACTTCGATTGGAGTGGGCAAAACAACATGTAAATTGGATACCTGATGAACGGGACACGATTATTTGGTTTGACGAATCCAATATTGAAGAAGGCATCGTTATGGTTTATCTAGTAATCATATAACAAAGAAAAATATTCCTAAGCAATTATTTCAATTATTATATTAAGTTTCACATTTTATAAAATCATTAAGTCAAATGTGTATTTTTTGCTCTTTTACCTTAGAGATTTGGGCAAGCTGGAGACACTTTTGTAAGACGTAGACCAAACGAAGCTTTTCCTCTCGAGTGCATCATATCAACGGTAAAATTTGGTGGTGGCAGTATTATAATCTGGGGTTGTATGACTGCTAGGGGTGTAGGAGGAATCTTTTTATGCGAGGGTCGCATGAATTCAGAGCGCTATACTGCCATATTAAGCGAAGTTTTAGAACCTTCGATACTAAAATTATTTAAAGAGGATGATCCTGATTATGTCTTCCAGCGAGATAATGCTCCTTTTCACAAAGCAAAACAGACAATGGATTTATTTAGTAATAATGAGGTTCCCCTATTTCCGTGGTCACAGCAGTCCCCAGATTTATCTAAAGATGAAATTGTCTATTTACAAATGTAAATCAAAAGAGGAATTAAAAGTAAAAATTATAGAAGAATGGGGAAAAATTTCGGCCAAAATGTGTAAGCAACTTGTGGACAGTATGCCCAAAAGATTAAATGATTAAAGCACGAGGAGGTGCCACAAAGTATTGAGTAGTACCTTTAAATTGTTAATAAAGTTATATATACTCATTTGGTTTTAATTTCCCTTTATAATATTTAGAATCTAAACAAATGTATAGGGTGCTCCATACATTTTTCCATGGTTTATGTGTGTATCTTTTCCTTCCAATGCGGAACCTCCGCTGAACAGTGTCTAAAGTTACGTGGATCTATTTCCAAAGTGAAAGTTGGTATATTCCTCTTCAGTTTGTTCATTATTTCTTTGCAAATATGAACTCTACGATCTGGACGATATATTATTAGTTCCTGGGCAAATATGACTTTATATGGATGACGTTTATCATTTTGGTATTCAAAATTTCTGTTAAAAACAGTGTAGCCGTCGTCATACATCCAACAGTGATCACATGAAGAAAATATACGTATACCAGGAAATGCGCATCTAAGAAACCTGGCATTTTTTTCCTGTTTGTCCGGTAACGTTTTTTCGCAAATCTTCAAGTGCGATTTCACATACAACGATATTGTCGCTACTGGTACCAGTGTTCATGTAAGAGTACATCAAGAATGTATGGTTTTAAGGAAAATTACATCATGCAACGACCAATTCGATAGACATGTCATATCTCAGATAGAAATGTTATTATCGCTTATCATGTTAATCATTACCAACATGGTAACATCTGTGGGATGGTTTTGTCTATGTCGGACTAATTTGTCATTTCGTTTTACTGCGGAATGTAAACTGAATATGCTAGTTTACGCTAGCTCAACTTGTTGCTATCGCTTGTTCTTAAGTTTCGTCCTGCGTCGAACCAGTTACTCGTTGTGAGCAATTCAAGTTACGTATAACATTTAAAATGTTCATTCTAAAGTTATTAAGGAATTTGTATCACTATACTCGCGCAACTTGTCAAATGTTGTATAGAATACCCTATTTACGTTACGTATCATTTAGTTAATAGGGAACGTACCCAAAATATTGTCCTTCTTTTTTCACCGTAATTATTCTAAAAAGAACTCGTAAATATAATAAATATATTAACGACAAGGTAGCACAACCGATAACTTTTTACATTACCTCGACACTGACAAATTTAATCACTCGGCCATTCCGAGGGCAAAATACTATTTTGTCGACCTCTACTGTCGTCATGGTACCCGAGTTAGTTAGGGCACGTTATGTGGCGAATGCGACTGAATATCGTATGTAGTCTATTGCCTATCTAGATCTTGGGTTAATTCCAATCGCCGGCACTGGCAATGTCGCTGGGAACAGATGTTATCCACATATTTCAATATATATTCCCATCCAGAGAGCTTTGATTTTGGATTTGAGGAATTCTCTAATTTATATGGCATGTTTTATATTTATATTAAAATTCACTGTATAATAATGTATATAATGTATAAAGTAAACACAATAAATATTACATGTATAAATGGGCACTAATATATTTTAGACATTCATTCTAGTTAATTAAAAAAAAATACTTTCAAGGATTTCAGGTGACACAAAGATATTCAAATGTTGTTAATTATGTGTCGATCTAAATTTCTTTCGATGAAATCTCTAAAATCATACCCATAACAATAATAACACAGCAATAAATTTGCAGGAAGTACGTCTGAACGAGGCTTCCGATAGACCCACCGGAAGTCGGCCATATTTGGCGTGAATTATTACAGGAGTTGGGCGCGTAATCATTCTTTGAGAGCTCGGATGAAACTTTTATTAAGGAATAAGTTGCATGAAATATAGAGAAAACCACTTATGCCCGGAAGTTTCCACGTATAAACGCATATGCCCCATTTAGAATACGCTGCAGGTACTGGGGTCGTCGACGCTGCTTCAGATTGGCTGAGAGATAATTTCATTGTTGTAGATCGCGCGATGAAAGCCCAATGCTTACTGGAGGGTTTTTTAAAATGCTTATCAATAGGAGCGCTTTAATATATACTGCAATATTCGCCATGTTTTGTCAATACGGTACTTAAGTAGAAGTGTGAGAATGGGTATTTATTGTGCCTTTAGTTTAGGATTTATACACGGAATTATTTATTATTCTCTATTCAAGAACAATTGTTACCAATCAATTAATTACTTACCTGCTGTAAAATTAAAATAAACATTTTCGCTTTTATCGATAATAAAATTCACCAGTTATAATGCCTCTATATATAAAAAAATAAACAGTTTTAAAACCTTAAATCGTACTTTTTCACACGTAGAACATCTCTATCTCGAAATTGAGTGGCCGAGAAAAAATAAACCAACACATAGATGCAGAATAAGTGTTTTATGAGACAGTTTTACTTTTTTCAAATAGTCCACCATCGTGCTTTCTCATGACCCATGGGCAGGATGGGGTGTGTCCCATCCACCTCAAAATCAATAGATGTCGTCTGGCAGATATCTCTAATTAGAATCAGTCGATACCCGATCAATCCGACACGATTTAATGGAGTGATCGTACTAACAAAAAAATTTCTCAAATAGTCCACCATTGTGCTTTTTCATGACCCATGAACATGGTAGAGTGTGTTCCATCCACCTCAAAATCAATAGGTGTCGTCTGGGAGACGTCCCCGATCAGAATCAAAACCCGATCGATCTGACACGATTTAGTTGAGTTATCATGCTAATAAGACATTTTATTTCCGACGATAAATAAACGCTAGAAAACTTTTTTTTGCATTTTTTTTTACACGATTACATTACTTTTCCGCTCTGGTATAGTTGAGTGCGGAAAAGTAATAATATATCTTTATTCTTTCCCACATAATTAGTCAGATAGTACACAATATCCTCTAGACGTACATTTCATGACCCCAATACGTCTATACGTCCATGCACTTAATATAAATGTCTACTGGATGTCCAGAATCTGGATGTCTATTGGACGTATATTGCATATTACTAATTAGACGTTTACATTACGTCCGTTTTCATTCTTGTGTACAGGTCTTTAATAATCTGAAATATATACATTAATTCTCTGTTAAAAATATATATTTTAATTTTTCACCATCAAAAACAGTTTGGACTGTGTTTTACATCAGTTTCTTAATTTGAGAATTGATTGCTCGACGTGTGCGAATTTGTTGTGCCGAAGGAAAATTTGTCGCAAAATTTCATAAAGTAATGTATTTCCACCGCAACCTGCCACTACCACCTGAGAAAACCGTTCAAGATGCATTTTTTCGAGGGTTTGTAGCTTAGAGGATTTCTTGCTTATCTCGTGTGAATTAGTTGCGATTAAAAGTATTTTGTTGCAAATCAAGTTTTCGTTCCTTAAAAAGCATTTTTAGGTAAATGCCTATACTATGCGATGGAGTGCCTGTATTCATATGTAAGCCGCAGCTACTTTTACATATCAATTAAACAAATATTTAAAAAAAATTTTGGTTCACTCTTTATTATTTATTAATTAATATTAAACGCGATTGTCGTTATTTTTGAAGCTATTTAACCCATCAGATTCACTTCACCACCGGGGTAATAAAATAATTGTTTATAAACATTTTTCATTGTTAATATGGCGCAACAAATTATTTTTATGATAAGGAAGTATTTAAACAGATTTGGAAGTGATTTTTCTATGAGTGGTAATGGATATCCTGACGAGTTATTTTTTAAAAATAAATACCAACAAATTTTTCTCATCGCAACAAATTACCAACAAAAAAGCCACAATTAATGAGACTAAGGTCACTTATGAATTCAAAAGTGGTAATGCTAACTTGATACACCTCAGTTATTAACGTTATCAATATTATTTTTGTCTCGAAATTTGTCGCTCGGCCCCTTTTAATTAGTCGCTGGAAAAAAAAAATTTCGCGATTGATTCATTCCCGTTATTAAATAAACAAAATCATTTTTCTGCAAAAATATAGTATGACACCTACCCAATCGCTCAATTATTAATTTTATCAAAAATTTTTTGGTCTTAGAACTTGTCACTCGGTTCCTTTTAATTAGTTGCTACGGAAATAAATTTTCGTGATTGATTTATTCCCGTTTTTATATAAACAAAGTGATTTTCCTGTAAAAATATAGCAAGGCACCCACTCAATCGCTCAGTTATCAACGTTATCAACATTGTGTCAGTCAGAGAATTTGTAACTTGGCCCATTTTGATAAATTGAAACAGAAAATATTTTTTTTATTTTTATTCGTTCGATATTTTGAGTATCAAACGTTTTTACCCGCGAAATATACCAAGGCACCCTCTTAATCAATCAGTTATCAACTTTATCAAGTTGTTTGATGACCCATCATTGGTATAGCTGTCCGTTTATAACAATTTTCAAGACACGTTGTCAATTGCTACAATTTCAGATGTCCTAGGTGCCTTCCCATCGTTTGATCGGCTTAGTTACCTAGCATTATCAAGTTAATATTTTCAAGGTCTGCTTTTTTCAAAATAATATCTTCGGTCTTTGTCTCACCGCAACTAATTAGCGACAAAAAAAACTACATATTTTATGATATTTCATTTATTTTGTTATAAATTGTTTAACAGTGTTGCCTTACTAAGTTAATATAAACTTAGCATGCAAAAGAAATAATGGTAGCGTTATTCGATCGCAACTAATTAGCGACTAAAAAAATAAGTGGTTTTAGACGGTTTATCAATATTAAATAATTTTTTATTATAGTTACCCTTCTAACTTTATCTCAACTTAGTAGGGCACCTCTGTGTAAAAAAACAATAGTGACAAAGTCAGTTGACTCGCTACTAATTAGCGGATAATAAGCAGCAAATTTTCGGTATAGTAACTTTTCGATTTGCGCAAGTTGTCCTGCTAAATATATATATATATATATATATATATATATATATATATATATATATATATATATATATATATATATATATATATATATATATATATATATATATATATATATCAACAATTTCCAAACAACTTCTTCTACCACATTCTTCTCTATTTTACTTATTTTATCTATTCTCTCACTCTATTTTACTTATTAAAATATAAATATAATTCTGCATTTCCTAACAATTTTTACTAATAGAGGTTTCTCCTCGTATCACATGCTAAAATACTTTATTTCGAAAAGTAACCCTTCCATTAAACATAAATCTCTAAAATCGTAACCCCTATGTGTATTCATATATTTTATTTTATACATTAAATATATTTACTTTATTCTTTTTTTTTTCAGTTGACCAAGGACTGGGTTAAAGTAAGTATGTCTAACTCATAGAATAAATAGTGATTATAATAGTAATAATGGATCTTTATTTAAAAGTTAATAAAACTATAGTTCGTAGAAATATATTAGGTTTAACAGAAATGGCGAGGATTCAAAGTTACTCTTTCAACTAATCATTTTCAATAACCTGATATAGTAATATATTAGGTATATAGAAACAACAACAAAGAAGGAAATAGAGCAAGAAATGGAGCATATACATATCTACACCTGACACCCAATAGAAAAAAAATACTGACTACATTTTAATGTAAATTTTTTTTTGCTTGTCTTAAACGAGTTAATAATTGGTGAAAATTTTAGACATTTTCAGACTTTAACAGCTCGGTAGTTGTTTCAATATATAGACTATTATTATTATTATAATATATAGGTTTGGGCCTCATCAGCCACTGATCGCATGGGTAGTCCCTTGGCGATCCCCTCTTATCCGGATCATTATCCAAAAATGTTATCCCATAAAAGGAGCAATTTAGGCACGTCCCTCGCCTTAAGCCTCGCCTCGCCTCGCCTCCTCTAGGACAACAGAGGTCCCTAATATGAGATACCTCTTCTCCTCCAGTGCGGGGCAGGTGTAAAGAAGATGAATCGAGGTTTCCTCGTCTTCTTTACAGTATCTGCAGGCCGGGCTATCAGTCAGCCTCAGCTTGTGCTTATTTGCATTCAGGCTACTATGGTGGCCCGTTATGATTCCCACCAGGGTTCTGGCTTTATGTCTGTTCAATTTAATGAATTCTTGGGTCCATTTCTCAATCTCTGAGTATTCGATGAAGAGTTTGGTTATTCGACAACCCATTACTCCTCTCCATCTATTATTGTACTGGTCTCTTGCCCAGCCATTGATACAGTCTCTAATCAGATTCCGAGTTCAGGTTCTGTACGATTCCCACTGCAGGTTCTGGTCCTTAGAGGTCTTCCCTGGTCCCTAGTCTGGCAAGGTCATCTGGAATTAGATTTCTCTTAATGCCATTATGCTCAGGTATTCATAAGAGTTCCACCGGTCCCTTCCCTATATATATATATATATATATATATATATATATATATATATATATATATATATATATATATATATATATATATATATATATATATATATATATATATATATATATATATATATATATATATATAGACTAAATGAAGGCAGAATACCTGATTTCAAGTTATAATTTCAACAAATTAAATTCAAGAAATTTGGTAGATATATGAATGTGGAATATTATCAATTCACTGAATATTCCTTATGTTTATTTACAATTGTAGACCAATATACTACATCCCCGAAACGTAGCTCAAAATAAACGAAACGTATAATTTCTATTTTGACGATTTTTGTGTTGAGAATATCCTTATGCACATACGGGTTTTAAATTTTCTAAAAGACTATTGAATAATATAATTATCATGACGATAACATCGAGGTTTACAATCAAAGAACAATCCTAAATGTTTGCATTCATTAAAAGAGATTAGGAGCTGACGATTTAGAGTAACACGATAGACAAGGTAATCAACAATAATGATATGACTATTTGTCTCACAAACAAGTAATTTTCTTTTAGTTTGATTAACGATAAGACACTCTCGAAACCATTATAATATTTCTAAATCCAAATTAGTATCAGAAACAACAGAATCACTATTTTCAAAAAAATATATGTACAAGATAAAGCTGAATATCATCAGTTACTTATGGGAATTTGAAATACTTCAGAATGTTTTTAAAATAGCAAAAGCCCCAAAATATTTCCTTGTGAACTCCATTTTATACATAAATTTTGAGTGCATACTATTTGTTAAAACTTTTCGCCACCAGTTAGATAAATTAACACTTTGTCAAGGATTCAAAATCATCAATTAATCATATCAAAAGCTTTGTATTCTAAAAGAACTAAATAAGTGTTTTTTGTATCACTTGCCCTCAAAATGTCATCTTTGACCCGTAATAATGCTGTCGTTCTGTCTGTGGTATTAATCTGTGCTAAAAATGTTTTTATTATTTAGGAATACTACAACCTGCTCTATAACAATTATTTTCTAAAGTTTCCGAAATATTTGTTAAAATAATAATAGGATGATATTCAAGTCAACATGTTACTGATCTTTCCAAGTAAAAGGAAAGACCCTAAAGAGAGGCATTTATTAATAAGTGATATGACTACAGTAGTTGACATAACTAGACATTTAAATATAATCGGAACCTTTAGGCTTTATTCGAATAGAACTGATAATGATAAGAACGTTTTCATTTGAAATAAAACATAAATGAGATTCCTTAGACAAACCACTTTTTATTTTCGTAATTCACTTCAATAAAATCTTCGTTGAAATTAATGTGAGGTATTTTATTAATAATAAAAATAATAAAAAATACATGCCTACTTCTAGCCATAGTGAGGAAGAGTTAGAAGCCGTTTATTCGGACATAGAGCAGGTAATAGGATTTGTGAAGGGTCATGAGAATTTAATAATAGTAGGAGATTTTAACGCAGTCGTAGGTGAGGGGAAAGAAGGAGAATTTGTAGGTCCTTATGGATTAGGAAACAGAAACGAGAGAGGTAGCAGACTGATAGAATTCTGTGAGAAGCACAAGATGGTAGTCGCGAACACATTGTTCAAGAATCACGTTAGGAGGCGGTACACATGGAAAATGCCAGGAGGGATAAACAGGTATCAGATAGACTACATTCTGGTTAGGAAGAGATTTAGAAATCAATTAAAAGACTGTAAGAGTTATCCAGGAGCAGATGTAGACAGCGACCACAACCTGGTAGTCATGAAAGCTAGATTAAAGTTCAAAAATCTGAAAACCCGGAAGGATAAGAAACGTATAAATGTAGACATATTGAGGGATCAGAATATGAAAGATAAGTTCCAGGAGAAAACAGATCAATTAATAAATAAAACGAGTAAGGACGAAATCAAGAACGCAGAAACTGAGTGGGAGGGTATTAAGAATAGTTTAGCTTCTGCGGCTATGAACGTTTTAGGACACGATAAAAGGGAAGCTAGGAAGCCCTGGATAACGGACGAAATCTTAAACTTGATGCAAAAGAGACGAGGCTACAAAAACAGACGAGACGAAGAAGGACTGAAAACTTATAAGTCAATAAAGTGGGAAATCATTAGAAAATGTAGAAAAGCGAAAGAACAATGGATAGAGGATAAATGCAAAGAAGTAGAAGATAAGTTGCAAGTAGGTAAGACCGATGAGGCTTACAAAATAATTAAGAGGAACTTCAGGGATATAGGAACAATAAGTAGAAACGTTAGGAGTCAATCGGGGGACATACTGATCGGAAGAGAGGATAAAGCGGATAGATGGAAGCAGTACTTAGGAAATTTATACGAGGGTCAGGAATTAGGAGATATATTAGAGGAAGAATCTAGCATCGATAGAGAAAATGTAACCTATATTGAGAGAGGAATTTGAAATAGCACTAAGGGGGCTAAAGAATAATAGAGCGCCGGGTGTAGATAAAATACAGGCGGAAATATTGAAATGTGCGGGACAGAAAGTAGTAAATAGGATGTTTGAACTGGTAAAATACATATATGAAACGGGCGAGATGCCGGAGGATTATAAGAGGAACATTATCGTTACTATACCGAAAAAGAGAGAAGCCGAGAAATGCGAGAACTTTAGAACGATTAGCCTAACTTCCCATGCGTCAAAAATCTTAACTAGAATAGTGCAGAAGAGGATGGAAAGTAGAGCGGAGGAAATACTAGGAGAAGACCAATTCGGGTTTAGGCGAAATAGGGGAACTCGCGAAGATATTCTGGCGCTAAGAGTAATGTTAGAGAAAACAATAGAAAAAGGAAAGAACGCTTATATAGGACTTGTAGATTTAGAAAAAGCTTTTGATAACGTAAGATGGAAAAAAATGTTCGAGATACTAAAGAGCGCGGGAATGAAGTATAGAGATAGGAGAGTAGTACACAATCTATACAAAGAGCAAACTGTTGTTATAGAAGTAGAAGGGGAAAATAGGGAAGTAGGTATTAGGAAAGGAGTAAGACAAGGATGTACGCTATCACCACTAATTTTTAATCTGTACATCGAAGAGGCGATTAATGTGGTAAAAGATAGAGTGAATTTCGGGATTAAAGTACAGGAACAGAAACTCAAAATGCTGAGATTCGCGGATGATATAGCAATATTAGCATCTAGTAAGGAGGAATTGGAATCAGCATTGAACTAAATGGAGGCAGTATTGACAGAGGAATACGAAATGAGGGTGAATAAAAACAAAACTAAAGTGTTAGTGTGCAGAGGGCGCGAGAGCAGAGCAAAAACGAAAGTAAAAATTAATAATGAAAGATTGGAGGAAGTTAAAGACTTCACTTATTTAGGAAGTAAAATAAATTGGGATGGAAGAAGCGATAAAGACATAAAACAAAGAATAGCGCAGGGTCGAGTAGCTTTTAACAAAACTAAAGCACTTTTATGCTCGGGGGTAATAAACTTAGAAACAAGGAAGAGATTTTTGAAAACATATGTATGGAGCACGGCATTATACGGCTGCGAAACCTGGACGGTAGGGGAAGCAAGTAGGAAGAAATTAGAAGCTTTTGAGATGTGGTGTTATCGAAGAATGATGAAAATACCATGGACTGATAGGGTTAGAAACGAAGAAGTATTGGAGAGAGTCGGCGAGAAAAGAAGTATGTGGAGAAACTTAAAGAGGAGAAGAGGTGGAATGGTAGGCCACTTGCTGAGACATGGGGGAGTAGTCCGCGATATTTTGGAGGCAGAAATAGGAGTGAAGAAAGACAGAGGTAGGCCTAGATTAGACTACTGCTCGCAAATAGTAAGGGATGTGGGTTGTAGCACAATTAGCGAAATGCGTAGGTTGGCACAAGATAGGAGAAGCTGGAGGTTAGCGTCCAACCAGTCTTAGGACTGATGACCTAATGATGATGATGATTTTATTAATAAAAATGTCGTTAAATTCAGTACGTTCAGCAAAATCAGTTTCATAAAAAGACTTGAATTAAAGGTGCAGAGTTTGTACTGCTCCTTCCAAATAATGTAAATTCTAAACACGTACCACGTGGTTGTCTGTTAATGTACTATTTATACTTTTAGAATAAATAAGATCTAAAAATTTTTGACAATTATTTAAGTATCAGTAAACTTATAAAAGGTCAACTTTTCCTTCCCACAGAATACATTAGGTTATGTATTACATAACGGTGGGAACAGCTTTTATTAAAATTGTTTTGTCGCTATAAAAAGTTTTATTCAAGAAATTTTGGTTATACATCGAAAATTTTATGCCGTACTGTAGTAAATATCGCATTTTATTCACGCCAGCTTTCGACTGGCTTAATAAACTTTGTATGTATTTTGGCATCCCTTTGTTATATTAAAAAACTTACCACTGCGTCAAGGAAAGATCGCATAAACAATGTAGAGTAGAACTCGGTCGATGTATCAAATAAATTGAAAATTATCCAAGTTTACTTTATTTATAAAGAAAATTGAATATTTTATTTGCTTTCTCTATTCGAACAGTCGTTGGGAACAATCAGAAGCCACATTTAGTTAACATAAGAAAAACGTATATCTAAAATGTAGACACCATATAATATATTTAGAAGAACTACGCAATACCACAAAAAATGTATATTTTTTGTGATATAGCTGTGAAGGCGGACTATTTCTTACGTTTTGTGTTGATTTTATCCACATCATGTTTGCTGAAACTAATGTTTTTTTTGTTCTTTTTTATAGTGAAGTTGACATCTACTGTCTATGGCCATTATTTTTCTGTGGAATATTTTTTTTATATTCTATACAGCAGGTTGGTATCTCTAAGAAACTCTACTTTTAATACATTTCTATCATTTGTTACGAATTCCTTTAATGTCTTTGGTATCTCGTTTGTATTGGCACACGGTTTCGTATCCCTTATATTGCAATAATATACAGTTAACTCAGCTTGATACCTTAGACATCTGGGTTATTCTGTTGCTTGTAGTAGATGTAAATGTGTAGCAGCTTAGCATGTCCAAATCTAAAATGTCTAATTGCCACTTCCTTCCTTGGAGATACCTTGCAGGGAAACGTCATCGTCTTTCTATTGGTTTAATGGTAATGAACGCGTGAGGTGAAATCTGTTTTATATTGGGGAGCTGCAGCTGCACCATAGGTAATATTTGAAGGTATAACATTATAGGTAATATTTGTCATTAAAGCTGCTTTCCTCTTGTCCCTGATGGTTTCCCTTTGTGTAAAGGTTTACTACATATGCAGATCTACTCACAGTTACATCGTGAAGATGTATGGGCAAACATCTGACATCTAAAACATCTCATTGGTGGTGGTACATACACTCTTACTTGCAATAAATAAAATGCCGTTTTAACTAATTTCGAAAGAACAGGATTATTAAAGGTGAATACGTGGTTGGCTGATTCTAGTAGGTTTCCTTTTTTAACTTTAAGACGTCTCACTGTTGTAATGCCTTGAACTTTGATATATTCCAATATATCTTCAATCGAATAGTTCAAAAAATCCGAACAGAAAATTACACTCTTGACAAGTTTAGACTCTAATATGGAGCATATTCTACAGGGAAATCCCTTATCATTGTCAATTCAAGTAGACATTTAAATTGGGCAGTAGTACAAGTTTCTATTAATAATCCATCTTTGCTTTTCCGAATGGTCTTTGGTGTACGAATAAGATTATATAATTCCGTCTTGATGAAGGATGGATTCCTTTGCATTAGATATTTTTCATTTGCGATAAGGAACTGACGGTAAATCATCGTCTTTTGGTTTGTGTTGCATTTGGATTTTTTTAGCGTGGATCCTCATCCACATCTCTATTTAAAGAGGAGGACGCCCCAGACAATTTTGGATTTTTTACAAAATGCATATAAATCGCACGAGTAGTCGAAGATGAAAGTTACCTGCAGCAGAGCTCGAGTGCTACAGGAAGGCTACTTAAATCGGATGCTTGGTGTCCGTAGTTCACCATTAGCGACTATTTCTAGACATCCCTTTAGTGCGGTTGAGCACACTTTGGGATTACATTAGGTTCCCCTTTAACGCAGGGGACACACAGGCTTAGGCACCTCGGGTTCGCTATACCCGTACCACAGGTATTGAGTAAGCTGTGCCCGTACTTACTAATAAACTAGTAAGCCCCTGAGGGTTCGTGAAACTATTTCTTTAGAACAGTGTTTTCTATTACAATAAAATTCACAAATATAGTCTCTTTATAGGAGAAAAATATCAATCCAATAACTTCGTTTACATCGTCGACATAAAACTATTTGTATTTACCGAAACTACATTATATCTGCTGTACTTCTGTCACTGTATTTTATAGATACGTCTTACATATACCTATGACGTAGTCGAAATAGTCACGATATGTTTATGATAAACCTATATAGGGAGATAACTAGCCCTATAGTTCATATTTCATGCTTTTTGAGTCGTTTAAACTTTACCCAATATCACCTAAACATCACAGTAGTTCTGAATATTTAAATTTTAACATATTTTGCATGTTTTATTCAATTATCAGAATTTTAATTACCAATATATTTTTAAGCAAAGGAGATTTTACGAAGTTAAAATTAAATACGCTCAAAATAAATTTAATTAACATGTTCAAATAAATATTTTCACTTCACACGTTCAGGTAAACCTTTTTTATCAGATGCTATGTAAAAAGTAGCAAATATCGGAGAGTTATAAGTTATAACGTAGAGTATTTAATTATGCCTAAGTATTTTTTTTTGTGAATCTTATCTCTAAAAAGTACCTTAAAAACAATAGAAATGCATCTCTAAAAATGATTATGTTGGAAATTATTTTTAATTTCCAATATATTCTTTAGGAAATCCGTATCGATGCTTTCTACATCTATGGGTTTTAAGACGTTAGAGATAGAGCAACAAGTTCTAAAACTTGTTTAACGAACTAATCCTTAACAGAGAATTTTAATAATTATTTAAATATAAAGTGAAAATGAAACTGGAGGCCTGTTTTCATGAACACCGAAAGATTACACGTTACCCGATGTGGTTTAATTAATTTGGGTAATAGTAAAAAGAGGAGAATATAGTATATCTACTTTACTGTTACCCAAATTAATTAACCCCCTGTATAATAGTTCTTAATAATATTTATGGAAATTCCCACAATTTGATGTTCGGGATTGCACCATTTATAAAACACGTTTTCTTGTAAACCTTAACCACCTGTTTATTGTCATAACACTTAGTGTCTGTATCTGGATAGTATATATTATAGGAACAGAATGTTTGTATTTTACTCTTAGTTGAATCATCGTTTGAAAATGACATAAAAAATTGTTGAGACTGCAGTCACGTTTCTGTGAAAATATAATGGTATAAAACTTAGTAGTTGCTTTACTCATTTCCATTGTGGATATGTTTAAAGACGACAAAAATAGCAGCATCAACATTTATTTTATTTACATTAAATTCTCTAAATGTTTGTCTTTATTTAATAAAGAGAAGTGTATTCGTCTTTTCAAATTATTAAGTGCGTATTAATTCTCTGTAATATCTCTAATTTTGATAAAATGTCTATCTGTTCAGCCTTCATGAATCAATAGAAGGTTTTCAACCTCATCTCGCGATGACCACTTGGAAACTAAAACTTTAGTATACCTTCTAAAGGTAAAACTATTCTCTAACTGCAAAAATTGTCAATTAAATTACAACAAACATACAAAATGTGAGCTGTACTGTTAAGTTACCAATAATAGTCGATCTATCTTTGGAGTTGAAAAACACTGATATTTTTAAAAAAGGAATTTAATGGAAAATCGAATAAAGTATAGAATTAAAATCGATGATATTTGTATCTGCAAGCTCTTAAACTGAGAGAGCTAATTCTAACTAATGTGGAGTCATTCATAGAGAATAAAGATGAATGAATTAACCTCAACTTTCAAATTACGTTTTTCAAAATAACTCAAAAATAATAAATGTTTGAGATCTATAAAGGTCGTTTAGAGCAATTGTTTTTACTAACTATTTAACCGAGCTCATAGCTCTTATCAATTATAAAATATTTATGCAATCCATGCTTATTTTAGATACAATGTATATATTTTCTATAATGATGGACGATTTAATTTCTAACGATCGATGAAATATCTTAATGGTTTAAGACTGAATTTTGAAAACAGTTTTGTAGTAAGAGGTGCCCACAATACCTTTATAGATACGGAAGACACATATAAGTAAATACTTAGATACGCTTTTAAATCCTCTTAAATTTTGTAATATGACCGTTTCTAATCTACTTCAAGGAGAGGCGGAGGTTCTCAATTCGTCTGTATAAATATTGTTTTATGTATGTTCAGGTATAACATTTATGTTTATGAGCAAATTCTAATTATTATTTTGCGTTGGGTTCAGTATAGCTCCAAAGTGGTCCCATCTTAATTTCATTGGTATTGGACCTTGGACTTCGAAGATATACAACGGAACTCCTTATTCAAGTAGCTGTCGTTTTCTCATTCACAAAGCATCCTTAGTAGGTCTACCCATTACTTTAAATTGTAAAATAATAAGTTTAAACAAGACGACTTGAAACATGTAACAACTAAAATGCAAAAAATAAATGTTTTCTGTAAGGATTTAATACTTATTTGTTGTTCCGTTTAATGTAATTAAGAAATTATTGTTTATTATTATTATTTATTATGTAATTATTATTAATTATTTTATATAACTTTGAAGTCGGTGCCATACAATATTAGTAATGCGAATGCCGGCCCTCAGCAATTTTAAATGTAAACTCGTTGTCATAGTAGCAAGGTATATATTTTTTATGTTTTACTTGGGCCGACCTCAATATTATATAAAACAATTAATAATAATTACATAATAAATAATAACTTCTTAATTACATTAAATGGAACAACAAATAAGCATTAAATTGTTGTAGAAAATATTTATTTCTTGCTTTTTAATTAAGCTACCTTTTTTGAAATCGGTTTTTTTAACTTATTATTATTTATTCAATTCATGTCACTAATAATTCTCTTGAGCATGAAACACCAGGATTCTGTTAAGAGAAACATAAGTTGTACAATGAACATTTTCCTGTCCCTTTCTTCGTTGACTTTTTCCAAGGGAATAAAATATATTGAATCCACAGCCGCGCCATAATGTTCCGAGATACAATACTTCAGCAAGAATTATATAAATACCCACAATAGAACTAATAAAGGAACCAGATTAATTTCATCCCCATCCACGGCTAAGCCGTAGGCGCATGATTTTGATGAATGCTTCCAATCCAGTTGCATTGCTTGCGCCAGGAGACGTTTCATAAATTTCATAAAATGCAATTACTGCACCGCTCCAACCATAAATATAACTATAAACGCATTATTACGAGGCATAGTGAGAATTTTATATATCTGCTACCTCCCGGGAGCCGGCGGGGGTACTTGAAAAATTGCACCATTAAGGCGAGGAACAAAGGAGAATACGAATCTCTGAGTTTCTAAAGTGTATTTACATAACTGCAAGGTAATCTTCAGTAGACATCTGGAAATATAAAAACAATGAGCTGCGGATTGAATAAAATAAATGGGAGACGTCGGATTATCTTTAGAGGCCCAGAGGATAGAGAATGTTTATCGACATAGTTTTACAAATATTTCCGTCCAATGCTCTTACTTTCTTTAATTATGATATTTTAAACTAATCTAAGACAAATTCTATGTTACACGTTTTAATTCGTATCTCCCCTGGTTTCTTTCTATTTAGAGAAATGTTACAGTTTTATTTTTATGTTTCTCATATACAGAAAGCTCAATAAATATTGTGAATAACAAAAACAGGAGACCAGTTTTCCACGAACACAGAAATATTATACGTTATCAAAGTAAATCGAATGTATGTTTTACTCAAGTAAATTTTGAGTGATGATCGTGGAAAAGTGGTCTTCTGTTTTTTCTGATGCATCAAGGGTTCCAGTAATTTTGCAGGTTGTGAATACTGGTCATTTTAATTTAATCGATATGTTGTATATCTAACAATAAGTATATTTCTAATTCTAAGTATATAAATATAAATCATTTCAAAAATACACAAAATTTAAAAAAATATATACAGAGAGTTTTACAATTAATTAAACCCTGAATTTCGTTTTTACAATTCAAGATTAAATTTTTCCTATTATTTTTTTCTTAAGTATAAAATTTCTATGAAGAATTAATTTATAACGAGAATGCAAATCGCAATAATATTGCGCCGCCCCTCGCTCATATCGAAGGCACGTCAGGAGTATACCTAGAGGCTTTGGATCTAAAAACAAACGTTACCACGTTGTTCACAAGGGTCGATTTACTATATTGATTTTGCCAAAATGCCCAAACTCGAAGGAAAAGCATTTCGTACATCAACATAATTATTACCAAAATTCAGAAACACTTATTGCCCGAATTTAAGATACGCTGGAATAAAGCCGGAAGAAAAAGGGATGTGTTCTTACCAGCAACGAGAAATGGTTAGATGGCGAATTCTTTGTACCATTCCAAGAAGACGACGTCGACGCATTACAGCATCGACGTCATTCGACTGTTCGATACTGTAGGCCCATTTTAATATAATTCTCAAAAGAGACTCCGGAGAAAACAAGATCTGTCGTCAATGAAGTGGAAACTCAAATAAGCACTCTTTTGCCTTTTGTTGTATTGAAGAATGAAAAACAGCTGTCTATTAAACATAAGCTGTTCTTTACAATGGTAGATGGTAAGGTTACGCAAGTAGCAAAAAGCAAAAGCACTCTAAAAAAGCTTATGTACAGAAGCAGTTTCGAAAAGAATTAGGATTACTAATTGATAAACCTCGACAAATCAGCGGAACCAGTAATGACGGATATACCGCTCGAAAATTTTTTGCCAATTCTGCTTGCACTGCACAAATTACTGGAGTTGATGAAGAATTAATTATGAGATTTCGCATACTACTTCAGACAATGTCAAGTGATATGGCAATCGATGCCATAAAGTTCGGTGAATATGCTTTTAGAACAGCCGAATTATACGTGAGCAAATATCCATAGTACTATATGCCCTCCTCTGTACATAAAGTACTCATTCATGGACAAAACATAATTCGATATAATGCACTTTTACCACTTGGCCAGTTGTCCGAAGATGCACAGGAATCCAGAAATAAGGATTATAAACGTTTCAGGTTACATCATTCTCGCAAATTTTCCCGAAAAGCTGCTAACGAAGATGTCTTTCATACATTATTGTATAAACCAGACACTTAGATAACGAGCTTAAGAAAGTCTGTGTCACGCAAGATTATGGAACTTGAAGAAGAAACCTTGCAACTATTACAATAAATATTTATTTACATATAATTGTGTACATAAATTACACCTGTATGCTATCAATTATAAAATGAAATGTATAAAAACAAAATAAAATTTATTTACCACCATTACTGAACGTCAGACCTTTCTTTATATCTGTATACCTAATTTCATGTGTCTATAATAACAAATAAAAAAAGATACAGATATTTGAGACGGCGCCTCCGCCATCGGCCCATTGTGCGGCGCCGTGAATGTGCTCGTCCAGACTTCTGTTTACGTGATATCACGTGTGCTGCCCATGGCGTGAGGTGACGTCAGTGTAGCTCTGGTAAATTACATACATGGAAAAACTTGGACCACACTTTTATGACGTGACGTGACCTCCCATGATATCACGTGAGTTCACGTGACGTGACAACAGTGTGTCTCTACCATAAGAGACTACTAATATTTATTAAGCAGTACTCTGCAGTAAAAAATACTAATGTTTATTACTGGCGTACTCGAAGACTGGCAAACATGAGTTTCGCGACAAAAAAAATAATAACAGAAAATTTTTTTTTGTTTTTATAATAAAAAAAGTTATTAAAGATTATTATATCTTAGCGCAGGAGAATAAATGCAATTTTTTTTTTATTTTTTAAACTGACCTTTTTCAGAAGAGAAACATGATTTTGTTCGTTGCATGATTATTTCAAAACTAATATCCTTAGTTTTAGTACTGATTAATAGGAAAATCTTCAAAAGTGATATACATTTTGCGAGGTTCTTCCCAAGCAAGTAGTTATAAATTCACGCTGATTATGTACCTATTAGCAGAAACAAGAGAGGCGTGGCATTAATCCGCTTCCGCTTCTTTTTGAAAGTTCAAATTAGACGCCTGTTTTTAATTTAAATCTCTAACGTAAAGGAAATTGTATTTTTACTGAATTTTTAATAAAATATGGCAAAGCCCCTTTTGTCTGCTGCGGTTGACAGTATAAAGCCAATATCAACGGCAACCGTTCTATTCTAACAACGCAATGATGGAAACCGTGTTATTATTTAATATTTCTGAAATGTTCCTCGTTTCGTTTTAAATTATTCCGTCACATTTGTATCTGCTCCCTATCTAGTTCAAAAGGAATCTCAAATTTTAATTAAGGAGTTCCTTATTGTAAAGGGATTTTTTTTCTAAAGAAAGTTCTAATTTCGTAGCCAACATAATATGTTCTTCTTTGTAAAATTCTAAGTATTTAGTGACGTACAAATATGTCTTTTACAAAAAATATATACGAATACTATGTCCACTTTGATGTTTCTGAGCACATATATGTGAATTTATAATTTTGTTTTAAATAACTTCTTCATAAAAGGTATATTACAAAATATAATTTAAAAAATGTAATAACTTTATACTCTTCATTTCACTACACTGAACAAAATGGTGACGTAAATATAATAAACAAAGGTATTAATTATGACAACGATTTTACACTTAATTTTCAACCGATGTTCAGTTTCATCAACACGATTTACGGTTGTTGATTGTTTTATATAGTCATATATTATATTAATGTCTAAGAGTGATTTATTTCATTACGTAGCTTTAAGAACAAAATACGTTTCGTTGACGGCCACTGTTTATTAGTTAATAATCTTTTTCATTAATACAGTGCCAGGTAGTATGTAATTTGTCATTAAAGTTTTAATGTTTCCTATAAATCGTCTATCGAATGCTAGACATGAGAGTGTAATGAAGTGTCTTGTTATATATATTAGATATATCTATATTTACTAAACGGCTGTTTTAGTGTATGTGTCATGAAATTTTTAGGTCAATGTACGAAATGATTTTCGTTCGAATTTCGGCATTTTGACAATATCAATATAGTAAATCGACCCTTGCGAACAACGTGGTAACTCTTGTTGTTTGATCCGAAGCCTCTAGCACGCTCCGGAGGTGCCTTCGATATGACCAATGGGGCCCGGGCGGCGCAATATTATTGCAATTTGCTTACCCGTATAATAATAAGATTGCATATATTAACATAACTACGTCGATACCTTTGCGCCTCTTCAGTGAGATACATTTCTATTAACAATAAGTAAAAAATTAACTAACCGCAAACAAATATCTACTTTAAATATACTCCAAATAGGCTGCGTTATTGCCACAATAAATATTATTTTACTAGGACGGTTTAAGTGTAAGAGTATAATTAAGTTTCCAAACTCCGCCTTTTAGCAAAATGTTTTCGCAATGTTGTTAAATTTCTATTTTATTTTTTGTTGTTTTATTGTTGTCTTCCTAATAAAAGCTATTTATTATTATTATTATTCTTATTTTAAATAAACGTTATTTTATATATTGCTACAGTTCGACGACTTTCTTACTAATAATTTGTACGCGATTTAAAAATAGGTTTCATTCTTACAGATAATAGGTAACTTTTCTATTCTAATGTTAATGTCATTCTTACACTGAGAAAAAATATTGCTGTCCATAAATTAATTTTCACTACTATACATAACTGCACCACAATACATCACAGCCAATTCACTCTGTTTGTTTTTCCGCAATACATTATTTTACATATACACATTATACATTTCTCAGTACCTGCTGATACTGGAAATAAAACTAGAACTGTTATACTGTAGAACGAACCAGTTTCGATATTAGACAGGCCACGCTCGACGGCGTATTTGTTGGTTTGATCGCGTCTCAGCAGGAACCTATACGCTATTTAAGATTACTTAAATATTATCTATAAGATTTTACTCTTACAGGTAGTACGAGCTATTTTTATATTGTGGCATTAATGTGTTTCTTATGCGCAGAAAAATATTGCTGTGTGCAAATTAATTTGCACCATTATATATGGCTATGGTAATCACAGCAATTGCACCGTTTATTTTTCTGCAGTTGTATGTTTCTCAATCCCTGCTGATACTGAACATAAAACAGTTAATACTCAAGAACATAGAATCAGTTTCGATATTAGACAAGCAATACACGACGGCGTATTTCTTGATTCTATCGCGTCCCAGCAGGAATCAGTACGCGACTTAATATTACCTACTATTAGTAAGATTTTATTCTTATAGATAGTATGTACTATTCATTTTATCGCTATTTGCAAAATATAAAACTCTCTTATCTTACCGATAAACCTGACAGTCTACCTGAGCCTAGCTATAAAAACAAGCCACGGTATGTTTTGAGATTTTTTATTTGGCAAATAGCGATGAAATAAACTATAACTTTTTTTATTGTATCATTAATGCCATTCTTACATGCAGAAAAATATCGCTGTTAGCAAATTAATTTGCACCATTATACATAGCTGTAATAATCACAGAAAATGTACCCTTCTTGTTCTTCTGCAGTTATATATTTCTCAATACCTACTGATCTTGAGAGTAAAACAGTTATATGTAGAACACATAACTAGTTTCAATATTAGACAGGCGACGAGCGATAACGTATGTTTTAGTTTTGTCACTTAACAACAGGAATCAGTACGCGATTTAAGATTACCTACTACCTGTAAGATTTTATTCTTACAGGTAGTATGCAACTTTTTTATAGTAACATTAATATCTTTAACGCTACAACACCAATATCATCATAGCTACAACACATCGCTAACGGTAACAGGTGACGACGTGTTTCCGGGTTTTGATGCGTCTCAGCGGGAATGGAGCAGTAGTGTATAATTACACAGAATTATTAAGAGGTTATACATCACCGGTCCATCCCTACAACGAGAAGAGATATTCAGTCGGTATAGCTAATGGCCGCGATCACTATCACAAAGTACCTCGAGTTTAAAACAATGAATAATGATGTTATGCATTGTATCAATGGACACTTTAGTTTAATACAATGAATTATGCTACTTAAAGGTGTATAATGTTAATCTGTTTATTGTATCATAATACATTATTATAACAAATATATGATCATTATGTTAATGAAAATATTGATATAAAAATTAATGACTAAAATATAGTTACTGTTACTTTGATACATCATGTTAATGAATAATTCATTATTAATGATCTTGTTGTTAATAATTATTATTTATTAGTACTGTGTTTGTTAAATCTTTCTGTGTAATATACTTAAAGATATTATTACTGAGTCTTACGTCAAACAATTCATGTATCAATTAGTCGATTATTTGAGCACTAAAAGTTCTAGCAATATATCTATTTCTAATACAACTAGTTGTTTAGATATTTTAATCTATTGATAATATTATAAATGCTTTCAAAATGAATATTACATACTACAGAAATAAATATGTTTTCTTCTAATCAGTTTTTGAGAGCTCACATGAAAAATAACACAAGCCTTACAACCAAGACTTGAAACGGATAACAGTTACCTCAGTCCAGCATTTATCTGATTATTCAGATAAATCATATCGAACTTTTTTAACCCAACAATATTTTATTTTTCTATGAGCTTATAGTATATTATTTAAAACTTATTTCTGATTGTAGACAAAATTTTTCGATATTAGTACTTACATACTTAAGATCTCGCTCATTTTATAGATCATTGTAGAAAAGAAACACTGAATTTTCCGCAACGGCAAAGTATTGATACATTATATTTCATTTTAGGTAACAATAATCTCAAGTAATTACTTAATATAATTTATTTCTGTGCAAATAAGTTAATGTAAATAAAAAATATACTTTCTATTTTCATAATATGCATTATACGCATTTCTTGCATACACAATATGCATATACATAGAAATACCTATATACTTATATCATATGTATATATTTAGTTTTAATTTTGTCACAATCATTCCCAAATTCTTATTTTCTTTTGGGAAAGGATACTGGAATAGGTTGGAACCTTTGGTGTGAAGGTAACACTGACTTGATGATTAACACTGGAGATGATTAAATATTATTTGAGTTTTAATCACCTCCAGATGATTCCAACTTTGTTGGCGAAACGCGCGTCGAGGATAGTGTATAGTATTTTGGTGTTGTGTGGAAACTAAGTCAGTGTTGTTTGGGAAAGGAGTTATTACATTCTGATAGGGTAATCGATAAAATGCCTTAAAATAGCATCGAAATAACGATGAATGCACAAGCAGTTACACTGACTTAACGCAAATACTATCGATATTAATCAACCAACTTCCGACGTGGCTATCATTAGAATAGGCGACCACAGACTGGCTCGTCCATCCCTCGGATAGGATGTAAAACTTAAATTCCTTATCTATTATATATTAAATTATAGATCTCTACCCATTACAAGAGTGAGGGGTCGGTAATAATTTCAGATTGAAGTATCTCAAAAAATAAAAAGAATATCTTTTTGGATTAGAAATATAATAACCGTGATAAATTGTGTGGGGGTTATATTCAGTTAGTCTAAGGGGCTATGTAAGAACATGACACATTGTGGTTGGACTGAAAAATACCGAAGGGTTGAAAAAATAAATTAAGACCATATGTGGCAATATCGCTAATATACTTTAATTAATTAGGCATACTTTTCAGAATGTAATATTAAATTTAAGTTTATATTGCATTTAAGGAATACATAGATTTAAAACATAGAATGTCAGAGAAAATATTTTGAATGGTTTTAAAAGAAAAATTCTACAAATCAGTTTAGAAATAGTGTGCCGTTTCCATGCATTTTAACGACGCGACGCTATTTTAAAATATAGCTAAAGTACATGTTTTGAAAAATCATTAATACTGTATATTCCATGCATCCTTTATTTCTAGTCGAAAGACATGTACCTATTTTCAGATGTATGATTTTTAATGTACTCACACACTTGCCGTTTACTTAAAGAGTAATTTGACATATACCTTACTCATTTTCGGGAAACTTTATACTTTCAGTCTCGGTTGGAAACTTGACTAATTATATTAATGCTACTATTAGGTTTCATTAATTAAATATTACAATATATAAAATATATATTCTAATAATAATTTCAGATTGAGGTATCTCAAAAAATAAAAAGAATATCTTTTTGGATTAGAAATATAATAACCGTGATAAATTGAGAAATAAATCGAGAGAGTAATGATGGTTAGGTTAGATTCGAAGCCAGTGGAAACAGTAATAGTGCAAGTATACATGCCTACTTCTAACCACAGCGAGGAAGAGTTAGAAGCCGTTTATTCGGACATAGAGCAGGTAATAGGATTTGTGAAGGGTCATGAAAATTTAATAATAGTAGGAGATTTTAACGCAGTCGTAGGTGAGGGGAAAGAAGGAGAATTTGTAGGGCCTTATGGATTAGGAAACAGAAACGAGAGAGGTAGCAGACTGATAGAATTCTGTGAGAAGCACAAGATGGTAGTCGCGAACACATTGTTCAAGAATCACGTTAGGAGGCGGTACACATGGAAAATGCCAGGAGGGATAGACAGGTATCAGATAGACTACATTCTGGTTAGGAAGAGATTTAGAAATCAAGTAAAAGACTGTAAGAGTTATCCAGGAGCAGATGTAGACAGCGATCACAACTTGGTAGTCATGAAAGCTAGATTAAACTTCAAAAATCTGAAAACCCGGAAGGATAAGAAACGTATAAATGTAGACATATTGAGGGATCAGAATATGAAAGATAAGTTCCAGGAGAAAACAGATCAATTAATAAATAAAACGAGTAAGGACGAAATCAAGAACGCAGAAACTGAGTGGGAGGGTATCAAGAATAGTCTAGCTTCCGCGGCTACGGACGTTTTAGGACACGATAAAAGGGAAGCTAGGAAACCCTGGATAACGGACGAAATCTTAAACTTAATGCAAAAGAGACGAGGCTACAAAAACAGACGAGACGAAGAAGGACTGAAAACGTATAAGGCAATAAAGTGGGAAATAATTAGAAAATGTAGAAAAGCGAAAGAACAATGGATAGAGGAGAAATGCAAAGAAGTAGAAGATAAGTTGCAAGTAGGTAAGACCGATGAGGCTTACAAAATAATTAAGAGGAACTTCAGGGATGTAGGAACAATAAGTAGAAATGTTAGGAGTCAATCGGGGGACATACTGATAGGAAGAGAGGAGAAAGCGGATAGATGGAAGCAGTACTTGGGAAATTTATACGAGGGTCAGGAATTAGGAGAGATATTAGAGGAAGAATCTAGCATCGATAGGGAAGATGTAGGAAAACCTATATTGAGAGAGGAATTTGAAATAGCACTAAGGGGGCTAAAGAATAATAGAGCGCCGGGTGTAGATAAAATACAGGCGGAAATTTTGAAATGTGCGGGACAGAAAGTAGTAAATAGGATGTTTGAACTGGTAAAATACATATACGAAACGGGCGAGATGCCGGAGGATTATAAGAGGAACATTATCGTTACTATACCGAAAAAGAGAGGAGCCGACAAATGCGAGAACTTTAGAACGATTAGCCTAACTTCCCATGCGTCAAAAATCTTAACTAGAATAGTGCAGAAGAGGATGGAAAATAGAGCGGAGGAAATACTAGGAGAAGACCAATTCGGGTTTAGGCGAAATAGGGGAACTCGCGAAGCTATTCTGGCGCTAAGAGTAATGTTAGAGAAAACAATAGAAAAAGGAAAGAACGCTTATATAGGATTTGTAGATTTAGAAAAAGCTTTTGATAACGTAAGATGGGAAAAAATGTTCGAGATACTAAAGAGCGCGGGAATGAAGTATAGAGATAGGAGAGTAGTACACAATCTATACATAGAGCAAACTGCTGTTATAGAAGTAGAAGGGGAAGAAAGGGAAGTAGGTATTAGGAAAGGAGTAAGACAAGGATGTACGCTATCACCACTAATTTTTAATCTGTACATCGAAGAGGCGATTAATGTGGTAAAAGATAGAGTAGATTTCGGGATTAAAGTACAGGGACAGAAACTAAAAATGCTGAGATTCGCGGATGATATAGCAGTATTAGCATCTAGTAAGGAGGAACTAGAATCAGCATTGAACGAAATGGAGGCAGTGTTGACAGAGGAATACAGAATGAGGGTGAATAAAAACAAAACTAAAGTGTTAGTGTGCAGAGGGCGCGAGAGCAGGGCAAAAACGAAAGTACAAATTAATAATGAAAGATTGGAGGAAGTTAAAGACTTCACTTATTTAGGAAGTAAAATAAATTGGGATGGAAGAAGCGATAAAGACATAAAACAAAGAATAGCGCAGGGTCGAGTAGCTTTTAACAAAAAGAAAGCACTTTTATGCTCGGGGGTAATAAACTTAGAAACAAGGAAGAGATTTTTGAAAACATATGTATGGAGCACGGCACTTTACGGCTGCGAAACCTGGACGGTAGGGGAAGCAAGTAGGAAGAAATTAGAAGCTTTTGAGATGTGGTGTTACCGAAGAATGATGAAAATACCATGGACTGATAGGGTTAGAAACGAAGAAGTATTGGAGAAAGTCGGCGAGAAAAGGAGTATGTGGAAAAACTTAAAGAAGAGAAGAGATAGAATGGTAGGCCACTTGCTGAGACATGGGGGAATAGTCCGCGATATTTTGGAGGCAGAAATAGGAGTGAAGAAAGGCAGAGGTAGGTCTAGATTAGACTACTGCTCGCAAATAGTAAGGGATGTAGGTTGTAGCACAATTAGCGAAATGCGTAGGTTAGCACAAGATAGGAGAAGCTGGAGGTTAGCGTCCAACCAGTCTTAGGACTGATGACCTAATGATGATGATGATATTCTAATAACAGTATTTAATAATTTTAGTACTGGCTCCTCCGCCACAACATGAAATATATTTATGCAGTACATACTTACATCCTTAATTAATGAAGTGACTTATTCAAAATTTCTTTTAAAAAAATATCTGTAATTTATTCTATTGTTTTCTTATAACATATTTTTGTATTTAAAGAATTTCCGAAAGACCCATAAAGCAGCACTAAAACAATTATTAACTAAGTATTAACTAAGTGCAGTTAATTAAAAAAATTTGTTAAAATTAATATTCAGTTACTCTCAGTCTCTTAACGTTGTAATGATGACACTGTAACATGCAACTTGAAATTTACATTCTTCTTCAAAAATCAAAAGATAAATGTCAAAATAAGAACAACTTTTGAATAGATATTTGAAGCAGCTTCCAACTGATGTATTACTCATACATTATTGACGTTTAAAAATAATAGTGACACAGCGCCATCTGTGACAATCTGTTATTTTATACACATTATTTTAGGTACTGTTATATACTATTTATTACCAAAGACATTATTTTTACACTTTAATGTATGTATTCCAGTCTTCGCTCTTTTAAATCTTTCAGTTTTAAGGCTAAAGGGAACCGGAAAGGCATTTATATGTGAACTGGATGTATTTCCCGAATCTATAAAATTTATCCCGATTCCTATTCTGGCCCACAAATTTTATATTAATTGCAAATTAATATTGGTGGAAGGTAAATTGAGATTACATTAAACTAATTCAGGACCCTTACATATATGATCCTTCTTTTCATAAAATTGGGTAAATATTAAAATCTTGGTTTACCTAAACGATTTAAAACTTTTTATACATTCATGTTTTCTATTAATAAAACATCAAAGTATCGAAAACCACTTTTCAAATGCCTATTTGAATAATATATGCGATAAACTTTTCCCCAATACAGGAAATATAGAAATATATGTTATGAACTTTTCCCATATTTTATAAGTCGAGAGCTTGTTTGTAATATTTTTATATCTTTAAAATCGGATTACGTGTATTTATGCCTTGAAATGCAAGACCTTGCTTTGAAAATTAGTTTTATTTAATCCCAGACAACTGCTAATGGATTAACCATGGAATGCACTTATTTTAATAGAACTTTGATCTTTTGTTATGAAAGTTAGGTATATTGGAAGGAAAATAAAATGTATTAATAAAGATATTATTCACGAATGTAAAACGTTCATCAAGTTAAATTATAAACTGACTATACCAGATTTAGACATGTATTTTGTAGTTCTATTTATATTGGTTTAAGATTAATGTAACATTATAATGTCTGAATATGTTGCTTTTTTCATCTAAAACTCATAAAACTCAACTCAAAACTCAATTTTTTTATAAAAGTATCAATTGCATTAATTTATCCTTATTATAAGAACATAACTTTATAAATGCAGTTTCCACCATTATTTCTACGAGTTTTTTTCTACTTACTCTTTTATTTAAAAATATCACTTATTTGTGAATTCATAACTTTAAGTGTCTTCTAAGATCTAAAGTGAGTTAGAATATGACTCACTTGTTTGGTGTAATATGCGACATATACATACAATAGTCTAAAAAATATTTAGTAAAGATTTCAAAAATTGTTGTATCTTAAGTTGCACGGAATAATTATATTTATTAAGTACTATTAAGTGCTATTAAGTACCCTTAGTAACACTTACAGAGTGAATTTAGTATGTTTAGCCTTAAAGGCAGATGACAATTATTTCTCATATAAGTGTATTCATAACAAATTGAACTTTTTCGACATATTATATAAATTAAATTTTGTTCCGATATCAGTTTCTAGATAAAGAAACAACATTATTCTATCATCATTGCACTTTTGCTTAGTTAGTTCGCTTAAAAGTGTTCTCCAATGTTCATAACTTTTTTTTGTATTTACGCATCTACTAGTTGTGCTTTGTTGCATGCAATTTAATACTTGGCATTTAATATTATCCTATAAAAGAGTCTTATTGTAAAAGTTAGGTTCTTTATTTTGTATGATAAAAAATTGTAATTAAATTCAAAAATTTAATTTTTCTTGTAAGTGCAACCAAAATATGTTTCCATTGTCAGAGAATATGTTTCAAATGGTCTACTGGTTTAAAGGGAATTCGCATCAATTAGTTTGAACCCAGAAACTCAAGCACAGATGGCCATTCATGAAAAATTCTATTTGTATAAAACTCAGTAAGATATAAATGGCATTCGTCTGTGGATAGCATAGCATAACAACATAGCATATGGATAACATAGTCTCCATGATTCTGGCTAAAAAGTAATAATGAATTGGCCGACCTTTTCACGTAAAATATTTGATAAGTCCTCCACAACAGTGATCATGTACAAGAAGTACGGCAAGATGTACCTGAACCTTTTGGTTCACAAGAAAATATATTCACACTAAAAGAAATAGAAGATGCAATTAAGACTATAAATCCAAAAACACCCCAGGTTTAGATCTAATTACGGAAGAAAAGAATATTGATGAAAATATTGCACATATTCAATGCAATTGATAAGACTTGGTTACTGGCCTAAATCTCTCAAAACAGGACAAATTATAATGATACCTAAACCCAACAGATATTACATCGTATCGTCCAATAGATCTTATTTCAATAATCTCCAAAATGCTTCTTCTCAATCGAATAGACAATCGAATTGAGACCCACAAACTTGGATTCCTGATCATCAGTTTGCTTTACGGGCAACTAAATAATGCAAAAATGCCACCGCATTTCCAACATAATATATAAAGCTATCAATTCTTAATATCAATATATATATAAAGTTCACTCTCCATAAAGAACAATGCCCTTCAGTTTACAACAACTATATTTTAGTGTTCATCGAATTATAGTCCTAGAAATGCTGACCTCTCTTTGATAACCGTTTAAGGCTTCACTCTATTCGTCTCCTTTTACTTTTAGAATGTACATTTTCTGAATAATAATTTTCCCATTTTATGTTTATATATTAATATGTATTTGTATTAGACTACGTGAAACTGTTTTTCTGATATAGTAAATCATCATTAAAGATAAATTCTTTTACCGTGTATTCCAAAATAAAAAAACTTCTCGTTCGGCAACATTTAGTTGCCGTTACAACTAACACTACAATGTACAATATATATTTTTACTAACTTTTTGTGCCTCGTCTTGTACCAGTAATTTGTAATTATTGTCTAGACTCAGGACATTAAGAAACTATGTAGAATAGCTAAAATTTAAGGAAACGTTTAAACGGATACGCCATTAAAATTCCTTCTCTGAAGAAGTCACGACGATCTAGAGAAGCATCAAATAAAACGTTCCGTTTCCGTTTATCGGATTGAGTTTTTTATTGGAAAAGTTAAAATTGGGTCAGACGAATGTTTTTAATTTTGGTGTAACAGTTGCAACGAGGACAATATTAGACTGAGATTTGTTACATCACCATCGCGCCGCGTAGATATTATGTGAGATGTAAGTATATCCTTTGAAAATATTAACAGAAGTTTTATTTAAAATGTGTAATTGCATTCATATCACATACAAGTCAGGTGACCAAGAGATTTTAGTAATTAAATGAAAACTATGAAACTATAACACTATGAAAGTTAATAGGGCTTAAAATACATAGGTTTAAATTATTAACAATGATGTTTCAAATTAGCAAAGGTATTTTAAGCCCAATTGCACATATAATTTTGGAAAATTGTGGAAAAAACTAGTATATGTAGTAGTTGTAAGTTTCTCAGATGACGTTTCATCTCCTTTAAATTTTTGTAGTGTATTATCAACATTATAACTTCAGTTTTTAATAATTAATAAAATATCTGATAGAAATTATTTCTTCGTATATAATATAAGCATAATTATGAGCCAACATCATTTTTGTTTCAAGATATTGAAAAAGCATTTAAGAATAGTGTAACAGCATTTTAGTAATATTTCTCCTAACAAGAAACTGGAAAATTAAGCATAATATACAGGGTGCTTCATTTTTTTATTCTGATGCTGATATTTTTTCCTGTAATCAAAATATGGAAAGGATTTCCAGCTATAGATTTCACATCAGTCAGAAATCACAAAAAAATCGCTTTGCATAGGATGACTCGAAGAAACTGATACGAAAATTTTATTTTCTTGAATATTCTAAATTGTGACAACATATATGGAATCAGTATCGGGATAATAAACTTAAATTAGATTTGCATCTTTTTTTTTAAATAAAAATACTTCAAAATTTCAATTTCCCAAGTTTATACATATTTTTTTCTATTTTATTCAATGTTCCTATATTTTTAGTCATATATAGTTTCTTAAGATACGGAAATAAATGGGGCATGATGTGATTCCTATTGATCTCTACTATAATTTATAGTGGAGAATAGAAAAGGTAAAGAAAATAAATTTCCCCAGGATAACTCGGAAATCTCATACGGACATTTTATTTTTGTTGAATTTTTAAATTTTAACATCTCATTTTTGGAAGAAGCTATTAAACGTTAATACATAGAATATTTTTAATGATCTAAATATTTTCGATATCCGAAATTTATTTTATTTTTGCTATTTGATTGATTGTTCTATAGTCTACATGTTTTAAAATTCCGCAGATATCAGTTTAAATAAAAATTGGCAATAAACATTTGCTTTTGATCTCCTCTACAAATTTCCATAATTGGAAAAATAGAAGTTGATCTCCCTGATAGAACTCGGAAAACTGCCAACAAATTTTATACATAACATAAACAAAAATAATAAGTAATTTCTTATACATTTAAAAACATATTGTGCTTGCATGATACGTTAGAAGAATAAAATTAAAATTAATGTTGACTAACATAGTTTTAACATATATGTATATCATAAAAGTTGAAACACTTGTAAAATAACAATATGAGAATAGAAAATGAATACATAAACGGAAATTTGAAAAATTGTGAATATCTTAGTGAATCATCCAATTTTCGAAAAATGTTACAAATGTAACTTGGGGTTATTTTTTATTCTGATAAGAAATATAATGTTATAGTTTAGAAGTTTCACGAAAAAAGAATTTGTGAGTTACTTTTTGCGAGTTTTCTCACGTAAAACAACTGTCTGGTGTTTTCTGATTACAGAAAGTTATAAAGAAGTATGGCATAGAAGATTTCTTCATTTCCACTCCACTCCACTCCTTCTATATCTAGATTTCCGCTCTTCTCTATGTATAAAAGATAAAAAAATATTAGACGTAAATTAGACAATGACAATAAACTTCCGGAAATACTGAATGAAGATTCAAACATAATTTCATACTCATTTTTGGTAAAAAAAAATCAGTTTTTAATAGTGGTTGTCACTTCAAGGGGGGATAAAGAATAAAACTCTGCTTAAGTAATGTTAATTGAGTTAATGATCATAAATTACGTAAAACATTAATTCATTCGTTAACTAAAAATCACAGTATTGATATATTATACAAATTTTTCACAGCGTCTGTTATATCTATAGTAATATGATCCAAACGTGCAAAATATATGAAACAAGTACAATTCGATAACACATACTTAATTTTTTTTAAGTATGAATTAAATGTATTTTATTCTTATTCTAACCCGCTATATGGCATGTGGCACCAATAAGGAGTAGGTTGGGAAAAATAATCAAAAACGAATATTAATAAGTTCACAAAATATTATTTTTTAAAAGTTATTGCGCGTTCTAGATTTCAACAAAATTTTGCCGGCCTACTATAATACTATACGAGTATTATTCTTATATTATCATCCTATTATATGGTACGTGGCGCTAATGAGGATGAAAAACAAAATATTTTCATAACGGAATAAAAATATGCCCGCAAAATATTATTTTAACGTTTTTATTAACTATCTTTCTTGTTTATCTGTCTACTCGTGTCTGTCTGTTCACTATAAATTTTGTAATTGCAATTTTAAACTAATTTCCCGATGAGCCAGAGACTTGAAACTTTAAACATAGCTCAGAATTTGATTACAATCGAATATTAACTCACTTTATTGTCTGTCTGTTCGTTAGGGTCCCATCCGGAACCCTATTAGCTCATGCTATCTGTCCGTCCGTCTATCTGTCTGTCCTACCTTTAAAAGACTTTATCTTTGAACCCTAAGGTTCAATCTGGATTAGGAAATTGGGTTAGTAATCTGAATTATAAGTCTGGATTGAAAATCTGGATTAAGAATCTCATAAAAATTTTTAAAATCAACAGAAAAAACTAAAAAGCGGAAAGTAAATATTTTTATAAAATAAAAATTAATATACCACGTTTTTAAAATGGACTAAAAAATATAAAATAATTATTTGAATAGTAATATTTAAAATGAAAAACGTGATGCGCTTTCAATAGATAATAGCAAGGAGTGTAGAGAATAGATACATATCGTTGAGAAAACTCACACAACAGTTCATATCACTTGCAGTGCAATAAAACTGTTAGTGACTTAGGTGAATTATTCATAACATCAATTATCTATTACATGCACCCCACGTTTTCATTTTAAATATTACTATTCAAATATGTATTTTGTACTTTTTGGCCCGTTTTAAAACATGGTATTAAATTTTTTTAATTCAAATAATTATTTTTAAAAGTATTTAGTGTTCTAGATTTCAACTAAATTTTATTGGCATACTATGTATTTTATTGTTACTATATTTCACTATGTGGTATATAGCACCAATAAGGATGAAGGTGAAAAATAAAATAGTTTCATAAGCCAATTAAAAATCATCAAAATGTTATTTTTGGAGGACGTTCCGAGTTCTAAATTGCAACAAAATTTCATGGGTATACACATCTATTTTGAATAACTAATAATGCATACGCTCAGATTATTTGAATCGGAGATCATATTGGGTTTTAGTTAAATTCTGTTCAAGATTATCGAATATTTTTATAAAACTTTTTTGTATTTGAATAATTTTCTTTATTATTTAAAACTTTTACTAAAAATTAAGCGTAAAACATTAATCGTTCATTTGTTCTTATGTGTAAACAAATTATACGAATATTTAATCCCTGAAGAGGCTTGGATTTCAGTTACAATAGAAATTACAATTGGTCATCATGACTATGGAAATAATGATTTTATACAAGATGCAAACTATATAGCGAAGTCGTTTCTAAGTTCATTATTTATCATCCTAAGGTTGGGCTCAAGTTGAAAGCGCAGATCAGTTCACTACTTTCAAAATGCGGTAACTTCCTGTGCAATTCAATAACGAAAATACTACCTGGCGTTCTTTATGTGTGCCAGTGCCCACTGATTTGTAAACTTTTATTAGCCGTTCAATGTTACGCTTTAATACCATTCATATTAACACAAAAACTGGGCGTTTTAATGCTGTTCACGTTATAACAACAAACGTCCGGTTAATCCCGGCGCCTGAATAATTGTTTGTCAACTGCCTGTGGTCCTGGCCGCGATGACAGGAAATATTGCGAATTTTTTATTTTGCCGGATTTTGCGCTACACAGGGGACATGGCTATTTTATTGGGAAATAGCAGGTCTTCCGGTATTTTCGCCATTACTGAATATCACTAATTGAAAGAGCTGATACTTTATATGCATACACTGTGAGAAAGAAATCTGGAACATCTGAAAAATCTCGAAAAGTGTTCTTTTCTTGAAAAAGCGCTCGACGGGGTCAAAACGTTTAAATTTGCCGTCTTTTGAACTAATTTAGTTGTACATACAGTGGCATATGTTTGCAGGATCAATGGTGAAGAATTATTTTAATCGATACAATCAAAGAGCATATTTTAAAAGTATTTATAATGTTGTTTAGTTACATAAAGAAAGTTTCTAGAAAAATTCAAATAAAGCTTTAATCGTGAAAATTTATTTATTTCATGTTGCCTAGAAAGCGTAGAAACAAATATTATTTAATGTCAGTTACATCAAGTTAGCTATCAGCAAAATTGATGCTTGTCATTTTTTGTGACCTGAAGTCAAAAAATTTTAATAACAATATCTCTTTCGGAAAAAGACGGCATTGAAATTTTTATAATGTATGGCTATGGAGATAAGAAAACTACAGTGGAAGTCTTTCTTTAATGAGGCTGATCAAGATCATCCGCCTATAACGCGATCTACTGTAGTAAAATTGTAAGTAAGTACAGAGAACACGGGCATGTACGCGATTTACCTAGTGCTAGTTGCCAAGCAATAAAGGCAGATACACAGTTTTACAGTTTAGTAAGATTTCATGAAAATCCACATTCTAGTTCCTATCAGATTGGATTAGATGAGAATTTGAGTGTTACTTAATATTTTACCATGAATATAAATTTGACCTTTATAAAATAAATTAAAGTGCCTCAAGAATTATCAGAAGATGATTTTCATCGTTGAAATGAAGACACATTTCTCCTTAATGGAACTGTAAATAGACAGAACTGTATGATCACTGTATGAGAATCAACTGTAAAAGAATCAACTGTATGAGAATACCCCTTAATTTTTTCTTATGGGGTCATGTAAAACTAAAGCGTGTGTCGATAGGAATGGAATTAATTAGATGAAATATCGGGCTGGAAATAATTGACAGAATAAATTATGAATTTATTTTGAGATTAGAACATTGTTAAATAATTAATGGGCAACAGTTTTCACACATTATTAGTTAATGTATTTATTTTGTTTTATTAATGAATATATCAATTTTCACAATTAAAACTTTATTACATTTTTCTGGAAACTCTTTTTATGCACCTTAATAATTTTTTTATGACAATACTCAAAATATATGCTCTTTCACTGTATTGACAAAAAACAAGATTTTAACCACTGTAAATGCAACTAAAGTAATTTAAAAGCTGATAAATTTAAAATGCGTTTTGGCACCTTCGACCGTTTTTGCAAGAAAAACATTTTACAATATTTTTCAGGTGTTCTACTTCCTTTCCACAGTATTTCAATCGTTAATAATTTTTAAGGAAACACTTTTTTATCACTTATATACAGACTAGTATGTTTAGCCATACATTACACTCAAAGTGTAAGAAAAATAACCACAGAACTAATATTGCAGAAGACATAAAGATAAAGTTATCGTAAATTTTCCAGACTATACCGCCCAATCTTCAGATTTTCAGTTTTCATAATTTCTTATGCTTACACAACATTAAACGATTGAAAATTTCCATCCATACATTACGAAAAATATTCGAATCTATTGCTTTTATATCAGTACGATATAAAAGCAATAGATTCGAATATTCATTCTTTTCTTCAGCTCATCTAGATTTCTCGGTATTGTAAAATAAATTTTACTTTCCACATATCTTCAATGTCAAAAGAAGAAATACAATGGCATTAAATTTGGTGTTCGATGGGGCCATTTCAGAAATCCTCTGGAATGGCCTCCTAAAACGAGAATCTGTGGAATGGCTATGAATCTCTGCTAAATTTCCTTTTAAGAGACCTCCCCCACATTTGGTGCATAATATAGAGATAATGCATCTTGCTGAGATGGATCCCAAAATTGAGCCACATTTTATTGGATGAAACATATGTGGCTGAAACATATCTTCAAAATGAAGAAATGAAATGGCAAAAGCTAAGAGAACATCATCACAGACAAAATCTAAGTAAAAATGTTCAAAAGTTTCCTAAATATTTCTTGTTCGGTCATTTTCTTTTAGTGCAATGAATGGCATACAATGATACATATAAACCCTTTGATTCATTGGATCGTCTGAGGATATAAATGATGATTTTGAAGAATAACCTGCAATGAATGCGAAGGCCTTTGTCATATATTTTGGGTCTTCAATATATTTCGCAATTATATATAATAATAAAAGTCAAAAATAACTTTTAATTATTTTGAGATGAGTTTTAATTACTCGTTAATGAAAGACAAGAATTTATTGACTACACATTTTCGAGGGACTGAAATGCAATTTTGATACATGGTTTCGCACTGATTTTTTACGAGAGTTCGTAGCTGTTTGAACTGATTAAAGTCATGTTGATAATTAATTATTTTGTACTATTTTAAGGCTTTCTTCTTCAGCTTGATATTTTTATAATCTCCTTATTAAACCTATGTTATTTTTTTTTTCAGCATATTGTTAATATTTTGAGGTATGTGTATAATCAATTTTAAAATTCTTGGAGATATCTGGCACTACATTTTACTTTTATCATTTTGTTTTTGTGAATGAAATTTATTGTTTCCCATTAACCTAAAATTTATTTAATACAAACCCAAAATATGATTCGAATATGTAGAAACATCTAAATCACTTACATGAATTCTGAGAAACATCAAAAACTTGTATATGCAACGGTTAAAAGTTTGATAAATCGGTACACCAACATATAATAAAATAAATAAAATAAATCGTTTTTAGATAATTCGAGGATCATTCATTTCATATAAATAATTTATCTTGTTTTATGGGAAAAAAATTCTCTATGTACATATTATACCTATATGTACATAAAGAATTTTTTTCAATCAAAACACATAACCATTCTTATTATGGCATTTATATGAATTCATTTCCGTGAATATTATGAAAAGCACTAGTAAAATGAAATTCGTAAAAGAACAGACCTAAACGGAATTTCTGTGTTAGACAGCAATATGTCTAAAAGTTAGAGCGTCAAAAACTTGCTCGAATTTAATTTAGGGTAATCCGATTACAGCCCTTTTGTGTTGGAAAATTAGTCCGCAATTTTCTGCGATTTAAATAGAAGGATATATGGCCCATTAGTTAAACATTTTTCTAGTTCCAAACTTTTCCCACCCTCCTGTACATTTCCTGTTCTTTCTCAGCCAGTCGCGGAGCAGTAATGATAAATTACGGCATACCTTTCAGAAGGTGATGCAAAGTGAATTCCAGCTGCGAGTTCTAAAACTCCTAAACTGTTTATAATATATCCGCTTTTCTCCACAAAGACGTGTCATGTTAACCATTTTAACTTAAAAGTTTCCATGAGTTAGGGCGCCTCACCGGGTTCACAAAGCCCTTGTCATTGATATTCAGCTTTCTGGTCAGTTTAGTTACGCAAATAATGAGAAGCAGGTCGTGCTTCCATCTATAAAGCTGCCTATAAATGGCCGTGTAACCCGGAAGGTGTCGGAAATTCCATTCGAATCGAACCAGCCTTTGCAACGTGGGCATTTGTTATTTACGTCTGTGAACAGTCCCAAAACTGTCAAATATATGTATTTATTTTTAATTACGTTACATAGCAATATATACAGGGTGGAAATCAATTATGGAATAAAATTACTTGTGGTGTTATATTTGAGATTTATGAGAGAAATACTTGGACAAGTCAAATTTATCTAAATCTAAAAGATACGTCTTCTAAATTAAATTTTAAATAAAAAGAATGAATTGTGTAAGTGCAATACAAGAGCAATGCTTCGAGAGAGAGGGATGCAGAGAGATAAATAAAGAGAGAGAGAGAGAGAGAGAGAGGTGTTTGGTGATCTAGGAGGCCACATAACATTCCTTCAATTAAAAACTTTAACTACTTCTAACATACATCTACGTATATCTTTGAAATCACCGACTTTTCCTCAAATATCGGGGATTTATGGTTGTCCAATACTAGGATCTATATTTTCTATAATATTTATTAATGATAATGTGTTAAACTGGGACATAGTATATATGTTACGGCTAGAATGGATATCTAATTTTAAAAAGTAACCAGCTAGTTTGTAAACTAACTAGATACGCTATTATTTTGAAGAAATCAGAAACTATCCTAAATACGCTGTTATTTTGAAGTAACCTTACGTAAACTAACCTAACCTAACCTAACCTAACCTAACCTAACCTAACCTAACCTAACCTAACCTAACCTAACCTAACCTAACCTAACCTAACCTAACTGTTTATTTATTCTGGTTAGGTTAGGTTAGGTTCCTTCAAAATAACAGCGTATTTAGTTCAGTTCCTGATTCCTTCAAAATAGCAGCGTATTTAGTTAGTTTAAAAACTAACCAGGTTTGCACTTTAGCCGTAACATATATATTATATATTGTTAATTTCACTTTGGTTACAGTACGGAATTCATTACAGGATTTTATTCATTTTAAAGAAGCCCTAGACGATCAATCATTCTGATCAAAAGATTGCATCAATCGATTGAGTCAAGCGTGATTGACCGTCTAAGAACCCGTTTGAATTTACAATTTTCTGTAAAAGTCTCCACTACGAATGAGTTTTGATTAAGAGATTGAGGGCTGATTGACGGGTTGATTGAAACGCGTCTCAATGGATTGACTCAACTGTTTGATCAAAAAATTGATCGTCTAGAGTCTCTTTTAAGGATACTGTCTCTAAAATAAACAAATCATGTATTTAATAAAATAGTAACCAAGCAAACTACCCGCTGAATATCAATAATATAATATAACGTCATTTATTCGCAATATTATTAAAATATCACTTGGTTAGTCATTGGTCAAAAATATCCTTAATATACCCGAGTGTAATAAAAACCTTGGAGTAATTTATGACGCAAAGTTTCTAATAACAATGATAATAATGTTTGATAAATCTATTAACCTGATAAGTACTCGCAACTATGGAAGTATATATTGAAACAGCATATGAAATGCAAATTGCGCTAATGTAACACACCAGGGGAGATAGTCAATCATATCATTGGGGGGTGTCCAACCCTAGCGTAGCGGCAAAGAGTTAGCGAAAATAGTACATTTGAAGATGGTACAAATGTACAGCAGTAGTTAGGGGGGCGGTTGGGCGAGACATCCCCCGTCTCTCTCTAACACATGGGTATATACCTCTCTCTCTACGCCGTCAAGTACACGATCTGCATTACCGACACACGGCGGGAAGTTCAAACTGTAAGGGTTATACCTCTCTCTAGGCCGTCAAGTACGCGATCTGCATTACCGACACACTACGGGAAATTCAATCTGTAAGGGCGGGGAATTCAAACAGGTCACCTAGGTCCTTTACCTAACGGTTGGCGGCGCACCGAGACAGGTGTCATTCGCTCGGGATAGAGAAAACCTATGGAGTGCTGGCGTGCGGGAGATCTGGAAGGGGTTTCAGTAGGGGAATTTAAGTGGCGGTAGGGAGAGGTTTTACAAAGGCGCAGGTAAACAAGCGTACAGGTAACAATGGCAGTTTGGCGGTCAGAAAGGCGTACGAGGCGAATGGCAGGAATAGGAGCGCAGAACGAATCAAGAGGTATGCAAACATTCATCTGTCAGCACCGCTCGGTAAGAATAAGCATATCAAAGACACCGGGCGTTTCCCAAAATACAGTCCACAGTCCAATTCAATCCTATACACCACCATATTACAAATAACAGCCACAGCCAGTCCTCTAAAACGATCTATTACATTAAGACAAGCCAATAATTACTGACAGAATTGTGGATTATAATATGTCAGATATTGTCCTCGTTGACAAAAAGTAGATAAAAGGGCAATTTATGAACATAGTTTCCCCGTTAATCCAAAATATCGGAAAAGCGTAAAGTGAATAGATTTGAAAATATGAAAACCTTGCGATAGAAATTAAGTATATCTAAGGCTTGAACATAGCAGAAATTACTCCAATAGTTACCTCACAGCGGGTATAAAATCCAAGAATTTAAAGGAACATCAAAAGATGAGACTTCCAAACTACATCTTCAAACGAATGCAAAAGATTTATTGTAGAGATATATTGTAGAAAGAAAAGATATATTGTAGAGCTAGCTGTTACATAACAAGGAAATTCCTGAGCCAGTACTATTCGACCAAATACAGCGAACTGGGATATGGTGAATGAAGGAACAGTGAGAAATATAATAATAAATAAATCCTACGTAGCAATGGCGAGATCAGAACAGCGATCGGGTGGGGTCGTTACTTCTTTAAACAGAGGAGAAAGACTCCACAAAGCAAGTAAGAGTTGACACCGAGCGTGCGGAATGAGTGCTTATAAAGAGCATACTATTGTATTATCTAACTCGTATATGTATATAGTTTAATGTATGTATATAGTTTATTATGTAATGTATGTATTAGAATAGGCATTATGATGTATGAATGGTGACAACTTGATAATTGTAAATAGTACGATAGAACACTTTGTAGTCAAAATAGGAATAAAAAGATTTTAAAGTAAGTAAGGGATACGGTGAATTTTCTTCCCAATCCTCGCAAGCTAACTTCTGGGATAATCTCAAGAGTGAGTGAACGTTTTCCAGAAATTTTGATAAGAACGTATTTTTTAGGTCCATAATAATATTTGATAAAAGTCTTTGAATTGAGATATATCCAAAAAAATTTTATATGTACATACATCGGAAAGTGTTTTAGCTATACAACTAAAATATTATATTTTTGAAAGTACATAAATGCTTACTTTCTTTTGATTGTTTGTAGTTCCCCAGATTTTTTTTATTTTAAGAAAAACGTTTTTATAAAAACATTCAGTCTGTTTATGATATGTATATACTTCAATAATATAACAAATATTATAGAAAAATTATGTTGACCATGAGAAATCAAGTGAATAATATAAATATGTATACATAGGTTACTCCAAAAACATTATCTCTGGTATACTTACATTAATTACGGTGATGATAAAATTTATCAGAATTTAAAAAAAATCTACCAGTAAAAATATATATTCTGCTATAGACACTGTCTCGAAATTGTTTCACTTTCCATATTTTCATTCGACGTTAAGTAAAGTGAAAACAAATTAAGATAGTAGTTTACCTACTGTGCTTTATGTAGCGCGTTATTTTTCTTTTGGTCAGCTTTGTATTTTAATGATAATTCTATATTGTTATTGTATTCTTGGACATCAGGAAAATCATAGACGGTTACATACCCCATCCTTACTAAATCGCCAACAAACTTTTAAATTATATTATATCAATTCTATTTAATCCATCAGTAACATACACCGAACTTTTATTTTGGATTTTTTTACCCACAGCGGCATAAATTCTCTTTTTATATAAACTATAGCAATTTTCGCAGCAACTATTAACAATAAATTACAGTCCACACCTTCCCGGTACGATATATTGGAGTAATGTTATATTCTTTTTGGAATATACTGCTATATTAGCAGTAGGTAATGACCACGAAGAAGCAGCGGAAAAATTGCAGATATTAGTCAAGAAAATTAACAATTTAATAGATAACTGGACAATAAAATTAAATGAATCAAAGTCTTTATTAGTGAATTTTAGCCTTTATTTCACAAACAGAGCTAATCAACATATACCCATAAGCATAATTGATAAACGAATTCAATTTTTAAATACAGCTAAATATTTTGGTATTACCCTTTATGCTAAGCTATACTAGAAAGCCCATATTGAAAAGAAAAAAGAAGAACTTAAGATTAAATATAGAAAATTGTTCTAATTGATTGAAAAAAACTCCACTTTAACTATTCATAATAAGCTTATGTTATATAAACAGATACTTAAACCGGTATGGAATTCAGCTGTGGATCTAAGCCAGTCAGATAATGTGCCAAGGAATATCGTAGATGCAAATTGGTACATCCGAGACGCTAACCGCCATCGGAACCTGGGTATGGATACTGTTGAACAAGTCAAATCCAAGATTGCCAAGAGTCATGAATAATGACTCCTGCAACATGTCAACATCGAGATGATTCAGCTCTTTGACAACGCAGGATTGACAAGAAGACTGAAGCTCTTTGAGTTAGTTGAGTGATGTGACAAAGCAGAGCATTGTGCGCCCTATTGTATACCTGAGTTTTTAGTGTACCTAGTTTATTAGAAATCTGAGGATACTGATGCGTACATACAACCTTAGTTTTAAGTTTTCTAATTAGTATTATAAGTTAAACAAAATTTACTTATCGATCTTTATAATCAGATTGTAATGTTCGTGAATGCCCTGGGAAGTATTCATAAAAAAATATATATACATTTTTTGAGAAAGATTAATACTCCTCAAATATCTTAATATATTCTCTAAGCTCTCCAACAATTCACCCAAATATTAAGACCCAGATCAAACTACGAGTAGTTAGGAATCTATTACGGTAGTTATCATATCCTGGTCAGTCTAATAATATATGTTTCACTGTTAGAACTCTAGCGCAATTCTCAGTTCTCTCTTCACTAACAATTCACATATATGTAGGTTGTCTATTATCGGCTAGTAAATAAATATTTGTTAAGTTAGTATGCACTATGTCCCGCAATAACATATTCTTGCCTGCTCTCATATACAAAGTTAGCTCCCCAACTCTAGGCTTGGTTTCTTCTAATCTGGAGTTCGTATCCTCTCGTTTTGAAAAGCATCAGTAACCTTTCATTTATTTCGTTATCATCATCATGAGGTCATCAGTCCTAAGACTGGTTGGACGCTAACCTCCAGCTTCTCCTATCTTGTGCTAACCTACGCATTTCGCTAATTGTGCTACAACATACATCGCTTACTATTTGCGAGCATTATTCTAATCTAGGCCTACCTCTGCCTTTCTTCACTCCTATTTCTACCTCCAAAATATCGCGGACTATTCCCCCATGTCTGGGCAAGTGGCCTACCATTTTAACTCTTCTTTTTCTTTATGTTTTTCCACATACTTCTTTTCTCGCCGACTTTCTCTAATACTTCTTCGTCTCTAACCCTATCAGTTCACGGTATTTTCATCATTCTTCGGTAACACCACATCTCAAAAGCTTCTAATTTCTTCCTACTTGCTTCCCCTACCGTTCAGGTTTCGCAACCGTATAGTGCCGTGCTCCATACATACGTTCTCAAAAATCTCTTCCTTGTTTCTAAGTTTATTACCCCCGAGCATAAAAGTGCTCTCTTTTTGTTAAAAGCTACTCGACCCTGCGCTATTATTTGTTTTATATCTTTATCGCTTCTTCCATCCCAATTTATTTTACTTCCTAAATAAGTGAAGTCTTTAACTTCCTCCAATCTTTCATTATTAATTTGTAATTTCGTTTTTGCTCTGCTCTCGCACCCTCTGCACACTAACACTTTAATTTTGTTTTTATTCACCCTCATTCCGTATTCCTCTGTCAACACTGCCTCCATTTCGTTCAACGCTGATTCCAATTCCTCTTTACTAGATGCTAATACTGCTATATCATCCGCGAATCTCAGCATTTTTAGTTTCTGTCCCTGTACTTTAATCCCGAAATCCACTCTATCTTTTACCACATTAATCGCCTCTTCGATGTACAGATTAAAAATTAGTGGTGATAGCGTACATCCTTGTCTTACTCCCTCCCTAATACCTACTTCCCTTCTTTCCCCTTCTACTTCTATAACAGCAGTTTGCACTTTGTATAGATTGTGTACTACTCTCCTATCTCTATACTTCATTCCCGCGCTCTTTAGTATCTCGAACATTTTTTCCCATCTTACATTATCAAAAGCTTTTTCTAAATCTACAAACCCATGTATAAGCGTTCTTTCCTTTTTCTATTGTTTTCTCTAACATTACTCTTAGCGCCAGAATAGCTTCGCGAGTTCCCCTATTTCGCCTGAACCCGAATTGGTCTTCTCCTAGTATTTTCTCCGCTCTATTTTCCATCCTCTTCTGCACTATTCTGGTTAAGATTTTTGACGCGTGGGAAGTTAGGCTAATCGTTCTAAAGTTCTCGCATTTGTCGGCTCCTCTCTTTTTCGGTATAGTAACGATAATGTTCCTCTTATAATCCTCCGGCATCTCGCCCGTTTCATATATGTATTTCACCAGTTCAAACATCCTATTTACTACTTTCTGTCCCGCTTCCTGTCCCGTATTTCGTTATAAGTTTAATATATTTATATTTTCAAAACAGAAATCCCCAGATTCAATACAAAACATGTAAAAGAATTTTAAAGAAAATAGTTATTGGAAAATCATCTTTAATAGCGTCCATTTCTATATATACATGAAGATATAGAATATCCACTTTTTCATACAAAACAGTTACCAGCTATTTGTAGAATTCACTTTGCCAAATATTTGAGAGGGAATATGTATTTGTTAATGATACTGTTGTATTTTTATGATAAATGTATTAATTGACATAATTTAGAGAGCACTTTATGAGCAATGAAATATTTCTATGCACCTTCTTTTTGTATAGGAAGATGTCGCATGCCAGTATTTTAAGTAATAACACTTGTTTCACAATATTCAAAACCGTATTTATTTCTACAAATATAATTCATTAACAATAAATAAATCTGTCCTTGTCTTAGTCTAGTGTACTTGTCGCTTTAATATTCTCTTAATGTAGTGATTGAATAAGTAACATTATTTGATTCGTATTTTTACTTTCAAATGAGATATAAAGTGTATACATAACATGATTATCACGGTAGATGGAATTGTAAAATAAAAATTTTATACTGTCGTTTAAACCTCATTTGAACTTATACCTCCAACGTGATACACCTGATACACCTAAATATAACTAATTACTACATTCTCAAGGTATCTCTGTGGGATATTGTCCTTTTATATCATATTCGTTAAGTCGTAAAATATAAATGAAAGATAAATCCCAGCTCCCATTTTTTATGGCTGTCCTATGACAATACCCAAAATCCTGTGGGTATAAAGGACAAAACTGGATTTTAGTTGCGAGGATTTTATTCGAAACTGCAGGATTACAGGGCGGGACAAAGACGACAGACGAAACAAAGGGACGTAGTTGTTGATAGAGAAAGAGCGATTTTCTCTTTGGTGTTTACACTTGGCAAATCTATACACACAAGTTTTAAACGTTTAAATGCTTTTAAGGATTTGCTGGTCTTCTTCCTACGGGTACAATAAAGTTATGTAGATTCGATTAGTTATTCGTTAAAACTAACGTCGTAATATTGTTTCATAGTAAAATCTTTAACAGCAATTGTGTGAAGAATTAAGAGGATTTAGTCACCAAAGGGGATAATAACTTTAAATGCAACGTTCAAAGTCGATAATTATGTATTATAATCATTTAAATAAATAGTATATCTTAGTGTACAATGTACATGCTATTCATTTCATCGCTATTTGCCAAATAAGAAACTCTCTTATCTTGCCGACAAACGGAACAGTCTACCTAAGCCTAGCTATAAAAACAAGCTACAATATATTTTGAGATTTTTTATTTGGCAAATAGCGATGAAATAAACTATACTCATGTATAATGATTGCAAGATATTACAGCATGATAATTGCACGATATACATATTACAGCACTAAAGGACCCAGTAGACGCCCAATAATATTGCATAATATGGGATATCGTTCAATATTATTGCATGTCTGGACATGGTATTGAGTATATTACTCAAGTATTGAATGAAAATTGCTGGTTTTCAATTTTTCCACAATGCTAAATGGTTTTTAGATTTAGGAACCGATCTGCAACAGGTGCTGATGATATACCGTGCTTTCATTTTAAAACTATACATAGGTTCCACCGTTCGGTCCTTCTCGGAAAATTAGCCACCGCTCAGGTGAGGAGTCCGGCCGTACGCCGGCGCCGTGATGATCGACGACTTAGATTTCACATTTACCGTTGCGGTTGCATACGTGTTCGGCATTTAGACGAGTGAACTTCGTAGTAATACGTGTATTTAAATAGATTCTTTTAATTCAAAACTTAGTAATTATGATGTACTCACTTGAGGAAAAAAATTGATTTGATATCATGGTCTCTTCAAGGACATTCATTACGTGCAATAAGGGACATTTTCTCAGTCAAATATATAAATCGTCCAATCCCTGCCTTGAACACAATATCGACAGTAGTCGAAAAGTTTAAGTCAACGGGGTGCATTTTAGGTTGTAAATGCCACAAGACACCTAGAATTAACGAGGATGCTGAAATGCAGGAATTAATGGTGTGTGCAATGATAGAAGAAGATTCAAATATTTCTATCCCAAAAATTTCCGAGGAGACTGGTTTTAGTGTGGGTAAAATTCACAAAATTTTAAAGAAAAATAAATATAATTCCTATAAATACGAAGCCCATCAAGAAATTTTCGATGAAGACCAGTACCGTAGAATGGACAGGTTGGGTTACGACAGGTTGGGTTATTGTTTGGCGCAAGACGGAGGCATCTCCGAAAATTTTCTTTAGTTTTTTTTATTCAAGGGGATGTTTTTAAGTTTTAAGAGTTTGTATTTTATTTTTAATTATTTTAAGAGAATCTATTTATTTTTAAACGTTTTATTAGAAGGCACTTTTTTTAATGCAAAACCAATTATAAAAATAATGCAAAAAAGATCATAGTTTGCTGTTAAATATGACCAAGATATTTTTTCTTTAAATACCTTGATCATCTTTTAACAGTAAACCCATCAACATCACTTCCCACGTAAAAGTTTTTCCCCGTTACAAATACGATGTATACTCCCTCACGTGTAGAACGTAAGTGTCGTAGCGCCGCTAATTATCGACACTGGACAACCTGAAGTAGGGCGTACCGTCCGCATCCCCTCCCTACACGTTATACGAAATCGACCGATTGACTTGCTGTCTAGTAAAAATATGAAAGAACGGTATATGGTTTTTATAATGATTATTTGCGTGTACGTCACAGGGAACAATCATATGAATCAATCAATTGATATTTTTGAACAGTGTCGTGCCGAAAACACATTTTAAGATAACAGTTAGTAGAATCCAAATCCATCAACCTATGACAGAATAATGAAAATATTCTCCACAAAAACATTCAATGAAAATGATATTTCCATTAAAATAAATGAAATAATTTCAACAAAAACCAAAATAAATGAAACAAAAATGAAATAAATTTTACGGAAATATTGAGATGCCAATGAATCAAATTATACAATAAAGCTAAGACGTGACTTCATAATTGCATTTTGTTCGGCAAATTATTAACTGTCTATGCAGTACTTAGTTAATTGAAACATATGTCACTAGACATATGTGCTGGTAATTGTGGCATATTCATAATAATTGCGAGTGGTGTAGCATGTGATCCGTGCGTCGTCACTAAATTGATACACGCGCAAAAATTCATTATAGAAATTGTAGAAACCCTCATTATAGTATGTTAATGAATTATTTTGAATGAATGAATGAATAATATAAATAATGATTTTATAAACAACATTTTTAAATACTTTCGCTATATTGTACAATTTTATTTTTCCACGAAACTTTCGAAATATCTGTGACATATCAATTTGCTTCTCAAGAAGATATGAACATAATAGTAGGCTACAAATTTTTTCTGTATTTCTAGTAGTGGTAAAATAGTTAAAATCGTTAAAAGTAATCTAAAACGTCATACCAATGTCAAATGCATAATCTACTATCCATCGTACTCGATACAGCTTATAATTAGACACTTTCTCCTTTTGTAATTTTTTTTTTGGAGGGGGTAAAGAGCATCATGAAATTATATTGCAGTGTAAACGCATCATCTCCAACAAAAATAAATAGCAATTGATAATTATTATTGGGCAATATTTTGGGAGGCGATAAATTTAACTTCATTCATTAGCCCCGATATCGACATAAGACATATATAATATAAATCTGCCTTGGCCATTAACGCAACACGAAAGAACTGTTTATAGCTGTAATATTCAAAATAAGATCTATTCGGATTTTGTATGGCAATGTGCTTACCGTCGATAGCGCCAACACAATGGGGAAATTTTCATCTTTGTTCGAATTTGCAGGTAACTGCAGTCTACTTTTCAGATATTTTTGGAAACAAAATATTTAGAAAAGTACATATAATCCGATTAAATTTAAAAAAGGACACACGCCACATAAATTAGATAATCCCCTACAATTAAAGCCGAAGCTGTATAGGTGGAGGATACACATAGAAAAAACCTCAGGCAACATCCATTTCCATTAACATTGCCAGTGCCAGCGCCTTTAATCGGACTATGATCGCGGCAGTCAGTAACTAGTCACTTTCGCTACATAGCACGCTCCAACCAACTCGATTTCCTATATGCTATTTAAGGAAACTAAATAATGTACTAAAGGTCATGTTTAGAAAATAGTAATCAATTTATTTAGGTTTTGGAGGGAATTTATTTTATTATTTTTAAGTGCTTCCCTACTAGTAGCAACAAATATGGATGTAGATAATCTACTACATCGATATTTACTAACTCTGCACTACATAAGCAGAGATCTAACCCGTCCAGAGAAACGGCTCAAACAAATAAAGAAGAACTGTTAGTTCTCAAATGAATTAAATTTAGAATATGAGGTTTTGAAAAATTCTGATGAATATACAAATTTTAGAATAAAATAGACAGATGAAAGCTGAGTGCATACCAACAGATTCAAGTAAAATACTTGATGTTTTATGTGAAGGGCAATTAGGTACTTTACAGAGATGCTCGTTAAAGATTAGTGAATATTTTATTAGTACTAATTTTTATACCATATTTGAGTTTTATTTTCTATGGTAAGGTAACCATTCCTTATCTACAAGACTAGACATTTTTGAGATATTACGATTCTACTGAAATATTATCTTTACAACTCACTTATTCCAGATTCATTTCCATCGAAATAAGAAAAAATATACTTTTGAAGAATATCTGAAGAACTATATACTTTATCTGAAGAACTATATACTTTTCTTATCCATATACTTATATGCATGGAATATATAAAAGTGCATGACAATATACGGTTATTTTGACTACTTGGATTTAAAAAATAAAACCCGCTACAGATAGGATTCGACTTCTGTCCTGGATCGGAATCGAACGACATACAGCTGTTTCGAACTTATTAGTTCTCATCAGTGCCGTACACGGTACGCCGATCCAGGACAAATGCCGAATGAACTCTATGGGGTATACATCTTTATCGATACGATCTATGTCAGTAACATATAAGTCGGAAATCGAGAAAGGAACCACCAAACCGCCAAGCGGTTGTCAAGGTAGTTCCCGAATAGCAAAGCTATTACATAATCGCTCTAGGAAACAACTACTCCTCGGGCTAAAGCCCCGCCAGGCATTGAACTATACCCAGAAGCGATGCTCGACCCCTTTCTCGTGTTTCTGCACGATCAGATCAGGTTTCAAAAAATAAAACCCGCCACAGGTAGGATTCGACATCTGTCCCGAATCGGAACCGTACGACATACAGCTGTTTTAGAACTTATTAGTTCTCATCAGTGCCATACACGGTACGCCAATCCAGGACAAATGCCGAATGAACTCTATGACCGACTTATATGTTACTGACAGAGATCGTATCGATAAAGATGTATACCCCATAGAGTATAAATCCTTTCTCGATTTCCGACTTATATGTTACTACCTCGATTTAATTTATCACCTTATGATTGGAGATTATGAAACAATCTCATCCTTTACCAGTAGAAGGTCATTATATAATATGTATAGTAGACCATATAGTATTATATAGTATGTCCATTATAATACTTTTTTTTCCAAGGTGAAGAACTTCTGAAATAAAATATTTCGTACTAAAAGGCTTACTTTTCAAACTTACGAGAGGAAAATATGTTCTCTGTATATTGTTAATGATAATTAGTATGGAGTTAATGTTAAACTGTATTCAATATTGTTAATGCTAATTTAATCAACTTCTCCAATAATTTGAACCTTATACGTTAGATTGTGGCTGAAGGGCTTTACACTTTCCATTGTAAAAGGGCTTATACTTTACATTGTGACTAAATAATTGCAAAAGGAAGCTTATAAAATAACAAAACAATATATTAGGTTGAAAATAAGCAATTTAATTGTGGTAACATTTATCAAAGTTGGACTCCCTTTATTAACTTCTAAATAAGCGGAAGTGTCATATAGGTAGCGATATTTTTATAAAATAGAACTCATGTGGCGATTGGCAAATTTTCCCAAGTGACAAGGTTTCCCAAAAACATCTATAGTTTATTTTATCGTTATTTGTCAAATAAAAAATCTCCAAAACATAACCTTGGCTTGTTCATGGCTGGGTTCAGATAGACTATTCCGTTTATCGGCAAGATAAGAGATATTTTATTTAGCAAATAGCGATGAAATGTATAGTAATATGCCACTCGCCGTTATGTACCTGTATAATCGTTTTGGAGTAACAATTTTTTTGCTAATTGTGACTATAAGCAGAATGAATACAGTTACATGATTCTTAAAATCATGTAACTGTAATCATTCTGGAAACGAGTTCTAAAAATTTTAGAAATAATTGAACTGCAGTATCTTAGTACCGGTAACACTAATCAGTTAAGCGTAAATGGTTAATGGTAGATAGATAACGGTTAACGGTAAGCGACAAACTGGTAGACAATAAAGGTAAACTATAAACAGTAAAATTAGCGAAAAACGAAAGGCAAAATAAAAGTAATACACAAGAAAACGATTCAATGAAAAACCACAAATATTTAAACAATATTAAGTCTCTTTAGAAACTAAAAATACAAACAAAATGCTAATGTATGAAAAACAATACTTTCTTCTACTACTTGAATTCATAATTTCTCATAACATAATATTGAATTTAATATAGTTCACTCAGAATATATCGAATAACATAAAACTTCTTCGAATAACATACTATCTACTACGAGATGTAAATACGTTTTAAGAATATATTTTCGTAGCCTTAGCAATTAATAGACATAACATAAAAAGTTATTTTTCACAAAACGTATTTCACTATAAACGGTGTTTATCTACTCAATCCATCAATATGTTGAAATGTTATAAGTCAGAATCCTTATCGTAATCGGCTCTATATATAGATTAGATACATTCCAAATGGCACTTAAAGACGTCACCCTGTTTCTTCGTCGCCATAATCAAAACCACAGGAAATGAAACGCTCTCACAATGCCGGAAATGGCTTGAAAACTTGCCATTTCAGCCTTTATCTTAAAGCCTTTCGTTGCCTTTCATTTTTATTCGGCGACGATTTAATAATGGTCTCAAATCAAAGTTCCTGGATATATATTTCTTACACTTGTTTGTCTTTTGACATTCACTCTAGTTTACTTTTATTTTTCTTGATTGTAGTTGGCTGGCATATCGAAAGGCGAAGGAAGCTGTCAAATCGTTACAGTGGATTTATCGTATTCCAAAAATACCCCTTGCATGTTGACATTAATATTAATATGTTTGTATTTGTTCTTATGACCCTGTTTCCTGGAATGCGTGTAACAACCGAATCAGTGACCTAGTTTTGATAAAAGCTTATGCCTAAGTTTCATCTGGAATCTGGATGATCCCGTGTTACATCTTGTTAGGCATCGCTATGTTCAAGGGAGGGAACTTGATCGTCTTTCACACCTAACCGCACCACTGAGTCAACTTTGATGAAACTTTATACACAGTTCCATCATTATATTTTAAAAATGAGATATGTTAAGACTTCTGCAGTCCATGACTTGCAATCGAGGATACTAATGTGAAGGGGGCACCAAAACATCCTTCTTTGCAACATTGAGAGAAATCAACAAAGTAAGACGGACTGCATTAAAATAAATATATATATTTCTTTACATTATATTGACACGAATTTATCACAAGAAAAATGATTCAAATAAGACACATTTCTAATGTTAAATTGCCCTTAGTTTATCCTAGTAACATAACTTATTCAAACTGCATAAAATATTATGCATTTCATTATGCTTACCAGATTAAAGTACAGGGACAGAAACTGAAAATGCTGAGATTCGCGGATGATATAGCAGTATTAGCATCTAGTAAGGAGGAATTAGAATCAGCATTGAACGAAATGGAGGCAGTGTTGACAGAGGAATACGGAATTAGGGTGAATAAAAACAAAACTAAAGCGTTAGTGTGCAGAGGCCGCGAGAGCAAAGCAAAAACGAAAGTACAAATTAATAATGAAAGATTGGAGAAAGTTAAAGACTTCACTTATTTAGGAAGTAAAATAAATTGGGATGGAAGAAGCGATAAAGACATAAAACAAAGAATAGCGCAGGGTCGAGTAGCTTTTAACAAAAAGAAAGCACTTTTATGCTCGGGGGTAATAAACTTAGAAACAAGAAAGAGATTTTTGAAAACATATGTATGGAACACGGCACTATACGGCTGCGAAACCTGGACGGTAGGGGAAGCAAGTAGGAAGAAATTAGAAGCTTTTGAGATGTGGTGTTACCGAAGAATGATGAAAATACCATGGACTGATAGGGTTAGAAACGAAGAAGTATTGGAGAAAGTCGGCGAGAAAAGAAGTATGTGGAAAAACTTAAAGAAGAGAAGAGACAGAATGGTAGGCCACTTGCTGAGACATGGGGGAATAGTCCGCGATATTTTGGAGGCAGAAATAGGAGTGAAGAAAGGCAGAGGTAGGCCTAGATTAGACTACTGCTCGCAAATAGTAAAGGATGTAGGTTGTAACACAATTAGCGAAATGCGTAGGTTAGCACAAGATAGGAGAAGCTGGAGGTTAGCGTCCAACTAGTCTTAGGACTGATGACCTAATGATGATGATATGCTTACCAAAGGTTAGCAAATGACTTCTTGCGTTAAATAAGGGTATTTGGTTATTGACATTCACTTTTGAGAGGATAAGTAGTATAAACCCAAAATTACTATAGTTGTTACATTCAATCAATTTACGTTTTTGTCATTTGTGCTTTCTGAAAGCTTATTAAACTAGAGCCACACGCTGCCGGCGCGGTATGGCGCCACCACTTATCTAACATCGAAACTAGTTTCCACGTTTTACAGCATAATTCTTATACTTTCAGTATCGGTGGGTGTTAAGATCTTTTTCAATTATTGTGAGGTAAGACTTGACTACAAATGTTTCTATTTAGTATAACTACAGCAAAACTTTCTTTTTGCTGTAGTATAACCGCAGCAAATCTTTTGAATTGTTGTGAGGTGAGAGACGTTTCTGCGTAGTGTAACTACAGCAATAGGTGCATTGACTGTGATCACTATATCTATATTTAGTGGTCGCAAAGTTTAGCTACCTTGAATTCAGTTTAGCAATTAGCATTCTTTGCGTACAAGGAATATTAAGGCTACAGTAAAAAAAGTTACCGAGCAGTACAGTAGAAAAGTTAGCAATACATTTTTACATTTAGTAAACCATCTTACCAAAATATGTTTTACTGTTATAACAGCTCAGCCTGCTTGGAGCCTATTTAAAGCAGATATTTCTGGAGTTAGATCTTTACTTATAGTTATAGAAATATCTGAGTACGAAGTTAAAGTACAAGTTCTGGCTTTCCTTTGTCTAGTTTTGAGAATATTCTTCGTTATTCGAAAGGTACAAAATTCGCAATCTGAATATACAAAATGCATTTCTATGAACTTACGAAACATTGTAGATTCACATACAACAATTATATGAGTTATATGAGAACTACAATATTGAGTGATCGCGATCTATACCACTTCCATGCTATATAGCAATGTTTTCTTTGATACATTAAAGTGAATAAAATATGTTAACGTAATCACTAGCAATTTATTGTAATTTTTCTTACACTATTTAAGATATATCTAGAACGCGCATTGATGACTTGGAAAAGAAAATGTCACAATATGGGCATACCAATAGATGATACATCAACGTTATACACATTATCCTTTGCGGATGACCAAGTTGTTATTGCGCAAGATATCGACGATATGGAATATATGATACGCAAACTTAGTGAGGAGTATGAAAAATGGGGTTTAGAAGTTAATGTGAAGAAAACGGAATACATGTGTATTGGAGGAGAACAACAAGATCTACAACCGGGCAAAACATCAAACACTGCAATGAATATAAATATCTAGGCATGAAAATATCAAACGACGGGACACTTGATGAAGCGATTTCGGAAAGAAACACCCAAGGAAGGAGAGCAATTACAATGTTGAACAGCATTATATGGGATAAACAAATAACAAAAGAAAATAAAAGAAGAATATATAATTCAATAATTAAAAGTATAGTAACCTATAGAAGAGAAATAATGATAAGAACCACAGTAATGGATTTCTGGAGGAGGTCAGTTGGAATATCAAAGAGAAAAAGGGTAACAAATGAGATAATAAGAAACATGATGGGAATAATACATGACATTGTAGATGATATAAGAACCAAACAATTCGTATGGTACGGGCATGTTCAGCGAATGCTAAATGACAGAATACTCAAAAAAATTCTAAACTGGAAACCACAAGGAAGAAGAAGGCGAGGAAGACCACGAAAAAGTTGGAGAGAGGGCATTGATAATGAAGTTCGGGAGAGAGGTCTAGACGAGGACATGTGGAGAAAGAGAAGGGAATGGAGATTAGGAATCGGAAGAAGGCGAAGGACGTTATAAACCGATATATATATATATATATATATATATATATATATATATATATATATATATATATATATATATATATATACATATATATATATATATATATATATATATATATATATATATATATATATATATACATATATATATATATATATATATATATATATATATATATACATATATATATATATATACATATATATATATATATATATATACATATATATATATATATACATATATATATATATATATATATATATATATATACATATATATATATATATATATATATATATATATATATATATATATATATATATACATATATATATATATATATATATATATATATATATATATATATATATATATATATATATATATATAATGTAATCACTAGCAATCTATTGTAATTTACGCAGGAGGCAAGTAAATTAATTTTATTTTATCGTTTCTCTGACCACGATATATTAACTGAATTTCATATTGCGTGTTATAATTGCTCTGTATTCCTGAGATTTTACGTTTAGACTTTACTTTAGACTTTAGCAATACTGTCGCTTCATATAGTGTGTCTCAATTGGAATTATAGGATTTGAATTGCGCGCTATTTGTGTTCTGTTTTATGAAAGTGAGCGATCATTTACAGTTGCATTAAGAAAAATTTGTACAAAATTACGACACAGTGAAGTACAGAGTTAATAGTTCATAACTTAATCAAGAAATTTGACGAGACGGATTTTGCTATTGATAAGGCGACATCAATACGCCCTCGTCATGGTTGGCCAGATGAAAATATTGCAGTGAGAGAAAGTGTACGGGAATATCCAAACGCATCAATTCGATGTCGCGCAGAACAACTGAATCTGTCAAGAGTCAGTATGCATCGGATTTCACAGAAAGATCTGTATCTGCCAGCATACAAAAATTGACACATAAAAAAGTTAACAGTTACAGACCGTTACTGTTACTACGTCGTACATTTATTAATTGGGTGTTAGAAAAATAGAAGGTGATGCTGATTTTTGAAACAATATTTTGTTCAGCGATGAAGTACATATTCATCTTGACGGATACGCTAACAAACAAAATTGTCGATTTTGAAGTGCTGAAAATCTACATACTATTTATGAAAAAAAAACATTCACAGAGAGACAGACAGATTTGGTGCGCATTTGGTACACATTTTGTGAGTGGTGGAATAATTGGACAATAGTTCTTTGAAAATAAAGCTGATAATTCTATCACAGTAAATGGGGAACGTTGGATGACAGTCGTTAAATATTGAGAGAACACAAATGGTGCAACTAAAATCCTATAATTCCCTAGACACACCCTATATAATTGATACAAGTTAAGAATATTTTTTGTTTCGCAATAGAGTTGCTTCTGAAGAGTAAAATTCGATTTCTTAAACGTAAAGCATAAAGTATGTTACTGTATTAAGAAATTTTTGAATGAAACTTAACAAACATTCGAGTTTATTGTAGACAGTTATTACAATGCAGCGTAATAATGTTGTTATATCTGCATAACACCAGCGAAGAGAATTGACTATGATATTTTTATGGCTGTGACTAGAGTCCCGCCTCGGGACCCAAGTCAAGTCCCGAATATCATCATCAAATGACGCCATAGATAACGTTTCGGGACTTATATTGTGCCCCGACGCGGGACCCTTATCGGGTCCCGAATTTATAAGGAGAACCGCACCTTCGTTAGTTACAGACATTTACATACATGGTATACATGGTGTCCGAGTTTTAAACATGTACACAGACATGTAGACAATCTCAATCTGAGTAAAAAAGTTCCTATTAACATATGTTTTTAGTACCTATTACCTGGCTTCCTAAGGGAGATACACGGTGTTGAAATTCAACATTTTTTTTTATTTCCATTAATACTTTTCGAAAATATAGATATAGTTTTCAAATTTTGTATACTTATTTACGGAAGCAAGACCAATATATTCTATTGTTTTCGTGGTCAGTGATATTCTGGATGTTCATTTTCTGAGGTCCGGGATTTCAAACACCAGAACTTTCTCCTCGTACGCCACTGACGTGTGTCTATACACTACTTTTAAAGCATGATATATTTTCAATTTTTTTTCTCTTGAATGTTTGTGATATCTCGAACGGTTTTCGAGATATTCTAATTTCTTTGCGCATGCTACAAAATTTTGCATATAACAGAACAAAAACGCGAACAAAATGTTTTTAAAACATTTTAGATACACTTAAAGTCAAAAATTGATGCAAACTGTGACCTTATAATGCGTAATTGTAAGAAAAATAAGTTGACTTTCTAGTTTAACTTAGGAATCCAAATAGGTTTTCTTTGAAGACACAATTTTTGAGGAAATAACAGTTTGAGTAACGAGTATACTGTAAGTGCATCTATTACACCTAGACAAAGATCTACAAACATTTTTTATTATGTCCTCCCTTCATGAAGGGATTTTAAAGAGATACGCAAAAATCTTGCAGCATGTCCAAGAAATGAGAATATCTCGAATACCTTTCGAGAAATCTCAAACTTACAAGAGAGCAGAAATGTTGCGAATATACACCATGCTTTAAAAGTAGTGTATAGACAAACGTCAGTGGCGTACGATGAGAATGTTACAGCTTTTGAAATCTTGCCCTGACCTTAGAAAATGAACATCCAGTGTCTCACTGACCACGAAAACAATAGGATATATTAGCCTTGCTTCCGTAAACAAGTGTACAAAATTTGAAAACGGAAAATATTAATGAATATTATAAAAATAGTTGAATTTCAACACCCTGTATCTCCCTTAGGAAGCCAGGTAATAGGTATGTTTATAGGAACTTTTTTACTCAGAATGAGATTGTCTACATGTTCGTGAAGTTTGGATGTTTAAAACTCGGACACCATATATGTAAATAGTTCTAGCAAAGGTACAGTTCTCCTTATAAATTCAGGACCGGATGAGGGTCCTGCGTCGGGGCGGAATAAAGTTCCGATAAAGCTGCTGATGACGTTATTCGGGACCGGATGCTGGTCCCGAGTCAGTAAGGAATATCAGTCCCGAAGCGATACCTATGATGTCATTTAATGACGTTATTCGGGACTTGACCTGGGTCCCGAGGCGGGACTCTAGTTACAGCCTATTTTTATATTCTATTTATGCAAGTTAGGTATAGCTACCAACAAGTACTTGAATTCAGTTAGCGGTGAAATCAATTTTACTCGCGGTCCCTGTGCATGCATGTAAATGGTTCCCAAAATGTCACCTGCATTTTATTATATTGCATAAATTAAAATTCTAATTAAAACACGAATTTACGATCGTTCAACTGTTTAAATACAGAATTTATCAGAATTTGTTAAATAAAACATTCACATATCACAAATTGCAAACGTGATTGTATGTCACTAGATAATTTATTCATAGAACGATATATGCGATTCATAATCGAATTTCACTTTAAATACTTAAAGCATTAACCACTGGCGCAAATAATTAACACGTTTAAGCAAATTTTAATCAGCATGATAACTACTCCATATTCAATCCAATTTTGTCTGCCTCAACAAAACCATTATGATTACTGTTGGTAGGGAATATTAAGATTGATTACAAATTAGCGAACTGGAATTGCTCTGAAAACAACGTTCAGATTAATTCAAATCAAATCTGAATATCATTTGTATTCATTTTAATTCTGAAATTAACTAAATCCTCAAGATATCGAGTTAATCGAATTATATACAGACGATAACCAACCTTGTTTTTAAAATAGCTTCTCGAGGGCAAGTTTATGCGATATAAAATTATTCTTCTGGTTGTAATAAGTAAATGGCATGTCACTATAACGTTATCTTTTTGTGTACATCTACATAGATGTACATAGTATATTTAATTATTATTGCAGTCTTACAAAAATTATATTTTTCTATTTTCTTGATTCTGTATGCAAAATACTTTTGGATGATAAATTGGAGGATTGGAATTCAGAAGTTCTACAATCATGATCTTTGCCTATAGCCGTATGTATGGTTTGCGTTCATGTATAAACATATTAAGATGTCAGCTAATTGAAAATTCACACATTCAAAAATGTGGGTATTATAGCGCCTTTTGTCACTAAAACTATAATACAAGTATCCTCCTTCTTTTTAAGTTCTTAATTACATAGCTGCATTTTTACTTTTCCGCACTGCTCTATACGCGGAAAGGTAATGTAACAGTATAATTTTTTTCTATGGTCTATTTTTCGCTTTTCGGCCTAAAATCCAAAAAATAGAATGGTTCTTAAACCATTTTGTGTGTGTGTTTGTGTCGCTGTCATCGTTGTCGTTGTCGTTGGCGTTGCCGTCCTCATTTTCTTGTTAGCACGATAACTCAAATAAACCGTATCGGATCAATCGGGTTTTGACTGATTCTGATCGGGACGTTTCCCAAATGACACCTATTGGTTTTGAGGTGGATAGGACACACCCTACCCTGTCCATGGGTCATGATAAAGCACGATGATGGACTATTTAAGATTTTTTTAGGAGACGTCTCCTAGACGACACCTATTGATTTTAAGGTGGATAGAATACATTCTACCATGTTCATAGGTCATGATAAAGCACAATCGTGGATTATTTGAGAATTTCTTTTTTGTTAGCACGATCACTCAATTAAATCGTGTCGGATCGATCGGGTTTTGACTGATTCTGATTAGGGATATCTACCAGACGACATCTATTGATTTTTAGGTGGATATGACACACCCTACCCTGTTCATGGGCCATGAGAAAGCACGATGGTGGACTATTTGAGAAAAATTGAAAAGAGTAAAACTGTCGCATAAAACACATATTCTGCATTTATGTGTTGGTTTATTTTTCTCGGCCACTCAATTTCGAGATAGAGATGTTCTACGTGCGGAAAGTCCGTTTTAAGGTTTTAAAACTGTTTATTTGTGAAATGAATAGAACAAATATTAAACGATTTTAAAAACGTATTAAATAATAAATATTTATACATTATAAAAAATATGAAAATAAAAATTATCGTTTTAGAAGGTATAAGACGACAAAGTCAATAAGTCATAATTTTAAAACAATAAGAGCCACGGTAAAAATACAAATTAGAGAAATATATTAAACATATTTTGCAGATATATCTTCTACGTAATTATAAAATAAATTCTGTATTATGAAATTTTGCTAAAGATTTTGAGATATCTCTATACACACGTATATATCCTTCTATAACAAATTATATATGTCCTAATCACCACAGATTTATGGAAAATCATTCAACAGTCACTAATTTATTTGAATTTTTTCAATATGTTTAAAATATTATCGACAATGATGATCCAGTAGATGTTGCATAGTGGATTTTACCAAAGATTTGGAATAATTGATCATAATTTAATTCTAAAAAAACTTTAATATTTTGGCCTTTGTGACCCTCTACTAAAATTAACTGTTTCGTACTTAACTGGTAGATAACAGTACGTACGTATGTAGCGTATAGTGGATTTCATTCTAAAACGTTTTGCCCAACATACAAGAATCCAGTCGAAGACCATCACCATTTATAATATTTATTAATGATATTACTAATGTTCTTGACTCATAATATGATTTGTTTGCAGACGACCTCAAGATACACTATTGAAAGTTTTAACGATTGTTTCTTATTCAAGGCCAATTATTAAAATGGAGTCTTGGCGTAGGATAAATAAATTAAATTTAAATTCAGAAGAGATTATATATTTCAGATTATAACGTATAAAATGATTATTGATTTCAATATAACTACATTGCAAGTATATTTACATTATAACTATTATAATTTAAAACTCCTACAGATTGATTGTAGGCATTGTTGATATATCAATCAATTTGTAAATAAGAAGTGACATTATAAATATATTTCTCTACTATTTATTTCGATAATCTACCTCTTCGTTATCTTTGATTCTAATAGTGTTAATAATTAGATATAATTATAAATTATGTTTAAAATATAGAAAATAATTATAACTGAGATATGAAACAAACAGTTTTAAAACTTTAAAACGGACTTTTCGTACGTAGGACATATCTGTCTTGAAATTGAGTGGCCGAGAAAAAATAAACCAACACATAAATGCAGAATATGTGTTTTATGCGACAGTTTTACTTTTTGCATAGTCCACCATCGTGCTTTCTCATGACTCATGGACAGGGTGGGGTCATGGGGTGTGTCCTATCCACCTCAAAATCAACAAATGTCATCTGGTAGACGTCCTTAATCAAAATCAGTCCAAGCCTGATCGATCCGACACGATTTATTGGAGTGATCGTGCTAACAAAAAAGATTCTCAAATAGTCCAATATTGTGCTTTTTCATCATCAATAAACATGGTAGAATGTGTTCTAACCACCTCAAAGCCAATAGGTGTCGTATGTGAGATGTCCCCGATCAGAATCAGTCAAAGCCCGATCGATTCGATACGATTTAGTTTGAGTTATCATGCTAACAAGAAATTTTAAAGCCGACGACAACGACAACAACAAACACACAGACACAAATTTTGTAAAAACCATTTCTTTTTTGTTTTTAGGCCCAAAAACAAAAAATAAACACTAGAAAAAAAGTATATTATTATATACTGTATAAAAATATTTTTTACATTTTTCATTGCATGATTACATTACTTTTCCGCTTTAATATGGTTGAGTGCGGAAAAGTAAAGCATAAGTAGGTACTGCGCAAGTAAATATATTATTATTATAATGATAAGAACAAAAACTGAATGAAGTTAGCCATTACTTTGTGATTGTTGATCATAATGATACAGTAAAACACTTACTTTGTTACTACACAAATTTTATTGTAACTTAACGCTACTATAGTTTCGATACTTCAGCGTTTCATTCTTTTGAATCGCTTGAAAATGATACGTTAAAGTATCAAAACTATAATAGCGTTAAGTTACGTTAAAATTTGTGTAGTAACAAAGTGTTTTACTGTATCATGATAGGAACATTTTACATAAAGATACGGATTTTTCCTTTTATATAAATTTCATGTTACTTTTAATTCTCCAGATGTATAAAATGTCCTTAACTTGAGTGGATATCCGTATAAACCATATCGCAAATTGAAAGGGGGAATATTTAGGGAAACACGAAAGTTTGTCAACAGTAACAACTGTTTGTTTAGTTTGAACTACTTTTACGGTAAATCTTAGTTTTGGGAACAAGTTTTATATCCTCTGCGAGATGTTTAAGAAAGAAGGAAAGTATATTTGATTTTCTCGATATAAAGTCACTTTCATAAATATCGTCTTGTGATTATGGAACAGAAGCGACTTAAAATGAAAGAAAATATGCTGTTCAACAAATATACACAACAAATAACAATAAAGTTTGTCTTTGTTCTCAATGTTTTTTTCTACCACTTTCCTTGGCATTTTTCAATTAATCCAGGTTATTGCAAGTTTCACGTACAGACGAAAGGTGAGTTTTTTTAATCAGGGAATTGTTTGTATTATTAGAAATTCGATTTTCTTAAAACTTTTACCCGCAAGATAGTGATTTTTTAACGAAAACATCGTATTCATTGATATTGATATCATTATTATAATAATAATTACTACAATAATTACATACTACAATTAAACTTTATTATCCATTATGTTAAAATTTAATTGATTGTACTGTTAAGTTACTATCGATACCGGCAATATCATGGCTAACTAAATTAAGAATTAATATGCAGCTACCGTTTAGATGCATATCTGTTGAAACACAATGCTGCAAATCTACAATATGTTGGTATTGAGTCTGTGGAATTTCGTATTTCTCATTAGGTTTTTATTTATTTGGATTATTAAAACAATTCGATCAACCTGGATCTCTCTGTGTATTATATTAACTATATTGGAGTAAGGTTTCTTTAAATTTAACACGAATTTTGAGAAGGGGCTAGAACCTTCCATGCAGCAACAAATAGAGAACAATTTTCCATGAACACCGGAAGATTACACGTTACTCGACGCTCCTTTCATCAACCAAGATTGCATTATTTCCTGATACCGTTATTAACTTAACGCCAAAAAATAATAACTACGTACTTTAAATTCTAAAATATCTGCAAAATGATGGCCATTATCTATTTGGAAATATATAATTCATACCTCCTTATAAGTTCTTGTTTAAAAGACGTCTTTAGAACTCATGAAGTTATTTGACAGTAAGCGTAAATTATCCTATTTTTTAATTAATATTTCGTCTCTCAGCACCAAAACAATCGAGGGTTCCTATTAGGTGCCAACAAAACCTCCTAACGTGTTCTTGATTACTAATTCAATTCCATGTTGCGCATTACTATGTTCCAACTTGCTGCCACCGTATAATGTGGCGCCCATTTATTGGAATTTCTTCCACAAAAATAGGAATATTATTTCTAGAGATTGCCAATACCGGGAACCTTTAGGATATTTTCATAAAAGTCGAAAGCTTTTTATGAAGAGGCCTTCACAAAAAGGCTATTAAACCTAACATTAATTCCGCAACTAGTTTGAAAGTAGGAAATCCTCTTATCCAGTAAGGGTTTTCCATTAATCAATAATAACTCTTATCCTGTAACTAAACCAGCTTTGAAGTCATGATTTAACGATTCACATAATTCTATTGAGAATCAAAAGATCATCATGAAATTGTACAATGATAAACAATGAACTGTCTATCGAATCATTATGTCTTAAAACTTGAACTAAGCATACCTGATGTCCATTACTTATTAGAATTCGTTACATGGAATATTTACTTATATTAGTCTCTTTCGGAATACTATACAACACACAGTAGTATGGATTGATTATTATAAAGGATTATATTATAGCATGAATAACATTTTTTAAACTTGAACTATAGTTTTTAAACTAATTCTTAAAATCATTTAAGCCGTAAATAGTATGTCAAAATTTGCATTTCCAGACCTATCAAGGGTTTTCATTCCAAGATTATTTTATTTTATATCATCTGTTCATCTACTTACTATTCGTAATTCATCGAATTGGATGGAGGGCTGCTACCTAGAACGATTTTTTAATTGTAGCTTTTGAAGTGGTCTATTCCCATTCTGGGAATAAAGTGGTCTATTCCAAACATGGAATTCTTCATGGAAGAAGAACATCTTGGTTAAAGAACTTAAGGCAATGGTTTAACAAAACAACTGTACAACTTTTCCGCTCAGCAGTTAGTAAAGTTATGATAGCTAACATGGTCCAGTCAGTTAGTGATCGCTAACGATCGATAATGGTCAAAGCATTCCAAGAAGAAGATGAAGAATTCCCATTCCACTTCTTATGTAAAAGAGATTCTAGACTGATCAAAGAATATATCGCTATACGATGTTCTGAATTTATTTCGGTTGCATCATTTTGATAAACTTAATATGGAAATGACAATTCTCATATTGCAGTCATAATGTGTTGATAACGAATGACATGATATTCGAAAATAATATTTTTATAAGTATGTACTATTTACCTAAACATACCCATGTTAATTCACCACCTTTAATCATGTTAATTCACACCCTAATATTTTCTAAAAAGGCGTAAAGTATTGACCACATTCATCTTATTTTATATGAGAGTTCAACGCTGAATGGTGACAATAATTGGTTGAATCCTGAGTAGATTCGTATCTGAGCTAGATTTCACCCCCGTAACAGACAATTAAATAAGTAAATAAGTCTGGTTTGGAGTGTACATTTTAACATGTCATTTTGTCACCTAATCTGATGTCAGAGCAATTAAAATAATATTGGGTGTTTCAGTTGGAATTATAGGATTTAAATTGCTCATCATTTCTGTTGCGTCAAAAATAGGGCGTCAATATTTAACGTCATCTGCAAACCATACGCCGGCGCCGTCAATATGCTTATGATTACCGGCTACTTTTTTAAAGAAATATAGTCTAATTGCTCCACTACTTTAGGATACACATGAAAGGGTGCATCTCTATGAATGCATTTTTTTTTCGTGATTTTCAGTATCCCAAATTTGATAATTTTGTTTGCTGACATTCTGACGTATCCGTCAATATGAGAATGTGCTTCATCGCTGAACAAAATTTTGTTGCAGAAATCAACATCACCTTCTTTCTTTTCTAACACCCCATTAACAAATGTATGACGTTGTAAATTGCCTGTAACTTTTATTTATTGTGTCAACTGAATTTTGCATGCTGCAGATGCAGAACGTTCTTTAAAATTCGAGGCGTAGTGGCTCTTCACAGATTCAATTGTTATGCACAAGGTCGAATTGATGTGTTTGGATACTCCCATACACTTTCTCTAACTCCAGCAATATTTTCATCCGACCGATTACGACGAAGACGTATTGGTATAACAACAAAACCTGCCTCTTCAAATTCGTTGATTAAGTTGCGAACTGTTAATTCTGTAGGCGCTTGATTTTGTCCTAATTTTGTGAGAATTTTTCTTAATGCAACTGTAAATGATCGCTCAAACAGTTGTATCCAAACTATTCATTGCTGAACTGTTAATCATGGTATGTTAACGTCGCGTGGTTTGTAGATGACAGTCGTTAAATACTGACGCGCTGTCTTTGACAGAACACAAATGGCGCGCAATTCAAATCCTATAGTTCCAACTGAGACACCCTATAAATATCAAAACACGTAGTTGCATCGAACTTGAGGTCGAGGGCCTCGTTTGTGACCGTTTGTTTGTTAGTATTATTGAATTTGCATTTTTACGTTGAAGTCAATTCTTGAAGTAACACCTCCAAAATTTCAAGACTGATAAATAAGGACAAAAGGAAATAAGTTAAGTGTAAAAAGATTATGCAACTGTTAATTTAAGAAAATCGCACGTCCATGGTTTACAACATCGAGAAATGTATGTATATCCACATAAGTTCAGTAGATGTTATCACAATTTGTTTATGAAAGGGAATCATACACTTGGTATTCTGTATTTTCTTTTACGTAACACGAAGACGGCACTTTACTTTTTATTAAAGTGGTTATTAACAGAGTAGTACCATTTTCATGGAAAATAAATTAAAAAATGATAACAGTAAGTACAAAATATAATTTTACCAGTGAGTATTCCATCATCTTATGACGTTCCTTGAGCATGTAATAGAAAAACTATAATTTGCTGTCTCGAAGAAATTTACTGCCGGTGAAATATAATTTTTCATTTTAGAGAGGCGCTTAAATATTTAAGCTCACGAAATGACAAATGTTTCCTACTCCCGAATCTGATCAGAAACACGTGTATAGATGAGACTGAGTTATTCAAAAAGTATTTAGCAAGAGACAACAAGCCCGACGACATGTGTTGAAATCTTGATATATGAACACTGTGAGATTTCATTCTCCATTTGGGGTATCGCAGATGTATAAGTCTAAAAAAATATCTATGTAAGATAAACGATAGTCGCAGCAAAATAAAGAAATAAGAAAGAGCTTTCGGCACTTAAGTTGGTGTAGATTATGCTCGTATAGAATGTAATATGATGCTTAGAATTAAGTTTACACTTCATATTCGTACAAGACAGGGATGGTGAACTTTTATACGTGCCAACTTTTTCAAAGAAATGTTTAATTTTGCCGTGACGTGTCAACAAGCAATACTTGGTGATTAGTGGTAAAAAATATTAAAATCTAGATACTTCTACATTAAAATTCTTTATTGGCAACTAGAATTAGTGTAAATTCTGCTTTTACAAATTAGATGCTAAATAATTTATATTAAGTTCATACTTTGTAACTTTTAGCAGAATGTGGGCTGCACTAGAGTCATCTGACAAACGGTTTCTAAACGATTATTTAATATTTGTTTCTGAAAATAATGGCTCATAAGCATAGGTAGACGAGAATATTATCAAAATAGTAAACGTCAGCTTCTTTAGATAGTTATGTGCGAATTCCAAGTTTCTATAATTTTATTATTGGCATTTATGCTTATAATAGGGGAAGATGGGGGAATTCCGCGCACGGGGTAATCTGCGCATAGTAATTTTTGCATCACAGCTTATTATTTCAAGTTTTGAACATAGCGCGCCATCTCGTAATAGCTTTGCGAACACCTGCTCATAATTTAACGGCATTCGTAGTGTTAGCTTAGACGAGGTCGTCACTTTTTTCCGGCACGCTGATGTAATTTCGAGTAAATTTGGAAAAGTGGTAAGTGCCTTTCGTTATTAGTTTTCAGTAAAACTATTTCAGGAGCATTATGCTTTATATGTACTCATAATTTTCCGCACACGAACAATTAATTATGTTTTTCATTAACTACCAGTGATAGGTTAAGTTAGGTGACATATGACGGAGAAATACCGCGCATCTGTGGAGGGGTAATTTCGCGCTGCGCGATATTACCTAAACCATATTTCTGCATTCAAAAGCCTGTCTTTTATCTTAGTAAGTAATTAGATAATTAGGTAAGTAATTAGGTAAGTAATTAGGTAAGTTAGTAATTAGATGTCTTTCTATCGTTAAAAATAATTTAAATGTTATCAAGAAGATACTCTGAGGAATATTAAAATAAAAGCGAGTTCTTCTCTTTATCCATATTTTATTAAAATATGGATAAAGAGAAAAATACTCATTTATTCTCTTGCACAATGCGCTCCTCATATCCTTCAATGCAGACTTGCCTAGTGAATGTGAACAGTTCTCTGTTTCCCGCTTCCGGCTTCCCTACAATATTTTTCTTCTGCGCGCCCATACCCTTCAGTGATCCTTCTCGAATATCATAGTTGGTAGTTCACCCTCGTGTAATGTGATACTTTAACTGCCAATTTAAATTCCGCGATAAATACATTATCTTTATTGCTTTGCAAGGTGTAAAATGTCAAGAGGATACGCGGATTGCCTTACATACATGTATTGACTTCAAAAGATAATTCATGGTATCATGGAATAATAAATTACGACACTGTTACAATCAAAGTCTAATACAGATACACCATTCATTAAATATTATGTGGTAATTGTACAACGTATTACAGAAGGATTCGTTATTTCCCAATAGTTTTTGAAGAAAATCTTGATATACATAAGTCAATATCGAAATAATTATGCGATCTGCAATAAGTAGACGAAATGATATGAACGTCTAATGAAGTAGATGAAAATTTAGTTCATTCACACTTTTCCTACGACCCCTACAGTTATTTGTAAGTGTTTTGCCCTATCCCTTTAAATAGTACAATAAAAGATAATCAATGAGAATCAAATATGGATGCCTACGTGGATATCTAGTTCTCTACTGTTAGGTCTACTATCCTGCTACGATTTCGGTCTAAGACTTATAGATATGACTAGATGCTTTTATCCCAATTAAGATTTTCTTGAAGTCCAATATATACAATTTAAATGATATATAGTAGAACAAACTGGGCAAATCAAGAGTAGTACAAAAACTCTACAACAAATTGCAGCAAATGGACTAAATGCGTCAATACTTTAATTATATCTTAAAATAACATATGAAGATATATTAAATATAGTAAATACTAAGCAATTTCTATTTTAGGAGAAAATACATTTCTTGAAATCGTTACTAAAATATTAGTTTTTATATTGTGAAAACTATAGGGTAATTTTTCTATTTTATTACTTTTTTACTATGTGCATCTACTATTACTATTTTTACTATCTAATGAAATATTTTTTTAAGTTCTCTGTTAATAATTCTAATATTATGGCTTTTCATAAATGACAACTATGATACTCAATTTTTGAATTTCGGTCCAGAGGTTTTTCCTCTGGTATATTAATAATTTGTATTGTAAAATTATATTAGTTATTTAAAAATAAAATTCTTTTGCTAAAGAAATTTTTAATATTGCTTTAGTTTGTATCATTTATACCTTTATCAAGTTTATACCATTGTCTAGCATTTTCCATACAAAATATGGGATTATTAGATTACTAAATTATTAGATTACACATTTTTCGACGCGCGTTTCACCAACCAAGTTAGTGTCATCGGGGAATGTTTAAAATTTAATCATCTTCCTTAGTTTTAATCATCTTCCAATGACGCTGAAGTTGGTTGTGGAAACTCACGATTATATCATTGTATTAATAGGATATATTCATTTCATAGTGGTTATTACTATATGAATAGTTGTGCATTCCTGCTATTAAAAGGCTTCTAAAGCTCTTTCTAAACTATTATTTTTTTCTAAACTTTATACTAAACTTTGTGATTTTTTCTTTAAAAATTTCACATTTTTTTTAATAAAATACTTTTGTCATTGACCATTTATAGAAACATTTTCTCTTCCTCAATTAAACACCGCTCAGTATATTTAATACATGGTTATTGGTATGTAAATAAACAAAATCCTAAAGTATATAAGTATATTCTTTTTTTAAATTTTATGTACATATTTTGATTGTTCTAAATCTTTTGAAATGATACATAAACTGATACATAAAGTGAAATGATACATAAAGTGTTTCCTGAAATATTCAGCTCGGGAAACCTGAGCTGAATATACCCAAAATTAATCGCTTCAGAGTTAACTTATTTCGTATTTTAAAAATGGTGTAACTCAGATGTCTTTAAAACAAAATCGTACCTTTTTACCAAAATGAACATAGCATAAGCTTTATATATATGTATATATATATATATATATATATATATATATATATATATATATATATATATATATATATATATATATATATATATATCGAACAGCTACTTGAATTGTGCAATTTAGTTACGAACAAAACAGTTTTAGAACTCGTACAATTTGTTTATTCAACCCTGTACATGAATATACTGTTGAATACAGGAATAAATTCTGCACCAATTTATATTAGAGTTCCTGACATTTATTTTTGACAATTCTTGACCACATTTGGTTATGTGTATTTAACTTATAACCTTCGAAAAATGACTAGCTTTTGAGATGCAAATGTTTTATACAAAAATATAAGTCGATAGCAAGCACTAGAGAAATTAGAAATTTACAATCATTTAAGTGACGCTGTTAGATAAATAAAAAAAATATATTTTAGTATGCTTTCTATTTTTAAATTATATTCTACTAATACACCGTAATTTATTATTTTATATTAGTTCTTTTGTAATTGTATGTGCACATGAATGAAGATAAAAGAAATTTGCAAGTCTGGTAACCTATATGATATTAAATTTCATAAATTTGATTTAACTGAACTGTATAGATTCCCGCACTGCCAACTAAGTCCCACTATATAAGAACAGCGCAATATAATGTTCCCTTCATAATGTTTTTCAATTATCCGATACTCAGCGCAATGGAAGCAATAATATTTGTAGGGAGACAGATGATTAGTAAAATTCGATTAGTATCAAATAAAATTCGCGGAATGTAAAACTATATATTGTACAATGAAATATTATAATAAATTAATATATATACAATGAAATAATAATTATAGTAAGCCATAATTTTCCAAACACACGTATTTCTCAAGAAGGAAAAATTATCCAAGTAAAAAATACATTTCTGACTAAGTCTGAGATGATTTTATAGCAAAATGCTTAAATTGTTTTTAAATTGTTTATAATTTGAAGTAATTACTATAAATAAATTTAAATGCAATAAATGCATTTCCTATAAAAACAACTCTCCTCTCGATGTAGAAACTCGATGTAGATATACAATATAAATATATGACACAATATATTTATACCAATTACTGTACAAGATTTAAAAAAAAGTTGAGGTTCGTTTTCTATTCTCCTCTTAAGGCAATATCCTAAAATATATATTTTTAGCAGTTATCCACCTATACAGAAGCACGTATTTATCGTTTTAGATCCAGGACAATGAACAAAGTTAGGGATTGTCAATTTTGACCCATGTATTGTTTTTCTTCGAATATATAAGCTAGTAGCCGTCGGTTCTGCATATACTGTATTTGTTTCACAAAGTTGGCGATCAACCACTATAAATTTTTCATGAGACGACCCAAAGTAAACACCCCTCCTAATAAGGGTACCAAGTTCCAGAAGTCATCACCGCAGTAGATTTAATTAGTTCGGCAAATATATTCAGAGGAAATCATTGCCTTTAAATGCGCTGCCTCATTTATTACACATCTGCAAATTCGTTAAAGAGGCCGAAACCCTCAAGTAACGCCCTTGTGAATATTCAAAAGGGCGGCCGACGTCTTTGGGTAAACGTCAATTATCGACCGGTCAACCGACCGAGACCAATTTTCTTATTACCACGCAGGTTCACTGGCACCAACACTTTTATGACTTTTTAACTTTTTTTAATTAAACTTGCCGCATATCTTATACCCCTTTGATATTCTTTAGGCGTTTTGTTATTTATATGCGTTTGGAAGGATGGGATTAAAAATGCTTTTCAGCTTATAATTACATATTCATTTATTAAAACTAAATGTCTGAAAGCAATTCATTGCATTTTAATATGGAATTGATTTAAGCCGCTAAAATTTATGATGGTTATGTTGACGATGATATTATAGTTGATCATTGATAACAAACATATACAGGGTGCCTAGGGTGAAACGATTATAACTTTTTTAAAACACCCTGTATAATAATATAGTTCAGATAAAAGCTTTTTAGTTAAATTTTTTGCGCCTTTTAGTAACCGTAAGATTATTTTGAAATCAGTAATTTCGTTGCCATGACAACCAATTTTGTTTTCTTTTAAATGGCACCACACTATTTTATGTTCTTATTTGGAATCAACTTTTTCTCTGCATCGGGCGTATTTTGAATGTGAATGGAGTTGCATTACAATTTTTTTAACCCTGGCATTTCAGTAAAAATGCAAAAATCGGAATTTGAGAACGTTACCAAAGAGAGAATTTTGAGTTTCTGCATGTAACGTCAACTTTTCAACGTGACATGAATCATATGACGTGACATGAGTCATACAAAAAAAAATCAATGTGAAAAATGGTCCATTTAACAGAGACAGAAAGAATCAAAATTGTAAAAATAGTCGGATAGGGAGATGGCAAAAGGACACAAATCGAAGTCTGTAACATTTTCAACGAACTCTATCCCAACCGAGAACAAATTATCCAGGCAGTTGTATGTAAAACTCTAAATAGATTTAGGGAAACAGGTACTGTAAAGGATGTTCCAAAACTTGGACCTCAGGAAGTCGCAACAAATATGTATTCAGAAAAAGTTAGATGTGTTGCTGAAAGTGACTGAAAATCCCCATGTTTCAACACGCCATTTGTCGTTAAATCACGGTATAAGTAAAGGTTCTGGACATACTATGCTAAAGAAGGAACATGTGCGCCCATGATTACCATGACGGACCGTATTAATAACAATTTTAATGCACTATTTTGTACTTCTTTCAGTAAAGAGGAGTTAGTAATTACACACACGATTTTTAGTTTGCCGATAAGACACATTTTAAAATTCTTATATGATTTACGTCACGTTGACAAGTTGACGTTACATACAAAAGAGTTAAAATTTCACTATGGACCACTCTCTCTCCGGCAACGCTCTGGAATTCGGATTTTTGTTGTAATGCAATCACATGCACATTTTATACGTCCCTACGCAAAGAAAAGAGTTGATTCCAAATTAGAACAGAAAATAGTGTGATGCCATTTAAAAGATAAAATTAATTACCATGGTAACGAAATTACTGGCTTTCAGTGCGAAGTACTGGTTACTAGAAGTAGCAAAAAACATAACTAAAAAACCTACCACATATCGGGCACCCTGTATATAAGTGATCTAAGCTAGATTATTTTATCAAATCGAAAATTATATGGCCTGGTGATAAAGTTTCACACAATATTCATAATTTTGTTAAATGATATTTTGAAAATCTCTGAAACACCTCAACCTGATTTGTTTAAAGGACATGGGCTAACGTATAATTTTTTAACATCAGCTCAAGAAAACTGGCGTACACCCCAAAAAAGCGTACAAATACAGCAGATACGACTTTATTTTTAACAGAAACTTAATTCAAAAATGCTCTAGTAGTTCAAAAAAGAAAAATAGTTCAAAATGTTCTAAATTAACCATCTCTGGCTGTCACACGCAATTATATCAATATCTTTTTATTTTCAACATTATTTGTCAAGCAGTTCTGGTGAAGTTTTCTGGTCATTGTAATTCTAAACAATTTTTGAATTAAATTATAGGTTTCACCCCAGAACACAAACTTTTCATTGTTGAAGCCTATTACCAAAATAAGTACGATACATCCACAAAAATCAAGTACAAACGGATATACAAAAGATAACCAATAACTTAAAAACAACCTTATATCTCTGGAACAACCAGTAGACTAAGAAGACATAGACAGCAGACATAGAACAACTAATCATACACTTTCGTACAACACAACCACAGGAGATATCCTATCGTTTAACCCGAATCACTTGCAATCTGATATTCTTCATTTCGGATCGAATTTGGTCATGATAGTCATTCAGTTGGTCTTTGTCGCTCTATACATTCATCATTCAAATATCGTCATTGCGTTGAAACACCATATTTTCTGTCTCTATAAAGAAGTTACCTTCTTATGATGCCCTAGTTATATAGGGATAATAGGCAAAGAAGAAGTTGATAAAGTTGCTCAAGTAGCAACTCGTGCTTAGTAGAATACAACATAATGGAAGGCAAATCAAACTTAAAACTGTTAAAAACATATAGTAAAATGGAAACTGCCTACAAATTTAACTCGCCATGAAACAACTGTACCCACCAGGCTTAAGATTGGACGTACCAAATTGACGGAATGAAAACCCACCTATATACAACACTTGCAATACGAATCTATCGATAAAGCACATCATAGAAGAATGTATATATAGATGACAATCCTATTGCAATAAAGGCTATGATAGAATTTTGCAAGCGAAGTAACCTTTTTCTTCAACTGTATCTAAACCGTAAACATATATAAAATGGATAGATCTATTATAAATGTGGCTAATAACCATAGCAATTGACGCCACAATCAACCTTATTGTTTGGATAAAAAAACTGCTAAAACTAAACCGAAGTGTGGAAATTCTAAATATATAACTATCGTCAAATTGCAATAAACAAGAAATTCAGTTCAATTCAGTTTGGTTTTGCAATCGTGTTTGACTACCCACATATTATATCAATGGAACAATATATGTATATTATATAAATAATTATAATATAACATGATGTATTCGAAAAATTTTAATATTGGTTTAGTTGTTGTATTTTTAGGGCTTCTTTTTTGGATTGTCTCGATTTATAACAGTTAATCGTTCACGAATACCTTCCATAATTTCCACTGACAAATGTCTAATGAACCCTACCAGTATTTCGAAATCTTTTTCTCAAACGTCATATATATTATGTAAAAGTTTGGCAGTCAATTCTTTGGAAGCTTATAGGTTTCTTAATAAAGTATAAGAAGCATGAATAGGTCCAGTACTTTTGTATGTTTAGAAGAAGTTTCAATTTTGCTTTATAGAGTCAACTTTAAATTTTGGTTTTGGTTTGGTTGGTAGAGTCAATGTTGATTTTAAGTTTATCTTTTACAAAAGACAAAACCATTTTTTACTTTAAACATTGTCGATCACAGGATACAAAAAGTCTTTTTTATTAAAGTATCAAGGTAAATTGTTATCCAATGTTGAAAACACTGACTTATTTTTAGATAATAGAAGTCTAATAAGAAATCGAATAATATGCGGAAAATAAAGCAGCAATATTTGCAATAGAAAACCATTTAATTGACATAGCCAATATTTGCAACTGATGTGACAGACAAATGTTATTATGAATCAATAAACCTGTAATTTGCAAATATCCTTAAGTAAAATACAGATTTACTCTTTGAGAAACTTGCACACAAACATTACCTGAACCTCTTGTATTTTTTCGTTAAAGTATGCACTTCTATCGTGACATACTCTGTATGTACCTCTACCGTTATGTACACATATGTGTTTTATGAAAATGGTTTACAATGTATTTTAAAAATTTAAAAAATGTAAAGATCATGTCATCAAATTGGCGACCCTGATGAAAGAGCAAACTGTTATTATACGAAAGAATTTTTTATAACATATATAGGAATTTGTTATAATAGTTTTCTACAGTAACTGTGTGACTTTCAATCAATCCGGATAGCTCTGTATAGTCTTATGCAGAAATGATAATCCTTTTACGATATTTTGAAATTAGTGATACCTGTTTTTTATTGTTCTATCTTTATGCATGCCATTGTCAAGGCAGGTTAAATAGATTAAGGATTAATTAATTCATAAATAATATAATGTGTTTCATCCTAAACGATGAAACGAATTCTATGACTAAAGTTAAACTACCACGCAGTATTTCTCAAGGATCTCATTACTTTCCCAAATAGAACCAGATCACAATCGATTCTCTTTCTTACTTCGAAACGTTTAGTATTGTATTTAAAACCAAGACAAGGGCCGTTAGAATCCACGTAATTATTTTTAAGTACGTCTATCTTTTGTTATAAATCTTAAAAACCGATATGTCTGCGAAAAGAAATTGTGGAACAAATTACAGGATAATAAGAACCGCTGCGGGAATTGTACCTCCTTGGCACCTCCTTATACACCGAGCTCAAGGATATAATGACAGGGTATTTCCTAGTGTCTACAAATTATTCTTTATAGTTTCTATTTTGTATTGTACCTTCGACGAACAAAATTAATGTAATTTAGAAATCCTTCTTTAGAATTTAGAATGCCTCTTAAATCAAAGTCATTATAATTTTAATACGCGTTATTAAAGCTATCAGAAAACATGTCTCCCTAAGAAAAACCTCATAATTTAATTTCTTTCCATCAGGTAAAAGTATCACTTTACAGGAAAGTGACTTCTAAAGTCATTAAGCTGAGTTCGGGCTAAATGGTGATTAATAACCAAACTGACTTTAAAGTTAAAAATAGGATTAAAAAATTTGCTACGTAAATACACCGAAAGCTATTTTAAAAATACGTCCGTATGTCAACTTTAATTAACCGTACCTAAAAATCGCGGCTTGCAGTTTGGGTAAAATAGTTGTTTCATGTTTATACTCTAGTACAAAATCCGGGGATATAATATAATACATACAATGCGGCGATTAAAGGTTTGCACAATAATTATAATTTCATTATTAAATGATTTTTTGAAAAGTTCTGAATCATATCTTTTAAAGAGGACATAATTTTTTGTACAATATTTCTTTTCAAAATAGAAAAAGGAAATAAAATGACAGAAATATTTGAAAATCCTACTAAATTAAATATGTTTGTTTTGTTTTTGCTTCAGTGGGGCTGAATTGGGTGATAAAGGTTTGCACAATAATTATAATTTCATTATTAAATGATTTTTTGAAAAATTTTGAATCATATCTTTTAAAAATGATATAATTTTTTGTACAATATTTTTTTCAAAATAGAAAAAGGAAATAAAGTGACAGAAATATTTGAAAATCCTACTAAATTAAATATTTTTGTTTTGTTTTTGCTTCAATGGGGCTGAATTGGGTGATAAAGGTTTGCACAATAATTATAATTTCATTATTAAATGATTTTTTGAAAAATTCTGAATCATATCTTGTAAAAATGACATAATTTTTTGTACAATATTGTTTTTTCAAAATATCAAAAGGAAATAAAATCGATTTGTGAACGATAAATTGTATACAAAACTATGGAAAATTACTTACCACCATATGACCAGAACAATAGTGGCACTTGATAATAATGTCCTTACTTAACTGTCCTAATTACCTGACTATTTTAAAGCCTTTGAGAGACTAGACCAGTAATGGCGAACTTATGACCCGCGCAGTGGCAGCGCTAGCATTATTTTGCGGTTGGGCGAAAATAGGCAGGAAATATTTAGGGTGGGCGAGGACGTTAAATATATTATTTTATGTGCGAATGTGATATAGTGGTGTTATAAGAGATTGGGCGACTGGTTGGGCGAGAAGGATTTTTCCTGAGCGCTCACCCACTCGTGCCTACCACTGGCGCCGCCACTGGATGCGTGATGGGTCACAAACTAACTCATGTCACGGTTTTAAATGGCCCATTCTATATTTTAACCATTTCCCAAAACAAAATAAATTAATAAAATGCATATATGTAACTACAGAAACTTAAATACTTCGCGCAAACACAATACATTAACATGCACTTTAGTACGTAACTATTAGGTTCGTCTTGAATACGCGGATACAGCAATCTATGTTAGGTTATATCTGTGATAATTATAATTATATCTATTAGGTTATTTAACATATGTAAATTTATTTTTAGTTAATTTCATTTGTGTACTATTTTGTGCTTTCAACTGATAACAAGTAAGTTCCTTTCTATTTCAAACTGGTATTAGTATAAATATCAATTCTATTTAGATATTTATCATGTCAGCGCCCGTAGTTAAGAAAGCAAAATCATGTGAAACGGGTTCAAGACTTTACCGTCCCGAATGGTTTGATAATTTTAGAGTTATTGGAGTAAAGAACAAAACACTCTGCATACCTTGCCTTGAAAATATCACAACTCGAAACTACAATGTAAAAGTACATTTCGAAACACTATACAAACAAAAACAAGTTTTTGTTCCTGTAACATCGGAAGAAAAGAATATTTTTCTCAAGAACTTAAGGAATACAAACCTCAAATCCATAACGTTAAATCATTTATTTTTCCGAAAAATAATATTACTACTGCTTTAAGGTATCATACTGTATTGCTCGCAATGGAGAACCTCTTTCGGAAAGCGAGTTTTTACGGAATATGTTTTTGGAATGTAGCGACATATTATTTGCTAATTTCAAAGAAAAAAACCTGATAACAAAACGCATAAATGAATTGCCAATTAGTCGTAATACAGAAAAAGATAGAATATTGGCATTAGAAAAAAATACCGTTCTTCAAATAAATAGATTTAAAATGTGCCGAAATGTTTTCAGCTACCTTAGATGAGAGTACGGAGATTAATGGTCATGCACAACTAGCAGTAGGGTTTGTATAATGATTCTTTGCGTGTGCATCACGGATAACAATCGTATGAATCAATCAACTGGCATTTTTGAACAGTGTCGTGCCGAAAACACATTTTAGGATAACAGTTAGTACAATAAAAATGCGTCAACCTATGACAGAGTAATGAAAAGGTTCTCCACAAAAACATTCAGTGGAAGTGATATTTCCATCAAAATAAATGAAGTAAATTCAACTAAAATCAAAATAAATGAAATAAATTTTACAGAAATATTGAGGCGCCAATGAATTAAAGTATACGATATAGCTAAGACGTGACTTCATAATTGCAGTTGTGTTCGGCAAATTATTAACTGTCTATGCCGTACGTAGTTGATTATATGTCGCTAGACATACCTACATGCTGGTAATTGTGGCATATTAGTAACAATTGCGAGTGGTGTAACATGTGATCCGTGCGTCGCGTCGTCACTAAATTGATACACGCGCAAAAATCCATTATACAAATTGTATTTGCCATTCTTACGATGTTTGGAACATACGTCAGTGAGCAACTATTTCCCTCATTGAATTTTATAAAATCTACTCGGATAAATCTACTTGGCAACGAATTACCTGCTGCACGTGTTAAATTAGTGAATTCCAAATATGAACTAAATATAGAAGAATTGTCTAAAAACAAATAACAACTAATAACTACTTTTCATATTAAATATATGAAAAGTAGTTTTAGTTTTTATATCTTTTATGAATAAAAAAATCCATTTATCGAAATAAAATTTAATTACAAACTTTATTTTTTTGTTAAATTAAAATATAAAATTAGTATAATTTTTATCCACGTTGTTCAATTTAAAAATAAAATTATTTAATATTAACTCACACGCGAAAAAGGTTCGCCATCACTTGACTAGATCATCGGTTACTTTTATCAATTTTACATTATTATGGTGTTGGGGAGCATGCTATGTCCATGATTCATAGTTATTTAATGGATCATTCATAGAGGGTTATATTTGCTGGAAAATGTTTCCAGAGTGTTCAAGAATACCTCGTGGAGTTTCTCAGAGCTCTATATTGGGACCTTTGCTATTTATTATATATACAGCCAATTTTCACATTTACATTATGTTTTATGAATTTCACTGTCATTGTGATGATGATGATTATGCAGAGTAAATTATTTTCAAGAGATTAGTGTATATGCAATGTTTGATTTAGATAATCTATGTTCAATCAAGCCTTTGTTTCTCAGCTTCTACTTTAGTTTGATATATTTCATGATTACGGAGATATACGACTTTGACAGAAATATTTGGAAATCCTACTAAATTAAATATTTTTGTTTTGTTTTTGCTTCAATGGAGCTGAATTGGGAGATATAACATTCTACTCAGGCAAAGAGTGCGGTGTAGCTTAGTGACATTCTTTCACATACCCCTCGGATATTCACACACACACACACACGCATATATACCCAGCTGGCTGATGTGGGAATCTAGACCACACACAGATTACTCCGAGCTAGGCTCACATATTTATTAAAGAGTCCGTATAGTTTTTCGCTGAAGTTTGGGAAAGAGGCGGGCGGTTTTTCGACATACGAGATGAATTGAAATTAATACAAAGGTATCATTTACCAAACTCCAAATTGACTTATTCCTAGTACAGCGAACATCGCGAACTGATATAAAAATAATAATCAGTGACTCGTCAAGACTGGCACGTAAGGTTCGACGTTAAAACAAGAAAAGATAATCTAGAGCTAGCTCCAAGACAGCTGCCAGCTCCAGGCGATGGGCATTATTACCCCGAACCAACTCAGTGAACTTGGAAGCCTTCTGCAAAGTTATTATGTAACAATTCATCCTCAACTGATCGGGCCATACCTATAAACATCCATCTCAGCTCGGATTCGAATCAAAGGTCACCTCTTATGCACAGTAAAAAACCCATACACTACTTAATCAACAAGTTTTCCTAGTACCTATCTGTGTACTTTTAAAGGTACAAGAATATAATGATTTTCAAAAATATATTGAAGGGTGGGTATTTTAATTATAATACTAAACTAATACTTATCAAAGTGTTTCTCTTCTTAAGATGCAGCCAGCACTATTTATAAAGATTTTCAATTATTGTATAATTAGATATTTCCAACAGAAAATCCATAGATCAAACGTTGGTAAAAATGCGGAAAAACTATTATTTTTAATTAAATATTGAAATTAATGTTAAAGTTTTATCTATTTTAAACCAGGATCATTTTTGCTACTTGACCATTTGAGAAAATGATTTGATTAACGTTACTAACACTAAAATCGGTGTACAATACTTTCTCTCAGTATCAACCTAAAACTTGATACATATTACTGGAACCCTCATTGTCTTTTGTGTCACAATTATCGCCTTAATAGGGTTAATTAAGACCGCTTCACGACGTTCAGTACTAAATACGGTTAGGCGAAATCAGCAACCGGCATTTTAGAAGTTCTAATGCAATGACAGTCTGTGTGTTTGCAAAACCAGAGGAGTCTGAAATAGTAATGAACAACAAAGCCGGACAGTGAAGGAATGAAATTAGCGAACGAGAGAGACGAAGGGAGGGATGCACATAGAACATTGGAAATGACGAGCAGAACTTATTGTGGTTTACTGTTCCACCAAGTTGGATTGCCTGCAAGTGTCGCTACGATTTGCAGCTAGTCAGGCTCAGATGTGAGTCATGCAGAGGATGGTGCTTAATGTAGGAAAAATCAGTAGCGGAACATGTAACGAGAAAGGGAAAAATTTAATGATAGATAATATTTGGCGAAACATTTCGACACGATGTATGTACATATGTGCGACGAATTATGGGACGTGCAATTTAATTAAATTACTGTTTGACCAAAATTAACCACAGAATAATGTCCATATGGACAGGCAGACCCAAAAAACTATAACAAATTTTAAAATTCCATTTTCGCAACCGACATATCGAGCAAAATTTATATATAATAAAACTGGGGCACTTAGATTTGCATACATACGTATTCAAAGTAAGTTCACTAAGTATTCTAAGCACCAGACGGTGTTCCGTCTGTAACTGAATCTATAAAAGGATTTGTAGCACATATACGGAAACATAATGCAGATATATTAATTACTCATTGTTTTTTGCATTGGGAAATATTCATTACAAAACAATTACCATCAGAAATAAAAATAGTGCTGGAACAATATGTTAAAATGATTAATTATATAAAATTAAGACCATTAAAAAGTCCCCTTTTGCCAGGCTATGGAGTCTAAATACGAATCGTTGTTACTGCATACGGAAGTTAGGTGGTTGTCCAGAGGGAAAAAAATATTGAAAGAGGGAACATTTTGTTTACTTTGTAATGCAATTTTCATTTCATTCTTCATTGAACATTATTGTTCTAAGCTAGTTTTACAATATATATGTTATAGATACATCAATCAATAAACCAAACAAAATTTTTTAATTTATCTTGTTGTTAGTGTGCCGTCAAATTTTTAATTTATTGAAAGTGCACCGTGACCAAAAAATGGTTTAGAAACACTGGTCTAGATCATAACAACACCCTTTTTAGTGTAAAAGAATAAGTACTCCATTTGTTTTATTTCTAGAATATGCTGGATTATCTAAAACATTCATTTAGAAGAGATCTTGTATATCACCATATTGGAGATAATATATAGCCTTTACTTTAAAAAATATGTCTTAACGAATTAAAAACAAAATTAATTTAAAGTGAAACTTAAAAAGTCATTACCCTATAACTTTACATATGTTTTCAAAAATGGGATAACCGTTTTAACTACACAAATTATTTGTGCCCGTAAGTGTGTTATGCATTAGGATCCGCCACTGAATATAAAATAGGTGAGAGAATTTATTCGGATTAGTAATTCGACCGCATCCTTCTCGTATATGTTGGCCGGAAATTCTTGAAGTCGAAATTAAACTGCTAAGAGTGAATTAATTTTCAACTTTCCATCTGATGCCATTTCCGAAGTAAATTCCTTTTGAGTTACATATACGATTTAACATATATTACTTAATATCCCTTATATCATTGAACTTCGTTCCCTAGATAATATCTACACATTGGGAAATCAATAAATCGCTAGGTAGTGTCGTTTTGTATAAGGATTTAACACAAAGGAATTCGAAATATTACAGATCAACGGCGGCTTAGACGAGGACCATACAAAGACCATTCACACAAGTAATTCATTAATGGTTTTTCATTTGGCAGTGAATACAAAATTCAGGAATTCTGAAGTAGTAGTGGATGATGATCACTGAGGACAAAATTGTGTTACCACACATTTAAGATCAGATTCTGAGTACTCGAGGACCCTAATTTCATACATCTTTATTTTAGTTAAATTGACTACGTTTGTTAAAATAATGGAGCCTTCTGAAATTTATCAGATGGTTGACGGCTTTTCGTGGATGGTTCTAATAAGAGCTTGAAATGTGTATTACTGCAGAATAATAATGTATATTATAAATGTTTAATGTTTATGGGATAGTCGCGCAAAAGAAAAGCATTGGCAGCAAACTGTTTGGCCTCTGAGAGATGCCATAACCGTTGGAAAAATCAATATTGTTCACGAGCCATTAATAGAAAGAAGAAAAAATAATACTGCCACCTCTTCACAACAAACTGGGTTTAACGAAATAGTCTGTAAAAGCACTGGATAAGTTAGGTGATTGTTTTAAATACATTTGCCAAATATTTCCAGGACTCAGTATAAAAAAATTAAAACCAGAGATTTTTGACCGTTCATAAATTCGACAACCGGTAAAAGATCGAAATTTTAACAGATATATAACCGTTATAGGATCTGATGCATGAATTCAACATTTCTTTGGGCAATAACAAGGCAAATAGCTACCAAGAACTAGTACATAAAATGCTAAAGTGTTTTGAAAAATTGAGAACCAATATGAGTATTCAATTACATTTTTTGAATAGTCAAAGTTCCTTCTAACTCAGGAGATTATAGTAAACAACAAGTCAAACGGTTCCATCAGGATATTCGAATAGTGGAAAAAAGATATCAAGGAAGATGGGATCATCACTGATAGCCAATTACTGTTAAAGTCTGCAGAGAGACTGTTAACAGCAAAAATATTAATGAAAATCGTACAACAAGACTTCTTTAAGATTTTTATATTTTTTGCGTCAATTATTCTCTGTTTTCTTTTTAGATTTCATATATAAAAAATTCAAAACAAGAGAAATTGCTTATTTTATTTTGTTTTTCTTATTTTGCATTAATATTCATCATGTATGTTTTATTCAGAAACTAGAGCCCGTCAAGAAAAAGTGATTTTATTTTCAAAATCAGGGGCAGTAATGTACAAAGAATCGACTCCTAAATTCCTGGCAACAAATTAACTGTTCGCCAGTGTAATTTATTTATAAGTCGTTGCACTTCTGGTTACAGGGGATATGTCTACTATTTTTTATTTAAAAGAAACACGCTATTATATATATTATATCATATTTTCAAATTCTTTCACTAACTTAATGTCGACTTTCACTGAAGTTCTCTGTACCTGTCTTGTGTATAGTAGAACAGTTTTGAGATAATTTTCAAATATAATTCTCTAACAACCAATCCAAGCGACCAATTATCTCGCTAACAATTGGTTCTTCTACTTATTTATCAAATATGATTAACAAACTAAGTTCATTGTTTCCAAGTGTACCGATTCCATAAACTTTGAACTATCCCAGGGAATTACTCCTAACTAATAAACAGCTGCCATTTCTTAACGTATTAATAATTGGAAACTTAGAAAGCCAGTTAGAATGTGATGTATATACGAAGAAAAGTAGCAGTTTCAGGTATAATCCTAATAGTTCTGATATTTGTTATCTATAAAATTGCAAATTAAAATTTTCTGGCCCAGTAGTAACGATAAGTTAGAAAAAGAAAACACTGTTAAATATATAACAATAAATAAAACGTATTCTACTCACATTAATTATAAAACGTATATTTTAGGCAAGTCTTCTTAAATTCTAGGAGCTTTACAGAAAGAAAAATGTCAAAATTGTGTCAATTTTATAAATCACAATTTACTATAAGGCTCAAAATAGTTTTTAAAGATTTGGGAATGACATTAGTGCATTCTTCTGGAAAATAATGCCCGCATACTTCTGGGGAACCCTAAAGATAAAATTGAAAATAATTCCGTTCCTCTTTCCAAATCCAAAAAGGTGTATTTATTGTATTACTTTTTATATCATTAAGTTATTAACTAAGATAGTGTGTCTGTTATACCCTACGGTTAGCATAAGTCGGGATTTTATTTATATTTTAGGCGGTTTTTATTAAATAAAAGGTTGCTATAAAGATTAAATTAAATAAACTGTAGTAATAGCGTAGAGTATTAATCGATTAATCAACGTTTATATGAATATATTTTGTATAAATTTTCAATAAGCAATGAAATTTTTAAAACAATGTACATTCTACTCGTCGGTGTATTAGTATGTGGCATATAAAATTATTACGGATATTATAAAAAAAATAGTAAAAAGGAAGACAAAATAAAATAAAATAAATATGGTGTGCAATGCAAAAAAGAAGTTCAGATAAACGTGTTTTGTTAAACGTAACTGGGGTTTGAGTTAATAATTTATCATGAACAATATAGATATATTAAATAGGTACCAAAATAAATCAAAGCAATATATTAAAAATCTTATAGATTGAAGATATAAAATCGACAATCAAATTTATTCTGTGAAGATTTCCCATAAGGAAATATGTTGTTGAATTTAGTAATAGTTTGAAATCATGAAGCACAAATAATGAAAATTAAACAATTATAATTAATATCTTTATATGCTATTGAATAAAAATTTTCAAACGTTACACAATGTCTCTGATGTGAAATATAAAAATGGTTCTAAATATCCTTTTTTATACATTATAAATAACAATCATTCCAAATTATTTGTCATAGTTTAATTTCATTATAGTTTTGTAATATCAGTATAGTAAAATATTCAGTATAATAAAAATTTAGATCGATTTAGATGAAATTTGATAAAGTTGCTCGACCTCAACATTGTTGCTATTATTGATGAGTTTGCAATATAAGCAAATGTAAATTATTAATGTAAAAAAATGTAATTATTACTAACAGTTTAGAAGGCGTAAAATGGATATCTAACGCTTGAGGAGCGGAAATAAAATTACATATCAAGGCCACTTGATGCTGTTTAAACCCAAGATACAAACATTCAATGTTGGTATCTTGGGTTTAAACATTATTTCGAAAAGGTAGCAAATTCCAAAAATTATTCTCGCGAAAGTCTATATTTTTGTATAAATGGATTTTTTATTAGAATTCTAAAGGTTCAGGAAAACGCGTGACCTTGAAAATTCTAAGAATGTTCGCCTGCGGCGCCATTAAAGAATGTCACCGGTAGATATACATATTCTGCCTGCCTTAAACAAAAATCTCACGAACCGTCACTGTAACATTGGTCAGAATATGAAAAAGGGGAAAATATTTCTCTATTTAAATCGCTGATATAAAACGCCATTATTGGCATTTTGTTTTGCCTTTCTCAAAATTTACAAAAATATATTTTACAAATATTGTACTGCATAAATAAATCTTACCCTATTGTCTTTTTAGATTTCGAATAATAACATATTGTATAAATAAGTCAGCTCAATTGCGTGTAAAATAATGTCAAAGCAAGACTATACCATAAAACAGTTACAATTATCAAGTAGTTAAGTATTTTCCTGCGTTATCTTAAATTATAATTAAATATTAATTATGTTTATAACGAGTTGCAATACTCCAGACAAAAAAAAACACTTTGTAGAACCCTTCTGCCACCTCAGCGCAGGTAAGGTTGTAAATAGATGAAACCGCATAAGAAACTAATAATTAATCCTGACTGTCTGGTTGCCTCACTTCACGAAATATATAAAAATTTGCATAAAAACAACTTGCTATTAATTATCAAGTTATCGAATATTGCTAGATATGTAGATATCGTGGAAACTTTGCGGATAAATTCAAATTTTATTCTTGTTTTAAAAGTTCCACTAATTGATCAACAAAGATACACACTTTTCAAACTGTTTCCTGTACCAATTCTGAATCATATAACTGGATAATATCGTGTATTGTAAATCTGTAAAAGATACATTGCGCGTGATGATGATTCTTTGGTGTACATACCCATGTCAGATTTAAATGGACGGAAACAACTTTATGTAGAAACGAAAATATGTACTATAGACGACAATATACTATATATATATATATATATATATATATATATATATATATATATATATATATATATATATATATATATATATATATATATACGAAGCATGTATCATGAAAAGTCGAAAAACATTACCTGAAAATTGTGAACCATCCCCCATCTTTGCAAGTGGATACAATTTTAAAAAATTAACTAACTCATAGCTCATCATACCGTTGTATTTTATTATTGTTAACAAAGATTCAAGACTAATATTTTAGAAACTGCAAAGTGCTACTATCCAAGCCGATAGACTCCCGGGAATCTATTTCTATCACAATTTTTAATACCTATTTCGCGTTATCAACAATAAATAAGTACCCTGTACACTACGTATTATACAGAAAATAATCTTACCTTGTATGGTGTCCAACTCGTTCGGGACCTACCTGCAAAGAAACATATATATTTACTTAATTAATAATTATAAATCTGTGTATAATTACTTCATATACAATATAATACCACCAATACAATTTATTGTTTTGATTGTTAACTTTTTTCATTATATATTGGTATTATGTCTAAGTAAATCAAAATATTTTTTTAATTACAACAAAGTCGAGTGCCTTTGTTGTAGGTAAACAAAATACTTGACTTTATTTTAACAAAGAAAGTCATTATATTTATTATTCATGAAATTTTATAGGCAATATACATATGTATCGATATATGTGTTATTCCTAGTTTGAAGAGGAATATTTACGTTCGATTGCTAATTTTTTCTTTAAAAACTAGTTTGTATTTTAAATAAAAAGAAAGTACATTAATTTTTAACTTACCTATTTAACTCCTTCCCTAATGCCTATCGTCTAGACCAAATTCCATCACACACAAATCACAAAACATGTCCAGAAAACACTCAAAAATGTCCACTGCTTATGCACACCCACTATATATTTACACTGCATATATTTGCGATTTAATTAAAACAATTTCAATCAAATTGAACAACGAAAAGTCACTACCGCGTTTCACTCTCACCTTTACCAAGACTGATATTTTAACGACTATTCAATAAAACAACCGATAAATCTTATCGTTAAATTTTTTGTCCATATAAAGTAACATGAGGTGATAACTTTTTCATACCTTATATGAAATAGGGATGGCGAAAGATATTAATAAACTGTTATCGGTTGTCATTTTTGTCGTTGTTTTTATCGGTTGCAGAGTTTCTTAATGTGCGACGTATATACGAGGAAAACATCTGATACTCTCGCGGAGAAAACAATTGAAGTATAAATATATTTATGGCATTTTTCCCCGTAACTAAACATTTTTACAAATTGTTGGGTTTTGAGTTCAGAAAATTATAAAATGTTTAGTCAATAATGAGAATTATCGACTTGTTATTGACATATAATTTTGTTGTTTAAGTAATATAATTATAATATTTTGGTGATAGCAAGGATAAAGAGTGCTTATGCCTTGACCGGGAATCGAACCCGGCTCTCCCAATTGCCGGTTGGTTGCTCTGACCGCTGTGCTATCGAGGCACACTCATTATTCTTGCTAATGCGCCAGTTTAACGCGTCGCTACAGTACTCTCCCCCTAGAGACATGGTTTGTCTCGATACAATTAACGGAATATGACCGCGTTCGCCATTATTACGAACCGTTGTTCGGTAACCCCGGACTATAGGGCGATGGATAGGACGGGAATCGTATCCGGGTCTCCCAATTGCCGGTTGGTTACTCTGACCGCTGAGCTATCGAGGCACACTCATTATCCTTGCTAATGCGCCATTTTAACGCGCCGCTACAACTTTGGCGATAGCGAGGATAAAGATGCATCATGCCTTGACCGGGAATCGAACCCGGCTCTCCCAATTTCCGGTTGGTTGCTCTGACCGCTGAGCTATCGAGGCACACTCATTATCCCTGCTAATGCGCCAATTTAACGCGTATAATTATAATAACATTATATAGGTATAAAAAAATTGTGAGCATATTTAAGTTTATGAAATGAGAAACATATTACAGGGAAGACATAGTAGAAAGCAAGATCCCGAAACGTTTCATTAATAACAATGACAGTGTATCATTGGAAGTTGACAACGGGTATTTTCCCATTTACTTAAGAGTCTTCTTTATAAAAGAAACAGAAAATCATGCGTCGATAAATCCATAAGAAAAAATACATTAAACTCGCCGCGCGTCTCATTATATTCAAATTAACACCATGAATAGATGATTAGAAAAATGTTGGATGGTATTTTCCTATATATGAGATTTTAGAAAAGATACAGATAAATACGTTTTCCACAAAGAAATATTATATTGAACACGATGCGCAAATATTGGTGATGACAATATACTGTTATTTGAATTTTCTAAAGAAAAACAAGGCACAAAACCAATGTTTGTTAAATCTTCAAATTTTATATTACGCCAGAATTGTATTTTTCAAACCATACCAGTAAGTTAATCCAAGATGATTAAAACTTAATTTTCTCTGTGAGAATATTAGCTGCCTAGAACATAAAACAAAAATATTTATATTTTCCTAATATTCATCTTCCATAAAACAATGTTATCCTAGAAAAATTAATATATTTAAAGGAGCACTTCGTCAACCAGGTTAGCGTCATTGGAGGAAGAATTAAATGGAAAAGTACTATAGTTGAAGTAATCGATATAATTACGATTTCTAAACGTAAATAAAACAAATTGTGTGAGACATCTACTCAGTTTTTTTTTTATTTGAATGAATTTTTATGGCATTAAGTATGGAATATAATTCCTCAAGTTCAAATATCTGCCGCGGCTTTTCTTGTACGTATTCGGGAGGTTCAATTTTCGATGACTTTATCGCATAAATCTGACTGAATTTGCAGGATAGCGTTCTTTTTGTTGACTCTGAGGGCATCAATTGTTTGAAATTTATTCATATAGACCTGCGACTCAAGATAGCCCAGGGGAAGAAGTCTAGAGGCGGTAAATTGAATTATATTGGTGGTCAGTTCACGTCACCGCTACGCGAGGTCGCTCGTGCAGAATGTCCATGGTGGCATGTGTTGTGTGGCACGTAGCGCAATCCTGTTGAGACCACATGTCGTCGGTATCCATATCATCCAGTTTAGGCCACAGGAAGATGCTTATCACCGATCTGTAGCGCTCACCATTGCCGGTTGTGGCAATGTCAGTTTCGGTTTAGAAGAAGTACGGAACAATGATTCCGCCAGACCAAAATCCACACCAAATAATGACTTTCTCGGGGTGCATTCAGTGCTACTGTATCTCGTGTGGATTGGTATTGTCCAAACTGCGACAATTTTCACATATCCATTCAATATCCTAAAAATAGCCCTCGTCGCTAAAGATGATTTTTTTGGGTGAAATTTTGTGTCAACTTCAAACTACTCCAGAGCCCAATCAGTGAACGCACGGCGTTGTCCTTAGTCATTTACCTTAATTTCGTAGGTCGATTGAATTTTACACGAGTACAGACCCAAGTCCCGACGCAGATTTCGCCAAGTTGAAGTCGTAGAAAGGCCAAGTTCTTGTGAACGACGAAAAATTGACTTTCTCGGGTTTTTCCGTACACTCTCACGCACAGCAGCGATGTTTTCAGCAAACCTTGCGTATCGGTGACGTGCGGGTGTTGGCTGATTATTTATTAAACCGGTTGGCTTGAATCTGGCCACCAAACGTCGAATAGTCGACTCGGCGGGACGATTAATGCGAGGATAAAAATCACGTAATGCGTCGAACGTTTTTCGAACGGAGCACTGATTTTAAAAATAAAATTTGATTTGAAAATATTTGCACATGTTGTTAAACGCTATAACTCTTCATGGTGATTTGCCATACACTACTGAACAATTCACATCTAATTTGATATATGTTACTTTAACAACATGGCCACTATAACCTAACAAATTTCGAGTGACCCTATTGAAAAACCCGTTAGAATAGTTGATTCAGGTAGTTGCTGCGTTCGATATACACTTTAATTATTTATTTGATTTAAAGTTTACAATACAGTTCGATATAATAATAGAAGATAGTAGTGATCAGTATTTAAAAAGGAATAATTAGCATTATGAATCAACTTCACAAATTTCTTTTGATGTATTGAATTGAAATCTAAGCATAGTTATTACTTATGTTGATAGATTTACACTTACACTTTTACTTCTATTTCTTTTCCGTTTGTAACTTCCGCTTTATAGTTTTCTCAATATATCCTTCTACTATAAAAGATGACTTTCATCTTCTCTAATCTTGCAGGTTAACAATTTCTGCATCAAAATCTACAAAAGTGTTACTGATTAACGACGGAAATAATGTTTAATATAACATAAGCGATCAATGATATTCGAAAATGTTAGTGTTAATGCTATTTTTTTATTTTCCGTCATATTTTTCCCACTGGTTGACTCGAGTAAAAGCCATTCTTGTATCAAATAAAAAAGTCGTCTATGACCAGTACACGTACAGTCATTAATTGTGTATTTTCGATAGAACCCCTTCTCAAAATAGAAGATACTTCAGATAGAAGTTCTCAAAATTTCAGTTTCTCCTAATTTAAAAACAAAAATTTATTTCTAAAAATAAATTCCTTAATATTATCGACTGTTACATTTTTAAATTTATCCTATGGCATTATGTATAAATAATTATTCTCATAACATCCTCTAATTCGTAATAACATAAAAAATATTAAAATAAAAGAGCACACCACACAAATTAGAAAATCTCCTAAATACAAAGCCAAGGCTGTCTGGGTGGATTCCTGCCAACATTACCAGTGCCGATACTTGAATCGAACCAAAATCACAATATTTAATAGCAAATCACATTTGCCACATAGAGCTCTCTAACTAACTCAGTTACCATGACAACCGATAACAACACTTCAGCATTGAATCAAACACCAAACCGACAAAACACAACACCGAAAAGACTCTAAAGACCGCTGAAAAATGTAAAACATCATGGATATATTCTGTTCCACTTTTTTTCTTTGCATCAATCCATGAACGTTTAATAAATCTGTTTGTATTTTTTCAATGACTTGTTGAAATGACTATTACTACTACTACTTCAGTGAAGTTAAAATTTTTTCCTTTATAAAGGGTGGTCCAACCAAAACGCACGAAGTTAATTGTAAATAAAACAAAAAGTTTTCAGAGAATTAACTTAATTATGTTTATTATGATAGAAGGATCTATGACAATTATGTGTGAAACAAAATATCGGCCAAATGCTCCCCACGGCTTCGGTGGCATACCTCTATCCGATGGTCCATATTTTCAATGACTCTGAGACATAATTGAGGTTCAATGTCGTTAATGTGCCGAATTATCTCATCCTTTAGCTCTTGAATTGTTCTTGGCTTATTGACGTAGACTTTTTCTTTTAAATATCCCCAAAGTAAGAAGTCCAACGGTGTCAAATCACATGATCGTGGCGGCCAATTAACATCGCCACCACGTGAGATAACACGGCCATTGAATTTCTCGCGCAAAAATGCCATTGTTTCGTTGGCTGTGTGGCAAGTGGCACCATCCTGTTGGAACCACATATCGTCCAGGTCCATATCCTCAATTTCTGGCCACAAGAAGTCCGTTATCATCTCGCGATAGCGAACACCATTCACGGTAACTGCTTGGTCGACCTCATTTTGGAAGAAGTATGGCCCGATGACGCCGCCAGCCCATAAACCGCACCAAACAGTCACTCTTTGTGGATGCATCGGCTTTTCAACAATCACTCGTGGATTCTCATTTGCCCAAATGCGGCAATTCTGTTTGTTAACGAATCCACTGAGATGAAAGTGTGCCTCGTCGCTGAAGATGATTTTCTTTGTAAAGTCACCATTCACTTCTGTCTGATCAACCAACCATTCGGCGTATTGACGACGCTTGAAATGATCAGTAGGCTTCAGCTCTTGAGTCAATCGAACCTTGTAAGCGTGTAAATTCAAATCTTTATTCAAAATTCGGATCAGTGATGTTCGTGAGATGTTCAATTTTTGGGCACGACGACGAGTCGAGGTTGACGGCTCTTCTGCTACACTATCGCGAACAACAGCAATGTTTTCCACAGAACGAACTGGGCGAGCATGCACAGGTGTTTTTACATTTTCTACAGACCCGGTTTTCTGAAATTTGCACACAATTCTCCCGATTGTGGACACATTTCGTCGATTATGCTGACCAAAAAAGTCACGAAGTGCAAGTAAAAGGCTTCAACAATCTTAATGCGCTGCTCAATTGTGTACCTCTCCATGGTTGAATTTGTCAAACACTGAAACAAATAAATGTCAAATTAAGTTGGGCAAAAAACTTGACGTCAAGGTGTGACTCATAATTAACACCGTGCATTATAGTTGGACCACCCTTTACTATCATTTTTAAATGGATTTAATACAGATTTAACACCTATTATTGACTTTCAACTTGGAAATCAAACCAGTCTTTTAACTTTTGTAATGGGATATGATTTGAACACATTCATGTTATCGAAAGTGTCTGAGTACAGTCACCCTCTGCAATAAAATAGATAGACAAACGAAAGAAACGAAGATAGCTATTAAATCTCCCCATTTTTCCTTACATAGTATTACATCCCTGCTGCTAATATATAGAGTATAATGCTGCAGGGCGCGAAAGCTTAGCCCTTTAATTACTCACCAGCTTTTGTTGAAAAAAATCCCATTTATATTTACAGAACTGCTTTTTACAATGGGGCTCTCTTAAGTCAGCACAAAGGGTGCAGCCCAATTTTCGCGATCCTAATTTATTAAAGATAAACATGTTTAAACGCGTAAAATGTATTGTGTAAGGTTAATTGAAAGCAAATAAAACCCTGCAACGATTTACAAATAACTTTTCGAACAGTATCATGGAAATAAAACTGATCTGGCCCAGCGACCAAACTCATTTTGGTAGAATAGAGTTTCAAAATATTGCGGTATGTGTGAGCGACAGCTAGTTTGCTAAATATCGGAATTCAATTAAACGTTTATTGACAAACGAGGACAACAAACAGAATGTATTACTTTCAATCATGTATTTTAATTTGGGGAGCAATCCTCCCGCTTTATATGCTAATGCAGTTTGATTTATATTTCATTTAATTTTTATTTTAATTTTGATTTATTTATTAAATATGCGGCATATTTTAATTCCGGGTGCCGGATACGTGTTCGCATTATTTGTTTAGTGTAATTTTTCGATGCAGAACTATGCGGTATTGTGTTCATATCAAAATGTGTGTAAAACTTGGCATAACAGAATGTTGATCTAAAACTAAATACAATTATTAAATTTAAAAAAGAAACGCTGTATATTTTGTTCTATCGTTGATTGTGATAAGCGGCATTGCATTGTTTGTTTTTGTTGGCATTTTTATGCTAGGTAAGAATGTAAAAAGGTTTTACCAGCATATAAAATCGATACAATCGAACAGCGATACAATCCTTATTAGAGAGAGATTTTAGAATTAGAACGCTAGATTTAATCCATATTAGAAAGTGCCTAGTAAACGATATATGAGTATTCACGTAGAAGTTCTTATGGTTCATTAGAACACCCACAAGGTAGCTCCAGAGCGTTACCCTTTTTTCCTTTATCCATTCCCCCTCTAGACACTACCGGAGACATCCAAGCAATAAGGGTGAGTTAGTTGTTTGTTTTTTTATACAGTCCACAAGTACTAATTGATTTTATTGTATGAGTAAAAGTTGCCAGCGGCCTGAACAAACATATTTAAATACATTCATGCTGGTTGGACACACCTAGAGCATTCCATTAACTTTCTGTACTTACATAACATCCGCCTAAAATATTGAGAGTTAAGCGGTTCTTTAAACTAAAAGAAACTTAGTTAAAAATAGCAAAAAGGTTCGTTTGGTCTTTGTTGATATCAAAAATTTGATGAGGAGCTAAATGTAATTTAAATAGGAGCATAGTTACCTTTTAAGGGAAGTTGTAACAGCTTCTTGGGAAATCGCAAAGTAGAAAATTACGTAGCGATTGTAAACAATCTACTGGCCTCATATAGAGCCAAGGAATATAATATGAACCTAAAAATACAGTTTTTGCACTCACACTTAGACTTTTTCCCAAAAAATCCTGGAGCCGTCAGTGATGAGCATGACGAAAGGTTTCAGCAGGACATTCAAAATGTTTCAAAAACGAGGTGTTTTTAATGTGTAAACTACAGCCGAAAATCATATATCTGTACATTTTTTAATTAAATTAATTATGTTGTACTATATCACTTGTTAATAAAGAATAAATACATTCCCAAAATTTTATTGCATTGTTACTTTTAAACCCTGCCTAATAAAGAAGATCTGAAAACATAATTTAAAAAAGTGTAAATAGCAGTGGCGGCTGGTCAGGGGAGGCAGGGTGAGCAATGCCCACCCAGCTATTTCCTAGAAGAAGAGTAACACACAGTTCCAAAGTTCGTTATTTATCGTTTATAGAAATTAGTGAAGATATAATTATATAATATGTAATTAATTAAATACATTATATAACAACAATAATACAATGGAAAGTTCTGATTATATATACTAATACTAACAGCGCAACCGTGGTGGAAAATTGCAGTGCAAGTAAGTGTAGCAATTCACTCTTCTAACCGTGGAACTAATAGTTATCGTGGTTATGCCTAGCGTGGTTGGTGCCGGACCGGGTACGCAGCCACGCCTTTTGCCTTTCTGGCTTTGTACATACGAGACAGCGTAAGCGCCTCGCACAAATAAAAAATTATATGTATTGCTTTAATAAATCAATACAAGTAAAAAGTACCTACCAAAATTAGTTTTAAAATTAATATTGATATTATTGACATAGGTATACTTTCAACATCCCTTGAAAGTTTAATTTATTTCACAATAATATAGAAACATGGGAATCTGGAATATAAAATTAAATAAACAGTAAACATATGAATAGAATTAATTAATTAAAAGAATTACGAATGATTTGATTGATTTGAAAACATAAAAACAAAATTGTACACGTGTAAACTACATGAAACAATTTGAAACACGGGCACAACTTACTCTAGTCTCGAGGAAGCTGTGACACGGGTGGGCTAGACCACCCTTCTGAAGAAGCCTTCGGAACGTTGTCTATCTCAGCGAGGTTTGTACTCTGTAGACACTGTATTTGTTATATTATTAATTAAATTATTATGGTTATTCATGTATTAGAAAATGTGTAAATATAAAAATTGTGTGCCATTAATAAGAGTCTGTACTAGTTTTATCCAATTTTAGTGCTATGCATTTTCAACTTGAAAGCTGAAAAAAATTTAAATCTTAACATATACTTGTACAGTGACTAACATGATGAGTCAAAGTTTCTTTTTTACTGTATTTTACTTCATTATTTTGCACTATGTAACCTACTAATAGTTAGTTGTTGCCCACCCATGACAAATCACACCGACCCGCCACTGGTAAAAAGTACCACAAAGTTCACCTATTTTAGCTCCTAGAATAAAATTAAATTAAATTTTATTCTCCATTATTAGGAGATGAATGGAAGACAATTTGAACACATTTAATGGGTTTTGTTTGTATTAATTTTCCATTACATTGTTCTGATTAATTTGCTACAATTTTTTCTTTCTCAAACTCATTCTTATGAAACCGACTACAAAATTTGACACCCCATACATACATAAATATGCTCTCTTATATGGGGTCATCAAAATTGTCAATGATATCATAACATTCACATATGTCGTAGAAAGCAAAGAAAAAATGTCGTGACATATCGAAACAGTTTTTTCTTACTTGCCCAGTAGTGATTTTATTGAATTAATTCCAACCTTTACATGTTCACTGTACACTATATATTGTATAGTAATACCCTTTATTTTATTGTAAAAATGTAATTTTTTATGTTTGCAAATATATAATTCGAGTTTTCATTCCCCATCCTATAACTATTACTAGGTACTGAATAGTGCAACTTAATAAATAAAAATAATAATATATATATATATATATATATATATATATATATATATATATATATATATATATATATACAAATATAAATAATTCCCTGTTTAAAATGTAGTAACTTCTCAGATCTTATACTTTCAAGTGTACTATATTTTTAACCCTTATTTTTAAATTTAAATTCCCAAAGGAAGCTTTTAGCATAAATCGAAACGGGAAGCAATATTTCCTCTTCCTTGGGCAAAGTAGTAAAGACCATAACCATAAATACATCTCATCCCCTTTTAATGTGGAACTAAACGGATTAAGTTGCTTAAAAACGCGTTAACAATTAACAAGGTTTCATTATCGTCTCTCCGACAATTAACATCGTGGTATTTCGGTAATTGGTTCGAAGGACATCATATTTCAAAGTGTCTCGTTCGAGGACATCCTAATTAACAGGAGAGGCACGTCGTCGGCCTGTCTTCGGATTGAAGAATTGTCGGCATGCCCTTCAAACAGTAGCGAGAAGTATAGATTTTCAAATGTCGAGCGGTCTTAAGTGTTTCTCCCAAATTATAAAACCGCAGGAAGTCTGGCATACTGACGGTAATCAGTTTGACAAAGCGGAGCGAGTCGGAGCAACTGAAAACTTTATACGATAGACGACCGGAATTCTAAATAAATGTCTTACATTCAAATTATAAATGCAGAATATATGTGTATAAGTCTCACGTGATCATAGAGTCCTAATTCCTGTAAATATATAGAATCTTAATTCTATCCTGTGGTTAACATAGTTTTCTAGAAAAAAAAACAAAGAGAACTGAAAGCCTGGAGTTTTCACGAACACCGAAAAAATATGCGTTCATCGATGCGCATGTTACTTTTAATTACTGTTTATACCAACATCTTAATCGAGTTCAATAAACAGTCACAAATGTTTTCCCGCTTCATGAACTATTTCACTATTCACTATTGTCGTCGTTGCGCTCCCTTTCAAAGCGGCTCTTCTCCCCTGTTTCTCCTGGGATGGGTGGCACTAGGTATCGTGGGGTCCAGATGGGGAACCTGAAGGGTTGAGTGTTGGCTCAACCTACCGGCTGCGGTTCTGGGAGCACCCTCCCTACGTGTCGCCTTTAGGTGAGTCACGTTGGTATCTGAACGGACCTATCCGAATCCTGAATCAGGGTTAAAATTCTGCTGAGTTTCTCTATTCTCCGGGGATGGACCGGTTTAGGTTGACGCCCTTACCTTGTTTTTTTGTTTTCCATGGTTTTCACGGGGGTGAGGGCTTGGTTTTACGGTGGGCTGCCGACCTATGTGCGCATCTCCATAACCTTGCCGATTTTCTTCCAGTTCCTTCCTTTCCTGATCCGCTTCATCAACACGCTGGAGTTGGGATTGGGATGGTTCTCTTCGCAGTGCTGATAGAGCTCTCTAAAGGTCTCTGGGAGTAGGTGCTTTACAAAAGAAAATGTTTACATTTACTATTACAACTAAAGGGAAAATGTCTTTATTGTTTGTATTATTCGGTTACGTGCATGATTTGCATGATTTGATATGATACATGTAAAATGTATCATATTTGGAAAAGTTTCGGTTAATGGATCTCCTGCTTTACATGTATGCAGCTGTGTCCGTTGGGGCTCTTTCACACAGAGAGCTACAAGGCTCGACCTCGCGAGAGGGAGGAAGGCGCGGAAGTTTCACATGGGGAGCACGGGCCTTTAGGGCGCGCGAGTAAGGAGCAGTCTCGTGCCGGGCGCTTGAAAGGGGGTCGCGTCCTTTCTCGAAATGCAAAGGGAGGAATGGGGCATTCACACGAAAAGGACGACAATGCCTCTTGCTCGCCAGTGTCTCGCTCTCCAACGGTAAGTCAAGATGGATTTTGATGTCCAGCTCATCAAATAAGGTCAATGACACTCGAAAAAAATTGTAAAATTTGTTACCATCCCGTCGTAGTTCTTGATAAAGCGTGGCAGAAACACCTGCTTACCAACACCAATTAAAATGAACACCAATGAATGCACAGTATTTAATTTAATGCGCCAATTAAACATTGAACATCCGCGTCAGTTGCTTGGCCTAAAGTCAAAAATTTTCCCCAACGTGGTTGCGAATGTTTTGCAATACGTCCTCGTATATCTGGTCAACATATTATGTGTTCCCTAATATAGTTGAATTAGGTAGCTTTCGGTCCATATAGTTCTAGAAGCTGGCGTAGTGTGGAGTTCTTCAATTTATCACTTTCAAAAAGGCTATCGTGAGGTCATAGAAAAAGAAATATAATGTCATCGTTATGATGACTGGTAGATGAAGTATCACTTTTCACATGTCTTATTGCATTACTTTTTTAGACTAATTAGTAATATATTCACACACATTACAAAGTAGATAACTTCTTCTGAAACACAGTTCCGTAGGCAACTGTGATTCACTATCAATCCAGATTTGCAGTAATATAATACAACACAATAAATTAAAACAGAGAAATTCAAACACACTACGTGATTCGTAAGGCCGCGTAAACAGAGAAAACAGCAACGAGATGAAAACAAACTCAACAGGCTTCTGTGTAACAGATGGTTGCATGTTCTTTGCTATAGAAAAAGGTATCAGATTGATAAAATCATATCGATTTCTAGTCTGTCTCTCTTGCGGCTCATCCGAATTGACGTTTTAGTTAAGCGTCTATAAGTAAATATCGAACATTTTTCATAAGGACGTGTATAGGTTTTTATGAAAACGTTTTCTAACTTATTTTTGTGCCACTGGTACCCGACTATGTGATATTGTACGCCACTGCTGCCTGACGAATGGAGCCATCTTATTAATAAATAAGTAACTTTCTCGAGATACGACAGACTATATAATTTCCCCCACTAACAACATATTTATTTCTCAATAACTCCACTTTATACATTTACGTATATCTATTACTCGTATTATTATAATTATTATTGCGCGGAATTCTGCTGTCAACAATACGTTGCACACCGCTGATTAATCGACAACTGCATTATACCGAGCAGCTTCATTAATGCCCATTAAATGTGTTTATCATGTATGCAACGATTTCATAAAGTCGTCATTAAATTGAACCCAATTTTAAGTACATTAGCGATGCAGAATGCACTTCCAAGTAACGGCATTAATACGGTTTGCAACAATAATCGGGTTTAGGTTGATCATGCTACCAGATAGACTAGTAATTACTAATTCTAGTTAATTGTCACAGCCATAGCTTTAATTACGGTCTCGTTAAAAATATTACCATGCAGACGAGCTTTATGCGCCATAAAGCTCTTGCTTAGGTGGCCATGTTGCGGTATAATGCATATTTGCTTGCATGGCATGCAACCAGTGAACTTTTCTCACAAACTTTACGCTTTATATGCATACTACAATGTTGCCCAAGGGTTGAGGCATGCGTCTACATTTTTCCACCGACATACTTGTGAGCTGTTCGAAAATTAACGTGGTCGCAAAAACAACGCGATGTGCTAATTAGGTGACAAAAAACGCGTACATTTCTCAAAGCTCGAGGGGGAATGTAGACTTACTAATGAGAATGGGAAAATGATGTGACATACGGGATTAGGACGATGTGCTAAAAGAGTAGACAGTTATTTTCAAAGCGACTTAAAAAAGAATTGGCGGGTGTATGTAATGTAATAAGGAATGACGAGTTTATTAATAAACTTTTTATGCTTTCGATTTAGTAAGAAATTATCCTATTATAGAAATACAGAACTAACCTGTTGTAGATTATAGAACTATAGAAATTATAAATTTATATAGTTTTCTTTTAATAATATACAAGCAAAGTGGCAGAACTATCCAGCTCCTTTCCTCGATTTCGCAAGCAGATATGGCATAGAAAAATAAGGAACAAGTACAAAGGTAAATAAAATATAACCAGGACTATGAAAAACCTTTGAACACATATTATCTCACATAATCTGCACTTTTATTTAAATATTTTCCCTAACGTATTTGAAGTTTATTAATCCAGTTGTCGAAAAACAGTGTCATCAGAAACAGTGTCCTCATAATTCTTCCTTGAGTGTCTCGAACGTGTTATAGTCACACGGTAATAAATCTGGACTATAGGGCGGGTGTTAGCGTTAGTGATGAAATTCGGGAATACAAAAGATAACGAGGATGTCACATCCACAGCTCAGTACACACCTTACTTGTACTTTTTATTTCAAAGACAGATTACACAATTTTACTTCTTTTCGTGTCTCCTCTAACACGTTAACATCTCTACTAATGTTAATATTTCGAGTTTTCGGGTCATATACTCTGTATCCCTTAATAAAATCACTGTGCCCCATAAAAATCATGTCATGTGATTTTTTATTCCATTTATATCTAGTTTCCTTTGGAATGGGAACCATAGCAATACTCCCAAAGATTCTTAAATGTTTGAGGTTAGGCTTCTTTCCTGTCCATACCTCAATAGGTGTTTTATCTTGTAGGCCAGTAGCTATGGAACGATTCCGCAAATATACGGCTGTATTCACTGCTTCGCCCCAGAATTACTTCCCTAATTTTGCATCGAATAAGAGACATCTGGCCCTCTCAACCACTGTACGATTCATCCTTTCTGAGCATCCGTTTTGTTGAGGGGTATACGCATTGGTAATTTGATGAATTATTCACAATCTTTTAGGAAATTGTCAAATTCTTTGGAGCAAAACTCTCCGCCTCCATCTGACCTCAAAATTTTAATTTGGGTATTTTGCTGCTTCTATTTTCTTCACATGAATATAAAGCGACGTATCAATCGTAAAAATGAGTTTAGCTCTTGCCTGACTAATCTTACCAGCATCCGTTTCCGTGCCGTCCACACACTTTTGTAGACCTTCGAGCAACAGAGAATTCTCGGCTGCAAAAGCCCATTCTTCATAATTATCGCGTCCACGTAACTTGGGAACACTCGAGATTAAACTTCCACTCGACATTTTACACACAGTAAAAAAAACGCGCAGGAAGAAAAAAAAACTGGGCCCATAACCTGATGAGAGCGTTAAATTTGAAAATGTTTTTCAGCGAACTGTGCAGTCAGTCGACACAAAAGTTCGGCACTTTTTACGTTCTTCCACCATAAAAATTTAATGTATTGCTCAGAGCATGTACGGATATCTTGTTCAGATATTAAGATAATAAGCTCTGGTGAGCAAGCCGGTGAACTCCCGTTCTCGCAGTCATCCCTAATGCTTGATAATGGCCTGACATACGTGAATGCTGTGAACCGCTCTTTACCCGACTCATCACTAGATTTTAGACTGCTTCATACGGGATGGGTCCGTCTTTTCCACCGCTAGTCTCGCCCCCTCGCCAAGGACAAAAATACGCCCTTCGTGTGGTGGGTGCGAGATAAATAGCGAATGATCTGGACTGACCTTTCCTGATCCTAACTCGCTGACTGAAGCCTCTTCGGACGCTCTTTTCTACGTTTCTTGTATCTTCGCCAGCTGTTAACCCCTGAGGGTGTCTCGTATGTCGCGAGTCCATGGGGTCCCTGGGTTTGGAGATGTTAGTCTGTCTAGGCATCTACACCTTCGCGACGCTCATCGTCGTTTCCGTTCTCTTAATATCCGAAGCGAATATATTCCAAATCATCTCGTCATTCGCTTCATCTAGCGAACATAAAAAAGTACGATTTATATCGCAGTTAATCTTGCAAGGAAGCAGAAACCCCATACAGTATTACTTCAGAAAATCTATATAATGAAAACGGCCCATATGTATTACTAACTGGTGTCGTAAATGTACTCAGTATTTTCTTTTACTGTTAATGTTGTTACGGTTTTAAATAAATAGGCCCGCGTACAATACTTTCCTATCTGTTTATGCGGTTGCGGCCCTTAGTTGATTGGTAGAAGCAGTGTCATTTAGACTTTACAAAGATACATATTTGTGCATTTATAGTATAAAATAGTGTTTATTCACCCATTTTGGTGGATTTTTCGTTAAAAATAATCATCATCGAAGGCCGCCTAATAACGAAGGTATAATATTTTAGACTTTGTGCCCGTAAAGTCGATTAAAGCAGTAATAATAGTCAGAGACTTGTCTCTTATTTCAGGCCTTTTTTCTTGTTTGGGTTTTGTTCCTTATCTGTTTCCGTTGCTGTGCCAGTTACGTAATTTTGAGGTTAGAGTACCTCTGAATATCTGTTAGAGGCGAGGGAGCAGGTAGCAGGATCAACCTTGCCGAGCCGTACCCGACAGTACGACCACTGTAGGCATACACAGGTCAATCATTTCAATCGGTTACCACGGAACTTCGCAACACAGAAAGTGCACGTGTAAGAAGTAGACGGATCAGTGTGATTGGGAAACATAGAATTAGGTTAGAGTTAGGTTAGTCTGTGATATGTATATGCATGTAAGGATAGAAAGGTTAGTACTGTAGCTTCATTGCTAATATAGGCACATTTCCCGTTTTTTTATATAATTAAAGTTTCTCTCCCTTGACCACGGCTAGAAAATGGATGGCGCTCCTTGGCATCTACTCCCACCTCCACTGCAGCTAGCGGGTAGCCAAAGTGAAGAAGAGAAATCACGAAAGAGAACTCAGGACTTACTTTTCTAGACTTCCACCCTTATAACCTTTGCTACGGCACAAACCCTTTCTTGGGGCGTAGCAATACTTTTGACAACGTCCATTGTGCATGCCTTCAAATTATAAAATCTTAAACTATATATTCAAAAAATTATGTCCTATTGCAAATAAAGAGGGTTTAAGATTGTCAGATATCATTTTGAGCACATATATAAAAGCGAATACCACAAGCCGACCAAAATGAGGACGTACTGTTGTCCTATCAATAACAGAAGCCGTCTTTTTAAGTTTCTTGATTAAGTTACGAACTGTTAACTCTGTAGGTGCTTCATTTTGTCTTATTTTGTGTGAATTTTTCTTAATGCAACTGTAAATGATTGATCACGTTCATAACACAGTTGTACACAATCTATTCGTTGTTGAACTGCTAATCGTGGCATGTTCGTCGTATGATTTGTAGACAATAGTCGTTAAATATTGACGCCCTATCTTTGATAGAACACAAATAGCGTGCACTTCAAATCTTATAGTTCCATCTGAGATACCCTATATAACTAGGAACCCTATATAACTAACTCGTACTTACAGGCATGTCAAAACGTTTAATAACCAATCGTTATTAAACTAATCGTTTAATAACATACACGCTGTCTCGAATATATTTTTCTCCGCCCCTGTGCCAGTAAATTGAAATATATATAGTTCACAGTACAATTTATTATTGAAGAATATTATGTATGTAAATGTGTAGTCACTTTACTTGCATGTTCTGACATATCCCACATAATAAAATAATAACATATAACTATTGTTACATCGGTATAAATGACGCACTCATATGTTAATAATTAATATATGTCATACGTCATACAGATACGATGATGATTTGTCCCTTTATTTTTAATCGAGTCTAAACGTTTAAAATTAATAAGCGATGAACAGAAATAAATGATTATTTTATTTAAAAATTTGTTGAAAATTTTCAAACATTGCTTGTCAATTGCATTGTATAGTACATGCAATTTAATATATATTATGTATTGTATATGACTTTGTACTCAGCAAAGAATCATCGTACAAGGCTCTCAAACCACTCAAATTAAAGAGGATAAAATTATCTAAAAAAGCTTTGAGGTAATCGCTAAAAAAAAGTTATAAAAGTCCGTGCACCTTTTGAAAGGCAAGCAAAAATTTTTATTCTTTTTCCGACTGTTCTCTAATGCTTACTCTAATGACTGCTGATGGTACAAAATGTTCAACTCAAGATCTGAAAAATAGAAACTTGGAGCTTCCATTTATTTTTTTTTTTTAATTGTTTTGCGATTTTTTTTTTTTTTTGAAAATCACATACTAATTTAGAATTTTTTAAATCCCTTAATTTTTGTGTCTAGTTTATTCTACCTAAGATATGGTTTTGGCGATAGCAAGGATAAAAGTGCTTTTGCCTCGACCGGGAATCGAACCCGGCTCTCCCAATTTCCGGTTAGTTGCTCTGACCGCTGAGCTATCGAGGCACACTCATTATCCCTGGTAATGCGCCAGTTTTAACGCGTCGCTACATGGTAATGGATACTGGACAATTTATCCAATTAATTTGTTTTAAAAACAAAAAAATATTTTATTTTAATAGTTGTCTATTTCTTTAGTAAGCAGTAAGCTGCAAGGCACATTTACATATGCACTATTCACTATGTCTGAAGCGTTTTTACAGCTTCATAGATTTTAAACAATTTAATGGTGCACCATAAAATATTTGTTTTGCATAATAATAAGTAATAACAAACACACACGCAAATATGGTTTCTCATTAGGCCATCCCTAAAATAACTTTATGTTGTGCTAGTATTCGACGAATGAGTACACAGCGGCGTGGCAAGCGGGTAGGGTAGTACCAACATAAAATTAGGTTTAATAAAACAACTGGCATAGTTAGTTATTTGGAATTTTTTAAGCGACTATTGCTATTATTTATTATTACATTGAATGAAATAATAAGGAAGTAAGAACCATATATTTTCAATGTTGTACAATGTGTTCCATATTATACATATTTAATAATACAGAAAACAGGAATTTTTGTTTTACTCGTATTTCCCTTCCAACTTAAAAAGTTTGGAAGACAGTCAAAAGTTTGTAAATAACACAATATAAAGTATAAATTATATGAATTGATTATATTTGTTGGGGGCCGACGGTATCAAAAGAAACATAAAATAATAACAAGTGCTCCACAACATTAAAAAACTGTTCGCAGTTCTACACAAAAATGTGCTTGCGTTATTACGACACTGAATCAATTATGATACTGAAATATTAAATTGTACAAAAATTCCCATAAAATGATGTACTATGTATTGTAAGATGGCTACTATCTGTTCTAACATGTATTTTTAATTACATGTGGTATGTAAAGCAGCAACAATTGATGCTATTGGGCAAAATATACTATACTTTATAATATAAAAGTTATAACATTTGTAAAACATAAATACAAATAAAAATAACGATCACAGACATGTGTTTATTTTTTGAATGAGTATTTATGTAGATATTTTTGTATTATTATGTATGAGTCTGTACGTAACTTGTCTGTTGTACGTTCAAGAAACTACATCCCAAAATATTTTTAATAATTAAACTTATATAACTTGAATGTCTAAAGTTGTATTTGTGCCCATTCTTATATTTATTTGAAACCCTTTAATTAAAGTTGCTGTTAACACAAGGCATTAACTTACTGATTAAAATCTATTTAATAAAAATTTTTTATCAAAAACCATGAAAAATGTTCACTCTGTGGTTCAGTGTTCCTATAGGTTTCGAAAATACAATACTTTTTCCTCCTTAGTGCCATACTTTAATGCACATAAGTATATTTTGATAGCAGTCTTATCCTTAGCAGGTTTAGCATATTTATGTTGTTTCTTATCTGAATCCGTGATACGAGTTTGCATTTGAATAAGAAATTTACTTATAAATAATTACTTAATGAGAAACTTACTAAGAAAATGAAATTTCATGTTGACCATAATAGCACCGCTACCAAAACATGAATGGACAGGTGCATTAAAATCTTGTTTGTGGTTAAAGCAGATGTGAGAAAACTTTTGTCCATAAATGATTGCATTTTTGCTTCTGTTACGAGAATGGATCAACCAATTTCTAAATGGAGTTAAATCTACATGGGGTTAAATCAGAATTGAAGCTAGACGCTTGGAGGTAAAACCTAAACTTCTTTTTGTTTACAGGTCATTTCTCTTGCTAAAAGAATTAATGGGAGTGGATGGTTTTAAAATGAAAGCACTGTATTAACATATATTATTCCATAAACCCTGACCTACTGATTGTTAGTCAGTATTTAACATATCAAATAGTGATCCTCAAACGAATTTGTTTTTGTGAAATAAGTGTATTTAACATAAAATGTGTAAATCAATATGATATAAGTCAAAATATACCATATACTCGTACCATATTACTATATGCCTATTGCAATTCAACTGCGCCTGTCGTTGGAAGAGACACAATAAAAAATGGACCTGATAGTGTAACAAACTTTACTATATTTTCTTTTCTTAAATTATATTTTTCACTTGCATAACGTAATGTGTCCTTTTAAATGAATTTTTTTTCTTAATTGTATCGAAATACTAAATTACCTGGTAATCATATTTACTTACAAATAAAAATAGGTAAATACATATCAGCCCAAAATGAACATGAATTAATAGTGCATAATCTAATCTAAGGTAATCTATTTGATATACAACATATCCGATGCCTTAGCGAAATATAAAGTACTACACTTGATAACGTATTTTATCTACGACCGTGCTGTAATATGGGGTTCATTGAACTATTTTGAGTTATGCAATGAGATCTATTAGATCACCGTTATGTAATTAACTCATTACATCACTGTTATGCAATGAACTCATTACATAACCCATTTTGATTTTCAAAAATTATAAACGAAGAAGTAAAAATTTATTAAAACTAGAAACAATACAATAATTATTTGTTATTATAAATATTATTATTATTTTCGCCAGATTTTAGTAAGATTTTCGAAGTAGATAACGCACAACGCGACGAGAAAATCACAAAAATTAGCGTTATTTAAAACAACTGGATTGTTACTATGGTTTTAATAAATTTCATGCATCATGTTACTTTGATTTCGTATGAAAATATTTAAGTGACTTTTAACAGAAGTCATAATTATTTAATATCAAATTCGAATTTCTTGTAAAAAATCTCTTTTTTTTATCCAAGCGGTCGTAGATAAAATGTTGTGCATCACACGTGGGCTAGAGCACTTTACATCACTAATAATGTAAATAAATATTAATTATCTGATAGATATTCATGTAATGGAAATCATTATGTTCATACATAAAAAGAAAATGTACGATTAGAAGAAGAGGAAATAATAATTTTTGTTATAAATGTGAATACTTAGTATAGATATACAAACATTTTTGGATATAGATTATGCAAAGATGTAATTTTACAATGATCAAGTAAATATCTAAAGATAAAGAGAATCTGCTCAAATAAATAATGTATTGCTGATTAAATTTGCGATAATCTTATGTCAAACAAATTACTGTCAAATAAACGCGATTCTTGTCAAAAACAAACTGTTCTCTCAGTGTATATTCTTTTCTGTATTATATTTCCAATTCACTGTGCTACATAACTGTTTCATAAATTCTTCAATAAATGGCATATTTTGTTAAAAATTATATTTACACCTAATAAACTACAGATAATTACAAAAATAAGTGAAATAATACATACAGTGCTATTCAAAAGTCCCCTCCCCCCCTCTTATCTTTTTAACGATTATACATAAACTAGTGAAATTTGGTAACTGAATATTAAGGGTTGTAAACTTCCCTACTAGTGATGATAGATGACGTATGCGTCAAAGATGACGTCACAAGGTCATTGTCAATAATTTTAAATGGAACCCTATGGCAAGCGACACCTCTTTTAAAAGGTATCGAAAAATCGTATTCAATGATACTAATATTGTTTGTATTTATGGTAGGTTTGATGGATTAAATCAGTAATCAGTAAACTTGGATAATAATTTTAATTACAGTTTCAAGAATCAGTACCTACTTATAGTAATTGTTCGAAGTGAGCTCCATCTACTTCCTGACAGTAAAACATCCTAGAAACTTTTCTCGTACTTTTTCAAATGTGTCTGCGGAAATAGCCCTACATTCTGTAACAATACGTTGTTTTAAAACATCGATATTATCAGGTTTTGTGTATTTACATTTCCATTTAGATAGAAAGTACTTTCGTCACTAAAACAAATTGTTTTGATATAGTCTGGCTGTTGGTTAATTTTAGTCTCCATATTTTCACAAAATTGCAGTTTTCGGTCTGGGTCGTCGTCTGAGAGTTGATGAACCATTTTTAATTTGTATGGGTGAAATTTGTTTTTTTTTTCAACACCCTGTGCACTGTACTTTGACTGACTTCACAGGTTGGTGCAACTTGAGTTGTTGAAGAAGTAGGATTTACTATTACTTCTGCCAGTATATCAATTTTTTTCTCATCAGAAATTTGTGGTCTGCCAGATCGTTTTGCATCATTAATACTACCCGTTGTTTTAAACTTACGAAGAAGCTCTCTCAAATAAGTCCTCGAAACTGGGCGATCGGGAAACCTTTCATTAAAAATGCGTTCTGCTGCATAAATATTTTCTCCAGTTTCACCAAGTATTAGGATCGCTGCTACTTTATCACCTAAAACACGTACCATTTCTCTTCTTGAAGCACTTAAACGTTCAGCTCACAACAGTTTAACAAATTATTGAATGTATAAATATTTTAAAATTACCACAAACAAACTAAAAAAACATCAAATTGGGGAGACTTGCAAAAACGTCAGATTATTTACTATCCAACTGTCCAGTGGCGGAGCTTGAATTTTAAATTTTATTATTAACTGATTTAATTCATCACAGCTTTGCGGTTTTTGAAAGCCAGTTGTCAAAACTGCCGTAAACAGACAGAATATTAGTATCATTGAATAGGTTTTTTCGATACCTTTTAAAAGAGGTGTCGCTTGCCATAGGGTTCCATTCAAAATTGTTTGTACAATGACCTTGTGACGTCATCTTTGACGCATACGTCATCTATCATCACTAATAGGGAAGTTTACAACCCTTAATATTCAGTTACCAAATTTCACTAGTTTATGTATAATCGTTCCAAAGATAAGAGGGGGGGAGGGGACTTTTGAATAGCACTGTATATTCAATATATTAAGTCGAAGAAATAATAACATTACTAGCGGTAGTATCTGTATTTTATTTATACCTACTGCTACAGATAATTACAGTTGACAGTTCCGTTAACAGTTCTACTGCTTCTACAAAAATAAATATTACTAAGATGGCAATAAAATTACGTGGCGTATGCTCGAAACTAACTGAGAACTGCAAGTAGTGAACAATATTTAAAGGGTGTTGTCTCCAAATTGTCATTTATAGTTCCTTAACGCGGTCTCGCCGACAAGCGGATAAACCTAATCACGATAGATAAACAGATTTATATTCTTCATTTGAGACACTGGCGTGTAAAAATGGATATCCGCTTTCACTCCCGTCTTTACCGGCATCTAACCCCCACGAAATATTCACACCTCGCCGCTGGCAAGTCGGGTGAAATGTCTAAAGTCGTAAACATCCCTTCCTCGTGCAAGACGTTGATACTAAACATTTTATTGGGCATAAAGTAAACCGTAGGGTACAAGTCAATTTCAATCCACGGGTTTTTATTGCTTATTTTGAGTTTTATTTTAATTTGTTTTTCCTGTGTGTATTAGAGGCATACATTATAAACAATTAAACTGAATACTTGAATTTTAATAAAAAAATGGAAAACAGCTATTACACAGGATCGGTCGTTTATTTAAAATAATTCAAGAATACATATAATTAATATTGAATGTAGCAATACATAAAAGAAGGCGTCGCTAATCCTGACTATATAGTAAGACTAGAAACTGATAAATTTAAAATATTCTAGAATATATTTTAAGCTATATATCACTGGATTCCAAAAATAATATAATTTATTTTATGTGTGGTACGTTTACAATGCCATTGTCTACATATCGTTAGTGAAATTTTGATTTGAAATTTAATCGTGCATGAAGCACAGTTAAGTTTTATGAATTCCTTCCAGACAAAACACATATCTTTCTTTTACCCCCAACATTCACCCTAATCGACGCAGACACACCCAGCCGACTTATGTGGGAATCGAACCTATGCTCGGATTACTCCAAATCGGCAATCTAGGCCAGCTCCAAGCAATTAGCATCATTACCCCAAATTACTATAAAGAACTTGCAGGTCTTCTACGAGGTAATTATTATACAATTTACCTTCAAAAGATTTGGTCATGATATCTTAATTCTAAGTTACACCACAACCTTTACATAAAACATATAAATAAAATAACTGAGTTCCATGTAGCAAATAAATGAACTATATACACTTTAATTCGTAAAATAATTCAATTTTTTATAGCTTATTCATTAGTGTAGGTTCTCTGATGATGATTAAAATTGAAAAGTAATAAAATCTCTGATTTCAACTTAATTGATCAAAATCATCACTTTACCATCAGTACCCATCGGAAACACTTCCTTTTCAGTTTTGCATTTATTTTGAGTATGAGCACACTGGAAAGCATGAAAACACCTGATTATCTTTAGATGATCTTCCACTTGACATTTTTGCCAGCCTACATATAGAAAAACTCTGCCTACAATGTTAATTATAGGCAGATCTAGAAGAGATAATATTAATTCCCTTTGAAAGGAAGATTTGCTGAAGGATTGTACTTGTTCTTCATTGCTGTCACTACTTTACAATATTTTTCAAATTCGCATTACATTGAATTGCATTTTTAATAATATTTTTCATCATTGTCATAACCATCAGTTGTAAGTACCTATCTTGATACGTGGGTTAAATTTTCTTGGTTGTCAATATATTATATATTTCCTAAGTTATTTGTTACCTACTTTAATTCGTATCTTCTCCAGAGGATTACTATCATTGCAGCGTCCTAACGGAAACCTCCTCGGTTAAGTTTTGTGCCGTCTACATTACTATTGCCAGGATTTTTTTAGTTCATACACAGTGGTGGTTTTATTGTAGGTGCATTTGTGCAGTGAGCTCCCTTACAAATTCCTAAAAATACCTACTAGGTATTTACTGTACATTACGTTATCATTATACATAGAATGTTCCGATATCTAACAGTCTCGCCTACAGCTTGTTAGTTGTCGCGAGATTCGCCAGCCCTAGAATTTACCATATTTATCTCCGGGATATTAAATCTGCAACTCTAAATACATAGGGAGTTCAATACTCGTATTGAAGACATTAGAGGAGCGTTTAACCATGTGTTAGAAGGAGATGACTCGGGCGCGTGAAACAGGAGATATGATACGTACCTTATGAGATTTGCGTGCATTGCACGCAATATACATGCGAACAGTACGAACCGTTCCTGAACATGCTGAACTTTCAAAAGAATGCTTAGAATGAATTTTTGACACTGCAGGAAATGATTACAATACAAAAAATCACTCAAATGTTATTGGGTTATTTAAATAACGATTACTTTAATATCGATCATTGGATGCTGTAAAAATAAGCAGTTATTTGAATAATATTGAAGACGAAATCATAAATTTCTCAAACTCGCCTCAAAAAAATACAAGGTGATCCCATAATGACATAATTTTGTACACAAACAAAGGAAGTGTGTGATATATTAATTAACCAAACTAAAGACATATTTGAGTTTAGAGAATAGTTGTTAGCATCGAAACTATTTTCCCCAATAAATTTAGTGATCATGAGAAACAATTACCCATTCAAGTTTTTGACAATGTAACGAAAACTTTTGGATTTTTGTATAAAGTTAAATTGAAAAGTGAATTAACGGTTATATACAGCAGGGAAGATTTTCGTGAAATAGCAATTTTTTATAGATCGTAACCTGATGCACTGTTTTAGTGAAACTGTTTTATTATTCAAATTAAGCTGTACAATTCCCTTGACAAGTGTTGAACGCGAAGTGAACACTGTTTTAAGAACAAATAACATCAGGCTTGGACATAGGTAAATTTATTTTAATTTTTCATTTGTTATTATTTTATCGATTGCACCTCCATACAAAAATTACACCGGCCGCCTCTGTTCATACATAATAACAGTATTTGAAGAAGTTGTATCATTCGATTTAATTATCATCATATCAGATTTTTGAAATGTTTGGGATATTATACTATATAACGGTTCAACAGTGTTATCATTTGAAAAAAGTATTTAATTTGTTTTATAATAGTTCTAATATCTCACTTTGCATTTTATTAGTATATTCTAGGTCGATAAGTAAAATACTTATATTTTTTAATAATAATCCTCCTAATTATTCACTTTACATTTTATTAGTACATTCGGTATCGACTATGTGACGATAAGTAGATATGACGTGTCTCAGTTGAAACTATAAGATTTTAATTTCGCAGCATTTCTGTTCTGTTAAAGATATGGCGTCAATATTTAACGACGACTGTCATCTATAAATCATCCGACGTCAACGTACCTCGTTCAATAAAGAATAGTTAGTGTATAACTGTTTTATGAAAGTGAGCGGTCTGTTACAGTTGCAGTAAGAAAAACCCGCACAAAATTAGGACAAAATGAAACGCCTACAGCGTTAACAATGGGAAACGCTACCGTGACATGTTAAACAATTTCTATTTCCACCAAATTGGTGATTTGGATTTGAACAACATGTGGTTTCAGAAATACGGTGCGATAGGGTTATGGTTGCACGTGTCAAATATCACGGGCAACCATAACTCTGTTGCATACCAAATTATCTGATCATGTTGTCTCGCGGAATGCTGACATCACTTGGCCTGCAAGATCATGTGATTTATCACCACTGGACTTTTTTCTTTGGGGTTATATCAAGGGTATAACCCTTATAAATCAAGTATACGCCACCCAGCCAGCAACAATCAATGGCCTCGAAGGAAAATTCAACGTGTTATTCGGAAAATGAGCAGTTTTGTGTCCGTGTTATGGGCAATTTTGCTAAACGAATGACATCATCGCGGCGTCATAGCATAGATGAGTCAAGGCGGCGACATGACCGATATTCTTTTCTCCCTATCGTCTATCACACTAACTGAGTTTTCCACAAAACACCAAAACACTATACACTACACTCGACGCACGTTTCGCCAACAAAGTTGGCATCTCCAGATGATGCCAACTTTGTTGGCGAAACGCGCGTCGAGTGTAGTGTATAGTGTTTTGGTGTTTTGTGGAAAACTCAGTTAGTGTTATCTTCACATCAAAGGTTCCAACCTACTCCAGGAACTATCGTCTATCGTCTGTATTTTATGTTGAAGACTAGAAAAACTACATCCTTTAGTTCCAAATAAGACAGCCAGGCATGTTGACGTGGTATGATTTGTAGATGACAGTTCTTAAATATTGACGCACTATCTTTGACAGAACACAAATTACGTGCAATTCAAATCCTATAGTTCCAAATGGGACACCCTATACTATTGATGGTTTATCAGTGTTCTCATTTAAAAATGTATTTAACTTTTTTAATAATACTTCTTCTAATTCTTTGTATGTCATTACTATATTCTAGTTCTATAATTAAAGTACTCACATTTTTTAATGATAGTCCTTCTAGTTTTTCACTTTCCATTATATTAGTGTATTCTGTATATTCGATAATAATCTTATATAATAACTTAATTTGATTATTTAAATGTTTAACTTCCTTACGTCAAAATGTAACGCTATTGTTGTCTTTCTTGGACACATTATTTTTATACAAAATATCCTCTTCCTCAGAACATGACTCTTTTATAATTTCTACTTTAATATATTTCCAATTTTGTTCTAATTTGGATCTCTTTGCTATTGTTTTGAAATACATTACATACAATATCAACCACATTCTTTATTCGTACTTTGTATATCACCTATTCTTATATTATTATAACATATTTCGTAATTTTTGTTATGTTTAAAAAAACATCTCTAACGACTCGTTTCCATCGTCAATCATAGAAGTATAAGGATAATCTTGTAAAATGAGTACAATGCACAATACAACCCTGTGCAATATCGTAAAATATTCACCCCTTTTCAGTGGTCGTTTATTTCCAAGATCATTAATAACATAATGTTTTGTGACTAATCTAGTAACGTTTAAAGTGAACTAGGGTAGTTTTTGTTAACTCGGAATTTTTATTATTATTATTAATTAGTTTACAATCATCCCTATCTTATATATAAAATCTATAATCTATCTTACATATAATCTCTACGTATCAGATGAACATAGCATATGTTTTAACTTATATAATAATTACCGTTACATTGTCAGTCATGACACCTCTTCCCACATGGGGAAAACTTTTCAACCATCACAATGAAATAATTTACAAAAACAGCTGAGGTTAACAGCTTTCATGAACACAGTAAATATCCGCTGGAGAATATTTTCTTACGTACCTTAAATTCGTGCACTTGACGTCGATACAATAATTTTATTTGTCACGTAATAGCAGGGTTGATTTAAAATATCTCAGAGAGACCTATTCTCTATACCACTTAGCGTGGGCCAAAGACGTTCGAGTTGTAAGGCAGGCATAAGCGTACAAAGTTTAGGAAACCCATTATTGGTGGCTGGCAGATATGTATTTAATAGAAGGCTATATGGGTTTTTGTCGCTCTGACGCCATCTGTCGTAACGGGGTGTATTACCATAATGCCCAAGTGCCATATTAAATTGAGAGATTATTCACAGAATGCTTGATGATGATTGAGATTGTATTACGTTGCATTTAAATAATATGTAAAGGCAGAGTTAGTATAAATATTCAAATTAGACCCCGAAATTCGAAGGTTTTTAGGTTTGCGGACGAATGATAATAGCCTGCGGTAACTTATTATACAGAATTAAAAGTGGGAGAGGTATTTTGATTGTTTGTCCCTTTCCGCGATGACGTATGTATTGAATATGCAATTAAAGCAAGGTTAATTTTGTTTGCTCTGAGTAGGTCTAAGAGAATCTTATAATTTGAAATAATCTACGCCCCCAGTGTAACTAAATAGCGTCACAAATAATTTTTTCAATACAAAATATAAATTGTTATCAAACAATCTTTTCTAAGAATATTAAAATTAACCCAGCTTCTTATTTTTACGAGGATACCTTAATTTATTTTAACAAATTCGTTTTTAAATATTTGATTATTTTAAACGTACATAATATAAATTTAAAAAATACATTTCAGGTTGTATATATATATATATATATATATATATATATATATATATATATATATATATATATATATATATATATATGTATATATGTAATGTTATGTGGGTTTAGGCCTTATCAGCCACTAATCGCATGGGTAGTTCCTTGGCGATCCCTTCTTATACGGGTCATTATCCAAAAACGCTATCCCATGAAAGGAGCAATTTAGGCACGTTCCCTGCCCTAAGCCTCGCCTCCTCTTTGATAACAGGGGTCCCTAATATAAGGTGCCTCGTCTCCTCCAATGCAGGGCAGGTGTAAAGAAGATGGATCGAGGTTTCCCCGTCTTCTTTACAGTATCTGCAGGCCGGGCTATCAGTCAACCTCAGCTTGTGCTTATATGCATTCAGGCTACTATGGAAGTAGTATATTTGCCCAAGGCGAAGGTTTTACCTATCCCATCGCGTCGCCTACACACCCCCGCACCCGCTCTGTTCCCATTCTTGGCTCCATCCGTGTACCAGATGTCTCCATTGGGCGGTAATCCAGATCGACTCTCCATCCAGTAGATCTTACTGGCGAGGGTGATCTTATATTTCTTGTCAAACAGGAAGTGGACACCCGTACTGTCAGAGGGCATCCATAGGAGTCCTTCCTCAGCTAGCTCTCTTGAGAGTCTATCCAGGCCCCTTACCTTCCTATTCATGTTTTCCACCCTGTGCATTGCCTTTACGGCTTTATTTATATATATATATATATATATATATATATATATATATATATATATACTACCTTTATTAATTTAATAATTTGCAATTTTTGTATCTTTCTGGTACTAACTAGACTTTTAATGTTAACTACTACTGGTAACTAGAACTATTTAACTGGTCAAAGTAACCCTAGTGCACATGACTAGAACTATTTAACTGGTCAAAGTAACCCTAGTGCACATGTCACACTACTTCAATATTTGTCATCTTTATTATTTCGATAAATAATTTCATAGCCTTTTAATGAAGCAAGATTGTAGTTATTAAGACAATTTTATCAGTCAACGGAGCTAAATGTAATTCCCATTCAAAGTTCTGATCCCTTAATAATCAATCTCAAATATAATTTCAAATATTAGGTAAACATACACTTAATATTTCCTATATTTTCAGAGCCTGTATTTAAATTAAACTGTGATCACACTAGTCATTGTAACTGAAACTTAAATAAAGTTAATCAGCTCTATTTCTGTTACGAGAAAACAGTGTTTACATTTATCTTGTATTCATTTATTTCTTCAACGATCTACCTAGTTATATCTCGTAACTTTGAGAACTCAAAAGCTGGCACAATTAACCTACATATTAGATTTCTGCTTAGTGAAAAGCCTTTGGTACTATTTTTATGCAAAAAGTTATACGGCAGCATATCGCGAAGACTGAGAGATGATGAGTAGGTGTACATAATTAAGAGGCATCGATTTGCATGTAAAATGTGACCTGAAAACATGTGAACTGGGGCAAAGCAAAATTGCGGAGGCGTGTTGTTTAAAGAAATGTACCCTATATCGCCATTTTCCCATTTTCCGACGGAGGGAAACAGGGATACGAAAGTCGTTACAGCTGTAGATCCTCCGCAAATTTAGATGGATATGTTAATCTTGGCAATGCATTTTAAACGCTACAGAGCCAAACGCAATCAGTTATTAAAGTTTTATACCTTCTTACGTTTCACAAGAAATGTATTAAAATGTTTTTGTAATATAAGAATAAGTCTTTTGTGATTTTAGGAGTAATATTAAATTTTAAATACGAAAACAAAAAGTGATTTCCTTGAATTATTGAGAATCAACTGTTTCTTCGATCACATTGCAAGTTGATTGAATTTTATGCAGCAAAAACTGAGGTTCATCTTATTTATAGAACATCGGTGTTAGATATAAATAAAATAATTTTATTTATTTATATTTATTACATTATCCCTTCTGCCATGTCCACTTTTTTCGACGAACATAATTTACATATGACTTCTATATAAAATTCGCTTTTTTTAGAAATTATAATACAGTGTTATAGATCATGCAAGATAGACACAAAAGTGAAATTAAACTCCGAATTTAGAAGTGTCTTACATATATTATACAGGGTGGAAACCACCTATAGGATAAAATTATTGTTGGCGTTTATCGTATAAATCTTGGAGATTTATGAGAAACCCTCGGACAGGATATCCATTATATAAATTTTATAAAATTCTGAATTAAGGAGCTTAAACGACGTGTACCCATTTGTTTCATGGCATATTGAATAACTTTGATGTAAGCTTAAATTTTTATTGGCAAAAGTCGTAGTTCCGATAAAATTATTTAAAACTCTGAATATAAATACTAAACTATGTAAAAAATAGTAAGTAATTATTTATTAAACAGAAAAAAATTAAATAAATTATATTTTAATTAAAAATGACATAATCACTGATAAATTTAAAATGGCTAATAACTTATTCATTTTTGAATACCACCCGTTAATAATACAATGCTTTTGAAAAATATTACTATATCTAAAATTACTAAGAATACGAAAATCTTAATAACTTGAATTCAACAGTATATGACGATATATTTGTAAAATAGTAAAAAAATGTGCACATTTTATTGCTCAAACTTTATATGATATCATTGTTATATCATTGTTTGTTTTAATCATAGTACTTTTTCTAAATTTATGCCTATTCAAAAACGGCGATTTTCAGGTCATTTCAAATTACAGTAGGTCTATCTATTTTTATCTTGTACCTATCTTAGTATCTGTATTTTTTTAAATTATTCAACAAACATTATTCAACAGGATGGTATAATTTTTAGAAACTAATAAATTGTTTTTTGTTGTTAAAAAGTATTTTGTATTTTATCTATAAACAACTAGATAATAAAGTAATTTCTTTAACTACTCCAAAACCTTTGATTCTGTAAATCGCGATAAATTACTTTATCCCGAAAAAACACTAGAATTCTATGGTTTGCATGAAAAATGCTATGATTTATTTGAATCTTATTTTTTTAATAGAAAACTATATATAAATTTTTATGATGTTAGATTCATTCTTTTGTGGGATTCCTGTCGTATCTTAATGATATGGAAAAACCAATAAATACTTTTCATTGCGTTTTTAACGTTAACGCGTAAGCTCTAGTTTGTCATGTATTATAAAACACTTTAACAATAATAATCTGGTTATGAATGATTTCCTACAAAAATCAAATACACTAAAACATACATAATAGAAATGAAATAAATACTAGAAGCATAAAAAGCACAAATAGCACCTGACTAAGTAGGAGCAGAAAAACAGAAATTACAAAAGACAGAACCAAATACCGTGAAAGGTATCCTTAACGCAATCGACCAAAATGCCTAAAATACTATAACGTCAGATACAATTATAGACACCTGTCACTCGAACATGTAATATATTAAAGTAGACATCCTTTAATACTGTAAGAACTTATTTTTCAAATTTGGAAATTCTTTGTATAGTGTCATATTCTGGGAAAACTCTTCACTTCATCGTATTGTTATTCTTCAAAAATATGTAATACATTTGGACTGAAATATAAGGAATCTTGAAAATGTTTATTTATCAAAGATTGAAATACAAAAGAAAATATTTTAATGTTACAATTTTTACAATTGCATATGTCGGCACTATTATTACGCACTATTTTTAAGAAAATTAATGATAACATTTTTGTAAGTCCATTTAAATACCAACATTTTTTGAATTCAGATCTTTTGATAAAAAAAAATGTGGCGAATTCAACAAAATGCTCAAAAATTATTGATGAACAAACTATCTAAATGAACAAACTTACTAACACCTAAATCCTAAATTATTTAAAATAGATAATTTAGGTGTTTGTTAATACTTACATAAACTTATATAAATGAATGTCCCATACCTATGTGGATTATAACTGTTATACAATGGTCCTCAAACTTTTACAGTCGCGGAACCCATTACGAACCTGTCCTTGGTTAAATCCTAACACCATTCGAACACTACTGAGTTAGATATCTACTTTTAACCGGCGCGTCGCCATGGAAAGGCTTGTGCCTAGCAGTGGGATGAATAAAATGTATATTTTGTTTCTAATTGAAATTAAAGACAACATAGCATAAAATAAAAACCATTTATTCAAACCAGTTCTACCAAACTAATGAGAATTGAGAATAATGAAATAGTTTCATTGTTTTTATTATCAGTTTTTTAATCAGGCAGCTGAATGCGTATATCTCAGCAGTATCCAATCTAGCTCTGAAATTGTTCTTGTTGTTAGTGTAAGTATACGCTGAAGAACTTGTCATGCGCAGCTGTTAGCTTGTTGATAGGTTGTTACGAAAGGAGGCAGAATTAGTGCTGCCTTTTTAAAACTATTTGCGGGTATTCACCCTTAACTTCAACCCGAAAGTCGTTTACTGATACATACTTAAATGTGTTTTCAAAGCAGATAAACTTTGAAATTTCATTAGCGATTCATACTCCAGAATAGGGCGTACCATAGGCTTATTACTGATGAGGAATAGATAATGATCATGGTAGTAAATGGAATGGAGAATACGATTCAAATTATAAACATATATTTTTATGTAGTGACCATGGACGCCGTTAGGATTTTTTTCAGGGGGGGGGGGCAACATTTTTTGTAGTAGGTTAAGTTAGGTATTTTCGCGAATAAGCAAATAACAGCATAATGTGAATATATAATGAAAGAAGAACAGAAACAACAGTACTATACAATGCATCAAAATATTCTTGTATGGTGAGTTTAAACTCACCATACATATATGGTGAATTTAAAGTAGCAGGCAATAAAAGTAGACTATTTTTGTGTTCCAAAAATCCAGGGGGGGGGGGCAAGCGCCCCCCCTTGCCCATAAGTAACGGCGCCTTTAGTAATGACTTGCTCATGGGACCTTGGCAATCCTTTCGCGGAACATACTTTAGGAACTATAATATATCATACGTTCTCATATTGTTTCTCGGTCTCATAGACCGTTGTGTGCCGTGTTGTAGGATGTATGCCGTGAATTAAACTATAGTGCGTAGTCTCGTATGGATGAGACATTTCAAACAATTTAGCAGGTCCTTGTTTGTAATTTTAAATACGAATATTGTTATATGATTTATAAATATTCTATGTATTATTTTAAATGCGCAACTACGTTGTACTTTTACATGAATTAAAATTCTTTTCTTCTACTTCCTTCTTCTAAAGTAGGTCTATGACCTGTTTCTCTTCGATGAATATCATCGGTACTATGAACTGGATCTGTCTTTACAGAGGGTAGGCAGCTAACCTGGTACTCTAACCCTCCTCTTTCTTCCGGGTTTGGGACCGGCAACAGTAGTACTGGGCTACTCAATTCACCCAGCAGCACTGCAGGCTGAAACGGCAAGGGCCGCGGTGTTGTCAAGCGGAAACCATCCAAGTGCTAACTGCGCCCGAGGTTGCTTGATATCGGTGATCGGACGAGGATCGATGTTCAACATGGGATGATCGTTGCCAAATTATTTTTACTTATTTTCACTGATACATTAGTCTAAAATTTGTGCAAAAACATCCACCTCGAAGAGCCGCCGCCACTGTACTTGATTGGCAAATAATTACAGAGAACTGAGTTGCGAATATCACTGCAATATTACTAATGGACCAGGATACAAATCTGTTGGTATAAATCGACGAACAGATTTTCGACGATCGTCTTTTCAACAAGAACTTTTGTTGAATTTATTGTAGAGACTAATCGCTGAGAACTTGATACGCTGTCTTTGATTGAATGAAAATTTTACCTCACTGCCTGGCACAATTAATATATACACATAAAGCAAATCATTATTTATGATAGACATAAACTATCAAAAGCCATATTTTAATATTATAAAATTTAAATATTCTGATATGTTTAAAGGTAATTCAAAACATTTAATAGCCAAATTATTTTCAATACATAATAGGGTAATATATTTCAATACACGATATATGTCACACGTGTTATGGTAAAAGCTTAGATAAGGTGGCAAGACCCTTGAGGATACACATTTTTAAAAACACTTACCTCCTCCTATAAAACGCTAGTAAACTTTTCAACTATCACTAAATCATGTAATTTCCTTTTTATTCTCCGTTTACGCGTCCGTATTTTTAAAACACCTATCGATTTAACGGCATAAGTGGAAAATAAAAACGCCAAGTCAAAACGTAGACAGGTTTTAAAACTCTGCTCGGCAAGTCATTAACTCCCCCAAGCTAATTTCATTTTAGAGGCACCCTTACTTCAACTTACCCGGTCTTCAACAAAAACAACTCGAAGAGAACTCGTAAAAAAACCCTGAAAATATTTCGTACTCCGCCAATTTCTTTATCGTTCCAGATATTCGGATTAGTGGGGATTAATTTGCTGAGAATTGGGTTATTCATTTTTAACTACGTCGTTTGTATTTGTGTCACAGATAAGGAACGGTACAGATTAGTGTTTCAAATAATTTATGCGATGAATATATAGTTAACTGAGTCATGAATCTCAGGTCTGTGAAGGATATAATTATGAAATATGAAGATCCCTGTTAGTTATCGTCAACTAATAAGCCTCGTTCTTGTAAAACTCATAAGAACCGAAAAATAACGTATGTATTAGTTATACTTCATTGCCATATCGTATTTTTATTTGTTTACTGTCCAAAGAATAACGTTTATCTTTCATTTTGCGTGGTTCATTTTATATTTTTTGTCATCAGTTTCTATAAGCTTCATCAGTTTATTAAATTATCCCATTTAAATAATTATAAATTTAATATTGATATATACTTTGAATTATGAAAAACGATTAACCTCTGTTAGATGACCTTGGACAGACAAACACTGGAGATCTTTTAAAGCTGCAACTGAGAAGTGTCAGAAAAAATAAATCATGATAGGCGATAGTCAGAGACAAGGGGGAGGAGAAACGGCCAGAGGGAGGACTTAAATTTAAAGGTGGAGGAAATATAGCAAACATACTAAATAATAAATAACAAGGAAACATACTAAAACCTAATCAGATTAGGACATCCAACAGATAATACGTGTAATTATTTTAGCAAGCATATAATTTGTTATAATAAGATGGTCATTAAAATTATATGCTTTTAAAAACTAAAAAGATTCTGACTTTCATAGTACAGTACCCAAATAATGTAAGTGATTCATCGATAATAAATGAGCTAGCTAGATGAATGAGGGGCAGGGAATCCTACACCATAGCCATATCATATCAAAGAATACCGAAAAATAGCAAACCAAACCAAAATTATCCAAAAACGTTTTTAAATTATTTTATAAACGTTTCACAATTTACCTAAGTTAGTTATTAGGTTAATAAGTTAGGCATCAAAAGTTTACACCATCACTAATCATGGTCACTCCTGGAATAACAATCCTTGTCAGTGTCTATTGGCACCTGGAGCTATAATAATTGGACTGAACAGAGTATCAGCTTTTGTGTCGAAATACCACATTCATCGTTCCTCTTTCTACGCACGCAAAATTCACTTGGCATACATTTCCTAAAAAGGTAACACGATGTATTACCTCATTTGATAGTAATTTTACGTCTTCAAATTTAAAAGTGGTGTTATTTTGGGTCACGTGTTATCTGTTTGTAGATTATTCTGTTTGCAGTAGATCTATGATAACCAAACAAGGTTCCTAAAAAATAGCATTTTCCACAATAAAGTGTACAATACTCGTATTACAATTATTTAACATTTATCTTCCTAACAAGTGCGGAAAATGGTATACTTCTGCACGCGACTGCCGTTGACGATCAAAACGAAGTGGAGTTCGATTATTATTATTATGTTCTGTGGGTTTGGGCCTCATCAGCCACTGATCACATGGGTAGTCCCTTGGCGATCCCCTCTTGTCCGGGTCATTTTCCAAAAATGCTATCCCATAAAAGGAGCAATTTGGGCACGTCCCTCGCCTTAAGGCTCGCTTCTTCTAGGATAACAGGAGTCCCTAATATAAGGCACCTCCTCTCCTCCAGTGCAGGGCAGGTGTAAAGAAGATGAATCGAGGTTTCCTCGTCTTCTCTGCAATATCTGCATGCTGCGGGCTGTCAGTCAGTCCCAGCTTATGCTTATATGCATTCAGGCTACTATGGTGGCCCGTTATGATTCCTACCAGGATTCTGGCTTTTTGCCTGTTCAATTTAATGAATTCTTGGGCCCATTTCTCAATCTCTGAGTATTCGATGAAGAGTTTGGTTATTCGACAACCCGTTACTCTTTCCCATCTTTCTTTATGCTGGTCTCTTGCCCAGTCATTGATGCGGTCTTTGATCAGATTCCGACTTATTCCCACTGCAGGTTCTGGTCCATAGAGGTTTTCCCTGGTCCCTAGTTTGGCAAGGTCATCTGCAATTAGATTTCCCTTAATGCCATTATGCCCAGGTATCCATAAGAGTTCCACCGGTCCCTTCCCTGCCAAGTGGTTCAATGCTTCATAGCAATTATAGGCCAGCTTCGACTTTGTCGTTGCTGAATTCAGGGCTATCAACGTCGCCCTGCTGTCCGAGCAGATAAATACCCTCTCCTGGGTCCGATTTTGGTCAGCCCCCAGAACACCGTATGTAATTGCAACTAGCTCGGCCTGGAGTGCGGTAGTGTATTTACCCAGGGGGAAGGTTTTACCTGTCCCATCACGTCGCCTATACACCCCCGCACCCGCTCTGTTCTCACTCTTGGCTCCATCCGTGTACCAGATGTCTCCATTGAGCGGTAATCCAGCTCGACCCTCTATCCAGTCGGTCTTACTGGTGAGGGTGATCTTATATTTCTTGTCAAACAGGAAGTGGACACCCGTGCTGTCAGAGGGCATCCATAGGAGCCCCTCCTCAGCTAGCTCTCTTGAGAGTCTATTCAGGTTCCCTATCTTCCTGTTGAAGTTTTTCACCCTGTGCATTGCCTTTGCAGCTTCCGCTTTCAGGATGACATCAAGAGGTGGTATTCTCGTCAGTATCACCATCGCCTCAATCGGTGTCGATCTTGAGGCTCCGGTTATACTTCTTAGAATCAATCCTCTTAGCTTGTTAAGTCGTTTGACTTCTGACTTTAGACAGGTTCTCTCCCACCAGACCAGTGCTCCATAAGTCAGTCTGGGTTTGATAATTGCCTCATACATCCATTTCATAGTCTCCGGTTTCAAGCCCCAGCTATTACCAATGGCCCTTCTCAGTTGCCAAAGTGTTGCTGTGATCTTGGAACATATCTGACTTAGATGTTTTTCCCATGACAGTTTCCCGTCCAGGATTACTCCCAAGTATTTCACTTCACTTTTATAGCTTAGTTCTTGATCACCAAGTTTCAACGGACATGTTCTGTTCCATTTATATTTCTTGGTGAACACCATCACCTCAGACTTAGAGGGATTGACCGAGAGTCCCTTATCCCTGCACCAATTCCTAACTTTGTTTAATGCTCCCTGCATTATATCAAGAATCGGCTTCAGGAAAGGGCCCTTTGTTATTATTACTAAGTCATCAGCATAGCCAATTACTTGGTAATCCTTTAACCTTTCAAGCAGCTCATCCACTACCAGGCACCATAGAAGGGGGGACAGCCCGAGTCGACCCGGCCCTTGATGGTTGTCTTGCCTCTGTTGGCAATAAGCTGTCTGTTTCCCAACATATGGTCTATCACTTCAGCGGTTATTCTGGGGGTATAGCATCTACCTAGTGCTCCGCTAATCACCCCCCTGGATGTGAAATTGAAGGCTCCTTCAATATCAAGGAAGGTGCCGACAATGTATCCTCCGGAGTCCAGTTGTGCTTGTATTGGTGACACAACTTTATCCAGAGCTGTTTGTGTTGACTTACCAGCTTGATAAGCGTGCTGGCTCCCTTGAAGCGGCCTCTCTATTAGGACAGTATCCCGAAGGTACCTGTCAACTAATCGTTCGGCCGTCTTCAGTAAAAATGAAGTGAGGCTAATCAGTCGAAAGTCCTTAGGGGACGTGTAACCGACTTTGCCCGGTTTAGGTATAAAAACAACTCTTGTGCCTAGCCACATTTTTGGGACCTTCTTCAGTGCCAAGCTGGCCCTGATGATCCTTATAAGTGGACCAAGGATTATATCTTCTGCTTTCTGCAGAAGTACCGGGTAAAACCCGTCCGGTCCCGGTGATTTATATGGCACTTCCTAACAAGTGCGGAAAATGGTATATTTCTGCACGCGACTGCCGTTGACGATCAAAACGAAGTGGAGTTCGATTAACATTAACATCTAATATTATTTGTTATTAATAATATTTATAATAAATATACAGTTGGCGGTACCGTCAAAACGATATATGTATTAATTTACCCAAAAATTACTTTTCCGCATTAGTGTGGAGAAGTGCATCTTTCTAAACTAAAATGGGTGCAGAAAATAATATTTTCTGCTTGTCCGTATAAAAAAAGTCGTATAAGAACATCCAGTATGGTATGACATTTTGTATATTCTTGATAATCACTTTAATTATAAACCTTTAACTCTATATTGCAAAACATAAATTTCACACGATTATTACTGTATATTAAATAAGAGATAACGACGTATATAGCCCACAGTATCATACGCATCTTGCAGTTTTTTACGTTATAAAAGTGCAGCACGCTGCTTCACGGCCTACACGAATTGGGAACCTATCGTATTCTCCTATAGAGGTGTGAATTTGTATGCTTGGGTTCAAGCCCAACGGGGAGTTTGGCACCCCTCTTTGAGCATGTATGTGTTTGTATTTGTTTTTATGTGTAATTCTTCATTCTCCTCAACATCGGTGATGCTTTAAGGCAGGGGTTCTCAACCATTTTCAACCCACGTACCCTTTTTTGTGTATCATTAACTATGCGTACCCCCAACAAAAACACTTTAGTTTTATTAAAATATGCTATATTAGTCAAGTTACAGATTAACTGTTAAACTGTTAAAGTTTAATTACGAATCGGTAATTTAAATTAAAAACAAAAAATTTGTGTTAAACAAATACAGTAGTAACGAGCGACGTGTTTACTGCTTTACTGATAGTTTTCAGTTTTAAATCATTACTCAAACATTTGTCACAATTAGATTCTAGCATGTATCAATATAATTTTGTATACATTTTGGTAGTTAACTGCGTACTCCCAAGGGGTACGTGTACAACCGATTGAGAACCATTGCTTTAAGGGAAAGGAAGTCGATTTCTGTGCTTACAAACTTATTAAATATTAACCAGTAGCTTGACTATTATTCCATACCTAATAAATAAGAATATTAAATTGTATTTAATGTTTGCAAAAAGCAGGATTTACTAATATATTCGTATTACACAGTATTATTATTATATTCGTTCTCTCACAAAAGTTAATACTTGTGTGAGAGAACTTTTCGCCATATCCAAAATCAGTATTCATTAATAATAAACAAATCGTTGTCTCGGTGTATATTTGAAATCAAATCTATCCAAATTTGTTTCTTATTCTGTAATATGTTCTCTTAGCCTATCTTCATACATGTAACTTATTAAAATAATTTTTCAACAAATTACAGATCTCAACATGTATGTTCTTATGGTTGCTTTTCGTCTTCTTTATCATACCGATTATAGTAAATATACCCCATTATCTACCCTTATAAAATTATCAAAACTTTTAAGAGTGTATAGTAAACCTAGAAGTAGCTTCGCTGTTTAATTATTTAATCCTAATGTCTTTTAATTTCATATCAGTAACAATGTTCAGAACAAGTTACTCAAGTCTTGAATCATTTAAGCGGTAATTTGCAGGCGAACAGCTAATGTCGATATTGATACTCAGTTCTATCCGTCTCCCATTGGGAATCATTTATTGTGTCTTGTATAATAGAATATCCTTCGGCGAACTTGATAATAACCTGATACTAACAGTTTTAATCTCTAATATTAAGTCTATAACTAAGCACTTAATTTACTGCTCAATTTGATAATCAATTTTGACGAAAATAGATCTCCGTTAATGAACGAAGATCAGACTGATGCAATTCAAATGCAATAAGATTTTCTGATTTGAGGCTATGGATTACGTATTCGATAAATCTCTTCATTTAATTTTTAGTTAATGAGCATGGTCGACAAGGTGTATAGCTTATTTCATTTCTATTTGGCAAACAAAAAATCCCAAACGGGTTTTATTTCATACCGTGGCTTGTTTTTATGGCTAGGCCCAGGTAAACGTTCCGTTTATCGGCAAGATAAGATAGTTTTTTATTTGGCAAATAGCGATAAAATGAATAGTACTACATACATTACACGATTACATATTAATTTAATAACTACAATAGAAATCCGACTTTATGCTGGTTAGAATGCTGCAATTGTAAAATTCCTAATATATTTGAAAGTGGCGTTTGATTGTGAACGTGGAGGGAAAATAATATCGTTTGCCAAATAGCTAACATTTTAGTTATACTGTTAGTATGTTTTTAGTATTAATATATATTATAATTAATAATATAATTAAGTCTATTAGTATACATTTTATAGGATTATAATACTATATTCTTTGACAGAAATAATATATAAAATATAGCATGGATACGTATGATATATACAGTGCTTTCATGAATTAATGAAGAAATTCGTTAAAAATTCAAGGGGTAACTTTTGGGAAAAACTTTCGAGTCCGTAAAATTTTATTTTTAGTTGCATTTTTTTTAAATATAATTAATATATACAAGGTAATAGGATTAGACGTAGATTTCTGTAGATTTAGTTATGCAAATAACTAAATGAAGTTTTAAAGGTCCGAGAGCTTTTCCCAAAAGTTATTGCTTGAATTATAAACAAATTTATTCATTAGTTTACGAAAGCACTGTAGAGCTACACGTCTTATTATTAAGTCTGTCAAAAATCTAAGGAACAACGTTTTTTTGTCTGTTTTCTTTTTAGCAAAACGGGAGAATATGTCAATTAGTAGGTACATTAAGTTATTCAATCTATTAACATACACTTTTTTGTCATGCATTGAAGAATCGAGATAGATAATTTTATAATATACTTACAATTAGATAGTCATTTTAAAAGTAATTTTAGTTTAGGACCACAACGAGGTTGTAGAGACAATATCGTCGCAATTTTGTAAGCAATTCTGAAAATATTTTCAAAATTCATACAGCAAGGTAATCTAATCTATCATGTTCTTTCTCATAGTGATATTTGTTTTTTATATAACTTTTGGTCTAATTAGAAGTGATGTGTAAATAAGACATTTCATGTCATGTTATTTTGTTAAATTATATTTACAAATAGTCACTTAAACAGAATAATGTAAAAGTTGCTAACTGAGTGTATTTCGGAACAGTAGCCTATTAATATTAATTAAACATTTGTTGGAAATTATTTCCCCTGACCTGAACATAGACAGTTGCACGTCTAATAATAGCTTTATGTATGGCTTCCCTTATTTTATATCTTTCAAGAGAGTCAAATACATTTCTGATCCATTTTTCTAGATCCTCTCTGGTTTTGTATTTCTGTAACATAAAATTACATTTGATATAGACGTATAAATAAAATTTTATAGGCGCTAATGATAAGCATCTTCTGATGACGCCAACTTGTTTGGTCAAACAGGTGTCGATTAGCATGTAATAATTCAGTTTTGCGGATAAAATTCGAGTTAATAATAATCCTCTGATAATCAAATACAAATAAATATAAAAATAGATGTTAGATAGAATCCCCTGTTATTATTAGATTAAGACTTATTGTTAGAATAGTATTGTACTTTATAATATTATATCAGCACATTCACATACAGGATGTTATGTCTAGAAAAGAGTATACCAAAGTCATTACGGTTATCAGGTAATAAAATCCTTTCGCGCTTTATCTTAGAACTACATCGTATTTTATTATATTTTATTGCAACTCGCAAAATTTAGAGAAAAAAACACTTCTTAGAACATTCCTGCCGCCTCAGCAACAGAAATGTTTTAAATAGAGAAACATTCAATTATTCCTTACTAATCTCCGATATACCCTCAACTAACTTCAGTACCTCCGTGAAATTCAACTAGTCAGTAAGTAAGCATCAAGTAATCGTCGAATAAAGTTTCAAGTTAGAAATATAAAGAGAGGTTACTCCTTTTTTGACATAAGTATTTGTCAAAATCGTAAATTGAAAATACATAGTTCTTAAAAAGTGAAATTAATAAAAAGTGACAAAGTATATAATAAAATCCCAAGATACATTAAGAAAAAAAATAATAGAAAAGCTCTTTAAGAACCGACTAAAAGAATTCCTAATTGACGAACGTTTTTATTCAGTGAATAACTTTTTAAACCAAAAAATGTATTTTATATTTATATCAGCTTTTAATCTACTTATTGTATGAATATAGCATCTATTTTGTTATACGATTTTTATCTGGATAAGCACATTTGCTTTTTGAAACAACTAAAGTGATAAATATAATTTATTATTATCAGTATCATGCAATTCTAGAAACATGAAAATATTCGGCATAGTTTGCTTCTGTAATCCCATTAATGAAGGGATTATAGATTAGAAGAGTATTGTCAGTTAGATACAGTTATTAGAAAAAGTGCTTCCTGGATAGTTTAACTTTTACATGTTTAATGTAAATATACCAGGTCTGTTCAAAAAGTAAAGGAAATTTTGTAATTTCGCGAGTTGTATTATCCGATTCGCGCAATTTTTTTGTTACTGTATTGGTAAACATATCTGAAAAGTATCTGTACATTGTTAACGATATCGAATTTTTGGTCTGCTGTCAGCTGTCAAGAGGGTGACGTGCTTTGGTACGACCGGCGATTATTTATTTATTTAAAAAATGGATTAAAGAATTTGCATTAAATGTTGCTATAAGAATGGAATAAAGTGCAGCTAACTGAAAAAAGCTCCACAAGTGCTCGAGTGTGAAAGTTATACTCACTGTGTTCTTCGATTTTACCGGCATAGTGCGCCATAAGTTCTTGCCAAAAGGTTAAACGATCGATAAGGAGTACTACCTATAAGTTCCACGCCGTTTGCGTGAAACAGTTCGAAAGAAACCGTCCGAATTTGTGGTGAAACAATTCATAGCTTTTGCATCACGATGCATATTTGTTCGTGAATTTTTGGCCAAGAACAACACTGTAATGATGCCCCAGCCTCCATATTGGCCAGATATGGTTCTATGTAACTTTTTGTGCCCAAAAATAAAGAAAACCCTAGAGGGCCGTCGCCTTGCAAGCATAGATGAGATTAAAGCGCATCGCTGAGAGAACTAAACACTATCCCAAAGATCGAGTTCCAGAAGTATTTTGGGGATTGGAGAAAACGCTTGCATAAATGTATGGAGGCTATTTTGAAGGAGATAATATTGATGTAGACGAATAAATAAAATTATTTCCAAAAACCGAAAATTTCTGTTATGTTTTGAACACACCTCGTACAACATTAAAATATCTGAGACGCAGCACATACAACAACTCGGACAATAACACTACATTTAATCACTTCTTTTCTACTATTTTTTCATAAGAAAAATATTCGAATATAAAACCTATTTAGTCATCATTATGAACATTCATACTATCAATGTATCCTGATGGTGATAGTAACGATAATAAGAAACGTAAAATATAAGGATCTATTAACCCAAATTCCGATAAATAAATCCATCCCCTCATCAATCTGCAAAGTGATCTAGGTCTCAACTAATGCCCTGCAGGTATTCTATCGAATTTGCTGAGCGTACAGATACCCGGGCGCCATTGTGTGTAAGCCGATGTAACTGAATAGCCCCATAAACTATAAACACAAGATTTCGGATTAAGTCGTGGTTCTCTATTATTTGAGTCAACATTAAATCCACTAATGCCCCAAGAACAGCTACTATCGCCGATACCGGCCAATTAAGGTCATCTTTCACGAACCCTCGTTAAAATTACCCTTTGGCCCGTTCAACGATTAACAACTCATTAGATTTGACATTGAGTACGAATTATGCAGTAGTAAATTAATGCGTTTTATGTCGGCTTTAAAGCCACGTACAATCCTCGTCGCTACATTTCCAACGGCACATTTGTTGTTGGGAAGTTTGATCGAATGTAGTATAATTAATGGTGATGTTGATGACGGATGTGATTAACAACGTCAAAGCGTTATGGCTGACAGGAAAGTTTATGCGGCAAGTTTGGATACCAAAACGGTTGCAGAATTTTCGTTTTCATTTGCGATTATGTATAAATTTATCAGAAAACTCTTTAATCCAAAGTATTGTTTATATAAATCAGTATTCCAAAGTAAGTAAGTATAAAAATAAG